>CM046377.1:9845573-9856203 GCA_025413485.1 Ficus microcarpa | reverse complement strand
TTTTTCTAATTTTCTTTGAATGCTAAATATTATGTGCCAAGTTTTTATATAGATTTAGTCATGCTTTTTCTATGTAAATTTTGTCATGTAATGTTTTGTAACTAAAATTATTTTATAAATTGATCTTTTACTGCAATATTGTCAAATTGATATATTGTCGATTTTAGATAATTTATAATAATAATCTCTCTGGTCCTAACGTGAGAAGTCTAATTTATTTGAATACTTTTGTTAAATCAAAACTAAAATTGGAAGACAATACATATGAGGGATTCTTGATGCTTTACCACTTTTTATTATTGAATTTTTCTCCATTTTAAATTACGTTGTTTTAAATTTGTTTTAAAAATCACAAAAATATTTCCTCTTCTTCTCTCTTTGATTACTTATTCCTCTAACGCTTTTGTTCCACTAATCTTTTATTGTTTGTTCTTATTACCTCCTCGTGGATACGACCGCCCGATCTGTACTACAATCGACCGCTTATTTCTGTACACATTTTGGCGTAATCAAATTTTGGCGCCGTTGCCGGGGAGGTGCAAAGAAGCAAGATTGATCAGTGGATATTAAGCCAAAGAGGTTAGTATATTTTTGTTTTTATTTATTTATTTTTTTTTATATCTTTATTATTCTTATTCTTCTTTATTTATTTTTTTTCTTTTTCTTTTTCTTTTTCCTTCTTTCTTTCTGTCTTTCCTGTTCATATTATTTTGCCACTGTTCCCGTTATTGTATTTACTGTTCGTATTACATTTATATATATATATATATATTTTCCTTTTTTTTTTCTTTTCTTTTCCGGATTTAAAAAAAAAAATTACTGTTCTTGTATATTGTTCTGCTCCGGTCATTATATTTGCTATATATATATATATATATATATATATTTTCTCTCTTTTTTTTGTCTCTTTTCTTTCCTTTCGGTTGAGTTAAAAAAAAAAAAAAGTTAGAGTTTTTATTATTTTAAATTTTTTTTTCTCTTCTTTTAACTAAAAAAAAAAAAATTTTTTTTTCTTCTTCTCTTTTTGATTGTTCCTTGTTTTTGTTGTTTTCGTTCAAAAAAAAAAATTTGTTTATATTTACTGTCACATTATATATATTTTGTTTGTTTTTGTTTTTATTAATTTTCATTCAATTTCCATTCTATAGCTTATTTTAATTCCTTGTATTATAATTAAGTTTTAACTTTTTAGGTTCAATTTAGTGTTAATAAATTAGGATTCATAATTTGTGTAACCTTAGGTTTTAGTGTAAAATTAACTTAGGATATTAATTGTGCTAACATCTAACATTTCATATAATACGCCATATTTTATTATATTATATTATATTATATTATATATATATATATATTTTGCAAGCAATTGTGTGGAAACGTTGAAAAGTACAAACTAAGGGAGTTCTGTCTAGGAGATTGGTTTCTGTTAGCGTTCTACGCCACCAATCTTTCCTAGGAACGTTGTTCTGTCTAGGAGGTTGGTTTTTAAGGAGGCCTCACCCCACCAACCTTTCCTGGGAGCACTCTTAGGGGTTGCGATTCGCGGATCTACATAATTGTTCTTTTTGTAAAATAATTTTCTTTCAAAAAAAAAAAAAATTTTTCAAAAAAAAAAAAAAAAAAAAAGGTATCGCTCGAGGTGAATGAGTCGTTATAGAAACGAATTAGGGAGATTTGCACGAAGACCTGAAAACCCTAGTGAAGTTTCTTCTTCTACGTCTAGCCTTCCTCCATCTCCAAACGCTTTAGCAATTCCAAATCCTTTTGCGATGGCTCAAATCGAGGAGGTCCAGCACAAGACGTTGAACGACTACCTTCACCCTACGCGTACGGCCACACCATCATGCATAATGTTTCCACCTAATCTGCCGAATTTGGATTTCAAGCCGGGTATGATTCAACTTTTGCCGACCTTTCATGGGTTGGAAAGTGAAAATCCATACGTGCATATTCGGGAGTTTGAAGAGGTGGTGGCCACTTTCCACAACCGAGCTGACGTTGCAGATTCTGCGCGATTGAAGTTTTTCCCTTTCTCTCTGAAGGACAAGGCCAAAAGCTGGTTGTATTCTTTGCGACGTAGGTCTATTTGGTCATGGGAAGAGATGACAACTGCATTCTTCAACAAGTATTTCCCACACCATAAGACCAATGGTCTTAAACGACAGATCTCGACCTTTACCGAGAAGGACAATGAAACTCTCTATCAAGTCTGGGAGCGGTTTAAAGATTTGTTGAATCAATGTCCCCACCATGGTTACGAGAGTTGGCGCCTCATCAGTTATTTCTACGAAGGACTCACAATCCGAGAGCGTCAATTTGTGGAGATGATGTGCAATGGTGAGTTTCTCCAAAAGGACCCCGAAGAAGCTTTCGAGTATCTCAACGAGCTAGCCGAGAAAGCCCACACATGGACTGGACCAAGTGCTACTGATAGCACTAGTCGATCCCGACCTGCTGGAGTCTACCAACTAAGGGAAGATGACAACCTCAAGGTCCAAATCGAGTCTTTGACACGACAGATTGAGGCCCTCGAAACCAAGGAAAGTAGAGGAATCCATATGGTTGCAAGGGCAGAATCACAAGAGCCATGCTTCGTTTGTGGAGGGATGGAACATTTAGCTAAGGATTGCCCTACTTATAATGAAATGAGAGAGGAACAATGTAATGCCTTAGGGGCATACAACAAGCTTTTCTCTAACACGTACAATCCTGGCTGGAGTAACCATCCAAACTTCAGTTGGAGAGATTCCAATCAAACACAACCATCAGGTGGACAATGGAGAACGGAGCAACAACCACAACCACCAAAGGCGAATTCTGCACCTCAATATCATGCACAACCGCCGAGGAGTTCTCTCGAGAATACCTTGCAATCTTTCATGGAGGCGCAGACTAGGATGAACCAAAAGTTCGAATCACTTTTCACGCAATTGGTGGAAGAAAGTAAAGAGATGAAGAGTCAGATCACAAAGCTGACCAGTGCCTTGGCTGTTCAAGAAAAAGGCAAGTTTCCTTCCCAAGCTCAATCCAACCCCACGGGGCAACACATGGCACAAACCTCCAACTCTGAAGGGCGAAACATCAAGGAGGTTAACGCCATCACCACTCGTAGTGGCAAGATTTTGGATGAACCATCAAGAACTGCTACCACTTCAAGTAGTCGAGAAGTCGCCCCCAAAGAAGATGAGCCAACTGAACTTCCAGTACAGGTGCCTTTCCCCCAAGCTCTGCGATCAACTGGGAAAGTGCTGGATAGTCAAGGTGAGATCCTCGAGCATTTGACTCAAGTGAAGATTAATCTTCCTTTGCTTCATGTGATCAAGCAAGTGCCAGCTTATGCCAAAGTCATCAAGGATCTGTGCACCGTCAAAAGAAAGCACCACGTTAAGAAGACTGTCTTCCTAACGAAACAAGTGAGTGCGGTGATCGAGCAGAAGGCACCGCCCAAGTACAAGGATCCTGGTTGTCCCACCATCTCGTGCCAAATTGGGACTCAAGAATTCGGCCAAGCTTTGCTCGACCTTGGAGCGAGTGTTAACCTCATGCCTTACTCTATCTACTCGCAACTTGGTCTAGGAGAGATGAAGCCCACATCTGTGGTTTTGCAATTGGCCGATTGTTCGATCAAGAAGCCTCGGGGTATAGTTGAGGATGTTCTGGTTCAAGTTGAGAAGTTTTATTACCCCGTTGATTTTCTCGTCTTAGATACGCAATCTGTGGTGAGCATGGAATCCAAGATTCCCATCATCCTCGGTAGACCTTTCCTTGCTACAGCCAATGCTTTGATCAACTGTAGGAATGGTCTCATGAAGATATCATTCGAGAACATGACCTTGGAGGTAAATGTTTTCCACATTGCGAAGCAGCCACATGATGATGACGAGTGTCACCAAACATTCCTGATCGACACACTCGTCTCGGAGGAGATTCAACTGCAGAGCGATTTCGATAATCTTGATGATCTCCTCCAAAATTCTGACTCTGAGAGTTCCGGTCCTTATGAGTTAGCCAACAATGCTACCATCTATAAAGACTCACAAGGCAGAGGAACCAAGTTTTGGCAACCACGTTTCGAAGAGCTCCCACGAGAGAAAGAAAAGCCAAAACCATCCACTGAAGAGATCCCAGCACTTAAGCTGGCGCAATTGCCTGAGGGTCTGAAACATGTCTTCTTAGAAGCTGGTGATACCTTTCCTGTTATCATTTCATCTAAACTTGACGCATCACAAGAGCAGCGGTTAGTCGACATGCTGCGAGAGCACAAAGCTGCGTTAGGTTGGACGATTGCTGACATTAAGGGTATTAGCCCCTTAATTTGCTCCCATCACATCAAATTGGAAGACGGGGCTATTCCACGAAGGGATCCCCAAAGGAGACTGAACCCAACGATGAAAGAAGTTGTGAAGAATGAAGTCTTGAAGCTTTTGGGTGCAGGTATCATCTATCCGATCGCTGATAGTGAGTGGGTCAGTCCAACTCAGGTAGTGCCCAAGAAATCGGGGGTGACAGTGGTGGAGAATGAGAAAGGGGCTCTTGTCCCCACAAGGACTATTACAGGTTGGCGCATGTGTATTGACTACCGGAAGCTGAACGCCGCCACTCGCAAAGATCATTTTCCGCTTCCGTTCATCGACCAAATCCTAAAGCGCGTGGCTGGTCATCCTTTCTATTGCTTTTTTGATGGCTACTCAGGATATTATCAGATAGAGATTGCATTGGAGGATCAAGAGAAGACCACTTTTACCTATCCTTTTGGTACTTATGCCTTCCGGCGCATGCCATTTGGACTGTGTAATGCGCCGGCCACCTTTCAGAGGTGCATGATGAGCATTTTCAGCGACATGGTCGAGAAATATATGGAAGTGTTCATGGATGACTTGACCGTCTTCGGCGATTCCTTTGACTCGTACCTTCTCAACTTGGAAGCTGTTTTGACAAGATGTGAACAGAAAGGTCTCGTGCTCAACTGGGAGAAGTGCCATTTTATGGTACCATCTGGCATAGTCTTGGGGCATGTTGTTTCTGAGAAAGGGATTAAGGTCGATCAATCTAAGATTGAACTTATCTCTAAATTGCCCACCCCCAAGTCAGTGAAAGAAGTCCGGTCATTTCTCGGGCATGCTGGTTTCTATAGGAGGTTCATACAGAATTTTTCCGCGATATCTCGTCCGTTATGTAACCTCCTAGCCAAAGATGCCGTTTTTGAGTGGACGCAAGAGTGTGAGGATGCCTTCCGAACGCTTGTGGTGAAGTTGACTTCTGCCCCCATCATTCAGTCACTGGATTGGAGCTTACCATTCGAGATCATGTGCGACGCAAGTCACCATGCTGTTGGGGCGGTCCTTGGTCAAAGAAGATAGGGGAAATCATTTGTAGTGTATTACGCAAGCCGTACTCTGAATAGTGCTCAATTGAACTACTCAACCATTGAGAAAGAGTTGCTCGCTGTTGTGTTTGCACTTGACAAGTTCCGTGCATACCTGATTGGTTCACCTATCACCATCTTCATAGATCATGCAGCCCTTAAGTATCTCCTTTCCAAAAAGGATGCCAAGGCGCGATTGATTAGGTGGATCCTCTTGTTGCAGGAATTTGACATCACGATCAAGGACAAGAAAGGAGTCGAAAACGTTGTTGCGGACCACCTCTCTCGACTCGAATTTAGTGACCCTGCCGACGGTCCTGCTATCCGAGATGATTTCCCCGATGAACATCTGTTCGCTGTCACTAAGTTGCCTTGGTATGCTCACATCGTTAACTACTTGGTGACCCGCGATCTTCCTGCTGATTGGAGTGCTCAAGATAAACGTAAATTTTTGGTCGAGGTGCGTAATTTCTACTGGGATGATCCGTACCTTTACAAATACTGCCCCGACCAGATCATGAGGCGATGCATTCCTGACGATGAAATTCATAGTGTTCTAAACTTTTGTCATAACGATGCATGTGGTGGTCATTTCTCCGTGAAGAAGACTGCCTCAAAAATCTTGCAATGTGGTCTTTATTGGCCCACTTTGTTTAAGGACACTAATGAATTTTGTCGTTCTTGTCTGAGGTGCCAAAAGTTAGGTGCTTTGTCCCGCCGCCATATTGTAACGCCCCACCTAGCGTAGGTCGTTACCTTACTTACTTAACATACATTCGTAATATAACTTAGACCCATTGATTGAAAAAACACAGCGGAAAATTGTTTTTTTTTTTTTTATTTTTTTATATAGCATTGACAAAACACTATAAACATAAAGTCATACTGTTTTTGCATACTAGTATATTAATTACCGGTTAATATAAAATACTTCATAATTTACATAAAATCACAAAACACGTAGCGATACCCATAATCCACTCATTCACAGTCCCTTGGCTCGCTACTCCATCTTGCATCTTTTTTTCATATAGCTGGTTCCTTACCTACAGCATAAACTCAAACCGTGAGCTAGAGCTCAGTAAGTACAACCCTTAAGCCGTAAAGAAAAACATAGCATAAACAGGAAATACACATAGCAAGTATTGACCATATTATGCTTTCTTATCTCTACTCATTATGGGCCCTTACCTCGTGTGTTCGTAACCGGCGCGCGACTATGAATTGGTTGGGGCGGCCAAACCTTATCCAACTCAATCCACAGTCCAACCCAACCTGGCGTGGGTGGTACGACACATCGCTTATTAACTTACTTATTCTTATCATTAGTGAACATACATTCTGTTGTCACCTTTTTGATTCTATTATTTATGCCCTAGCATAATAATCAGATTCATAACATAATTCATATTGCATACATGTTGACTAACACATAGCACATAACACATCATAGACATCTAGTAATATATACTAGTAGCTTATGCTGTAGACGGTGTTGTACTTACCGTCTATCCTTGAGCTGCTTGTCTTACTCCTCTTCGAGCTTTAATTGCAGAATCCCTCCTGCTCGATCGAAGGACGTACGTGAGATTTCTAATCTATATCATGTGGGTTTTTGGTGATATGTCCCCCCTAACATAAGACCATGCATACATGAGGGTGACTACCTTAGTAGTCTTATAGATCATGAATCGCGATCTAAAAAGATACGTTGGATATCCATTTCATACACTTAGCTCATTCATGAACATGTTGGGTTAGATTAACATCAACCCTTGAGCTTTGATCAACAATTTGTGGGTCAACCAAGGTTAACCCTTGTGATCCTTATTGTGAATCCCTTATCGGCTTACTTAAGAATTGTGGGATCTAAGTCCCGATAACTCGGGTATAGATTCCCGGTTATCATGCGTCTTAACATTGTCTTGAACACTTAGCTTAAAATCCCTTTACTTTGAAAACTTTAACTTAGAAACCATTTTCTTTGAAAATCTTAACTTACTTCATAAAAACACTTAGCATTTAAAACTTAATCTTATCAACTTTTTCGTAAAAATTCGTAGATCCTGCCTTAAAATTTCATAAATTATTTGGGGGTCGGAAACTGCTTTTGGGACAGTTTCCATACTTGAAATAACGTTACTAGCTCGAAAAACGTTTTTCCTAAAGGGTTCTATAAAATCATGCACAGAAACTCTTGAATTCCTGCGCAGTTTTGGCATTTTATTTTATAGTTAAAAATCGCTTTCGAATTTGAAAATGTTTTCTTCACGAAAGTTCTAGCCCTCGAAGAGTTCTAAAACTTTCATGTTTTGAGAAATTTCTGATTCTGTACCGATTGGTACAGTTTTTTATTTGAAAACGTGATTAACTTTGAAAACCGAGTCTTACAGACCTCTATCGGGTTTCCTTGAAAAAGAAGGCTGTTGGAGCCTTATTTTGGAAAACTGGCCGCGCTGGCCGCTAGGAAATAACCTAGTCTACAACTTTCGTGTTTTAACTTTTTGCCCATTCGGCCTCTAAGGGCCTGTAATCCGTGTTTTACCGAAACAGCCCCCTGGAACCCGAGAGCATGTTTTGGTTCTTACATTTCTTGTTACGTCCTATATCGCGGGTTCTAACTCGACCGCCCACAACGGGAGATAATCATCAAACATGCAGCGCATTCTAACGTCCCTTAACCCCTTTCATACAGCCCATGTGACCATTGCAACCCAAAAAATCCGAACACTAGTCCTAGGGTTGCATATCCACTAACTTAGCATACATCACACCATTCAAGCATCTTGGTTCATAAAACATCACAAACATGCATAAAACCACTTAACCTAATTTGGGGACATATAACCTACATCAAACCCTAACATGCCAATCTAGCATATCAAGCACATAGAACAATTTATGAGCATAAACATAAACCAAACCACACCTAGAATCAACCTAACCAAACACTAAGCACACAAGCACATAGGAGGCAGCCATCAAAACGCATAAAGGAGCTTATGCTCTTACACAAATTTTGCTTGAAATACACATAAATCACATGCTTAAAAACTCATTTAAACTTGTGAAAAGCTTTTAAAAATTTTACCTCACAAGATGGGATTTTCGGCTTAGGGTTGGATGACCCGAAAAAAAACTGCTTGCTCCCTTTGGTTCAAGGGTTCGGCTGCTCACTCCCTTTGCACCAAAAATCAGATTTTTGGTTTCTTTGTGGTCTCCTCACCTTGCTCGGCTACTCAAGAAAGATTAGCCCCAAATCTGAATTTTTTTCTCCCTTTTCTCACTCAAACCCGAAGGCTACTTGGAGTTGGAATCAAGCTCCAAAACTTTGCACAAAACTCACTCTCTTGCTCACCAATCAAACCCGAAACTCAAACCCTAAATTCTACCCCAAATTTTTGGTTTTCCCTTGTGTTTCCCCTGCTCCAAACCCACGGCAACAAGGCTGTTTGGCTGCAGAAAAAATTTTCTTTTCTCTCCCCCTCGGCTGCTAGCTACCCGAAGCAAGATTGCTTGGCTTGGACTTAGAAAATTTTTCTGATCTCTCACCCTTTCTCTCTCGGATTTTTGTGCTGAAAAATTGCAAGAACTTAGTTGCTTTTTCTAATAAAAATGAATAGAGAATTAGCCCCCCTTTTATAGACAACTTGGAGGACTTTTGAGAATAGGATTTTGGCCCCAAAAGTTTGCAATTTTTGGCTCTTTGGCATGCTAGGTGTCCGGATTCTAGGGGAGGAAGAGGAAGTGCAAGACAACTCATGGTGAGTTGGCATAGATAGGTGTCTCCTTGTGATTGGTCCAACACATCCCACTTTGAGTAAAATATTAATATCTTTGTGAGATATCTTAAAAATTAAGGCTTGTTTGGATAAAAATCTTTGAAACTTTGACTGTAAAAATTTAAATTCCAATACTGTAATAATTATTTTACAGTTTGGATTTTTCATAATTTCAGTCAAAAAAAATCGGATTGAAGATCTTTTCTCAAATCCTTCTGCCTCGTGACTTATTGTGGCGTGTTTGATTTTTCTAAGGTGGTTTTAGTTTCTAACTGTCATAAAAATTAGTTCCTGCATTAATTTTCGTAAAACGCAGATCTTAAAATTCCTTCGTCATAATTTCGGCCATTTTGGTCCAACTTTGACTTTTCGGTCAACAGTTGACTTTTTCGGTCAAAATTTTGACTTTTGTGGAATCGAGTCTGTTTCATTTCTTATTGTTCAAAAAGGCTATTTGCTTCTTCGAACAGTCATTTTTGAGTTTTATTAAGCTATAAAAACTCATAACACATATTAGAGCTCTGAAACAAGCTTTTTCATGAAACTGCATGTACTATTTACATTCAAGTCTTTACAGAAGCTAGTCACATGAAAAACTAGATCTCACACATATGATGCCCTTGAACCCAATTATTGTGATAGAGATATTCGATTGTTGGGGGATAGATTTTATGGGACCGTTTCCATCTTCTTTTGGTTATCTTTACATTCTCCTTGCTGTCGACTATGTTTCTAAATGGGTAGAAGCCGTGCCGTGTCGAACCAACGATAATGCAACTGTTGTGAAGTTCTTGAAAGAAAATGTGTTATCTCGGTTCGGTACTCCGCGTGCCATCATCAGCGATCAAGGAACTCATTTCTGCAACCGTTCTTTTGAGGCTCTCATGCGCAAATATGGGGTGATCCACAAAGTTTCAACCGCTTATCACCCACAAACGAACGGCCAAGCTGAGCTAGCAAACCGAGAGATCAAGCAAATCTTGGAGAAGACGGTGAACCCCAACCGCAAAGATTGGTCTTTGCGCCTTTCCGATGCACTTTGGGCATACCGTACTGCATACAAGTCCACTCTTGGAATGTCTCCTTACAGGCTTGTCTTTGGAAAGGCCTGTCATTTACCTGTAGAGCTTGAACATAGAGCTTATTGGGCTATCAAAGCCCTTAACTTTGATCTCAGTGCTGCAGGTATACATCGCAAGCTTCAGCTGTCGGAAATTGAGGAGTTGAGAAATGATGCATACAATAACTCCAAGATTTACAAGGCTAGAATGAAAGTGGCTCACGACAAGCAGATTTTGAGGAAGAACTTCGAGCCAAATCAGAGGGTGTATCTTTATGACTCCCGTCTGCATCTCCACCCAGGTAAGTTAAGGTCGCGGTGGACTGGTCCATTTACGGTGAAACAAGTCTTTCTCAACGGTGCTGTCGAGATCGAGGACCCAAGCGATGGGAAAATTTTCAGAGTCAATGGTCAGAGACTGAAGCA
>CM046377.1:9831328-9845473 GCA_025413485.1 Ficus microcarpa | reverse complement strand
TGAAACGAAAAATCATCCGAAATGTTTATAGATTTTATCCGATTGATTTTTGTGAAATTCGTGTTTGATCGAATATTCTGGTTTCCTGTTTCTGCAAGCTTAGCTCTCTTAACATGATAAATTAAGGCTTTCACGAAACAGTTTTGATGATTTCGTGGAAGTCTAGCTTGCTGTTCGATTTCATGAAGTTTTGCTCTGTTCCATGAAATTACAAAATTGTGGTTTATGCTGAATGCAGGATGTGATTTTGGTTTAAGAACGGCTAAACATTCTCATGAGCTCCATCGCACTTGTAAAATCTTATATTAGATTCTTCTAGTTTCTGATAACCAAATATTCGCTTGTAAAACGAAGTTTAAATCTGTTTGTTTTCACTTTATCTGAGATCAGACGAGTAACCTTCTCCAAAATTTCTATGTTAAATATCATCTACGTTAGAGGCATTTTCCCGGAAAAGTATTTCAATGATAAATCTGTTGCTGCTTTAGGTACATTTATTTTTGTTTGATATTTCCTTCTAGGTTTTGTCATTGTTTGGGAATTAGGAGATGATTCTATTTTGAAAATCTTGAAATAACAGATATGAAGATTAAAAATCTTACGCCAATGGATGCAGTATGTGATGCATTTCATGACTTTGGATTGCTCGCAAAAAGATTAATATAGCCGCTTTCCAAGAGAAGATGACTGTTGAGCTTTAGGTTCATGTGGTACAGAAGTTAGCATTGGCTTATGAGAGTGATGATGAAAGTTGCTGCAAAATTTATCGTGTGAAGTTCAAACCATTTGACGAATCTTAGGAGTCTGATGTTTGATGTCGAATCTAAAACCATTTGTGTTTTGATGTTTTAGATTTGTACTGGGATTTTTTTTTTTTTTTTTGGTGAAACTTTGTTTTAATAACTTTTTGATTCTTGTAAATACTTTGTTTCAAGTTCTTTTGTGCTGATATGAATGGTTATGCACTATTCCTTGGTCATGTATATTGTCTTGCAGAATGATTGTTTTTAGAATTTTGATGGAATGCGTTGTAGAATATGATATAGATTTTAGTAGAATAAAGTTTTTTGAAATTACTCTTGTAGAGTACAACAGAGGTTCTGGTCGAATAGAGTTATTACTCCTGTAAAATATATTATGAATTCTAGTAGAATATGTAGTTATTTATATGGTTATGTACTATTCCTTGGTCATGTATACTCTCTTGCAGAATAATTGTTTTTTGAATTTTGATGGAATGCGTAGTTTATATACTCTTCCTTTTTGAAATTCCTCTTGTAGAATATGATAGAGATTTAAGTTTTTTGAAATTACTCATGTAGGGTATAATAGAGATTCTGGTAGAATAAAATTATTACTCCTGTAGAATGTATTATGAATTCTGATAGAATATGTAGTTAGAATTCCTTTTTTTTAATTACTCTTGTAGAGTAGTAAAATAAAGTTATTCCTCTTGAAAAATATGTTATGAAATCTAGTAGATTATGTAGTTATTAATTCGTTAGAATTCTGGTTGCATAGTATAATAGAGATTCTGGTAAAATATGTAATTATTAATATGTTAAAATTTTGGTTGCAGAGTATAATAGAGATTCTGGTAAAATAAAGTTATTACTCTTGTAGAATATATTATGAATTCCGATAGAATATGTAGTTATTAATATGTTAGAATTCTGATTTTTTTTTTCTTTTTTGAAGAAATTACTCTTGCAGAGTATAATAAAGATTTTGGTAGAACTTAATTATCCTGAATTATGATTATACAAAAAAAAAAAAAAAAACACCCTTAAAAACTTAATTATCATTAAGAAAAAATAATAATCATAATGTGAATATCTTCGAAGGTAATATCTAAGGATCATGAGAAGGGGCGGGTAAGCCTCAACGTCTTTGCTGGTACATCAGTGGCTTGTCTTCAAATGAGTGGCCTGGCAGCCCTACTGAAGACTACACACACACTTACATAGCAGCAAATTAAACACTCTTCCATAGCAACAGATAAACACACACACATAGCAAGAAATAACACTTCCACAGCACACACACACAAAGGAATTACACTTCCACAACACACACACACGCAAAGCAAGAAACACACACCCATACTTTCAAAGCAGCATATGGACTTTTTGTTGTTTATTTTGCTGAGGTGTTCTACGGTTCTGATATTGTATTTTCGATCTAGCTTGCCTTACTAAGCAGCTGACAACTGCTGGGGTTGGCAGATTTGCACCTTGAAATACAAAAGAAATTTCAGAGCCAACTTGTTCTTATTCCTCTTCGAGGCTTGAACCGAAGTGTTCTTCCTCTGTTTTGGAGCTCCCTTTACTCAAATCTCAGATTGTGCCATCACACTTCCACTGCATGCACACACTTCCAGAGCAGCAAACTAACCACACACACAACACAATTAAATACACACACACAGACGAACGATAGTCCTCCTAGAAGCAAATTAACCACACATACACACATACACAAAGACAAACACCCACAGACCACACACACATGTATACCTGAGGCTAATTTAACTCCAAAATCAAAAGAAATACAAATAAACTTTTTTTTTCATGTATATTCTGCTAAAGAAATTTTTTAAATGTTCACTTGATTTAGCAAAAATTAAAAAGGAAAAAAAAAAACACATCAAAATTCTACTAATAGTATTTGCTCTGAGAAAAACTAGGAAAATTATAGCGAACAATATTTTTACGAAAACAATTAAGTAAATAATAAGATGTTAAAATATTTAAAATAAATAATAAATTTATTAAGTAAATAGAAAATTTATTAGATAAACAATAATCACTTACATGATAAATTTGTTGTTTGATATTAATCATTCTAAATATTTTTTTAAACAAGCTATTTCTCCAATGTTATTTCTTCAGATTGATCTTCTCCAAACTTCTGATTCATGATTATCCTGTGGTCAGATTTAACATTATATTCCCCTTTAGCATCATAACGCCATACTAATAGGTCCGCCTTATTACCTTCACACAAGGGAATGTTGTAAAGAACACCATGATCTACACTCCAGAGAACTCTCTCCACCGAACTCCTATCCCACCTATGGTCCTCCACTAGCATATTCTCATGTCCCTCTCTGGGCACAGTAATTGGGAGAAACCTAGAAGGGCGAAGAAAGCAAGGATCCTTGAAAAGTCTCACCCCTACAGCCATTCCCGATTTGTCATCTTACCCCAATTTAACAAGGAACCCTCCATCCTTGTTCAGCTAGCAAGGCTTTATTAGAAGCCATCAAATCACGAAAACCCATTCCTCCATCCAACTTGGCTTTACATAATTTTTCCCAACAAACCCAATGAATCTTCCTATCTTCACTTCCACTATCCCACCCAAAAACGAGAGATAAGGGGATTGTAATTCATCACAAAGAGTTGAAGGTATTTGAAACACACTCATAGCGTACGAAGAGGTAGCCTAGGCCACAACCTTTAACAAAATTTCTCTACCTTCAATTGAAAACACCTTCGATTTCCCCATTTGTAACTTCTTACATACCCTTTCTCAAATATGACTAAAACTCTCCTTTTATCCTGCCCAACAAAAGATGGCAGTCCGAGATACGATTCATGGGAAACATCAAAGGCAAATCCAAAGAGTTAATGATAGAACCTTGTCTCGTGGGGTCCAAATTGGGACTGAAAGTTATCACAAACTTCTGAAAATTGATTGCCTGCCCCAAAGCTAGTTCGTGCTTGTGAAGAATCTCCTTCACCGCAGAATTGTTCACCTCGTCTACTCCTTCAAAAATTATGTGGTCATCTGCAAAAAGAAGGTGGTAAATTTTTGGAGTCCCCCGAGAGCACGCCATTCCATCTAATCGACCATCTCTACCCATCTTCTATAGCAAGGCCGAGAAGCCTTCTGTACAAAGGAGGAAGGATAAGGTGACAGCGGGCATCCCTGTGATCTTACAAAGAAATATAATGACACCTTTCAAAGATTCGACGGTCTAATAAATAGTGTATTGATGAGATATTTCATTTATGTATATCCTACTAAAGAAATTTTTTAAATGTTTACTTACTTTAGCAAAAATAAAAAAGAAAAAAAAACACATCAAAATTCTACTTATAGTATTTGCTCTGAAAAAAACTAGGAAAATTATAACAAACAATACTTTGACGAAAACAATGAAGTAAATAATAAGATGTTAAATTTCCATTAAAAAAAATAATAAGGTGTTAAAGTATATAAAATAAATGATAAGTTTACTAAGTAAATGGAAAATTCATCACATCAATAATAATCATTTACTTGATAAATTTATTATTTAATATTATTTCTTCAATAATTTACAAAAAAAAAAAAAAAAAGAAACTATTTACTTCTTTTCCCAGAAAAAATCATAATAATAATAAGAACGATACTAGAAATTGGTCATTCATATTGAGACTAAACAAGACGTGTATAATTTTAGTCTCTAACTCCTTTTATTTTAGAACTTTACTTTAATTTTTAGTAAATTAAAGGTCAAAAGTGTTCTTCTTCTTCTGAAAAAACAAAAAATAAAAATAAAAAAATAAAAAATAAAAAACATCGTGAGCTTCACTCCACCGCACTTTTCCGAAGTGTTAGTTTCAAAATGTGTCTTAGAGTGGTTGGTTAAAAGATCCTCATTTATACACGATCCTATTTAGACAGAAACATATATAAATACATATATATAGATATATATGTTTATATATGCATTTTATTTGAGATTTATATTTTTTTTCTTCAAAAATAAAATTTAATCTGATTTGATTAAAAAAATTTTTGAGAAAATGAATGGAAGATCCACTGCCTGCGACTGTGTCGCCGCTGCGTTAGGGTGGACCTCGTGCAGAGGGTGTCGAGGAGGCAGAGCGACTCCTTGCTCTGTGGGCTCCGGATCAATGGAGACGATGTCGTAGGCTTTGGGATTCCCTCCATCGTTTCCTAGCCATTGTTTCATTGGGAGATTTGTCGATCGTATTTTGTTCTCGGCGATTGTAATGTTCTTGAACGGCAAGGCTGGTAGGGTGTCATTGCTTCAGGGTGGGCACCGCAGAGGGCGGCGAGGAAGCGGAGAGACTCCTTGCCCAACGGGCTTGGGATTGGTGGAGACGTCGTCGTTGCCATCTGGATTATTCCCTCCGTCGTTTCATTAGGAGATTTCTCGGTCGTACTTTGTGCTCAGTGATCTGTGCTGTACCTGAACAACAAGGGCGGTGGGTCGATGGCGGTGGTGGGGCTGTCGGTGAAGCCCTGTTAGATGTTATTGGAGAGCAGACCAGGGCTGAATAAAGGGTTACTGGATATTTTTCAGTTCTTTTAAATTTGTCTATTATATTAATTATCATACACATGCAAATATTTCGCTCAATAGGTTAAACAAATGAGACCTACCAGTAATTATTCTAAAAAAGTCTACCACAGCTTTGTCCTGTTAAATTATTTGTCGTGCTCTCTTTATTTATTTATTTTCAATGTAAAATTGACGTACATGAGTCATATACACAGAGAGGCAGAGATTGTAGTAATCTCCTTTTTGCCTAGATTTTCTTTCCCTATCATCTTCTTCCTCTCTCTCTCTCATGGATTCACCTGACCGAAACGACAACATTTTCGGCCTCGTCAGCTCCACCACTAGCACCGGCACTGGCATTGGCTCCGCTGGCACCACCAATCTCCGTTCCAGTTCCAACTACCGCTTCATCGACTCTTCGGATGACAAAGAAGACAACCAAGACCTCGTCAAGACTGGCGACTCCTCTTCCATGGAGTCTGCCTCCAAGTGCCTCGACTACATGCTCTAATTCCTCGACCGCAAGCTCTCCCTCACCCCTCACCATCCTCCACCTTCCAATTCCAATTCCTTCCCCACCGATGCCATTCCTCTGCCGATTGCTCTCTTGGAGTTCATCGCTCAAGCCAGTGGCTCTGGCATCTTCCACCTGCCCGTTCATGCCGACGTGCACCCTCACCGGCCGTTCATCCTAGAGGTGAGGCCTTACCCACTCTGGGAGGCTCATATCGGCCGCTTCCTCTGCTTGATCGCCGCCACGAGCTCGCATCTCTGGGCCACCTCCGAGTGTGGTCTTTGCTGGTGAGAGCTGAGCGATCTCGACGCCGCCGACAGGAAAGGTGACAACCACGAGGATGCGGTCCCATTCAAGGAGTCGGTAGGGACGTCGGCGGTGTTGTGTCTGGCAGCAGATGAGGGAGCGAGGGTGGTCTAGAGTGGTCATAGGGATGGAAGAATCAGGTGTTAGAGAATAAAGCCCCTGTGCTTTTAGACCACCTCCATTGCATATTGGTCTATATTAAAATTCGTAATCCTTCGAAGGTCTTTAATTTTGATCATTTCACTAGAGGGAAAGTCCGTACGAAACACTTAAGAAAAATTAAAATTTAGAAATAGGCCCTTGGTGTTTCTCAACTCTAAACATTACAGGAAAAGAGCTAGAATTTCATGTACTAGTAGACTAGCACATTTGAAGCCAAGTGCTTTTGACCCAATAAAATTAAATAAAAGGAAAGTGGAAAAAAAAAATGCTGTTCTTGGTTACCGCTTATTCATGTATAGATGCATGTTTCAATCATTTCATTTTATTTTTTTGATGGCATGTTCAATAATTTTATGATACAATATATCTGCCAAAAAATTCCATTGAAGCATGTGAACAGTTAATTCTTGACGCTTTTTGTTTTTCTTCTTTTTCAGGAGGTGCCACATGCATGGAGATGTCATATATGTATCCCTTATGACTGCACCATTCAGTCTAACTTTTTTCAATTAATTTCCATTTTATGTATAGTTTTATTTATTAAAACTGTTATTTATTTATTCCACACATAAATAATTTGTATAATTCACACAATTAATTCTTATCAATCGATAAAAAAAAAATTAAATTAAATTACTGTGCTGTATTTATTTTATCAGGTAAAACAAAAATAAGTCTCGCACAATTGATATTTATTCTGACACATAAAATATGTACAAGACATAAATAGCAGTGTTGTATTCTGATGTCTTGAACATCTAATAGGTGATTTTCAACAGTACAAAGTTTTACTCTAGATGATCAATTTACAGCAATGGCTTCAAAACATTATGACTAAATTAACTAGCCGCAAATATTCTTATGCTCTAACTAAAAATATGTAAAGGTAGTATGGGGACCAAGTAGATCTATGTACTTGAAACTCCAACAAGAAGTTATTCATTAATTTAGTAACTATTGTTGTCAACTTAAAATGTCAATGGATAAAAACTGTGCATTAATTTTTTGTGAATAAAGTAAGGATCTGGGGTTGGTCCCATCATTTTCAGGTTTGTTGAGCCATAGGCAAGAATCTTTTTCCCTAGATATGGCAGAAAGACAAGTTCTTTATATTAGTTTTTCTCAATTGGCCATCCAAGGTCTATCCTGCCATCACCAAACCATTGCTTCAGCAACCGAAGTTGGAGTGAGGCCTAAGGAGAGGCATCGGCAATCGAACCAGGGTGGACGAAGGGGAGAAGCTAGCAAAGGCACCCACTCTTGCCAACCTATCCACTCTTGTAGGTGTAAAACTGTGCATTAATTGATAGAAGTAATTTGGAACCGATTTTTTAAAAGTGGTTACCCCTCAACTAAATAAAAGTGTTCAAAACAATCATTTCATTTAAATTTACCAACAAACTAACGAAACAACTACATGATATGTTTAAAATAGATTAATAAAGGATGGTTCAGTCAAATAGTTTCGAGTAAATTCAAAACTCATCTTATAAATCCTAACTAAAGCATCAAATATATATGTATACACAACCATGTTAACTATTGCTACTATATTCAAGTTTTTAAGTAACATTTAATTTGAAATTTGCTGCTAAATATAATTTTACTAATTATATAATATCAATATACAAATATATATATATATATATATATATATTGTTAAGTTGTATCTATGTAGATATACAAAACCAATCAGAAGAAGTTAACGTTTTTTTTTAATCTATATGTATGTTTATAAGTGCTTAATAATACTACATGGAAGCCACTCCAAAAGACTATAGAAGAACGTCAAAATCGAAGCACCTTTCTCTGAATTGAGGACTTTATAGAAGAGCGTGCATGTGTGTCGGTTCCTTTCAAGTCTCCGTTCTTTGACACTCGGCCATCTTCAAGGTATAGAAACTTTTCTTGAAGGGCTTCATGAGCGAGTAACCAACCTGCAGGAGCTCCATATTTGGCGCTGTGCTAGTTTGAAGGAGATAAGTTGGATCAAAAACATTAAATCACTTAGGAGACTGTCTCTTGGGCTATGCACCAATCTAACGATACTGCGTGATACAATTAACCTCATCATCTCTTTACCAAAAGTGGAGATTGAGGAATGCCCCAAGGTTTCTCATATTGAACGCATGCTTGAGGATGGCTTATATATACAGGATATCACTTCTGAAAACCAGCTGCTTCTTCAGGTATTGCTGCTCATTTCTTACTGATGAAGTATTAATTGTCGTTTGAATTTTCTTTGTTTTTTAATTTGTCTGCTCGGCAACTCTGTTTTCAGGACTGAGTAAAGTAGGCTTAAGAAGTGGGATTATACCAAAAGTGAAGGTCATGATGCTAAGCATTCATGAGTTTCTGAAGCTTAGTTTTCATTTTTCAAACAGATGTAAATTCCATCACTTAAGATACTACTCTCTCTATATAAAGTTGTTATTCTCGGCCAAAATGTTAGATTTTCGGTTAAGATTCTTTTATTTTTACTTATTTTATGGCTCCATCCTACAATCTCAGTCTATTCTTGCATTCGGTGTCTGATATATTAAAGGATGTATTGGAGACCTTTTTTTTTTTTTTTTTAATATATATTTGGAGACTTGTTTATTATATTCTTTATTCTAATAATAACCCAAAAAAAAAATTTTTTTTTTTTTACTCAAACCAGGATATTGATGATCTACTACCATTTGTATTCTGCTTATAATAGATAGTAACTTGACAACATTAACTACTTGGCAATACAACTTGGTGGTCCTCCATGCCAGGCTCTGTTTTCATCTCGGCTTTCAAAGAATACGGAGGGGTCATTTGGTAGTATGTCAAACGTCGGATTCTCTCCAATATCATGCACTCTTTTCTCCTTGTATCGATTCTTTTCCCACTGAGTTTTTTTTTTTTTTTTTTTCCTAACAAGGTTTTTGAACATGGCATTCTCTTTATTTCTTTACAAGATGATTAGATCCTTTAGAGCTTAATTCAGAACAGTTGTTTCTAGATTTCACTTTAGTGGTTGTTTTTGTTTCATAATTTACAGCTCATGTTAGATTATCGTTGTCAATTGGATGTAAATTTAGCCCAACTTTTGACTCAATGTGTATTTCTTTTTCTAAGACCTGCTCATGAACAGATAAAACAAATTATGTGGCTACAAAATCACTCAGCATGTTTCCACTCTAACTAAAATATTGTGTGGATAAACTAAAATAATGATTAATATTATGATTAATAAAAGGATAAATTACTCCACTTGTCTGGAATTTTATACCAAGTTGTATTTTGTCTCCGATTTTTTTTTTTTAAATTAAAAGCTCATCAACTCCTAAAAAGCATGTACTTTGGTCCTCTTTCCAAAAGGGCTTTAAACTTTAGACATAAAATCGCAATAAGTCTAAAAACCTTAAGTGAATTTAGAAAATTATTCATAAACGTATTGAAATTAAAAACATTAAGGAAAAAACACATCTTTAGACCAAGGAGGGAAAAAGACAGAGAGAAAAACACTCATCTCTTCCCTCTATTTATATATACATATAAAGAGAGAGACTCATACCAAATTTGTTAAATGTTACTTCCTAGTTGTACAGTTAATTCTTCTAGAGGGAAGAAAAATGAAGAAAACCAAATTCATATTGTGTGGGTCCAATCTTTTTAATTGGTTGTTTAGGGCCACTCTATTAGTTTGATTTAACTTCAATTACCATCTAAATTTCAATTTAAGGTGAAGAAACTTCCTATTTTAAGGAATAAGATGACGAAAACATTCACTCAAAATATTCACTCGTTTTTAATCAAACACATAATTTCAACATTCACTCATTTCCGATTAAAGTATTTCCACAACTTTAATTGGACTGGATGCTCCAAATTCTCCCTGAATAAAAGTAATTATTCTAACAAACTTTACAGAGTTTCCAAATGTTCTTACTTTGTATTACCTGTTCATCACTCCCATTAATTAAGATTAAGATGTCATTAATTTATAATACTCCTAATGATTTGACATTCATTCATTTCTTTTGATAATGAATAAATATCAAGAGAGATTGCAAATACATTCCCTTTCCACATTCCTTATATTGTCCATTACTAAGCTTTCATTATCAATTTTATAAAAAAAACATATGATTATTCGGTTCCAGGGCAACTCAGTCTCAGAGGATCCTCCGAAAACGTTTCTCAGCCATTCCAGGCTCCCTCCCAACACCTCCTTGCTCTCCATAGACTCTCTTATCGCCTTCTTTGCAGCAGCGAGCTCTTGGCCGCTTCCCACGGCATCAATCAGAAACCTCCCATCGATCATCTCAACCATCTCTCGTCCACATTCCCTCACCCAAGAAGAACATGCCTTCGCAATGTAGTCTCTGTCGAGTATCACCATGGCCGACTCCAGCTGATCCCTGAAGGAATTCCAAAGCTTGACCTCCTCTTCCGGATTCGGAATTCCACCGAACAGCTGAGACGCAGGAGGCGAGCCAAGCACCACCTTGTAGAACAACGGCAATTCGTTCAAAACCCTCAAGAAAAGCTCTCCGACTTGCCCTACCGTCACCTGAATCGTCCTCAAGACCTCAAGACAAACCCTAACCACCTCCCCATCTTCGCGGTCTCCAGCTAGGGACTGCGAAATCCAGGCCTTCCGCTGTCGATAAAGAGAAACAGATTCCGCTGCGGAGAAGGCTCATAGATGACGGAGATGGCGGCCATGGCGTCGGCGTAGGATGCGATGGGGAGCTTGCGATCGGAAAAGGCGGTCCCTGACGCGCTGCGAGATCTAAGACTTCAAGCCGTCGACGATCTGCCATTGGTGCTGGAGAAGAGCACCTAACCGGCGGCTATCGGAGTCATGAAGGTCAGCATTGAGACGGAGATGGACGTGCTTGGAGCTGGCGAACCTTGAAGCGGCTTCGACGAACATGGATTCGTCGAGGCAACCCCAGATGTGCTCGGGAGCATTGACGAGGTACTTGACACGGCAAGCCGAAGAGTAGATGCGAGATCTGGCATCGGATTGAGGAGAGAGAAGATCGGAATGAGGAGAGAGACTCAGAGGAGGGGGCTTTAGAGAGAGAAAGAGAGGAGAGGGAGAGGTGAATGGAGGAGAGGTTGGAGGAGATGGAGAGAGAGGATTGCTTCATGAGGAGAATGGAGTTGGCGGAGTCGATGGGGTCGTGGTAGCGAGTGCCGACGAGGCGGCGGAGATCGTCCTGCTTCTGCTGGATGAGGGAGCGGGTGCTGGATTCGGCAGTTCGGATGTCGGCGATTGGTTTCGAGCGGAACAGAGATTCGGCGTCTCTGTAACCGCCGCTGCCGAGGATTATCCTCTGGAGGCCCTCCTCCGCCAGAACTACTCTCATTGCTCAAACCTTCTGCTCAGGAGTTTTGCCTGTCTGAATAGAAAGAAAAATCGCCAACCCAAAACACAGTACTAAATTTGGGTTGATTTTTGTATATTTGTTGTTTGGCATTTGACAGTTGATGATGGTTTACAACCCACACGACAAGTCGTTCCCGTGATAAATCTTTTTTTTTTTTTTTTTTTTTGCTTAAATATCCTGTTTAGTTTGTCTGTATAGTGAACCGAGTTTGACTTAGGCGGAATTGTCTTTGGCTCGAAAAACGACAGGTTGTTTCCTTTCAAAACTTTAGGAGGCTAATTAGGTTACATGCGATAAAATTTTAGTATGGATTGATATTTGTTACATCTTAAAATTATTTGAAAATATACTACAATAACATACATGATTACATTTTCTTAAATTACTTCAAGATTATTATTTTTTTCTCTTTTCCATTTTCTCTCTTTCTCTTTCTTTCTCTTCGTCAGCTCTCTCTCCCACCCCACACATACGACACACATCACGATGATCATGCTTATCGTCGAATCTACAACAACAATAGCCATGTGGCCACTACCGGACCACCATCACAGGAGATATTCTTGTCATTGATCTTCCAATCCATATCCAATATCATTTGGATATGAAAATATTTTTGGATGAATTGGATTGGTTCAGTTAAATAAATTGGATGAATGGTTCTTAAGCGCACCCCTAAAAATCATGATAAAATTATGTATTTTTTGATTTTCATCCAACATATGATAACAGTTACCGATCGGTAACTAATTGGTAACCAACCGACTACCAGTATTATAGTGGATATTAGTCGGTATTAAGGTGGATATCAGATAGTACTAATTAATCAATGACCATCAGTTGACCAATATCGTCATGAATACCAGCTGGTATCACAGTGACTACCATATGGTAACCAACTAGTGACCAAGGATGAAAATGTCGATGTTGATGGGAGGTTTTGATTTATGGATAATGTCGATGGAAATATCGATATTGATGCATATTCCGGGAAAAAAATAGATACTTAAAGAAAAACTTATAATTTATTGCTGAAACTTTACAAAATTTAAAAACAATCAAGTTTAATTACTATGAACTAATTGTATAATAGAAACGATAACATTTTTTTATTAAATATGAGAGTTCTATCACATAGTGTAATAGGAAATCACAATAATTATGCATTAATTGTAATTTTGCTATGATATTATATGCTTGTTAGACATTACGACAAAATACAATAATTTAATATATTATATAGAAGTAAATATCAAATATAAGAGAGTACATACAAGTTTTGAATTTCTTTAATACCAAAAAGAGCTTATATCAAGTTGGAAAACATTAGGCAGGTGCTGATTTTGATCTAAACAATACATTTACCCATATATGCTCTTAAATAATTATGAAGGTAATTGTTAATACACCACATGTTTCTTGGTCTCTTTCAATTATTAATCCATAAATTGGAAATTGTTAATTTATCCAATATGATGAGTAATCTAGATGGATATGCTATGACATCTCCATATTAATTTATGGCTAAAGATATATAAACATATCAAAGAAACAGCCTAGATTTTGTACTTCCGAACTAGACTATATTTGAAAATCATAAGAAGGATTATAACCGTATGAACTTTGCTGGAATCTAAACTCAAAGCAATAGAATCCTCATTTGTTTGACTCATTTGAATGGCATAACGTCTTCTTAATGGTCACATTACCCTCACATACTACCCTACAACCATGATCTTCAACCGTCGAAGAATATTGTCACATTTTATTGACATTTAAAATAATGAAATGTTTGTCAAAATTAAAATTTTTGCAAAAAAAAAAAAAATCCCCGAGTTTTTGGATATTTTATGGAAATATCCAAAAATATTGTGGATATTCACGGATATTTGCTGATATTGCGGATATTTTTGGATATTATAGACATTTGATGAATATTCCAGGAAGAAATATCATGTCTCCCGTTATCCATGTCAAGATTTCAAAATATGGATAATATCATGGAAATATTGATGATATCGTGGACATTTTAATCAATGCCGATGACCAATGACAATCCGGTGTCAACATGGATACTAGTTGATATCATATTGGATACTGGATGGTAACCAACCGGTGATCATCGACTTGACGGTGTCATGGTGGATACCAGCTGGTATTGTCATGGATACCGACCGGTAATTTAATGATAAAATTAGTGTTTTAAAATAAATAAATAAATTGAATATGATGTCATGTTATAGTATTTTTTGCATTTTTTTTCTTTTTTTGCAAAAATCAATCCAAGGAATGAATCTATGTCATCTCTCTAAAGTACGTAAACTTTGGTAGCCAGTGAGTAGGGCATTTTTGTCCAATGTATTCTGGTTGATTACCGGTTGTATTTTACCAGAATACTTTTTTAGTTGGTTGGCGGTAATATAATCCATTTTGAAAAGATATTTATGTTGACCTTGTCTTATTTAATAAGAGATTTTAAATCTTAAAGCCAT
>CM046377.1:9621457-9831228 GCA_025413485.1 Ficus microcarpa | reverse complement strand
TTAAAATGTCTTTAAGTGTAATTTTTGCTACGTTCTTCTTTTCTCTCATGCAAATATATAGACACCAATTATCCTAAAGCAATTTTGGCTATTTTCAAGTGTAATTTTTGTTTCTTTGATTTTTTTAATTTTTTTGGCTGAAATTATGTCCACGTGCAAGGCTCTTGGGAGAAAAAAAGAAAAATGGAAAAAAGAAAATTTGCATCTTTGTAAACTTGAGAACAATGTTTGGTGTCGCATATATTCTCATGTTACTGTTGTTCGTCTCAGATAGAGGCTATCGTGCAAGATGATTCTGCTCAGGGTAGCATTTCCAACATTGGCGCCCTTAACCTACGAATGGAGAATCAGGTTTGCTTACCAATGATTCATTTTTTGTCGGGCAATGTTGAAGCTTTACCTGTTGCATTAATGATGCGTTCCTTCTTTCTTTTTTTTTTTTTGGTTTATGCTTTTTTTTTTTTTTCATGCACTCAAATTTCATACTTAATATACATTTGCTGCTACTTATTTAAAAAATAAAAAATAAAAGTAAAAATAGAGAGAAAGTGTCTTACACACACCCGGATTTGATAATTTATGTTTTACATATTCTTGTTAATCATCTTTTGCTTTCCCTGTTATTTTGGGAAATGAGGATGAAGAAATTAAAGATGGATGAGTCATTGCATGTTTTCCTATTGAGTTCCCTTTGATGCATGTGCTCACATTCCAGTGACGGGAGGCATGCTGCAGTTTTAGTTACGAAAGAACATTGGGAAATTAATAGGTCTAACGGGTATGAACACTTATGGTTAGAATAAGATCTTAGAACTGTGCTAAAACTCTCATACGACCGATTAGGTAAGTGGAATTTGTCATATGTCTAGAATTAGCAGACATTCCTACCGGACTTCCATTTGTATTTCATTTGCCCATACACCCACTTTCTCGTTGGTAAAGGTAAATTCATTTTTTTCCCTGAAAATTTTGCATGATAATTCTTGTGTTCTATCTTCAGGTCCTTACTGGGACCAGTTCACAATCACAAGGTGGTCATTTCCCTGCATTGAGGAATTTCACAGCGACTCAGAAGGAAAAAACTCTTCATGAACTTCTCCATGACCAGTGGCTGAAGGATACCCCAGATGGAAACATTGGACTTGGAATTAGATCCTTCCTTGATCTGCGAAGTTGGTTCCGTAATAATGATGTTCCTTCATGCGAAGCTTGCAATGAAGCTGGAGTAAAGGTTGTACTCGAACTCTTTCATTTTTCCCCCCCTAACGGAGATTGAACAATCTGTTTAATCTCTTATGTTGGCTCAAGCGCTCCTTTTTTCCCTCGTTTTTTTAGACATCTACCGGCAGTTTGCTGTCTCTTGTTGAACATATTTTCATTGTCACTCGCTTTCATTCAATTGAATAATCTGAAATCTGCTCTGCTGTTTGCTGTGCTGTTTCAAACTTATTTTTCAATGTTGTTCACTATTATCATGACGTATTTTATACAGGATTGATAGACAGGAAGAGGAAGATGATTCCACGAGACGAATCTTAAGTTGAAAAAATAATGGAATCCTTGAACTCATCATGTTGAAGTTATATTATAATGCTAACTTTTACTAAAACTTTCCAATAGTCTGCAGGCCCTTTCTTATCTGACAATTTACTTGGCTGTTTCTAACAGGCACAACTGTGCCAGAATGAAGATTGTACTGCCCGAATTCATCAGTACTGTTTGAGAAATATGTTTTCCCAGCGCAAGGTACCATTACTAATGCACTTCTTTTAAGCAGGTAGACATCCTGAAAAACGCCATTTCACAAATTCCTTATATTTCAGGGTGGACGAGTTTGTCCTCGCTGTGGCACACAATGGCAAAAGAACGGACCAAAAGAAGAAGCTCTTGAGGAAGATGATGAGCCAAATATGGATGCTCGGAGCCAAGCACCCAAGCAAAAGAAGCCAAGAGTTAATGATGCAGGTGAATGTAGTTCTTCTCAACCTTGCGTACCGAGTTCTCAGCTGAGGAGAGTTACTCGCAATTCTGCCAGGGCCAGATAAAATTGTTTCTCAATTCTACTCCATATTTTGAAAAACATCTCCTGTACATATCGGTACAAGTGTGCACGCATTTTAGAACTACTGAATTTGCTCATCAAATTTTTGTTATCAGCCAACGTGACATCTTCCTTACGACAGCGTTTTTAGCGGGGTTATCGGTTTTTGATAATATCTAGTAGAGATCAATGTCACATGAGTTGGTACCAAAAATTGGGAAAGCAAGTTCGGTTGCGATAGGGTTTCTCTTTTTTGTAAATACCATTTTCGGAACTGTTGAATTAGGATCCTGAGACAGCTTGATGCTGCACAAAGCCTCTTGGGTTATTATTGTTAGGAGCACCAACACTAAGATCAAAAGTCTAGTTATATAATTTTAAGTTTCTTAAGATCTTTTTTTTGTTTTTTTTTGTTTTTGGTTCTAATTGTATTTATCCGTAAGCCATTGAGCGTTCTTTCATGGGTAGACTTTAATTTTTTTTTTTTCCATGAAGTGAAACTCTATTAATCTCAAGGTGAATTTTCTAACTAAGGCTTTGGGGCCGGGTCAATGTTGGGTAAGACTTAAGAGTCTATTTGACAGAGTTTCTTGGAAATTACATTTAGTTTTTGGAAGATCAAATATATTTCCTAGAGTATTTAGATTGTATCAAAGTGTTTAACTTTCCTCATGGTCAAAACTACAAAATGAATTTGAAACTTGTACTGGAGTTCTAATTAGACATCATAAATTACATTCCAACATTTTTTTTGTTTATTAAAAAATTTTAAAATCATTGTGAACTAATCAGCTCTTTATATAAAAAAAAATGATTGTAAAATTGAAAATATTACAATTTTACTTCCCTCTGTCTATTGACTAAACTAAAAATAAAAAATCTCGACCGAGCGGGCCTTAATCTCTTCACAAAGGCTGACTTGCATTTAATTTTTGTGTCAACAGCATAAATAATCGAGGGAAATTTTTAACTATAACTTCATCATTGTCTGCGATAGGTTTTTTCTTTATTGTTCAACACATATTCAAACTGGATTCATGATTTTCAAATTGCCCGAGTTCCTTCATGTAGTTATCTCAAGCGCTCTAATATACTCTACTTATTCACGTGTGTCGGTTTGGAGTAGGTTAAAGATATTACCTTTACAGATATAATTGCCAAGTCTATAACATACCAGAAAAATCATTTTTCCAACATTTTTTTTTCCTCTTATCGAAAATGAAATTGTACATTATTTTAAACCTAAAGGGAAAAATTTTTAAAATATATATACACACACATACAAAAATCCAGGGAAAAAAAAAACCAAAACAAAAGGGCATGTATTACGGTCCAGATTGAGGCAATTAAACTTACCCTACTAACCACTAAGAAGATGTAAATTCCCCTAAGAAGTTTTAATTAGTTGGGTTGAATAAATACTTTAATCATGAATCTTAAGAATCTAAAATAGACTTTAAGCCTTTGTCAAAGTTGAGGATGATTTTTAGAAAGAAAGGAAATTACATGTGTAACCAATAATAAACAAGAATAAATAATTCAATGAAACGAAAAGAAAAGCAAAGCCAAAAAAGAAGCTAAATTATGATCTTAGCTGCTTTAACGTACATAAAGGCACATGGTGAGAATTATATGTCTTGAAATATTTGGCAATTTTATAGAGTTTTTTTGAGCAATTTTTTTATAAGTTATAGACAACATAAGAATTGATTCAAAAAGTAGAAGCCAAACATTAAAGGCGGTGGGGTTTCACTTTTAGATCTCCTTAGATCATGGTCACATGCATTGCATTGTTTGTTTTCTTAACTTTCTTGTACCTTCTTCACTCTCTTGTTCTTTTCTTTATTAATGTAATGTAAGAACCTTCACATCGTACAGATACTTTATTTTTTCAATGATGTATGTTTTTAAATAATATAAATCTAATACAAGGGGGGAAAAAGAGTTAGTGAGAATGAAAAAAGAAAGCTTTCTTGGCCGATGGTTCCTCGTATTGCCAGGTCTTTGGCTATTAAATTTCATCTACAAGTCTGTTGTCAGATACTGAATTTATAAGTAGGGTTCGTATAATTTGTATAGGGAGAGGAATATAGGATCAAAGATGTGAATAGAATTGGGTTGCAATTGGTGATGAAGTGTTTCCTAGTGCGTTTGTCATCGTCTCGACCTACCTTTTAGAGATTTTGGTCTAGGGGTGGAGGCGAGTCATATGGTAGTATGTATATCAGTCTTTGTCGCCTTTGGAGACATGTGTTTGCCAATTACTTGCCTTTTCTACCATTTTACTCCGCTGGTGTTGAGGGGTCTCGCCCTTCTTGATGTTTTGATGATATGACTTGTGGTTTTCATCTTTTTTTTCATTTATAATAACTGCAGTTTTGACCCTGATTAGTTTAGGTATTTATATTGTTTCTTTTTTTAGTATTTGGTTTTGTGTTTTTGTCCACAAGATTTGTTTTTTTGCGGTTGTTTGTATGACCTTTGTGCTACAAATTTCTTGTCATCAATTGATCGGATATTTCCATAAACTGTGGAGGATTTGTTAAAGAGCCATATATGCTCGATATTTTTTGTACCCTTTTGGGTGTCATCAATTTATGGAGCCCGAATTCAAGATTTACTGATTTAACAATTGTCTACCAATGTCAAGTTTTCAATGTAGGAGGCTTTGTATGTGAATTGTTTCATATTTGTAAAATGATTTTCATTTAAAAAATAAATATGATCAAAATAATTACTTAATTAAAAAACTTACATAACATAATGAGCATTTTACTATGAAAAACATAGATCTAGAATCTTATTAATATTAATAACATACCGTTTTTTTGTTCTCGTACCGAACAAAAAAAAACGGTAAACATATAATTTTTTATGCTGATATTATAGTTTAAAAAATAAACTTCAAGTATAAATAATAATACATTTTTGGATTACTCTTATTTACACCCTTTAACTTTATAATCACTTTTATTTTGTTATCTAAATTTTAAAAATTTTCACTTTGTCTCATAAACTTTGAATTTAACTCCAGTTTATTTCTTCTATCAAAATTTCAATTAAAAATATTTGAAAAAAAAAAAAGTAAGTTAATTGTAATCATATGATCTTTTTTCCGTTTGTTTTTAACAAAAATCATAATAAATTAAGCTTAATAAGACAACTCCTCTATTTTTCTGTATATTTTTAACTGAAATTCTAATGAAATAGGTAAAGTATAATTGAATTCAAAATTGAATAACAAATTAAGAGTTTTTAAAATTATGAAACTAAAGTAATAATGATCACAAAATTCAGGAAGTAGTAGATGAAAACAATCCCCTAGTTTTTAAACCTAAATCTTCTATAAACAAAGTTTACATAATTTTTTTAACACCGAAATGTACAAATTCTAAAAAAAATGTAAAATTGTCAAATCAATTATTGCTTACTATACAACTTTCCAGCCTTGACATCCATGCCGACCCACATTTTATAAACGACGTTACGATCGCAATTGTCTTTTAGCAAAAAGCCAGATAAATCCTTGCCAAGCACTTTAATGTCCGTGAAAAAGGAATTATTTATGATGACCTGTCTTTTGTACTCTCTAAAGTCAGAATCCAAAGAGTATTCTTTAGTATCGCACATGACTAATTAAATTATTCTTTAGAGAAAAGGAAAACAGAGACTATTCTGCCTGATTAATTATTTTAGGAATTAAATACGTTTATACTTTTCTATTTTTAACCTTTTGCACTATTATTTTTTCCTTCTTTGTTCTTTCACGGAAATTGAAATTTGAATCCCTATATACAGTCAATGATTTGCAATTGTCACCACTAACGTCATGGCCGGCTTGACAATAATTTGAGGAATCACGTCAAAATTGCTGAGCATATATTTGTCTCATCATCTCATTTCAACTCAAATTATACTTTTTTTTTTTATCTTTTTTCCAAAAAGTTTTTGTCTTTTTCCTAAAAAGTTTTTTATCTTTTCTGAAAATTAAAAAAAATTTACTATTACAACTAAAATATTTCAACTCAAACTAACCAACCAAACAAACCCTCAGAGTCTTGCATTGACAATTTGCTCTTAGTTCTTCAATAAATAAAATAAAATAAAAAAACTTTTGGTTAGTTGAAAAGTACTAGTTGAATTTCCCAAGAGTTAAGTGAATTAAGTTATGGAGAGAATTAGTATGTACCCTAACAATAAAAAGATTGTTGAAAATGTAAATTTACACAAAAAAATGAGCAAAGCGATTTTTTAACGAGATTATTCATGCTTATTAAGCTAATCTTGCGAAGAAGGGCATCAACTATAAAATAATGTTGTCCAAAATGTGGTTTTGGAGTCCAGATCTGTTGTCGTAAAAATGATGTCTCCTTTGTTGTCTTACCTATCAAACAATGGCACATCAATCTTGCCGACGATTAAAAACTTAAAAGCGTTAAAGGTACTAACCAAGGATAAACAAAAGAGTTATGTTTTAAGGGGAACAAAATTAGGAGAGAGACTAATACAACAAGTGGGGTCAAATTTATCCCTGCAAATCCGTGAGAAAACTATTCAAAGTAAAATGATTAGTCATCATTTAATAGGTGACATCAGTAAAAAAAAAAAAAAAAAAAAAAAGGTGAGATCAGGCCCATGGCGGCCCCTTAAAAATTTTGTGAATTAGTAAATAACATGTTTTATTGGTGCCTTTGAAATTTATAACATATTTTTAAGAAGATTATAAATTATAATATATATTTCTAATTAATCTTTAGATTTTCTAAAAAATTTTAGATTTATGGTTAATTTTTAACAATGCATAATTTTATGTTAGAGAGATAAAAGAAGAAAGAAGAGGGGGTTTTTTTTTTTTTTTTTCTGGTATTATGTGATCGTAAATTTAATTATACTATCTATTATTATGTTTAAAGTTTTATATTATAATTTACTATTGTTGTCTTCAAAAAAATTATTATGCTCTTTCTCTTCCTTTTCTTTTTTTTTTTTGTTTTGTTTTGAAAAAACATAAATTCCCCTCTATTTTTCTCTTTTAGCCCCACCTAATTAAGTTTTGTTTTTTTAAAGAAAATTCCCCTAAAATAATATTATTTATAGACTATTAATTTAGTTTAAGATTTTGCTTAATTCGAACCTCCTAAATTAATTTCCTGGCTTCGTTCCTGCGAAAGACGACATTTTTAGACAATAAGGATCCGTTTGGTAAATGAGTTTGAGTTGGAAATTTTAAGTTTTAATAGTAATTTTTGTTGACTTTTCAGAAAAAATAAAAAAACTTTTTCAGAAAAAGACAAAAACTGATATGAAAATTTTGGTTTGAGATTGAATGTCAAACAGAGCGTAAATCTGTACTCGTGGGTCTGATGATGAAACTACTTGGCATGCTCTTTGGAATTGCAAGGATCTACCCCGGGTTTTCGATGTAAATGCCATCGCCAAATTGTTAAGGTTGATTTAGCCTCCAAATGAAATTCAATTTTTTCCAATAAATGAATAAATAAATAAAGGAACAAAATATAGAGACTAAACTTAATTAAATTAGAATGACATAGACCATTAAACTATAAAGTAAGCCAGCGTTAATAACTAAAATATTCTTTTGTTTCTATGATATTTGTTTTGATTTAACGAAGTTTCATCCTTTTTATTAACTACGATGTTAACCTGAAACAATTATTAAATATAATATTTTCTTATGTATTTACAAGTATAATCTAACCGTAATTTTACATTTGACTTAAAGATAAATATATAGTTCAAATTTCCGTATCTCATCTAAAAAAAAGTATTTTTATTTGTTTTGATGATGACATCATCTACATAATTGTTCAACATGGCTTGCATGGCTCTCGTGCATTATTGAATGCATTGCACACATCCACAGTCCATTCTAATAAAACCTTTGCAAATGTTATTGTCAGTATTATTAATTTAATTTATTACTTCACAAACATCTTTCAAGAACAAGAATAGGACCATAGTCTATGACATAACAACATATTGTCAACATCAACTAAATATAAAAATATGTTTTCCAAATTTAAATAATGATAAATGAAGTTTATTTAAATATTAGTCATGAACTAGAACTTGCACCGTTTAACTCTAATTGGCTGTTTGGTACATCATCTCAAACCATTTAACTTAAACTTTTTTTTGTCTTTTCCCCAAAAAGTTTGTCTTTTTTTCAAAAAAAATTTTGTCTTTTTTGAAAATTTAAAAAAATTTACTATCGAAACTTAAAAATCCTAACTCAAACTACTCCACCAAACGGGTTATAAGTCTAAGGATTGGAGTCATAGAGTAGCTGTAAAGTTTGCTTTTATGTTTTTTTTTAATATAATTTTTATTGTAAAATAATACATTTGGTTTATATTATAATGGTGAGATTAACATATCATTATGAATTATATCAAATTTAAAGTTGCTATAAAAGTTAACTTTTTTTTTTTTTTAATATAAAAGTTAACTTTATTCTCAAAAGAAAAAATGAAAATTTTTTTCTTAGGGAATAAGGGAAAGAGAAGGGCATCTACATTGAATAATGTGTGACACCTGAACAACTTTCCGATGTCATCTTTGGAAATTAAATTAATAAGTTAATCAAAAGGGGATTAAAAGGACAACCCATTAAAAAAACTTTGTCCGAAAAATAAAAACTTCCTTCTTTTTAATTTATTTAATCCTTCCTTAAGTGCTTTGTTTGTTTGTTTGTTTGTTTGTTTTTACACGTAAAATGTGGTTTCCTTGCAACCAAACCGACATAATATTTACTCTTACTTTAGATCACTTTAGATCAAACCTTAATATTTTAATATAAGCTTTTAGTAATCTAATTTTGTGGTCCTAAATGTTAAAACTCTTACCAACTCTTACGTTTTTTTTTCAATCTTAAATTTGAGAAGAGGCACCAAAACTTAATATTGTTCTCTTTTCGAGATTGAAAATAGAGAGTTTGAATTTTTCGCCATTAATTAAAAAAAAAAAAAAGTAAAAATGATAGTTAGTCACTTGATTCTATCATACACCTTTTCAAAAGAGCGAGAAAAATGTGAAATTATGAGGGATATCAATTCTAATTTTAATCCTAATTTTTTTTAATTCACTTTGAATTGTGATTATTTTATTTGTTAATATACAATTGATAATAAAAGATTGTATATTTAATAGAAAGGTAACAATTAAATTGACACATAAACGAAGAGTAAATTGGCATCCTTAAAACTATATAACTGAAAATGCAATCAGAATTACTCAAAATTATTAAGGTAAATTTCTAGGTTGGTCTCAACTTTTAAGTTTGTGTAGTTTTAATCTCTTTTTTTTTTTTTAATTGGAATAAGCATAAATTAAAAAAAAAAAACGTTGCTATAATAATACTTTTAATTAATGTTTGAGTGAAATTTATTAATTAACATTATTTTTTAATTAAATTATTAATGATTTTGTACAAAAATTAATATAAATGATCATTATAATATCATTTTAATATTTAGAGGTATGTTTTATTTTTTTAATAACTAAAATGATCTAAATTATTAAAAACCGTTCAATAAATTTCAAGATAGAACCTCTTAACTAATATTACTTTTTAACCAAATTTGTAACAAAACAATTTTAAAAAATTATCAAAATAATATTTTAATTATTTAAAAACATCATGAAAAAAAGAAAAGAAAAGAAAAGAAAAGAAACCTTTACACGTAACTCCATGAGAAATTGAGTTGAAATTGCTCACTCCGTTGAAAAAAATAAAGGAAAAAAAAAAAAAAAAACAAATGAGAGAAGAAGAGTCAATAGCACGACTTGAGAAGAAAACATGCCAAGCGGCAAAGAAAGCGCGTGGATACACGCATAGGAAGTGGATGAGGGAAGAAGTGGGTCCCACAGTCCACTCAGTCCGAGTCTGCCTGTGGGTTGAGCGCGTGTGTAATGCGCCGTTTTGCATGAAAACCAGCCATTCTCTCTCTCTCTCTCTCTCTCTCTCTCGTCTAGTCGTCTTTTCATTTCATCCCCCTCTCTCCCTCCCCTCCCCCTCACAAACTCACAAAAATAAAAAAACAAAAAAAATAAAAAAAGTAAGAAAAACTCTCTCTCTCTCTCTCTATGGCTTTCTCTATCTAGATTCTGTAACTGCTGGTACACTGCTTTCAATGGTTCTCTCCTCCTATGCCTCCACCACGCTGAAATCCAAGCTCTCATCATCTGCTTCATCAGCATCATCATCACCACCATCATCATCTTCGATTCTGGTTCTTCAGGTACGCAAATCCAAATCCTTTCATCTTTTGATTGTCGAATTTCCGTTCGCTTGTTTGTTTCTCTGGAATCCAGATTGTTCGATTCGTTCGGCGGTTGTTTTACACGGATTTCACAGTTTCTGAGAATCTTTCGTCAAATTTGGTGATCTTTTTTTTTTTTTCAAATCGGTTGTTTGAGTTAGTTTTTTTGTTCAATTGCAGAATTCCGTCCTTTTTTCAGTAATTTTGCTGCGAAAAATGATTCTCTGAACTGGATTTCTTCTGTTTCACGACTCTCTCTCTCCATCTGTGTTTGATTTATGTCGGTCTGGTTAGTTAAAAGAAGTGATAGGATATAAGTAGATGATTGAAATCCAGTGAAAGTTCGTAGTTTTATGGATTGTAAGTCAGAGAAAATGAATTTCTTGATTTTATTGACCTTTTTGTTCGCACAGATTTAATTTGATTTTGCGTCCGAGGGAAAAAAAAAAAAAAAAAAACCAAATATATGAAATGAATAAATAAAGAATTGCTTGGTGGAGGCAAAGAACTTATCCGAATTTCCTTTTAGCATTCTAATTTGGCACTCTTTCTTTTCCTTTGTTATTGTTGTTTCAATTTTCTGCTTTTGGATTTCTTCATCACATTTTTAGGTGTTTCTGATGCCCTATTTGGTTATAAGTTAAGTGTTTTTTTTTTTAATTGAGTTTATATACATACATGTGTGCGTGTATGGAGTAAACTCTTATATTTTACTTTTCCTGAATTATTTGTCCATGCTAATTTTGCTTCATTAATTGAACATTCATTAGTTATCCTTTCCGTCGGGTTGATTATTTTCGTGTCTTTTGCTCATTTTACAAAGTCATCTAACTACATATTCATTGTACTACTATAACAGATTATAGTGAAGTTGGTTTTTCCCTGTTGTTGTCGTTATATTGCCATACGAGACAGAATATTGTTTCATCCAAGTGCTTTAAGAAGAGGGCTCCCTTCTATTGCGTGGCTTATAATTTATTGCTTTTACAAACTGAATTTTCAGGGAGGCGAGTGTGTCCATGTCACATAAAAAGAGGGATATATAACAGCCAGGGATTGGAAAATGGGGGCGTCAAGCTCTAGAATTGAAGAAGATAAAGCCCTGCAGGTATGTCGTGATAGGAAGAAGTTTATAAGGCAAGCACTTGATGGCAGATGCTCATTAGCAGCAGCTCATGTTACATACATTCAGTCACTAAAAAACACAGGAATGGCTCTTGGGAAATTTGTTGAGCCTGAAGCTCCAATTGAATCTTCCTTGTATACTTCCACTAATGCAACACCTGAGCCTCCTGCTTTAACTGAGAAGACACTTTCTCAATTCTCATTCTCTTCTCCGTCCATGTCACACCTAGTAGATGCAACAGAAACTTTTTCTCCAACACCTTCTCCTCCTAGCTCTAGTCGAATTCACACAAATCATATGAAATCTGGAGGCACCTTTTCCAGAAAGGTTGAAGAAAGACCCTCGATTCCCATTGTAGGGACAGTGACCTCGTCGAGTACCCCACAGAATACTACACCACGATCCTCTGAAAGACCTGAAAACTCTCCATTTGAAGATTCTTCCCTCCCTTCTGGAACTCCACCATGGGATTTCTTTGGTCTTTTCCATCCAATTGATCACCAGATTTCTTTCCAAGATGGTAAGGGTACAAGCCAAGGGTTCGAGTTTTCTGATGATATAAGACGTCTAAGAGAAGAGGAGGGAATTCCAGAGCTGGAAGATGATGAAGAGAAGGGTTCTGTTCATGAAAAAGAAGGATCTCAGGATTCTGAAGATGAATTTGATGAGCCAGCCACAGTTTCTCTGGTTCGGCAGTTTGAAAATCGTAATAGAGTTCACGATCATAGTGAAGTTGATGCTTCAACTGCTGTGCCTTCTGCAGGAACTGCAGCGTCAGAAACTGAGTTATTGAATGGAGAAAAGGGCCATTCGCCTGTCATTACTTCTGCAGGAAGTGTAGCTTCAGAGACAGAGCAATTGAATGGGGAGAAACATAACTCTCCTCATTTATCGCCATTAAGAGCCACAGCATCAGTAATATCAGTTGCATCTGAAACGGATAAAGCACAAGCAAGAGAAGGTTGCATAGAAAATAAGGTTGCTCCTAAGGACTTCTTTTCGAGTATAAAAGATATTGAGTTTCTATTTTTAAAAGCTTCTGAATCTGGTAAAGAAGTTCCAAGAATGCTTGAAGCCAATAAGTTGCACTTTCGTCCAATATTCCCAGGGAAACAAAGTAAGACTCTCTCTCTCTCTCTCGCAAGTTTGGTTTAGTTGCCCCGGGAAGATTTTCAGCTCAAATACACATATGAATTATATTCTGGAAAATGGGGTTTGATAATGAGATTTAGGACAATAATCGGTACTTTTCTTTCAAACTTATCTAGGACTAGAAGTTGCATCAATATCTCAGTTTCAATTTAAATATGGTTCGATTCACACTTCATGATTTTAAAACGAATGAAAAAAATTCAGCTTTCTGTGAACCATATGATGGCACATCTAGTCTTTGTCAAATGATTGCACTTGTAATCTTCATGACGATGAAATTCATTTTGATTCCCTAAAGGATTTTAGAGAATTTTTTTTTTTTCATACTTTCATTCTTTCCTTTTTCTCTAAATACCTAGAAGTTTCTTCTCCTTTTATTTATGCATTAAAGATAAAAATAAGAGAATACTCCATTGTGTCAGGTGGTTCAACAGCTTCTACATTTCTGAAAGCTTGTTTCTCTTGCGGAGATGATCCGAGTCAGGTTCAAGAAGGTAGTGTCCTTGTATATGTGTTTTCTAGTTGTTGTATGTGTTCGTACTACTATGGGTTTTAACTGTTATGGTTAGAGTACATGTAATTAGCAAAGGATTCTCTGATCATAACTTGTCCCCTGTTTAATAACTTTCTATAAACTTTATTTTGTTTTTCGAAATACTGAACATCTACATCTTGAAGAAGAACTATATTCATAGATTATAGCTGAAAATCTGTGCTAATTCTTCTGGGTGTTTTGAAAAGGCTTCTAGTCACATAAGGTTCTTGGTAATCAATCTCGATGAGATAAGGTATGGAGTTGACTGTTTAGAAGCAAAACTGAAAGACCTGGGGTATTATGTTTAGCTTTTGGATACACCATGTTCAACGTTGATGGAAAATATGTTATTTGAGTGATTTTCATCTTTGTCTTGTATTTCTGTATTGTTCATGACTTCCTTTATTGTGTACTTTTTGAGGACACACTTGTGTATCTTCAAAAGGTCTCAAGTATATTCACGACTTGTTTATTGTGTCCTTGAAGAATATTCAAGTTTATGAATGGCCTCATGTTCTTTTCATTATCTTTGATTAGCTCTACTCATCAAAAGAACTTGACAAGTTTACAAAATCCTTGTAAAGTTTAATAAATAATAGAATGTCTAATATCCTCAGATGGTTGTGTGGTGTGAGAATACCCTTTTTCTTCTTTTTATTTTTATTTTTTTATATTCTGGATAACAAAGCCTCTTTTTCATTACGGCCATAATTTGGTGAAAGTTCCAATTTTAGTCTTCTCATGAATTATCTATTTCTTGATTTCAGTACCATAATTACATTGATGATATTTGTCTTCTCCATTGCAGAAGAACCTACTCAAGATGAAGTAAAGTATCTAACTTGGCATAGGACAACGTCATCTCGATCATCTTCATCTAGGAATCCTTTAGGAGCAAACTCAAAGGATGATATTGAGGACTTTGCCGGTAATGTTTTTGAAAATATCTGCATGATCTCAGGAGGTCACGCCTCAACCTTGGAAAGGTTATACGCATGGGAGAGAAAATTATATGATGAAGTAAAGGTACGGTCAATTCAGTAGCACTATTACTTTCACGATAATTACCTTGGTATGATTAACACTGTTTTTTCTTTTCTGATTTGCTTTTGCGTTTGTCTTTTGATTTTATTAGTTCCTGATGCTTATCGAGGTTGAATGTGTTCATATTTGGTTTTCCAATAATTTTCTCACATTAACGAATTATTTCTAGGAACTTTGGAAGTATGGATCTTACCTCTATATTGTTAATATAGTGTGAGTAAAAATAAAATAATATCAAATAACAAATCAAATAAACATACTAACGAGTTAGATATGTGCATTATGATTAAGTTCAAGTGAATATGAGAAAAATCTCACTATCATCCTAGTCTTGTCATGAAGGAGCAATATGAAAACCAACAATGACAATAATAATATTGTTGAAATATAAAACTATTATTGGTCCAACTCCTAATAGCTTAAGCTTTTGGGAGAATTGATAAAATAACATGGTATCAGAGCGGAAGGTCCTGAGTTCGAACTCCTGCAATTGCCCTACTTCCTATAATTTGTGTTGGACTTTCAAATTAATGTTTGTCTACATGTTTGCCCATTGTTTGGCCTACACATGAGGGGAGTGTTAAATATGAAACTATTATTGGCCCATCTCCTAACAGTTTAAGCTTTTAGGAGAATTGATAAATTGATAAATATACTAGCATGTGCCGCGGAATAAGGAGCCTTAAGAAAGCTTTTATGTTTTTTGTTTCTGGAGAAAATATCACACTTTCTTTACGTGTTTCCTTCACTTTTCTATTCTGAAAGTCATATGTCACTTTTATAGGAACGTACAGTATGTAAATATTATTATGTGGAATCCGAATCCACGTTCTTATCCATAGGTAGGCTATATCTTTGTTATTTTAGTATGCTTCGTTGGTAGTTGAGATTTCCTTGTTATTGATTTTATTAACTTTATGATATTCCTCGTATTAGGCTAGTGAGATTGTCAGAAGGGAGTATGACACCAAGTGTAGGATCCTAAGGCAGCAAGAGTCAAATGGGGAAAGTTCTCAGAAAATTGATAAAACCCGTGCTGGTGTCAAGGATCTGCATTCAAGAATTAGAGTTGCCATTCACAGAATTCATTCTATATCAAAGAGGATTGAGGAGTTACGGGACAAAGAGCTCCAGCCACAACTTGAGGAGCTGATTGAGGGGTATGTATTTGTGCACTAAACTTTACGTCTATGTTTCATGGAATTCGTATCACTGAGAAGATGATTTCATTTTGATTTAGAAAACCCGTTTACAATTAGGAGTGATCAGACTTGTTAATGAGCACCCGTTGTGATATGATTTGGAGTGTTGCAAGTATTGTACATAAACATATTAATAGTATGAATCTGGATGTTTATTTTCCGAAGTGTATTATTTCAACTTATCCGCTTTGCTCTTTGTGCCAATGGTAGGTTAAGTCGGATGTGGGATGTCATGTTTGAATGCCACAAGCTTCAGTTTCACATTATCTCGATCGCATTTAACAATGGCCAGACCAAAATTTCCATGCACTCGGAATCACGTAGGCAGGTCACTGTCCGTCTTGAAAACGAACTTCGGTCTCTCTCATCAAGTTTCAACAAGTGGATTGGTGCTCAAAAGTCCTATTTCCAAGCGATAAATGACTGGCTCCTTCAAATGTGCCCCCAACAAAGAAAAGTCCTCCAAGCGAAAAAGCAGGCTACGACCTGCTGCAAAATTAAGAAACTATGGTCCTCCAATATACACGATCTGTGATGTTCTGGTTGGAAGAAATTAACGCTTTACGTGTTAAAGAAGTAGTGGAATCTGTGAAGGATTTAGCTGCTGAAACTGCCCGACTTTTACCACGTGAAGAGAAGAAAGATGGCAAGGGTACTGCTGACTACAATAGTGAAACAGCGATTAATGGACTGAGAGATGAAGTTTCGGAAGACTTCATTTCAGGGTTTGATCGTTTCCGGTCAAGCTTGGTAGCATTTTTTGGACAGTTGAATAACTTTGCAGCATCTTCTGCTGCGATGTATACCGAACTTGATAAGGCCATTCAGAGATGCTAAGCTCACTTTACGAAAGATCTCAATCTCAATCTCAGTCTCATTCTCATTCCCAATCCCAATCCCAATCCCAGTCTCAGTCTCGTTCTCGGTCTCAGTCTCAGTCTCAGTCTCAATCTCAATCTCAAACTAAAGTTGTTTGATTCGGCGGCAGGACGATCTTACACGGAGAGGAGGAATGCTTTAAGTTCAATTTCCATGGAAATTGTTCTGCAAGGCCAAGAAATACGAAAAACACAAATCTCAGGTACAAGGTCAATTGAGCATTGCGTTTTGTATATTGAGAAAAGAATAAAAGGAAATTGATGTAAATTTGTTTACATTAAAGAATCAACTTGGAGAGTAAAAGAGCTGGTTTAAAATTAATCCAAATTAGGGCTTGATAATTGGGGGGTGGGGGTGGTAATTTGTAGTTTGAGGCTGTTAATTAACGGGGGGTCTGGTGAGAAAATGAAGACGTGTTTGCAAGGTGAGAGAACTTGTATAGTGTGTGTTTTTTTTTTTTAATTATTATTTATTTTTATTTTTTTTTGTAAACATAAACATAGGAACTCAAATAAAGGTCCACCCCTTTGTTCTACTGTAATTATCAATAATCAACTTATAATGGCATTTGCAATAATTGTGTCTTGTTATTTCTCCTCTCTCTTTCTATATAATTTACTTGTATTTACATTTGTTTGTAATCAATGAACAAATGCATGTGGTGAATGTGTACATATATTTATTTTTGCTTGCAATACTTCCATGTTTATTATTATTATTATCATTATTTCTTTTTTCAGCATTCCCAATTCCTAACCTCCCTTTGTTGGGCTTAAACTGCATTTGATGCATTTGTTACTTTACGCTCATTTTCTGTTGGCACTGCTGGGCTAGCGGTTGGGAGGAGTGTTTAGGGTCTTAGATTGAATCGAAATTTGGGAGGTTTTCTTTTACGTAACGAACGAAAAAAGAGGGTTTTAATTTTTAATTTTTTTTATTTTTTTTTGGCTAAAAGAGGGAAAAAGAGTTAAATAACATTTTTCAATACTTATTTTCCTTATTGCTTATTTTTAATAAATAATATTAAAAAGAAAAGTCATGCTGAAGTGGCTTTTTATATCAATTCTCACCCTTGAAGTTCATTTATTCTTGCCGCAACAAACGCTATCTTACGTAATGTTTTCCAGTGAAATAATGTGACAAGTCATCTATACCCTTCCCAGACGTGAGTGCCACTAGGTAATATTTTTGCCGAACACGTAAGGTCTAACTAATATTTATTTCTAATATTTATTATCCAAAAAAAAAAAAAAAAGGTGTAATATTTGTTTCTATACAGTTTTCTTTTTAATACAATCATCAGAATAATGAATATGAACACTTTAGCAACGGAATGAGCTTATAAAAATTACGAGTATGAGAAAGAAACGAAATAGAAGAGAGCCGAAGTCACTCATCCGAAGAAGATGATTTCAAGTGGCTTGCTTTCAAATCCGTCTATGATTAATGTGAATCTTGGTAGAAAGGGGCAATACTGTCTCCTTCGGGTGTTATTGGTATTATGTCTTTCACACGGGAACTCATTCCGTGAGACCTACCATTATTTGTGAAAATTAGGCAGAGAGCTATATTTTGAATACATTCTAATAATTTTGTCCACTCTCTCATTAAAGTTGATTATTTTAGTGTTATAAAATGAAAAAATTTATCAACTTCACTTGTTATGTTAGGCATTAATGTAAAGGTGTGTCAAATTTATGACATTCTTGCATATGACGCTTTGTGATAGCACCAAACTCAATGCGAATAGAATTGAATAAGTGCGCTATTTATCCAATACCAGTGTTAGGTGAAAGTGAACCCTACTAGAGCATCAAGGGCCCGTTTGGAGGAGACTACTAACATCTGGTTTTCAGATTTTTCTTTTTCTTTTTCTTTCACTCAAAACTACTTTTCACTATTCATATTTCCATATGTCTACAACAAACTCAAATTTTAAATGTTTATGACTTTGTTATTTCAAGTCCAAATGATATATATATATATTTTTTTCCTTTCAAATTGCATAAAATTTAGAGAAGAATGAAACAAAATCCATTTTCAATTTATTTTATTGAACATTATTTAAATTTTTACAATTTTTCAATCCAAACAGTTTTTTCTCCACATGCACATTTCTAAACTACAACTAGTTTCCAAACTAAAACACATCTTCAAAACCTTATCCAAACCGGTCCCAAATGTTATCAACTGGTGCCCCATGGTTTCAACAAGTGAATGAGGATAGAACTTTTTTTTTTTTTTTTTTTTAAGCTCCATGTATTATACCTGTCACACGGCCTTTACCGATGGCAAAAGTTGTTCAACTTATCAGGGTTGATTCGAGACTTACTAAGTGAGACATACTATTTGTGAGAACGCTAAACTCAACACGACGGAATTGAATAAGGGCACTCGTTACCAATAGCAGGTTGGCTATAGAGCATAAAATGCTTATCAAATGGTGCCCGTGAGTTAGAATCAGAGAGTGGAAAGAGCCTTCAGAAATTATGACCTAACAGGTTACTTCTCCTTTCCATGATGCAAGGCCTTTGCTTTCGAAGCAGGAATTCAAAATGACACATTACAAAGTGGTAGTTGACTTTAGTCTTCTAATTTAATGAAGCCAATCTTTATTAATCAGCTTTTTCTATCTTAAAACATCAACACTGTTCATGATATTTTAAGTTATGATAAACATTAAAAAAAAAAAAAATCTCAACACCAAAAGACCGTTTTATGTGGCTAAAACGATTAAGATTTCATCGTGATTCAAGCATTATGGGAAGCACAAATTTGCTAAATACAAAGACTACTTACAAGTATGTTTGGTGATTTAAAATCTATTTTTTTTTAGCCTAATTAAGCAATGGTAAAATGAAAAATAAAAATAAAATCATTGAAGGTTAATATTTATAAATTTTTCTGAAAGTATCCGGATATTTCTTCGAATATTTTCCAAAATTTTGCTTTAGAAAAAACACTAGAAACCACATATTTTTGTCAATATTTATCAATAATTTAGAATCCAAAATTTTGAAAAAAAAATGAATTAATATCAGAAAAGATATTTGGAGACCTTAATAATTTCAAAGTCCACAGAAACTTCGGAAAATTTTTGCCCATATGTTTGAAGGTAAACAAGTGAACTGAATGGTGCCTACTAATTTCCTTCTCCTCGTTGTTTAATGACTTTGTGGAACGAAGTCAGATACAGTATTCTGCTGACATAACAACTATGCCATTAATTTCCCAATTCCGTATTTTAATCCTAAAAACCATGTATCATAAAGCTCAGTTATGCATTTTTTTAATCCTATACTTTCTAATGAAATTGGATATCAAATTACCGTTAAATTATATATGTAACCAATCGAGTCCACTTACATTAACTATAAAATAAATTCTTGTTTGAAATAAATTCAAAATCGACCATAGGCTTAAACCATCACCTGAAAAATAGGTCTAAAACATAATCTTAAATGCATAAGGGTTTCTTTGCTGGGGTCCATACCAAATACTAATGCGGCTAACAAAATATTTCCAAATAAAGTACAAGCTCAAAGTCTTTGCAATTTAAACAAAACATCCTTTGTATGTAACAAGTTGAAAAAATTATTTGGTAAATTATGAAAAGGACGAAAAATAATTATGTAAATGATACTTAGACATCCCCACGACCCCACCAAAACAGGAAATATATATACATACATACATATATATATATATATATATAGAGCAAAGAGCACAATTATTGAAGGTAAATAAGTAAATAATATGGATTTAGACATAATTTAATGATAATTTTACCTATAAATTCACTACAATGTGTAGAGTTTGAATTCTTTTACATATAAATTCAAAAGTCTTATTTAAATTTTTTTATCATATATTTGCTTTTATTCAAAAAGTATACATGTGTTTTGAATTTTTACATTTTTATACCGTCATATAATGTTTAATATACAAATTTATATCCTTTTTTGATCGGAACTTAATTTTAACCTTAAAATACCCAAATTATCCCTTAAAAAGAACAAAACTATAATTGAATAGTATTTCTATTTTTATACCATGCATTTTAAAGTTCTATAATTTTATATTATTAGATTACATTTTGTATATAAATCTATGTAGTTTCTCAATCAACATCATTCAAAATACTCAAAATACCCTTCAAATTAAAATAACAAAACTAATGAAATTCTAATTTAAATTAAAAGCTAAATAAATAGGCTGAGGCAGGGTCGAAAGGGGTACGTGTCGCAGCGGGATAAGAAAGGGTTGGGTGGTTATGATGGTGAAGTTGAAAAGTCTAAATTTTTTGTTGAGAAAATTAAAGGTTTAGTCATTTTATAATTTTTCTTTTTAAGGGTATTTTGGATATTTTTAGGTCAAAATAAAATGTTGATCGAAAAAAAAATATTTATTTATTTATTAAATGTAATAATGATAGAAAATGTATGACCTTTGAATCCATGGTATGCTTTTTAAATAAAAGCAAAATAAAATTCATAAAAAAGTAAATAATACAAATTGTAGTGTTTCTTTTTAAGAATATTTTAGGTATTTTTAGGTCAAAATTACGATTTGATCAAGATTAGGAATATGATGGTATAAAAATCTAAAATTTAAAAAATGTAAAGCATACTTTCTGAGTAAAAACAAAAAAACAAAGTATAAAAATGTCAACAAAGTAAAAAATATATATTTATGAAGTTGTAAAAGTGAATAACATATTTAGTAATAAATATGTACACTTACTAAACAAATAATGTTTTTACTCCAAATAAAAAACGTACTTGCGCAATTTGTTTTTTGTTCCCCCCCTTAAAAACGTACTTATTTGTATATATTGTAACATCATTTTCTATTAACGTTTCAGTAAAGTATTTATAATTAAAGGTGTTAAAAGAATAGAATAAATGGAAAGTAGATATAAAGAAATTCAAATAGTGGCGCTGATTATTTAGAACAAAATCTGGCGGCAAGTAGATTAAGTAAGAAAAGTAGTTAAATAACTTGAACACTAATGGGATATAAAAAAAATAAAAAAATTAGAAAGGGCACATTCAAGAAGAAAATTTGTTAGTGGGCGAATATTAGAAAATATTTTATGTGTTTACTTACAAAACTAGTAATTAAAACTCAATGGATTTCACACAATAAAGGAAATGAAAAAAGTAATTGATTTCACGTTAAAGAGAATAGATGTCATATTTACGTATATTTACTTAAGAAGTTTCTGTGTTACGTGTAGTTATTATTTAATTGTGAATGCATTTTGATTATTACAATGGTAAAACGATTAAACTTAGATTTAGTAAATGCCAAAATAGAAATTGAAATGTCTCAACAACATCTAATAGTAACATTAAAATAATAATAATAATAATCTTCATCGTTATTTCTTTACTTGTTTTTCCAATCCCATTTTCTTTCCTACTATATTGCTTGACGAATGGGTAAACGGGCTCCAAAGTAAATTACTTAACATGCATATGCCTACTATCATTAAAAAATAAAAATAAAAAAAAAGGAAAAAAAGTTTACAAAATGGAGATTCTTTGTACAATTCAAAGTTCGGAGACTATGCAAAGTGAGAGTTTTTCATATTTATATTCTTCTTTGAAGGTTTCTTCTGAAGTATTGAAGAAAAATAAAAAACCAAATAATAATTGAAGTATTTTCTTTACTAGGCAAATGAATTTACAACATTTTTTTTTTCCACCTTTTTAATTGTCTTTTAATACATTATTTTTATTAATTAATGCATTTTACTTATTCAAATTTCAAAGGACGACGTTATGCAATTTTTCTCTGGTTGAGAGTGGTTGATTACTTCACATAAACAGACATAAATTCACCTACTAACGTTCATTCTAAGACCCTTTCTTAGGTTTAAAATATTCAAAGATGACTTATTCGTTTGGTTCTGATCTTTTAACAAAATTATGATTTAGTCCCTGATCTTTTTTCTTTTCCATTTTTTTTTGGTGGATAAAAGTTCCTTCGGTTTTTTAAAATGGTACAAAATGGTCATTTTTATTAACACAATGTATCGATTTAGTAAAAAATGTCACATGAATCAACACTTCTATTTAGGAGTAATTAAGAAAAAAATTTATATGATTCAAGTTATATGTGCCAAATACAAGATGTATATCATCTAATTTAACTTTGTTAGTAAAATATCCTTTTTAGAGAGTACGAGGAACTTTCAACCATAAAAGAAAAAAGAAAGAGGTTAGAGATCAAATAGCAATTTTGTAAAAATTTTAACCACAACAATGTATTCAATATTCGAATTATATTAATAAAAATCAAGACAAAATACCCAAATCACCCCTTTGGTTTAGTCAAAATACCACTTCGCCCCTTTCATTCCTCAAATACCAAAAACATCTATGTATTTGGTAAAATCTATCACAAAATATCCTCTCAAATTTAGTTAAAGACTTTCAAGATTGTCCATGTGTTTTGTGATAGATTTTTTAAACACATGAGGTGTCTGGGTACTTTCATAATAAAAAGGAAAAAAAAAAAATTTTTTTTAAGGAAAAAAAAATGAGAGGTGTTTTTGGCTATTTTCTCTGACATTAAATTCAAGGAATCTCTAACATCAAATTGAAAAAGAACAAATCAACAAATATAGAATATTTTTGTGCACAAGTAATCTCTATTATAACATATCCATAAAACAAAAGCAAAATAAAATAAAAATTAATGTATAATCCATATCACAAATTTTCTCATTCTACACAGTAAAAAAAAAAAAAAAAAATCAAAAGTCTATAATCAGTCTCACCACCAGAGTTTCCAACTGTAATCACAACTTTTGGACACGATCTTCGCCTCCGCCGTTAACTTATCCACCGTCAGATCACACCCCAATTTAACGGCGATCGTCCACGTCTTAACGGACCCTACCTTGAACTTCACCGGAGCTTTCATCTTCAGCTTCAACGGCACCTTCCCTTGCTTCTCCGACGCGCTCAACGACTTCTTCATCTCCGCCGTTAACTGAATCCCCGGCCCGGTTAACGCCGTCTTTAACGCCGTTACGTTGTTCGTCGGCTGGTAAAACGCAGGCATTACGCCGTCACAGAGCTCGATGTCGGAGTAGAACACGGTCACCGAGCTCTGCTTTCTGTAGAAGATTCCGAGCTTGTTGTTAGGATTTTCGGCCCTGATGACGACGTCGATCGCCGGCGTTATCTCCGGTGACGACGCGGTGGCGTTGATTCCGTTGATCGCGATGGAGTCGACGGAGAAGTTCGGCGACTCCGGGCGAAAAACGAGGTAGAGGACGGCAGCGGAGATTCCGGCGAGGATGGTGAGGATGGATATGGAGGAGAGGAGACAGCAGAGGAAGAAGCGGCATCGGCTCCGGCTGGACTTCCGGCGAGTGTAGTTCTGGAAGCGGTGGGCGTTCTCCGGTGGAGGAACGCGGTAGACTTGGTCCTTGGGGATCTGGATGACGTAGGTCCCCGGCGGAGGGACGGGCTTCTCTGGCGACGGAGGAATGGGTGTCAGCGGATGTTCTGAGGAGTTCTGCGTCGACGACGCAGTTTCGTGATCGCCGGACGGGTAGACTCGGTCCGCCATTGAAAGCTAGCTATTGTTCTTCTCTGCAAATTGAAACCGTAACTGAGTTAACTCGATGTATGTGAAGTTTCTCTCTCTAACGAGCTTCGAAAAACAAAAATCGCGACTTAGAGAGAGAGAGAGAGAGAGGGAGGGAGAGAGAGAGAGAGAGTGAGGATTTGTTATTGATGCGTATACAAATACAGAAGAAAACCGCGTCTGAAGAAAACGTAAACTAGTTAGAGCGAATTGACCAAAATACCCCTACTTGGGTTTTGTCTGTACGTTTTTTCTGTGTGATCAGAATTGTTACCCTTCGCATTTATTGGAGAAAAAATAATTGATAACTTCAAAAAAAAAAAATGATGTATGCTTTGTTTAGTAAATTGATAAATACCTTTTTTTTAATTATTTTAATCTATTTCTTGAAAACTAATAAAAATTATAACTAATTTTTAAAAAAAATTAACTAACTTCAATTTTAAAATTTTAACTTCAACTAACGATCTAACTTAATTATAATTTTGGAAATCTCAGATTTATTAAAATAAGGTAATTTAGTTAGATTTTTTGTAATTATAATTTGTACTTATATAACTAATGGATTTTATATTTTCTCCGTAGATATAGATACATTATCAAAGCATGTAAATCTTAGTGATATCTTATTTCTGAATTCAACTCATATGTCTTTTTATTTCGTCATCTTTCACGTCTATCCACTAATGTTACATAAAAAAAATTATAAAAACCCTGTTAATATGTATGATATTAATTAATGGAAACAAAACTTTCTTTTCGCACTATTATGTGTATGAAAAAAAAAAGGGGATTAAATTGTCAACTAATTGACTACAATTCGAGTCATAGAACATGATTTTACAAAATTATATGACTTTTTCTAGCTAAATAAAGCAGATTTACATGAAAAATGGGACAAGAAAAAGGAGAAATAAGCTAAATCCCAACTTTATTTTGTTTTCTTCTTTAATTTAAATTAAAAACAAGGGCGAAAGTGTAAATTCGTAGGTGTGGAACTTAGAAGAGTTCAAGGACTGGTAGCAGTGACAGCTATGGCTCAAGTAAGCAGTGTGGCGAATTTACGAATAAGCCCTTACACGTTTAGGAAGTTTTTTGTTGAATAGGATGTGGAGTTAACTTACGCGCTATCGAGGCTAAATATGGACAGCCAACAAATTTCATGATCTGTAGAATAATCTGGTTTAATTAAATGGTTTTTTTTTTTTTTAAATTTATTTCTGTTTTGGATTTCTGAACATATCTGGAGAATAAAAACAAACGTGAGATAAGAACTGCCTTAATAAACTATTATCAATGATTAGTGGAACGCACGTAATATCGATTTTCTACATTAAGAACAAGGAAAACAGCATGTCCGAAACAACAAAATGTACCAACATATATTAAAATATAATACATCTACATAAATAGAAAAGGTTTTTTTTTCCGTTATATATGCAGATATTGTAACTTTTCATTTAGAATTTTATAATAAGTAACTTGATATTATTATATATTAGTACAAAAGATAATTATTACTTAAAAATGTTATATTAAAATCATTTGATTATTATAATATCACACAAAAAAAAATTTAAGTATCGTCTTATAAGAATACCGGATAGCAACTCATCTAAATATACCAGAACTAGCAAACTAAATATTTGTTAATTATACATAAATTAATGTGCCAACTTTCACGAGTTGATTAATCGGAAATAAAAATATATATATTTGTTAATTCAAATAAATTCATAAAAAAGTAATTTAAAAAAAAAGTATGTTTTGTTAAATTAAATTAAATCGTTGAAGGCTGAGGAGTAGTACACGTACTACAAGGTTCCTATTAAATTTTATTTGCGAGAAACCTGCTAATTTACTTGCCATCCTCTAAATGTTGATTATTAGACAACACATGATATATTAATCCAACTAATGAAGAGAAAATATGTGTGCGTGTTACTTATTATTATATGATTTCAAAGCCTCTTTTCAAGGGACAAATTCAAAGCCTTTTTTAGTGTTCACAAAAGAAAGTCAACTACTTGGGGCTTCTTCTTTTTTTTTTTATTTATTATTTTTAGGGAATAACAATGAAAATATTTCATCAGCCACGTTGAACAAACCGAACGGAATTGATCTAGCTAGTTACTATATAACTAGGCAACAAAAACCTCAAACGAAATTATAACCCTACAATGAGGAAATTAGAGAAAATCATTTCACTTCGAGAAAAGTATTTAAGTCAATAACAAAAAAGTATTTATATGAAAAAAAAAAAAAAAAAAAAGGAAGGAAAGAAAAGGTACCTGAAACTGGAGACTTTTCTTTGGGTGCTATATTATCTGTGTGTTTTAGAATATGGGATGAGAAGAAAGAAAGAAATATTGTGTTCCACAAAAAGAAGCAAAGAGAGTAGTTATATATTTGAATAAAATAAAACCAAGGGGCAAAAAGAGTGTGTGGAACGAGTAAACAGAGGTGGGTATACAGTTCATAATTAATTGGTATCAAACAATTAAAAAATAAAAATAAAAAGGAAGCTTCTGACTTAATTAGCACTGGGTGTTTCTCTATTCTCTTGTCGCTTTTCGTCTAATATTCCTAACCTAACATTTTTTGCAGGTGTGGCAAATGGCAATTTTAACGAGTATTGAATTTGGAAAAAGTTAAAAAAGGATTTTAATATTGTCCGGCAGTTGGCGCACACGGTTAATTTTCTTACAAGGAACACCGCCCATTTCCAAAGACCATACACGGCGGCCTTATTCAATTTGTGTTTGGTGATTAGCATTGAAAATATATCTTACGACCTACGTAAAGCTTTTTTATGACAAGAATAAACGTTAAATCTGATCAAAACAATATAAGCGTCGCTTGTGACCTCTCCCTCTATGCCTTGCAGTAATGATATTTTTATGTCATTACGACCATTATCATTGTGAGAATCACTTGATCAAAAATGGAGAAGAGAAAAAAGAGATAAAAGAAAATTAGGGTATTGCAAACAAACATAATCCCATTAATCATTCAAGCTCTCTTGATAAAAATTACAATCAAAAAATTGTTTATAAAAACCCAAACTGACAAAATATTGTTTATAAGGTGGGATCCACTTCTCTAACAGTAATGAGTTGGCATATTTCCGATACTCATAATAGAGTATAGAGTAGAGAAAGACTGGCACATGGGAATGAAAATTTCAGGATATAGCACCACTAGGACGCTTGTTTTCCATAAAGGGTATCATATTCCTAATAACTAATTCTAATCCTAATCTATACGTTTATTTCTTAATAACCACAATGATGTAATTAATTTATCGATAAAATTATTTCGTTGGATTAGGATTTCACTTGTCTGTGTATAGCTCCTTTGATTTGTGTGTGCTTAGAGGAAGTAAAGAGAAGGCACATATGGCACGAAAAGGGATGCCCCATATGAAGAAAGAAAGGAGCAGCCAGATTTGAACTAGGCACATAGAAAGTGAAAAATCACATTAAAATAAAAGAGTATGTAAATCTAGTAGAATTTGATACAGATATGATAGTTAAAAATAGAACGTTACAAATAAGGTATACATAACATTCTTCTTTACTACCATTGTGTTCTAGCAAGAGAACTTCTTTTGATTAGATTACTTATTAACATTGTATGTTTTTAAAATATTACGTAATAAATTAATGAGAAATTCAGTGACTGGATAATTTTTGAGCACTTATTTAAAAAATGACTGAATTTTTTTAAGATAAAATATTAATTGACCCATTCGAGTAAAAGCACATGTTGATATCGATAAATCATTAACTTGATTATACATCAAGTGATTGGCCATTTTTAAAATGGTCATTTTTTCTAATTTAACAAAATTTAAGGTGTTTCAAACCATTCAACTCAAATTTTTTTTTTGTCTTTTTCCTCATGCTATTTAAAATTCAAGTCCACCAAAGGGGCCCTTTTTCTCGTATCTACATGTTCTATCTGCACTTGGAGGACGCAATTTATTTATTTATTATTATTATTATTTTTAACGAGGAGCACTCCCTTATGTTTCGGATACCATATAATTACATTGTTTAAGTTGTGCTAGCTACAATCATATATTACTGTGTATTTAGAGAAGTTTAGCGCTCATTAGAAGGATGAACCAATTTAAATGTTAGTTTAAGAAAATAATAAAAGAAGTTTTTTCTTTACAATTAAGGTTTTTTTTTTTTTTTTTTAAGTTGATGCTTCATATCTATTCACTAAGGAAAGACTAGTTTCTCTATGAATATATTAAATAAATCTCAAATAAAATTAAAGAAAAAATTACGATCCAATGCTTCATGGAGACGGTGATCTCGTACTTGATCTATATATATATATATATATATATTTTTTTTTATTTTGATAATACCCCAAAAAAGTAACTTTAAAAAAAAAAACACAGACAATTAGGTACCTAGATGACATTTTAAGAACGTAATTGGATCGAAAAAAAAAAAAAAAAAAGGTACTTATTTGGATCAAAACACAGGGGCACTCTTTTTTTTTTTTTTTTTTTTCCTTGGTTAGGTTCTTCTATTTTTGAGGGGATACTAATCCACCATTTCAATAAAAGCATAAGGTACGTTCCAGGATGTAATTTAACCCAAGTTATTTTTTAAGGTTTTTCAATTAAAAAAAAATAATAGGAGAATTCCACATCTAGGTATTTTTGTTATCCTATCATTTAGGTTCTCTTTTTAATCATTATATCTGTATAAGATATTATTTGCTTTGTATATTTTTATTAGTTTGATATTATCTTAATTGGATGTAACATTTAAAAATGTGCATTACGATAATGATACCCTGTCTTAAACGGCTCCTAAAACTTAGGGTTAATTTGGTTTCAAGTTTAGTTTAAACTAAGTTGTACTTTTTTCATCATGATTTTTATCTTTTTCTGAAAAATTACTATTGAAACTTAAAAATCTTACTTTAACTCATTCACCAAACACCCCATGTTATTTCCATCTTGCAATTAGTTCTCAAGTCCCATTGTCAATTATCTTGTCTTGTTTATGACGACTCTTTCTAATAACTTTCCTTTTTGTTATAAAATGACAATTCACATCATCTCTACCCCATGAACAAGTCTTTTTGGAGAACCATGGGAAGGCGATTGTTTGACAAATAAACGTCCCCATCAAAAGTCCAATGAAAGCAACAAACGAAAGAGCAAACTCAATTTGACAAATTGGTTTAATAATCTAGAGTAAATAGCCTCAATGGTCCCTCAAATTCTTTAAAAGTAACACTTTAGTCCCTATTCTTTTTTTTTTTTTTGGTGCTGTGTTGACCCTAAATTCTCTAAAAAGATAATAGTTGGTCCTTTCAGTCTGGTTCCGTTAAAAAACTTACGGAAAATAACGTGAGAAGCACATTTTGTGCTTTTTGAAGAAAAATACCCCTAAAAAGATGAAAATACCCTTAATTGTATTTAAAAAACAAAAATAAAAAATAAAAAATAAAACCTCTCTCTCTCTCCCTTCCCCTCCCTCCCTTCCACCACCCACCCCCAAATGTCTCCCTCCCGTAGGCTGTCTCCCTCCCTCCTTCCATCCCTCCCGTGCGATCCCCCTCATCCCAGCATGATCTGGGTTTTGCCCCCACCTCCTCCAGCACTGCAATCCCCCCCCCCCAAAGCCACCGCGATCTGGGTTTCAGAACCTTCGGCGTAATCTGAGTTTTGGCTCGCCATCTCCCTCCCTCCCTCCAACTCCATCTCCGTCGCACCGAGGGTTCCAAAACCCATATAGCGGCAACCGAGGGGTGAGGGAGGCGAAATCGTAGTGCCGAAGGGGGTGAAGGCAAAACCTAGATCGCGCTGGGGCTAGGGGGATGGCACGAGGAGGGGGCGGGGGGAAGGAGGGAGAGAGGGATGGAGGGAGATGGCCTCCGGCTCCTGCTCCGATTTGGGGGAATGGGAGGTGGGAGGGAGGGAGGGGAGAGAGATAGAGGTTTTTTTTATGTATAAACACAATTAAGGATATTTTTGTCTTTTTAGGGGTATTTCCCTTCAAAAAACACAAAACGTGCTTCTCACGTGACCATTTCGTGAGTTTTCTAACGGAACTAGACAAAAAGGACCAAATTATCACTTTTTAAAGAGTTTAGGATTAGCATGCAAAAAAAAAAAAAAAAAGGAACAAGGACTAAAGTGTCACCTCTTAAAAAATTCAGAAACCATTGAGGCCAATTACTCAATAATCTATACTATTTAGAAGAGTGATCTTTTCGTCCCCATCCATGCTTATCACGTGGAAGTCACAAGGTTGCTACGTCATTGCCACGTGGTTCTCATGTTATTACTGCGTTTTTTTTTTTTTCCTTGCCTTCTTCATCCTACAACTAATAATAATAATAACCTCAATTTGGCAAATTAGAAGTTCCACATTGTGAACAGAAATTGCCAAGAAGTGGGAAAAAAAAATTAGGTAGAAGATGAAGTATTTTCTTAAGGGCATTTACGATAAAGAATTGTATTCGATTACTTTATTCCATGAAGATTTTATTGCCAAATTTTGGAAACTTTTACGAAAGGAAGTTGTTTTGGAAATCAAGAAATCTCTGATTTCATTCTCTCTTAAAAACTTATATTACATCTCTCTGTTACATATATATATATATGCAAAGTTAACAAAAAGAAAGTTTGTTACAAAACTTAACTTACAAAACCAACAAACTAACATAAACCACATCTTGGACATATCAGCAAATAACCAACTAGGCTGATTGATCATTAAAGAAACATATTTCCATAGAGAGGAAAAAGAGTTAATTTATTCACTTGAACATGATTCAAGTGTTCTCAGTGGGACTCTCAGTGGGACTATCGGTCTCTGCTTTGGATCCATCTGAATCACTTGGAGCTTCCACAGTCTCCTCTAGTTTTGACACTCGAAAAAGAGCCAGGTGGATATCTCCTGCAAACAAGTAGAGTGAGTAATTTACCAAAAAAATAAAGTCAAGTGAGTAATATAGTACATTTTTTTAGCCTCGTAATTAATTAATTAATTATTCTAGTTTATTTCCCTTAAACATAAGAGTCATTCCCGCTCTACTTTTTAAACTTTAAAACCTCTCACTATGTCTTAAACTTTGATTTAGTCTCACTTAACCCCTTCTGTTAAAAGTTATATTAAAAATAATACGGAAGCAAAGGGAGTTAGGTCAGTCATGTGATCTTTTGGCTGTTTGTCTTTAACACTGATCCTAACATAAGGGATAGTAAGACTAATTCACCTCTTTTCTCACTGTTTTAAACAGAAATTCTAACATGTTCAAAGGACAAAATGAGTTTTTAAAGTTCAAAAGATAAAATTAACGCTATATCATATTTTTTACCACATGCACCCCTCTTAATTTATTACATGAAACTTAATTCATTGTCCCAAATGAAATTAAATAAACAAATACAGATCCACGAACAAAATATCGAACTTCACCCATATAAAAATAAAGAACAAATTATGATTTCTTCATTCAATTATTCATCTACCACTTATCATTAATTAAGCCATTATATATATAGCTTATCAAAACCCTTCAAAATAGCTAATAGTCACGTTTCTTTTTTTTTTTTTTTGTCTTTCTTTCTTTCTCCGAAAATGTTCACCACCCCCAACAAGATCATATTTAATTCGTTGAGACTTATAGTAGTACTATTAATTCACGGAAAATTTGGTGTTCTTTTATTAGATTAATACTAATTGGTTGTTGAAGACATAATTGGCTCTTCATAATAGTCATGTTAATTGGCATGGAGCTCCAAAATCACATGAAATAAACAATAAATAACTAAATTCTTACATGTAGTCCAACCACACTTCTAAGTTATATAGAGATTCATAAATATACGTACATACATATAAATATATATATATATGTTGCAACCAATCTTTCATTTCCAATTAATCAATTATTATGCATGAAACCGTTATTATCTATACTTGATTAAAAAATAGTTCTCATCACGAGAAATTCGCAACAAAGTATCAAAGTTAAAAAATGTGTATTTGAATAACGTTTAGAGTCCTTTAAAAAAAATAGTAATAACGTTTAAAGTAAAAGCAAAAAATCGATATTTCGTAAGAAATTCTTGATTTCTTTGAAAGATTTCAGCTTCTCATCTCATGTTCTATATTATCAACATTGTTAACTTTCTAAATTTTAGTCGTTTTTTATCCTAATCAAGATTAATGGACTTTTGATTAGCAAGATCCTTTAAAATATATATATATATATATATATATTGTTAAGAGTTTGACATTCAGTGTGATTCGGTATCCTTTTATTGTTTTAGTACTAGCCGGTTGTTGAAGAAATATATATTGGCTCGTTCATATGGTTCATTAGTTGTATAATGCAATTGGTAAGACTGGTTAATGCTGCCAACGGCTAGTAAGAGGAGCATCTACTTTGTTTTAGTTTTGGGGAAAAGTTAGGGTGGTGAAGGTACGTTTTCATCATCGGTAGCAATTTTATGTTTTAATTGTTAGGGGGTGTTTGTTTTCAGGTTTATTTTAAACTAAATTGTACTTTTTTTATCATTGTTTTTGTCTTTTTCTGAAAAAGTTTTTTGTCTTTTCTGAAAAATTACTATTGAAACTTAAAAATCTTAAACTAAACTCATTCACCAAACACCCCCTTAGATTAGTTTTTTAATGATTTGATATATGAATATTCACATTATAAATTTGTAGCACGCAATTTAAAATTGCTCTCAATTATAAATCAGAAGTTAAAAAAGTTAATCTAACGGTTGAAATACAATTTCTACCGATAGTAAAAAAGTACCTTTAGCACGATATAAGTTTCCTTAGGTTTTTGAGGGAAGTTGTTAGATCCCCTTTCATGTACAAGCCACTCCTAATCTATATGCATAGGCTTTTCCTGTAGTCCTCTTAAAAGGACCACAATTCCAATATAGCATATATTAGGAGCTAAAACATAACATAATATTTATTTTACATAGCACTTATGTTAAAAGAGCATAACACCAATTAATTTAGTTATCTCAAATTATTGTTATATCCCTTTAATTCAGTTTTGATGTTAGAATTGTTAGTTTACCAATTCTTCTAAAAGTTTAAGGTATTAGAAGATGGGCCAATAATAATTTTATATTTCAACACTTCCCCTCACATGCAAGCCAGAGAATGAGCAAATATTATAATAAGCCCGAAATATATTAAAAGCCTAATAAGGGGGTTAAATAGTGCAATTGCAAATATGCAATGATAATAAGGGGGTTAAATAGTGCAATTGCAAGGGTTCAAACTCAAGACTTCCCTCTTTGATACCATGTTAGTTTATCAATTCTCCCAAAAGCTTAAGCTATTTGGAGGTAGATCAATAATAGTTTTATATTTCAACAAAGATGATGTAACACCAAAAAATTTAGTTATCACATATAAATATTACACCCTTTCAAAATTTTGTTACGTTGAATAAATATCTTATTAAACTTCTAATGTCAACATCTTATGTTTATTATCTCCATTTCCTATTGTGGTTCAATATTTGAGGTGAAATTAGTAGAGATTAATTACTACCAAACTTTATGTCATAGTTCCATATGATGGCAGAAAATGGGAGGGAAAAGGAAAAAAAATATATTAATCAAGGTTCGGAAAGTGGAGATGAAAGTGGGGTTTCTTTTGCTTTGCTTCTTTCTATTTCTTTTATTTCTTTTTTGGTGTGTGTTTGATGAATTTAATATTTTGAGAAATACTAAATTTTACATGATCCCTACTGTGGCGGCCATATAAACTGATGATTCAGATTGTGTTCTCACGCGTGAATTTAGCATTTTGGAGGGAAAGTAGTTTCATAAATATCCCTAGGAGTTTGTTGCCCTAGAATTTCCATTTCCTACAATTCCTTTCTACCAAACAAAAGGTTAACAGAAAAAAATATGCGTTTTGTGAAAAAAATAAAAATAAATAAATTTAAGAGATGGCCAAGATTTACCAAACGTAATACGGCTTCCAGGAGGTACGGAGGCAACCACTCCAGGTCCTAGTCGTTTTTCATCAATGAAAGTTCCATTTGTGCTATCCAAATCCGTTACCAATAGTCCCCCATCCTTCTTTTGAATCCGAGCATGCTGAGCCGACACTGTTAGATCGATCGCAAACGAATTCATGACTTAGCGTAAAATCTCCATTGAATCGAAAGTTAGGCTTCAATTACGCATGAAGTAACATTTTTTTCACCCTAACTCCGAGGTTTGGAGAAACCATAACACTAATGAAATCCACAGTACATTATAATTTATACAGGCGTAGCAATATATTTACAAATAGGTCGTGTTTGGGTTTTAATAGGTCGATGTAAATAAATAAGTAATTGTCATATTAACATTTAGAATGTCATATGATTTTTTTGGAGGCTGTCACTCTAAAACGCCGACACAAATTTTTGTTCTTATTTTTTCCACATTTTTAGGTAGCAATTTTATACAAAGTACCTGTAGAAACTGGAATCACCAAATCAGCTTTGTCCGGAAGACGACCAACTGTCACTTCATCCTAAAGAATTAGGGGAAAATAAGGTTTGATCAGTTTAATTTTGTGTACATTTGAACACGTAATACGTGTAGAATCAGTGAAATTAAGAGGTAATTAGTGAAATACTTACGGAAGCAATTTCAAACGCATTTGGCATTGAAACTTTATAGCCTAGATGCCTAGAATCTCCATCACCTGTCCAGCATAAAATATTCCTTATTCAGAAACAACAAAATACTCTTTCAGGCTCCTTTTGAAAAAAAAAAAAAAATTTAAATAAATAAATGAATAAAAAAGTTTTAGACTCTTGCCAAAAAAAATGGATTAATGGAAATATATCCCAATTTCTGACTCTGTGAAAATCAGTTCTAATTATAGCGAAAGCATAGCAAGATTATCACAAATTAAACCGAAGAAATTTCTAGACTTCAGAGAGGGGCCGGGAGAAATTAACCATAAGTGTCTGTTTAGATCATAGATTTGAAAAGTAAATTTAAATAATATAGTCAGAAAATAAACTATTTAGCCAAATAAATGGATTTTATGATCATAACTTACATGAAAAAAGGAACTATATGTTGAATTGAAGAAATCATTAAGAGGGAAAGAAAACTTACATTTTGATATTAAAAACTCCTATATAATTCCATTAAAAAAATGAAAAAAAAAAAAATCACAGACCAACAGGTTCAAGGAGCCATCTATCAGCAGAAACATCGGCAGGAGGGGCTTGGGCCTCGGAATTAGCGAAAACAACTCCTCCTAGTCCTGATCTCTTCAGTTGTCTTGCCTTGATAATTTTGGCACCTTGGAACTGCGTAAGAACGCAGGTGGTCTTCTTATGGGACAAAATGGGAACAGAACTAGGAGACATGAAAAGAGAGGCTCTGGTGTTGGTGAAGCTGGTTGGGATTTGAAGCTTCGGAGGCTTGGCCTGAGGAGACAAAGATTGGGCTGAAATTTCCATTTTTTTTTTTTTTTCAGGGTTGTTTTTCAGAGTGAGACTTGGGAAAGTTTAGTTTCTGATGGATACTGGATTAAGGGGCTTCTTCTTTTTATGGATGAGTGTATGGTAACCATTTAATGCACTGAAAAGGGTATGGATAACATAATCTCTAACTCCCAATGAAGCTTCCAAAAGTGGCAAAGATTAAGGCCACTAGCATTTGCGGTGTCACAAAAAGCCAAAAACAAAGACAGAGACATAAAAGCTACATTTATAGAGTAATAACAATAACCAAAAAAAAAAAGGATAATTAGATAATTTTTAAATAATTATTTAAATAAATAGTTAATTTTTTATTTTCAATTATTAATTATAATCCATTAGTGATTTATTGTGGTCAATGAAAGTTTGTTATAAAAAGCTTTAAAAAGGCTATTTATTAATTTTATTCACGTACCCTCAAATAACAAAGTAACAATATTTAGGCTTAAAAAAAAAAAAAAAGAACTATTTTGTTTGGCATATCATGTTGCAGTTTTAGTACACTAGCACCCAATTGTCATTTTTTTGGTAACATCATTGATGGGCGATGGCTGGGTTTTTAATTTTTTGGATTAAGCTTAGTCTTGAGTATGTCATGTCCCCCTTTTTTTTCTTTTTTTTTTTACTTTGGGTGCAAATGTCATAGATGGATATGTTTTTCTTAAGGGATGATTGAAACTGCAACTTTCTCTATCCCATCTAAAATATCTCAATGTCACTAAATCGAACAGTCTTAGTTGCGAAATTAATGTTCTAGTTGTTGTCAATTTATATCCATAAATTTGATTGATTTCTCTCCCTAGAGATGTCAACTGGGCTATGGCCCACAAGCATGATGGCACACCACGAAAAATTATGTGCTAAACACGATACGGTATGAGATTATAGCAAGCTAGACGAAGCACGGCACGAGATGATAGGTCATGCCATGCTCATAGTTTTAAGCATGTGAACCAAGAATGACACAACACATTGTTAAGCATGAGCACAGCACGGATACAAGTCAAGCACAACATGGCCCCACGACAAATACACATTTTTTGATTTAATATTTTTAGTTTCTCTTTTAATTCTCCATAATAAAAAAAATGATATATATTTATTAATATAATTAAGTCATTTAACCTAAAACATATTTACATTAATTTTAAGATGACATGATTGAAGACTTAACAATCGTGAATAATGCAATCATTGACAGGAATTATGCTATTGATTGACACTTGATGATGCTACTAGTGCAACAATATTGTTCTTTCTTCATTTGAATTTTTTTTAAGGGAGTTGTCATAGATTTAATAATAGATCATGCACCATTTTTCCCTTTTTTTTCGGATTTTTTTCTTTAATGTTTTTATCATTAAAAGGTTTTAATTACGCCCCTTTCTTCTTAAATTGGATAGATTCTACATGATAATTTTCATTTTTTTAAAAAGTTTGTCAAGTTTTTGTCTTTTATTTGAAATGGTTATAAGAAAGAAAATTTGTAAATTTCAGTTTTTGATATTTGATAACATAAAATCTTTTTTAATAGTAAAGTATCAAAATTATTTCTTTGTTCACCTTATGTTTTACTTGAAAAGTATCATATTCTTTTTTTCAACAAAATAAATAAATAATGGTTCGTTAGGTCATCATATAATCCTATTGCGTTAAGCATGATAAAAGCATGAGCATGGCATGGCATGAGCACAAGATGTGCCTGGGCTAATGACCATGTCGGGCCTAAGGATTTTAATCTTGGATTGACACGAGCATGACACGAAACTTCAATAAACCAAGCCTCGTACGACACGAAACATGTATGGACCTAACCGATTATGGGTCCTAAAGCTTCACATCATGATAGTGTTAGTCGATGAGGCTTACTTCGGAAACAAAAATATTAAAGTCAAATTTATAGCAGTTTATCTCCCAATTACAATAAAATGCAACTAGATCTAGTATAGAATGAGTTGGCAATCAGACCATATATGGATAGAACTTATAACGGGGTATATGGATAGAACTTATAGCGGGGTCTTAAAAGGTTTTCCATGAGATGGGAAATGAAAATTATTAGCCACACAGGAGATTTGTGAATAAGTGATTGTCTAATAATGAGCAAGGAATATTCGCCCTTTTGCTAAACAAGATGTATTGAATTCATAATTTATTAGATACTTTATATTGTTCATAAAGAAATCTCTGATCAACAATATAACAAGATCCATTTTACATCATATCTAAGGGACAGGTATTGTATGAGGCTAGATATAGAGGTACATAATAAATCGATATGAACATCATGAGTTGTCCCATAATAAAACCTGTTGTTGTTGCTGATACTTTCTTCTCTGTTCCTTCTTCTCCTTCTTCCATAACACAAGCTCGTAGAAGGAACAGATAAGTATGGATCCCAAATAACAAGAGGTATGTAAAAAACACGTCCAATTACGCCTATTCCTAATAGACACAGCACGATTGACAAGTCTATCTCCCTTGACTACGATAAAATAATTATCTACCATGTCGATCACTTAATCAATACAGTTAATCATAAAATTACAAAACTATATTAATAATTCATATCATCACAACACTTTCACCTAGTTTCGCACATATAAAATAAGTAGAAACAAAATAAAAACTTCGGTTAAAAACTGAAAACCTCACTCTTCCTCCCAACAATCCTACACCTCATCAAACTCGCAATTGTATTAAACAACATCTTGACATCCTCCCACCTATTACCTTTGGCAAGCCTCTTGTACAGATAGCTCTCAAACGACATGCGTTGCACATACTCGTCGTCACACAACTCCACCAACGCCTCCCTAGCCGCATCGCTACCATAAAACACACTTTGCAACAAATCCAATACCTTAAATGTTGTAACATACTTGCCATCCCACTGCTTCAAGTACTCCCTCCTGAGGTCGCCCTCGCCGACCGTCCTCATCCCGCCCTCCGACGCCTTCACGATCCCTTCCCCGCACATCCGCCCCGACTGCGCGGCGAAATATATCCCCTCCCCCGAGCACTTTGTCACGTACCCCGCCGCGTCGCCCACCAGCGCCACCCGCCCCCGAACCCTCACGGGTCTCGGGTGCTCGGGGATCGGGTGGGCCTCCACCTTTATAACTTTCCCGCCACTGATCTTGGGCAGGGTCCTCTCCCGGATGGCCCGTTGGTACAACTTGATATCCCGCTTGGCCCGAATCGTACCCGTGCCAACCGCCACGTGGTCGCATTTCGGAAACACCCACCCGTAAAAATCAGGCGACACGTCGTTTCCTATGTACATCTCCGCGAGATCTTCGTAATATCTCATTTTCTCGTCGGGGAGTTTGATTCTCTCCTGAAACGCGATGGCGTAGTCGTAGTCGCCGGCGCCGATCGCCTTCGCGACTCGGCTGTTGGCCCCGTCGGCGCCGACGACGACGTCCACCGAGAGCTTCTCTTTTTGGCGAGAACCCTCGCCGGCGATGTAGTGGACCACGTATGGCGATTTATCCGACGCCGGAACCTCGAGATCCGTGACGAGCGAGGGGATCAGGGTGGCGCCGCAGGACTCGGCGCGGGAGCGGAGGAAGGAGTCGAGGACCTCGCGGCGGAGCATGGCGATGAACTCGTGAGGGAGCAAGGTCTTGCCGAAGTCGACCTCGAGGTTCGACGGCGAGAAGATCTTCATACGCGTGACACGGCGGTCGATCAGGTGGGAGGGGATTTGGAACTCGTCGAGCATGCAGAGCGGGATCGCGCCGCCGCAGGGCTTAGCGCAGGAGGGAGCGCGCTCGAAGAGGAAGGTCTCGACGCCGCCAGAGGCCAGGGCTTCGGCGGCGGAGGAACCGGCGGGTCCGCCGCCGATCACGGCGGCACGAAGCTTGCGGCCCGGGAGAGACGTTGTAGAGGCCGCCATGCGAGGGCGGTGCGAGCTCGAGAGAGAGGCTCGAATGGGAAGATGGAGTGAGAGGTGGAGTTGAGCAGCCATTTGTGGGTGGGGGGGGTTAGGGTTACTGAGCGTTTGGCGAGTGAGAAAATGAAAAAGAAAATGTTGAAAAGAAAGCAAAGTGAGTGAGGATCTGATAGTGTTCTGAATATTTTATTGAATTATTGAAGGGGACAAAAAGCGATAGAAAATGCGTAATTTCCCAAAACTTTTCCCTTTGAATAGCTTCTCCATGAGCTCACGTGGGTCTCTTTTGGGGTTATGCAGCTTCCCTTGCCCCCTTTATTTATAAAATATTATATCTCTTAAATTTTAATACGTGTATATAATTTATAAAATATATCATTAGTTTTTTTAATATTTTTAATGTCAAAATACCTCAGGAATGAATTGTGTATTTATAACAAAACTCCTGACCTTTGTTTTACTACTTATATCAAACGGTTCTATTTATCTTATTTTAATTATCTAATATTGTATAATTATCTAATAATTATTAACTTTTAAAATAGGTAAAAATATATATTTTTATTATAATGAAGTGATATGTATCTTTTTTAACATACTTTTTTTCTTTTTATTTTACTTATTTTAATTTAAGTTTATTTGAGTTATGTGTTTACTTATGCGTTATCATAACTAGCAGGACTCAGATGTAAGATTTGGATTTCAAATACGCTGTTTACTTGACCTATATAATTTGAAATCATAATTAAAATGAATTTCATTTATATGTTTGCTTAAACTCACAATGAGAATAACTATATAAATTTACTTTGATACCTATTCTTAATTATATTTTTTAAACTTAAAAACTTTTAGTTTGCATATTTTGGTATAATATTATCAATTATAATTAAACTAAAAATTGTAATATTAAGACAATAAAATAATGAACATAAGTTATGTAATTATTTTTGTTTAAGAAAATCAAAATGTATGTAAATTTTAATTAAAAGAAGCACATAAAAAAAGTGGGTAAAAAAAAAGATGCATTTTCTTTTAGTAGAAAAAATGTTTTTTTTTTTTTTACCTATTCTAAGAAATTAAAAATCATGGGACATTTTGACACAAATAAAAAGATCATGAGACATTTTAACATAAATGCAAATTTCAGGAAGCATTTTGATATTAAAAATAACAAAAAAAACTAACAACAACTAATTGAGGGGATAAATTGACAAAACTTTTAAAATACAGAGAGCATAATTAGTACGTTTCGTAATTCAATGGGCATATTAATACTATTAATAAAACTCAAGAGAATTTAAGACATTTTTCCAAATAAAAAATCATATAATTTTTATGTTTGTGAATTTTATTATCATTTTTATTTTGTCTACTAACTTTTAAAACTCTCATTTCATATGTTAAATTTCGAATTACTTGCACTTAATGCCTTTATCTGTTTACATAAATCCTAAATTTCTAATAAAATGAGTTTTTTACGATCAATTTGTCTCTTTTTCCGTCCTTTTTTAATCTAAATTTTAGTAAAAAGAATTAAGTGACACTAATTTAAAAATCCAAAGTTAAAAGTTTAAACTCTCGTTTCATAATTGCGTCCTTTTTAATCTAAATTTTAGTCAAAAGAATTAAGTGCACTAATTTAAAAATCCAAAGTTAAAAGTTTAAAAACGAGAGCCCTAATAAAGTGTTTGATGTAGTAGTTTAAATTGAGAAATTTAAGTTTCAATAATAAATTGTGTCATTTAAAAATCCAAAGTTAAAAGTTTAAACTCTCATTTCATAATTGCGTCCTTTTTAATCTAAATTTTAGTCAAAAGAATTAAGTGCACTAATTTAAAAATCCAAAGTTAAAAGTTTAAAAACGAGAACAGCCCTAATAGGGTGTTTGATGTAGTAGTTTAAGTTGAGAAATTTAAGTTTCAATAATAAATTTTTTTGAATTTTCAAAAAAAAGATAAAAATTTTTTGGAAAAAAGACAAAAACTTTTTGGGAAAGTAAAAAAAGTTTGAATTGAATGATTTGAGTGGTTGAACCAAACAGGGCACATGAAATGAGGATAATCCAAAGCAAACAAAACAAACAACTTCTCTTCAGCCACCCAAAAAAAAAAAAAAAAAAAAAGAAATCAGTTGAAATATCCTCTTTCGTTGAGCATATTCTTGCACAGAACAAAGAACGTACGCAGCAAGAGTCGTTTGTCCTGTACGCAGAATTATATGGCCCTTTCTGAATGGCAAAAATCTGAAAAGTAACTGCTAAACGACAGAAATAGTTGAATAAAAAGAAAAGAAAAGAAAGAAAAGAAAACGACAACAAAAGACAAAGGCAATGCTAGGATGATCAGGCAAGATTGGAAGGGGAGGGATAGAGCAATTCCTGGATGGGGAAAGGGCGGCAGAGACCAGAGAAGGGAAGGCCAGACCAACCAGAATCTGCCAGCAAGGCGTTGACTACTTTTGTTGGGTTGAATTGGTCCCACCAAACATGACTTTCTCTCTTGTCACATGCCATCTCTTCCGACAAACACCCTATTGTTGCCCCGTAAAACCCCAGCCCACAACATGCATTTTTCACTTCCTCAAATCCTGCCCAAAAAAAAACAAAAATGTCACACAACTCTTCACATTAGAGTCATACATTCGAATTTAGAACCCAAGACCATGAACTTCTTACATTTGCCAAGCTAATCCGCCAACGGACCGATAAAATAATGTACTATTGCTTACTTTCCCCGTCACTTCAACTTTAACCTTATGTTCGAATAAGAAGAAGAGAGTGGAACATCACCTAGGTATAGAAAAGAGATAGTGATCCGTTGTCTTATGATGTTTAGTATGATATGTCTCTAATAATCTCTCTAGTTTAGGAGATATCAAAACTAGCGTGTTTTGAAAGATTTAGAGTCCCTCTCTCCTAATCCATTCCTCTCTTTTCCTTCCTACCAAACAATCATGAATGACAAATCATTTCATTAATCCCTCCACCGCTCTTCTTTTCCTCCCAATTTTCTCTCCTACCAAACACACTCTAATGATAAAGAAATGCACCATTTGTGTAGTCAGTTATGAACCATTCCCAACCGAAGAATGTTGCATAATATAACCCGATTGAGTTAATTAGCAGGCCTAAACAGATTTTATAAGGGTACTCTTCTTAAACTTTAAGAATCACATTATTCTTCAGTTTGAGAAACTACTTAAAAGCATAAATAAAGGAAATTTAGCAGTTCAATCTGTAACTACAATTACCTAAAACACAATTAATTTTTATCTTTACCTTCTGAGTTTTTTCCCCACTAACAATAATTTACCGATTGCATTTATGCATAAATCTTTTCAGCTAATCAAATGTGATGTTTTGTTGTTCAAAAAACTCAGAACACATATTTTAGTTACTGGTTTTCTAAACCTTATATCAAAATTATGATTTATGAAAGTAAACACTATAGAGAGAGGATTCAGAGGTCTCGTACCATAGCTCTCCGGTTTAGCTAAAATCTCCCTAATCCCTTGATAAACATCACAGAAGACGATATGGGCATCGCGCATTTCCGCGTTAAGCTCCATTATCTCCTCCTCCAGCATCACATTGTACTCTAAGACCATCTCGTTGATCTTCTCCCAACATCCCGCTCCGACGTCTTCTCCCTCTGCGAGGTCGAAACTTCTTTCGCACTGCTTGCGGAGTGCACCCGAGAGGCAGTATCCCCTGGCATATAAACTTCCTGACTTTCAAGTCATGCAGGCTCCTCACAGCATTTACCATCTCATTTACCAGAATGTGAGCGATTTCTTGGCTGCTTTGCTTTCGGTGTTACGTTGGAGGAGTTGCTTAGAAAGAAGTTGATGTAGTCGTCTTTGCCGAAGGAGAGGTAGAAGACGGAGGATCTGACGAAATGGAGCGCTTCTCTCGGGCTGAGCTGCAGATGCAAGAGCTCGACCGTCTCAGAAACTTGGCGGAGCTGTTGGTTGAGAGACTGGTAGCCTTGGCTGCCGGGGTTCATGATTGTGGCCTGTGCTGAACCGAAGTTGACGCCTCTCACTAGGTCTGCGACGGAGCCGTTTTGATTGTAGAATGGTGAGGCGTTTGGTAAGCCCATCTTCCCGGCTGATTCAAGCACAAAGTTGTTAAAACTAGCACCAGAATCAATCCTCAAAATCCAAACTACAGCGGTGTAATAGCAAAACTCGAAAGTTCAAAAAAAAAATTTCATCCTTCATAGGATACTTGTGAATCAAGGAAAGTACTAATTTCACATATGTGAGAGAGGTAAAGGAACTAACAAACATGTATATACAAAAATTAAACTCAAATATTAGTACTCACACAATGAATAATGAAAGCATCTATAATCAACTTTTACAAGACACCAATATACGATGCGGAAATACACCATCTTTTTGAGATTCGAGATTATCTGGATACACCAACCTCAATCTTTATCATAGAACCCTTTATTTTCTTCTGGGAAAAAAAAAAAAAAATTTGAAAACCCCATCTTATTTTTCTAGATTGTTGGCTATATCAGCTCCCATAAACAAATCAAAGAAGACTAATTCACTAATGTTACTAAAGGCTGGTACATTTGAAGCGAAGAACAACGTTTTTGCAATCCCAACAAGAAAACAAGAATGACTCCATTGATTAACATAGACAACAGGGCAATGGAGCAAGAAACAGAGAACCCATTAAGAGAGAGAGACAGAGAGTACCGAGAAGGTGGGGAAGAAGCGAGCCATTGCCATTACAGGGCAGGATAGAGAGATTGCGATGGAGGCGAGAGTAGAACAGAGTGTTGTCTCCACAATCAACTGAAGAATCCCCCAACACGTACATGGCCGAAACGTTTCTGGGCACTGCTTGGATTTTGATGCTCCCATGACCCACGCAGAGAAACCCCATCAACACCCCCACCAGAAGAAGATGATCACCCGCATGGAAACTCTGCTTCTCTCTCATCTTCTCTCTCTCTCTCTCTCTCTCTCTAGTTTTTTTAATTTTGTTTCTTGCTTTTCTTGAATTTGTTCTGAAGTTGAGTCAAACAACGACTAAAAGCATGATCAACCAACTCTACTCAAACGGAGGAGTATTTTAACATGCTTAAGAGCGAGGGTGATAAATATTTTTAATACATTATAGTTTAGTCTTTAAATGTTTAATTTTGGAAAATTAAACTTTTTATTATCTTAATTTGGTCGTAATCTTGGTCAAATTTATAATGGACCGTCATTTTTTAGAGGGACGTATTTTTGCATGTTACCTGATTTCATATAGAATTTCATAATATATTCTCTTATTAGTGACATGCACACATGCACAAATAATAATCTCTAGGACCTTTTTTTTTTTTTTTTTTTCATAACTTGGAGTTGGGATTTGAATACAACACTTATTAGTAAAGTCAAGTGTAAAATTTCCGTTGCGCAAGTAACTACCTACAGTCATCCCAGTTATGTTGAGAAAAATGAGAATGGCTCGAAAAGTAAGAACATCCCTGAATATCCTTGAAGGAAGATTCACAAGCAATTGCAGAGGTGACTAGCTTCTCGAAATGGCCTTGGCAAATTTCATTCATATATATATATATATATATTCATAATATATGTATATGTTATTATATGTTTACATAATATATGCTTACGTAACTAGAACTAGATCTATTTATTCATTCAGTTCCTGGGAAAATACCAGACTCAAACATGGTGCAAGAGAGAATCAAAGTACGCCATCCACTAAGGAACTGCAACGCTTGAACCGTCGGTAAGATTCGGCTCTTGAAGTATCAACATTTGGGTTATCGGTATCCGCCATCAGTGATGCGTTTTCGCTCTCCAATGACTCGACTTCATGTTGCAGTCTCATCAACTCGCTTCTCTTGAATTCGATCGTTCTCTTATTGGATTCGATCACTTTCATCTTCTCTCTTCTGATCTGTTTCCGGTTCCAATACTCTTTCACATGCTCAACTGCTTCTTTGAGCTCGTTATGGCGGCTGCGGAGCCATTTTGCGTTCACCTTAACAGACTCCGCATCGACGATAGCTGACTGCATTAGCCTCATATGATGCTGCTTCAGATTTTTCAGATTCAGGTCTCGGAATTCCTGAACTACTTCGCAGATCTTCTCTAAAACAGACGTAAGAATTTCGGAGCATTGAAGAGTGCAGTCTGCACCAATGTCACCATGTTTTTTAATGATGGCACGGAGAGTTGGGGCCAAACTCGGTTTCACATGATACCGACCCACACGCTCACCAACTGAGTCTATTTCATCAAATGTTTCGTCATCATCATCGTCAAAGTGGTGTGCCATGTTGAGGATTGAGGTGCAGATGGTTAGTTGACTCGTTGCTTTTCCTTTTTCGGCTTGAAAACCCGAGTTTGTCATCCGCTCACTCATCTGAACATTTGATGAATTAGCCCTTTGAATGTTCCCTTGGCCAGAAATACGAGTACTAGAAGTAAAAGGCTCTACATGATTCGAATATTCAATCAGTTGCACTCCTTCACCTGACCTCTGATCCGATAATTCGACGAAAGAATCTGTGACAATGTTTACATGTTGACGAAGGTTAAACCAAAAGAGAGAAAAGATTACAGCCAAAAAAAAAAAAAAAAAAATCCAACACTTTCGCGCCTTGTGTTTGATGTGCAGGAAAACTAAAGACGATCAAGATTTCTCTCTCTAGTTTAAGCAAAAGACAAGAGTTTAATAAAATGTTGCAGAGTGCCCCAAAGGTGGTAAAAATTTGCATGAAAACGCCCTCATACACGTCACGTAAGCTCAGTTGAAGGGAGAGACTGAATTTTTTCAAATGACGACTGTCATATCATGTGCTCGAGGGCGTTCCCTTTCAATTTTAACATCTTTCATCAATTTGGAGGCATTCTACAGCATTTAATTCACTCCATGGAGAAACTTGTCAATTCACTAGAAGTTCAGGGACGACAAAACCGCCAAAAACCGTGAAGAAAAACAAAAACAGAATTCATAGTAAGAGGGGACCAGGTGCAGGACAAGTGATTTGCGAAAGGAAAACAAGTTCAAGAAAAATTCCGTTTATAAACTGAGCCAAGAAAATATGTCAGAATTGGCAATAATGACAAGTTCATGTAGTAATTTTGTTCGTCTTAATTGAATCAATGCGTGGGTGGTTTCTGCCATTTTTCATGCCGTAAAGCTTGGTGTCAAAGGAATGAAATACCTTCTCGAACCCCGTTAAGCGAACTTTTTCCCTCCTCTCTTACAGCAGCACCTACATCCTTTTCTGATTTCCGAGGTACTACAGATCCAACGCTATGAGTGGACTTGGGATTTTCCTCTTCACGAGGGAAGAAGTCATTCTTCCCAATGAAAACAGCCCACAGATAATATTTATCCCAAGTTCCTACAAGGAAATTCATATCATCACTTGCACCAGAAGAACAAAAAAAAAAAAAAAAAAAAAACGATTCTGAAATTAAAGATGCTCGTACTCACTCCAGTAATGATGCGGAAGTTGAAGGGAAGAAAACACCAGAATCGCTGTGTCATCCAGCATTATTTTTAAACAAAGCTCGTCTTTACTCAAGTAGTCTACCAAGGCGCCAAAAGCGTTGTCATCACTGCAACAAGTAAGAAAATGTGAAAACAAATGAAGTAAGACGCAACCATGATGGGGAAACGGCGTGTTGTAGAAAACGACACCTTTCATTTTCGGGGAAAATGTAGAGGTCAATAACATCATCTGTTGGAGGAGAAGCATTAAAGCTTTTTGGCCAAACATCAAGCTTTGAGAGCACTTTCGAGGGAAGCGATGCTGGCAAAGTGCCTTTTAACATATCAAGCACTTCTCCACGAGCTTTGCTTGACTTGTAAGCCGCTAGTCCGTCCACTTTAATAAACACTCGGTCATAGATGCTAAAGCTTCCTCTATCAAAAAAATTTTTGCATGATTCACTCGAGATGTCAAGTAAGTTAAAAAAAATAAAAATCCCCTGCGTAATGAAGTAAAACAAGCTCCGGAAATTCTCACCTCCAGATAGGATCGGAAATGTTGGCATTGCCCTTGTCCTTTGAAGTGTTTAATGGTTCAGCAATGCCCACTTTTAGGCGCTTGTCATCTTGATCAGAATTGACATTCTCATGCTTCTTGATGGACATGGAAGAACTGCCCCGTCGCTGTCTTGAATAATAAACATTTTCTCTTTTGTGCTGCTCATGACGTAGCGAAAAAAGGCGTCTTAGCAACCTTGTGAATGTTGTCATCTTTCCTGTATGATTCCTCTGAGCACGTATCGGTTTCCTCATATGTTTGTACACTTAACTGCTGTATGCGCGCACTTCTCCGGAGCTTGCAGGTTCGAACTAGAGCTTCTAAGTTCCATTTTCTGCAAAAATACAGACCAGGGAAGGTAATGTACAATAACGACAAACTTCGAGCAAGTATAAAGATTAGTGTACATACAACTAGAATCAGCTATTTGACAGAGAAAATGAAGCATTTTAAGAACTTAGAAACATGAAATATGAAGGCCCAAATTGTTATTCTGATCACCATAAACAATCTTCCTAAGAATGGAATAATGGCGTATAGAAACCGATCCAAAAACGCTATCAGTTACAACCGAATAAAGAGAGTTTGAGAAGCTGTTATGAAGACTCTTCGAACAAATTCTCTTACAAGAAAATTTAAAAGAAATGAACTTTTTGTTTTTCTTTTACCGAAACTCCAAAAGGAAAGAAATTTCGAAAAGTTTTAACATTAATTCATGATATAGCATGGTAGAACACATACCCTTGGCAGAATATATAGAAATATATAGAAATATACACGAAATGAACGTGAAACTTAAAAGGAATGAACTTTCTTGTTTCCATTAGATTTTCAAATTTTGGGTCCTTTGGGCAAAATAATTGAAACTTTTAAGTCTAAAAAAAAGAATTAAAAAAAAAAAAAAACCATTTTGAATATATCAGCTCAAAAGAAAGTTTCACAAGTTAAACTTACATATGTTTGAAGGCTTAAAGAACATTTTTTTTTACCTTCTGATCTCTCTTTCAACAAGTTAAAAGTCATACAAGAAATCATGAAGTACTACTGTTGTATAAAGATCACCAACAAAAATGGGGACCAACAAGGAAAAAAAAAAAGAAAAAAAAAAAGTTTTCAAGTTTCAAAGTTGCAAACATTCAGAGAGAGAAAAAAAAAAAAAAAAGGTAGTGACAAAGAAATGAAAGATCACCCACAAAAATAGGGAAGAACCAACCAACAAGAAAAATGGTTCTCAAGTCTCAAAGTTGTAACCTTTTAAGAGATAGAAACATACCATTGCCACCGAGAATTCAACCAGAAAGAAAATGAGGTTCTCAAATGTGACTGTGTGAGAGAGTCAAGCTATAAGTTTTTTCACTTTTTTTTTTTTTTTCAGTGGGAGATGAAAGTTGAGAAACAGACTAGGAAAACCGAAAACACACAAGAGTGGGAGGGAAAAAGTAATAAATAAGAAAAAAAAATAAGAGAAAAAATATATAAATATTCTTTGTGTTTTGTTGAAATCTCTTTCTATATAGGTCTTATTATAGAAATGCAGTGAATTTCCCAATAAAGGACTATAATGCAAAGAAAATGTGATCCATTCTCCTTCTAGGTCTCATGCTCTGGCTACAGAGAGTACCACGGTACAACAACTCTTATTTGTCTTGGGGATTTTTTAACCTACGAAAATCATTAGCTTTGTTTTATCCGAATAAGGATTAAGGGGGCGTTTGGGGACGTAAATTTGAGACGGAGTTTTCCAATTATTTTTTTTCTTTTTTATTTTTTTTAAATAAATCAATTTCATTATTTTTATGTTAAATATCTCTTTTTTATTTTAAAAAAAAATCAAAATTTAAAGGTTTATAAATTTTTTAATTTTAATTGAAATACGATATTTTTTTTTCTTTTTAACATTTATAGAATGATGAGGGAAAGAAATAAGTTCCTTATTATTATTATTTTTCAAATATTTCAAGTTTTACATTTTTTAACTTTAAACAATGCATTTTTAACTAAATTCATATTTTCAAAACTCACTAATTTTCTATCATAATATTTCGGAAACTCCAACTTCAATTGGTATTTCAAATCATGAAACAAGTGAATTATCTTTTTTTTTTTTTTTTTCCATTTGGAAATCAGCTCAAATTCTTAATTGTGAACTAAAGTTTTTTTCCCCTTAGGTAATCAAATCAGATCCTTTTTGTATATATCCATACTAATAAATAATTGTACCCAGTTCCACGTTATAAAAAAATGTGGAATTAACAACAACAACTACAACAATAATAATAAACAACCAAGACGGTGGAATTATTATAAAATAGATCCATTGAACATTTTTTTGGGGATAAATCTTAAGGACAAGCCCTTTGAGGAAGAACCTTCAAGTAATTAACGGGTATAAAACGCCATCACAAATAAAAAGTAGGTTTTGTGAATCATATACTTTGAAACTTATATCTAGTAAATGGATGGTATTTAGGGGTGTTTGGAACACCATTTCAAATCAAAATTTTTATCTCAATTTTTGTCTTTTTCTGAAAAAGTTTTTTGTCTTTTCTGAAAAGTCAACAAAAATTACTATTGCAACTTAAAATTTCTAACTTAAACGCATTCACCAAACAGACTATTATTAGGGGTGTTTTTGGGAAGATCTCCCAATACATCTCAAAATGCTTTTGTTGTCTTTTTTCTCAATTCTAAAACTACTTTTAACTATTCATATTTCTAAATATCTACGGTAAACTTAAATTTTAAAATTTCAAAACTTTATTATTTTAATTCTAAATGAGATGATATTTTTTTAATTACATAAAATTTCGAGAAAAACGAAACAAGATCTATTATCATAATTATTTTTGAACAAATTTTAAGTTTTTACACTTTTTCACTCTAGACTGTTCATTTTCGCCAAATGTATATCTCCAAAACTCAACTCATTTCTAACCGTCCAAAACATCTTCTTTAAACATCCCCCAAATGAGCCCTAAAAATTTAGATTGTATATTTTGATATTTGAATAAAAAATATGCTCTTCATTGGGATGCGCATGTCAAAATTATTCTATTCTAAACTTTATGTCAAATATATACATATATGTCAAATTTAATGATCGAATATTATTTATTGTGCGACAAAAAATATAAATAACATAATAAAGACATAAATAAATGTATTAAAGATGGTCTTTATTATACTACTCGGAGTGTAAACAAAATGAAGGCTAAAATCATAATTTCCACCGTACTTGTCCAAGTACCTATTTTCTTTTTCTTTTTCTTTTTTTCCTTCTTAAACCTCAAAAGGACTGAAATTGTGCCAAGTTTATGTTCTTTTTCAAAAAAAACATTATCAACATCATACAAAATATCCTCCCCTTGCCAACCTTTGTTTTTTTTTTTTTTTTTTTCGTTGATTTTTTTTTTTTAAGATGATGGATTTTTGTTGACTTTTGACTCACTCTTAACTCTTTTTAGGCAAAATTTTTGGGATTAATGCAAAAGGTTATTATTTATCTGTTTCTTTTCTTTATATCAAATCCAACACCTATCATTCTTATCATTTTGTCAATTTTCATATCAAAATTGGTCTCAATCTTAATATTTGATTAGGAGATATTTTCCGGTTTAATAATTTTTTAATTTAGTTTTATGCCTCATTTGGGTAAATTTTACAAATCCTAAGAGAACTAAAAACGCTGAAAGAGTGAACTAAAAATCTTTGAAGTAGCCTACTTGCTAAGTATTTATTTCATCTCTTTCTCATTTCTCCTATGTTTATACCAATATTCATTTTCTCTTCAAGGGTGTCTTATCATGTGTATTATAAATTAAAAAATAAAGCACACAATTGATCTTTTTTTTTTTTTTTTTTACAAATAATATTATTTATACGTTTTAACTCAAATAAAGAAAGAGTGTTGAAGTAAGTATTCATGTAATTTTTGAAAAATAATGGGATTGGGCCGTTTGGAAAACATTTCCTGACCAAATTTTGCAACTCAACTTCAAAGCTCTCAAATGTACATTTCATTTTCTCTATCTTCCATTCAAAAAAAAAAAAAACTCTTAAATTCTAAAAGTTCATAACTTTGATTATTTCAGTTAAAAAATGAGATGATTTTTTTTTAAATCGCACGTAATAACGAAAAGAACAAACAAGAATCATGTTGTATTTTTTTCCGAATACATTTTAAATTTGTATCCTTATTTTTGTATCGGAACTCATTTCTAATTGATATTTCAACCAAACATAAATTTAGATTCTAACCTACAAAATTCCAACTTTAACTAACTTTGAATCTCAATATCTCACATGAAGTAGGCCCTTTAGATAAGTCCCACCACTAGGACTCACTGTTTTATGAGCTACGGGGATTCAACCCCATTGCCTAAAATGTTCGCTTTGTTCTTTTTGTGCTTGAAGAGGAATTAAATTTTCATTTTTAAAAAAAATGTATTAGTGTGGTTCCTCTGTAACAGAGCTAACAAGAATTTTGGTCGAAATGCCACGGTCCATTTATAGGGGGTTTAGTGGAGCAGTTTAAGTTGAGATTTTTAAATTTTAACAGTAAATTTTTTTGAATTTTCAGAAAAGACAAAAAAAATTTTGAGAAAAAGACAAAAACTTTAAAAAAAAAAAAAAATTGAGTTGAGTGGAGCAGTTTAACAGAGCTAACAAGAATTTTGTGGAGCAGTTTAAAAAAAAAAAAAATGTATTAGTGTGGTTCCAGAAAAAGACAAAAAAAATTTTGAGAAAAAGACAAAAACTTTTAAAAAAAAAAAAAATTGAGTTGAGTGGTTTGAATGGGGATGCCAAACACCCCTTTAGATCATTAAAATGGTGATTCTTTTTCATTATCGAAAACAAATAACAATACAAAAACAAAAATAAAAAAACAAATAATAATAGTAATAATAAATAAATAATAATAAAAGTAAAAAATAAACCAAAATCCATTTTCTCTCTCCTGTGGCAAAATTATAACAAAAACACTGTCTAAACTCCAACGGGCAAAGAACACACCAGTGAGGGTTTCATTGCAACCGTTTTCTTGTCTTTATCCATTTTACTGGAAAAAAAAGTTGCTGATTTTCCTGGAAAAAGTTTACCAAATATGCCTTCACCATATTCTCTGCTCGTCTGGGTCATTTTCTTGCACTTCTTTAACCTCAAAATTCTCTCCTTTTCTGACTCTTCCTCTCCTCCAAACAACAACATCACCCTCTCCGGTGACGCCTTCTTCATCAACAACTCCATTTCTCTAACTCAAGAACTCGCCACTTGCGTCTCTTCTTCTTCTCCTTCTCCGTCTTCTCCTCCGTTTTCGCCTTTTCTCGGTGTCGGACAAGCTTTCTACGCCAACCCGATTCGGTTTCTTGATCCTTCCACCAACACCACGTCCTCTTTCTCCTGCATCTTCACCTTCTCAATCGTCCCTTCCCCGTTATGCTCCCCCGGAGACGGCATCACCTTTCTCATAGCCCCGGAAGCCACCGACGCCTTCTTCAGCGAGGTGACAGGCCATATCGGGCTTCCGATACCGGCCTTAACGGTTCAAGATTCGTTCTTTGCGGTGGAATTCGACACGAGCTTTGATCCTTTGCTTGGCGACATCAACGGTAACCACATCGGAATTGATATCAACACGGCGGTTTCGATCACCTCTGTCGATGTTGTGCCGAGAGGAATGGATTTGAAAAGCGGGAGAGAGATAACTGCTTGGATTGAGTACCGAAACGCCATGGGAATGATCCGGGTGTGGGCCGGTTACTCTTCAATTAGGCCTCCAAATCCTGTTCTTGTTGCTCAAATTGACTTGTCCAATGTGTTGAAGGAGTTTATGTATGTCGGGTTCTCGGGCTCTAACGGACAAGGCTCCTCGGTACATGTCGTTAAGAAATGGCGGTTCAAGACTTTCCGACGCTCGCCGGTTTCTATGGACGTGGTTGAAGAAGGAGATTGTTTCATATGCTCTTCAGAGGATTCGGCTATCGAAATTCGTAGAAAGAATCCCTTTCATGGGAAAAAATCAAAAATCAGAGACATGGCTCTTGGATTAGGAGGATTGGCTGCATTTGTCATCTCGTTTTTCGCAATCGTCTCCGTGATGATTTTCGTATGTATAAAGAGGAGGAAATTGTGGACAGAACCAGAGTGGATAATAGTTTAGCTTGCAGACTTCAGAGTAATAGAGTGCCAACAAGGTTGTCTCTCGCTGAAATTAGGACAGCTACGATGGGATTCGATCGAAACCGAGTTGTCGCGGAAGGAGCATCTGCAATAGTCTACAAAGGATCACTTCCGTTTGGTGGAGAAGTTGCTGTTAAGAGGTTCCAACGCGGTGGTAACAGGGGTGACTCGTCGCGAAATCCTTTCAGCAACGAATTTGTGACGATGGTGGGTTGCTTGCGCCACAAGAATCTAGTTCAGCTTCAAGGATGGTGCTGCGAGGGGAGCGAATTAGTACTGGTTTACGAGTACATGCCCAATGGAAGCCTTGACAAGATTCTCCACAGAACCGAGTCCGTTGCCGTCCTCTCCTGGAAGCAAAGACTAAACATACTTCTCGGTGTCGCTTCTGCTCTCGTGTATCTTCATGAAGAGTGTGAGAGGCAAATTATCCACAGAGATGTCAAGACTTGCAACATAATGCTTGATGCAGAATTCAATGCCAAACTCGGGGATTTCGGTTTAGCAGAAGTGTATGAGCACAGCAATATCACGAGGGACGCGACGGTACCTGCGGGGACAGGTGGGGTACCTTGCGCCGGAGTATGTTTATTCGGGTGTGCCAACAACGCCAAAACCGATGTCTATAGCTTCGGTGTGGTGGTTTTAGAGGTGGCGAACAGGGCGGAGACCTGTCGATGAGCGTGGAACGGTGTTGGTGGATTGGGCATGGGACTTGTGGGAGAAGGGAAAACTGATTGAAGCTGCGGATGCGAGGCTGCGGCTCAAGGGAAAGGCGGGATTGAAGGAGATGGAGAGGATGCTCATTGTGGGACTGGCCTGTGTGCATCCGGACCATGTTCAGAGGCCGACCGTGAAGGAAGCTGCGAGGATTCTTCGAAGGGAAGCGCCACTTCCCTTGTTGCCGACAAGGAAACCGAGGCTCAGGCTTCGAACGGTTTTGTCTGATGATTCTGATGAAGCGACGGGCTATTTTGAGCAGGCGGAGCGTACCAGCCCCGATCAATCGCCATTTTTGACTCCTAAAAGCAATTTCAGCTAGAAATTCCTTAACCAGATGGCTTCATTAGGCCAGCCAATTTATCAGAAGAATTGTGAGGTTGTCATTCTTTTATGTCACATTAAGTATAACTTAAATTGACAGAATTTTCTTTTTTTGAACATGGATTTATCTGAATCCCAACAAATCTAAGCCTGCCTAATTCCGTTTAGCTCTCTCAGCATCACAATTAAATTGAAAGAGAGATATAAGCTTGAAGTCTAAATATGATACATAAATGTCTATAAATACCTTTTCCAGTCAGTAATTATTTGCATAGGATCACTTAACGGGAGTGGGTCCATTTATGAACCGTAAAAAGTTCTTTGTGATCGATTTATTACTTACAAATTATGTGTGTTCTTTGCTTCCGTGTGTAAATAAACACCCTAAAACTAGGCATATACATGGTAGTAGTGGTTATACTTCAGCAAGGCTACAAGTTTCCTTAAAAATTTATAAAATAACAAACACATAACATAAAAATTTCTTGACGTTAGAATCAACTAGAATTAAAAGTACCTAAACCTCTTGCATTAAGTAACAAAGGCAACTAAACTTAAATGAAGAAGGGGACAAACAAATCATCCTCCTCATTTCCATCAAGAGCGGCAACAACTGAGGCCGGTACGGCTGTTAGCATGGTGAGCAGGTGGCTTGGGATCGGCGGGGTCAGCAGCGTCGGCAGAGGAGGGTTGGTAATCAACAAAGTTCGGCAGAGTTTGCGCTGGAGGCTGACCTTGCAAATTTATCTGCAAACCAGCATGTGTGGCTTCAAATTGGTAGGGTGATTGCCCTTGATAGGTTATTGCATAGCAATAAACACAAAAACAAAACATAAAATAACATCAAGAATTAGTTTTTAAAAAACAAGACAAATTTGAAATTATTTTGTAGATAATTTACTTATTTCGGTTTATCTTGAATTCTATGAAATTAAAAAAATTAAAAAATAAGAAACTTATTTTCATTTGAAATTAACTAAATTATGGATTTTTAAAATTCAAGTGAAATTTTTAAGAAATTGGAGATGAAACTAGAAAGATTTAGAATTTAGTTTTGAAGAAAAAGATAATAAAAAAAAATAATTGAAATTATTCAATCAAACACGCGTTAGATCGAGGGCGTACCGAACGATTTCTCATCCAACAAATGTCAGTCAGAAATAAAACAGAGTGTTGGTGGTCGTTTAAGATTTCCCTGTTGCATAAAAACGACATGTTATTTCATGTTTTAAAGACTTTTTGTCGTTTCTATGTGAAAATGGCGTTTAGGTCGTACTTATGACGTTTTCCGTCTATTCAAATCTAACTGGCGACATGTTCCTGTTAACAAATTTTTTGTTTTTTTCTTTTTAAAACCAAACATGCCATGTAGAGTTGAAAGTCTTATGTCCCTTTATCATATAACGTGTTTTCTGGATGTTGATATTTTTTTCACAAACGACATGACACAGAGAGAATTTATAATCGGGGGATGTGCACAAATCAAAAATTTTACATTAAAATACCGGTTCACTTTTAAAAGTTTATAATGCTTAAATTATGAGTTTATATAATAGTATTTTTTTTTTTGGATTTATTTACATTTTAATAGTCCATTTGAATCATAAACTGAATTTGGATTTTTTTTTTTTTAATATTGTATTCAAATGAATCCAGCAAATGTAAAACTGGGAGTTCTACCAATGAGATTTCGCTATTTTATCACATCAATATGATAAAAAAAATTTTAACTATTCAATTAACTTTTGAATGATTGAGATCAAAAAAGGTACGTTAAAAAAAGTATAGAATCAATCACCCTTGATCATTAATTTAGAAAATATTTCAAAAAATTTGGAAGAAAAAAAAAAACAAAACCAACATGACCACCACACCATCATCTGATGCCGATAGCACCCACCAGCAGCCCCTCCCTGTCCAACTGCGATGGCACCCACCATCACGGGCGACGGTGGCCAGATCCAACAAAAAAGCAACAAAAAGCAAAAAATTAAAAATTAAAAGAAAATCCAAATCCCTTCTTTCTTATTAGACTGTAAACTACTTTTTGTATAGGTATTATGCCCTTTTGTTTTTGGTCTTTGCCACATGTATAGCTATAGAGAACATTTTTTGTACAATACCAAATGTAATACAAAATACCTCAAGCTCTCCTTGCTCTGTAATTTTGAGCTGAGCTTTTCCAATTTCTCTCCATTTCTTATTTCTAACCTAGCCTTGTCTTCTTATTTCTATCTTGGTATCAGAGCCACCTGAGCTCCCTTCCAATCCCATAATCATGGATGATAGCCCACAAATTGTTAATCAACCAAGAAATGCTAATCCAATCATCCAAACTCAAGCTCCACAAAAACAACCTCCTCAAAACCCAAATCCTTTTCAAAACCAAAACCCTCTTCCTCAAAACCCTCTTCCTCCTCTACATCAAAACATCACAGTGAGGTTGGATAATACCAACCATCTTCTCTAGCAAACCTAGATGATGAATATCATCATTGCCACCAGTCTCGAAGGCCATATTGATGGCTCCACGCCTAGCCCGCCTCAATTCCTTGGATGACCAGCAGCAGCAACAAAATCCAGAGTATACCCACTGAAGGAGACTCGATAGGCTAGTTATGAGCTGGATCTATTCATCCCTTACTGAAGGAATGATGGATAGGATTGTTGGGTTAACCACTGCATAAGAAAACTTGGGACTCTTTGAATCTGGTATATCAAACAGCCTCTATTTCCACCATTCTGAACTTGAAAACCCAACTCATGAACACCAAGAAAGATGGTCTCCACTATAACAGAGTATCTTGATCATTTAAAAACCATTTTCGATAAGTTTGTTGCCATTGGAGAGCCTTTATCTTACAGAGACAAGCTGATTCACATCTTTAAAGGGCTAAGACCTTATTATAATGTCATTGTTTCGTCCCTTAGTGCTAGACCTGATCGTCCATCCATGGATGAAATTCACAACCTCTTGATTAACCATGAATACCAATTGGAAGAACAACAGGCTGTTGATCACCTTAACCTTGTTCAAGCTTAGTTTGCCCAAATGAACCTAACCCATTTTTCCCAAAACAACAACTCACCAAAATCCTACTCATCCAACTGCCCAAACAACTTCAAGCCTCAACACTCCTTTTTCAATAACCAATCCCATTTCACCAATTTCTCACAAAACAAACACTAGAACATACCACAATCTCCTTCTCCCAATTTCTCCATAGGAATCCTTGGCAAACCCAATTTCCCACCGTTCTCCAACCCAACTTACAAGCCAAATAATAAGCCAAGAACCATTTGTCAAATCTGTCACAAGATTGGGCACGCTGCAAATGTTTGTTACCATAAGGGGGATTACCAACCCCAACCGCTTCATAGTGGATTCAACCGTGGGAATGCTAATAGGGCCTCCTTTCGGCAACCATATCAACCAAATGCCTTCACAGCCATGCTTGGCACATCCAGTCACAGTTCAGCTGGCTCTACTAGTGAGAGTCCTTGGTTTTTGGATTCAGGAGCCACACACCACTTCACTCCGGACCTTACTTCTCTCGACAACCCACTACCCTTCCTTGGTGATGATCAGGTGATGGTGGGGAATGGTAAGAAAATTGACATATCTCATATTGGCAATGTTATGATTAATTCTCCTAGCAAACCTATCAAATTAAGCCATGTTTTTCACACTCCAACCATTTCAAAACAACTTCTTAGTGTTAACAAACTTTGTCATGATAACAAAGCATTTGTTGAGTTTTACCCAACATTCTTTCTTGTGAAGGATCTCTCCTTGAAGAAAACCTTACTACGGGGAAATCTTGAAGATGGACTTTACAAATTGCTCCCTGCATCAACCACCACCTCCCTATCTTTTTGTTCCAGCCTAGTCTCTTCTTCGTGTTCAAGTTCTGCTCCTGTCCAAGTCTATCACACCTGCTTACAAAATGCCACTTTATGGCATAATAGACTTAGCCATCCTTCGTCCAACATAATTAATAGAGTTATGCAGCTTTGTAATGTAAAAACCTCAAATACCGACTCTCTGGATTTTTGTGTCTTTTGTCAAATGGCTAAAAGCCATCGTTTACCATTTATGAATTATTCTTCTCATGCTTCAAAACCTTTTGAGATTGTTTATTCTGATCTTTAAGGAGCTTCCCTTGTACCCTCTATTACTAGTGTGAAATATTTCTGTTTGTTTATTGATGATTACTCTAGATTCACATGGATTTACTTCCTAAATGCCAAACATGAAACATTTGGTGTTTTCCAAAAGTTTAAAGCCCTTGTTGAAACCCAATTTGATACAAAAATTAAAACACTACAAACGGATTGGAAAAGTGAATTTTGTCCTATCAAAACCTTTTTGGAAAAAATTGGAGTTTATCATAGACATCCTTATCCTATAACCCCTCAACAAAATGATAGAGTTAAGCATAAGAATAGGCATGTGGTTGAAGTTGGCGTATCCCTTCTTGCACACTCTTCTGTACCTCTCTCTTACTGGCTTTATGCTTTTCAAACTACTGTTTATTTAATCAACCACTTGCCTACACCTGTTTTGAATCTATTGTCACCCTATGAAGCTCTTTACAAGAAACTCCCTTCCTATGACTTCATTAAAGTTTTTGGATGTGCTTGCTTTCCTTTTCTACGACCATACAATAATCACAAGCTGCAATACCGCTCAACTGAGTGTGTTCTTTTGGGTTTTAGCAACTCTCGCAAGGGTTATTTATGCTTACATATCCAAACTGGCCGAATTTACATCTCTAGACGAGTAGTCTTTAATGAAACCATTTTTCCATTCTGCAAAATTTCTTTTAACTCCAACTCAACCTCTTCCTCATTTTCCCAACGTGCTTTCATTCTTATTTCTTCTTCTTTATTCTCTGATCCTTCCATCCCTCCTACACCACTTACTCCATCACCAAAATCTTCCTCTTCTTTGCCTTCCTCTCTTTCCACACCCCACACCCTTGACTCCACTCCTTCTCCATCCTCGTCCTCTCCCACCACCCCATCTTCCCCAACAACTCCCTCACCCTCTGAGAATAATCATAATTTTGCTTCTATGCCTGGTGTTTCAATTATTTTACCTTCTTCAACATCTGGTCCTGTGATTCACAAACCCCCAAATGCTACTAATGTTCATTCTATGAGTACCAGGTCCAAAGTTGGTGTTTACAAGCTTAAACAACTCATAACTGCCATTGATCACGTCCGTAATATGAAGCTCTTTGAACCGGTCACTTACAAACAAGCTTCTTCTCATCCACAATGGCAACAAGCTATGCAAACTGAGATGGATGCCTTACTGCAAAACTCGCCCTAGTCTTTGGTTCCTCCTATTCCTGAACAAAAAGTTATTGGTTTCAAATGGGTTTATCACTTTAAACTCAAACCGGATGGCTCTGTCGAGAGATATAAAGCCCACTTGATTACCAAAGGTTTTCTCCAAACTCTCGGTCTTGACTATTTTGACACGTTCAGTCCAGTTGTGAAACCTACCATAATCCGAACTGTCCTTTTTGTCTTGCCCTTGGTAAAAATTGGATTATTAAGCAACTGGATGTACACAATGCCTTCTTAAATGGTATTTAATAGAGGAAGTCTATATGTCTCAACCTCAAGGATTCATTGATTCTTTAAAGCCAACTCATGTTTGCTGATTGCACAAATCTCTTTATGGCCTCAAGCAGAGTCCACGAGCCTGGTTCACTAAGCTAAGCAACACTTTGTTATCCTAAGGGTTCTTCAATTCCAAGGTCGACTCCTCTATGTTCTTGCTTCACACTACCAACTACACATTGACTGTTCTGATCTACGTTGATGACATCATTGTCAACGACAACTGTCCTTCTTGTGTGCAACAGCTGATAGACCAACTCAATCTTTAGTTTGCTTTGAAGGATCTTGGTGATTTGAATTACTTTATTGGCATCCAAGTCTCTCACACTTTTGACTCCATTCATCTCTACGCCAACAAAAGTATATGATAGATTTGTTAACTCGGGCTGAAATGCTTGATGTGAAACTAGCTTCCACATCAATGGCCTCCGACACTACTCTTTCTCTCTATGATGGTGAAGCTCTTCCTGATCCCACTTCATATAGAAAGATTGTTGGAGCCTTACAGTATTGCAAAGATTACTCAACCGGACCTAAGCTTTGTTGTCTACAAAGTGTGTCAATACGTGCACACTCCCACAACCTCTCATTGGTGCGCCGTCAAGAGGATCTTATGTTACATTCGTGGTACTTTGTCACATGGTATTATCCTTCATGCCTCTACCGACTTCTCTTTACCCTGCTTTACAGATGCTGATTGGGCTTCTAGTTTTGATGATCGTCATAGCACCAATGGATATTATGCCTTTCTTGGTCCTAATATTGTGCCAGTTCGATGGCCAACTCGATTAGTAGGGGCATCGGGTTCAGCAGGGATGGCACCATGACCACAGCCACAACCAGAATGGTAAATGTCAGAATCAGGGGGTTGGTGATCATAATTATACAGTAGGATTTGCGTTCGAGGCCAAGCTTGCAAATTTATTTGCAAACAAGCATCTGTCACATCAAATCTGTAGGGTGCTCGCCAACAATAAATGACTGCATAGTTGTAAAAAAAAAAAAAAAGTTTTAAAACACAAGATAAATTCAAAATTATTTTGAAATGAATAATATGTACGACCTTAAGAGAATGGAGTAGCCGAGTTGGAGATGACCTACTTCAGCTCCACTCTACTCCATCTACATATATAGACAAAACATTTTTCAATTTTTACAATACAAAATGATATTCAAACACATATATACATGCATATACACACACACACATGCATCAATTCCCTCTTACCAGCAACAATCCTACAAGCTCCCCACAATTTCTACAGTAGAGATTTGCAAGTGTACATAGGTTTGCTTGGTCAACATGTGAATGGACGTCTCTTGCAACGTTAAATCTGAAAAAAAAAAAAAAAAAAAAAAAAAAAAAAAAAAAAAAAAAAAAAAACGACTGATTTCTGGAAATGGTGGAAGAGAAAGGAAAACTGAGAGAATTGGTAACACTTTATGCCGTGTAAATTTCAAAACATAAAATATGTTCACTTCAATATTAAAACCATACTAGTTTTGTCCGTCTTACAGTTGGTTTTTGGATGCACATGCCAACCTATAGATTGAGAAAGTTAATTACATAGCGCTAAATGACATATTTACCTTTACAATAAGAATCAAAACTTTCTAAATATATACTAAATTTTAGTTGCTAAAAAATATGATACTAATCAAAATAAATTCTGTCAAAAAAAATAAATATAAGAACTAAATTTAACGAGAGAATCAGGAAATACTTTATTTTCTGTGTTCACAAAAAAATATTGGGTAATTTGTCCTCTTATTTCCAAAATTATGAACATTTTGTCACTTTGATCCCTTGAATTTTGATTTTGATAAATTGGTCCTTTTTTTTTTTTTTTGACAATTTTGGTCTCCCACACTAAAATTGACTGATGATTTATTAAATTTATTATAGATAATTGTATCTCTACATCATAATAATTAAAAACTAAAAAAATCATTACATTAAATTCAAAAGGTTTTAAATTTTAAGGGGTTTAATAAGAAGGAGGAAATTTTTGTGCTTAGTGTAATTATTTTTTATAAAATTTCATGTTAGCAATGGAGTTGAAACATGGCTAGATACACTTAATTAAAAAAAAGATAGTTCATCAATTTCAATATTAGGGACCAAAACTATCAAAAATTCAAAGTTTGAGGACTAATTTATCAAAATAAAAAATTTAAGGACCAAATTGACATAATGTACATAATTGATGGACTAAACGAACTAATGACCCAAAAATATAAAATCAAAACTCTTCATTTTTTTCAAAACTAAAATTACTTTAACACCTGGTCAAGTGCATATCACATGAGATTTCCATCAAAACTAACAGTAAGGAGTAAAATTGTTACAGTTTCAAAATTAGGGGGAATGGATTTATATTTTAAAATTCGGACGGTAAAGTTATTACCAGGATTATAATTCAGGGGGGAGTTTTTGTAATTAATCCTATTTCATAATATCCTATATTATTGTTGCCTAATATTGTGGGGAAAGAAAAAAAAAATTTTTTTTTTTGGTTGCTTGAGGGAGAGATTTTTGCATTTCGTCAAAGGATAGAATCATTTAGGATCTGTTTGGAATAGTGATTGGAGTTTTTTTTTTTTTTTTTTTTTTAAGCAGAATATTGATTGAAGTTGAAGTTGGAGTTTTCGAATTATTTTAATTAAAAATTAGTTAATTTTGAGACCTTAGACAACAATTCTGAAGTGGCCTTATCAATACACACACACATGCATGTTTGTTCACAATTATTATTAGGTGTACTTTTGTCTAGCTAATTAGGTTAAAGAAACCAAACAACTAAACAATACACCACAATAAACAAAAATGTAAAATAGCTATTATAAAATTCAAGAAAAATAAGTTATAATTTAACCAAAAAAAAAAAAAGGAATAAAAATAAAGTTCTTCCCCTTGAAATATGACTGAGCAATTCAAAACTTCTTCGAACACGTGCGACTACTTTTATTAATCCATTTTTCAATGAATTTTTCTTTGCATTTTTTTTTTTTTTGGTCCTGAAAAACTTTAGGAAGAATGTTGATGAGTCAGGAAGAGGAGAAGAAAGGAAAAGAGAGAATATTATACACGTAGAAAGTATAGTTTTTTTTTTTTTTAAACAGTGAATTTATAGGGAGCTTTCATTAAAGAGTTCCAGTGGTTGAAAAAACCGTTTGTAACCTTTTCAGAAAAAGACAAAAAAAAGTACAGTTAAACTTGAGTTAAACTTACCCCCAAACACTCCCTTAATTATTGGTTAAAAAAGAGCTTAAAAAACGAAAAAATGAACGGAATTAGGACATTTAATGTATATTGAAAGATGCCTTTACTCATTTTTGAAGGCTTGATTTTTTTTTTTTTTCAATCTACAGAGAACTTCTTGTTTTAAAAATGTTTCTTGCTTTTCTTTTTTAACAGTTTAATTTAGGTTTATAAAATAAATTTTAAACTCCTCGGTGTAAATTTCATCAAATCATCATTTTTACATGTTATGTTAGCCATTCTATAATTTATAGATAGATTTAAAGGGTGGGTTTTTTTTTTTTTTAATAAAGAAATGGAATGGTGCTTAAACACTTTAATGTAGTTATGGGGATACAATAACTACTTAAAAATCGAGGGAGTTGATCTAATATCAATAGTTCAGAGAGTGTTTCGAATTTACAATTTGTTTAATGTCAGCCAGTACGCTAAAAAATGAAGGATAAAATAAACTAAGATATATGGTTCAAGAATATTCATGAAATTAATCTTTTTTATACATCCCTTCTAATAAGGGAATTATTTTCATTTTTATCCTCTATAAATTTTTAAAGTTTTTAAAATTTAGCAGCCTATTTTATAGGCAGAAGTTCAATTTCTGTATCATTTACTCTAATTCTCTTCCTCTCATCATGACGTGTCAATTAAAAAACTAATCCTAATTAAGATATCATACCATATTAATTAAATATATATAACAATATTATTAAATGGATATAAATAAGGAAATATATAAGTCGAATTCCAGAAGAACATCCATGATTCTCTTTGACCTTGCAATCGTATGCAAAATTGGCTACTCGAAATGGCCTTGGTAAATTTCATACATTTCGAAAATGTCGGACTGTAAAATACTAACTGAAGCAATAAGTGAGTGATAAACAGCATCATTCAATCAAACATTGTATAACCCTAACTATTTGGTTGGTAGATTCAGATCTAAAATTTTCATATCAGTTTTCTCCTTTTTATGAAAAATCAATAAAAATTATAATTAGTATATGTTTATTGTCAAGATTTAGATTGTAAAATTTGAGTTTGAATTGAATTATATGTTTGATGAGACGTTTGAATTATTAGAATTAACAAATGTAAAAATTTTGAATTGTATTTTGAAAAAAAAAAAAATTCAATTTGAAGCTTATTTTGTTCGTCTCAAAATTCCATATAATATTTTAAAAAAATCATCTCATCTAAACTTGTGTATACAAAGCTGTGAATTTTTAAAGTTTGAGCTACATAACTGTATTATTGAAAATAATAAAACATATGTTGACTTTTTAGAGGGGAAAAAAAAAAAAAAAGTTGTTGTATATTGTAATCCAATCCTTGATGCCAAACATGCGCATGTGCATAGTTTTTCAAAAATCAACCGACTCCAACCTAAAAATTCCTTTCCAAACCAATATATCAAACGCACAATAAAAGAAAGATGTGCACCCGCATATATATATGTATATATATACATATATATGAACAGAGAGAGAAGAGGAACTGAAGAAGCCCAGTGAAGAGCAGCGAAAAGAAACTTCATTAAAAAGCCATATACTGGCAGCTTATAAAAAGGGACACAAAAACAGAGAAAAGAGAATGAGCAAAAGCAACTTGTAAGTTTACATTATCTGCAAAATGCATAAAGTTGTAAACTGGTAAAAACATAAATACCCAAAGACAAAGTTATACGATGCCTAGCACACAGCAAATTATAATCCGGTACTACGCCTTCAACTTGCTGCTAATCCCGCGCTTGTTGTACCAAATACCATTCCTCCCGTTAACCGAATTCTTCTTGGCTGCAACCGAACACTGATCATTGCGGACATCTTTACCACTATTCATCTCTATTTGAAGCTTGCGCCTTCTCATCCTGTTCTCTAACCTTATTCCCCTCAGAGCACGCACCCTCCGCTCGATTTCTAAAGCCTCTGAGAAATTCCATATCCTAACCACACCTTCCTCACCTCCGCAGACAATACGATCGGCACCAATATCTACCGAGAACAGATTGCTTACAAATCCATGTAACATCCTCTGTGGGGGTTCTACAGTACACTGGTCCACTCGCTTCATCCTCAAAACCTTCCTCCTTGAGGGATCCTTGCTAGCCTTGAGCAGCTTTCGCACATCAATTAGAGACATTTTCCCATCACTTGAAGCTGAGACGAGCCATGGAAATTCAAATGCCAGGGAATACACTGGACCTGAGTGAGGAATCCATGTTGCGACCTTCAGAGTATTGGTCTTGACGATCTCAAACATGTGGATTGCACCATCCTCTCCTCCAGTGAAAAGGAAGTCACCTGCATGGCTGCGAGCGAGCGAGTAAGTGTTACCAACATGAGCATTACGAACAACCGTCATCAAATCTCCACTACTGGTATCCCAAACATATACGTCCGAACCCGATGAGCTAGCAATCGTTGTATCACGAGGAACAAGCCCCCAAACCCAGTCACCGTGCCTCAAGACCTTTAAGCACTTCAGTGAAAAACGATCCCATATACGAGCTGTCATGTCCCATGATCCACTGTAAATCCTAGTCTGATCCAAAGAAAGAGAAGTTATCGGTCCCTCGTGCTCCCAAAGACGGAACTGGGCAGTCTGGTTTTGACTACCCCTTAGGTCAAACAAATGCGGGAGTCCCTCCACTGCCTTCCAACCAAGGATAAATCCATCAGTACCACCAGCAACCAATAGTTTGGTATCTGCTGCAACAGCTCGGATAGTACAACCAACGGGTTTCGAGGATGCAATAGATAGCCCGTTTTCCATGTCCCACATTCTAACAGTTGAGTCATAACCTGAGGTGAACACGAGTTTTGCAGAAGCCAGAAGGAAAACTGTCCGAACAGCTTCAGTGTGGCCATACAAAACATCGATACTATAGCGCCCCATAAAAGTCTTACTCCTAAACTCCCTCTCCACAAACAGCTCCTTCCACGACTTCTCATTCGGAAGTACCGAATCAATAAGGGCTGGGATTGATGGAAGACCCCACCTCTCACAATAAAACTCCTTCCAAACATGGTGCTCAGATGCAAGACTATGGAGATTCGTTGACACACAAGAGACTATACCAAGCTCCTTCGGACCAAGGCGGTTGAGAATTTCCGAAATCAAGGCCGAAGGAAGATCGGTAATCGACCGACGGAAATTGAAAAGCACTTCATTTTGACAAGTTTTCAAACTAGAGTTGTTTGGAATTTGAATTCCCTTAGAAGAAAATTCCGAGTTGGGTTTTGAAATCGCAATTTTCCCAGTTACAGTTTTGAAATCTGATTTCAGTTCCGAAATTTGTACTTCTTCAATTTCGGATTCCGAAGTAACTCTGTTCGATTCAATTTGTTTGTCACAACAATTTTCTAAGCAGAATGGCACTTTCTCAGACACCTCAATACTTTTTTGGCATTCAAATGCCATAAAAAAGCTAACCCTAGACTTGAAATTAAAGAAAAGAAAAGGCTGGAAACTCAATCCCCTAACACCAGAACTTGTAAAAGACGGAAAATTGTTATAAACCCTAGGAATCAAATCAATCCGAGATTCGAGAAACAATTGACTAACAAAAAAGGAAACTGAAAGCAAAAGTAAGACGAATCAAGACTATCTAGAAGAAAATTAAAGGAATTTGATGAATTCAGAGATGATTACACTGATAAATCCTAGGAAAACCAATTGATTTTTTTTTCTCGGGAAACAAATAAAATCGGAAAGAGAAAACTGAAAATCAGATAAAGGTGAAAGGGAATTGAGTTCCAATTGTACCTTAGAGATCAATCATAACGCGAGAGAGAAGAATCGAAGAGGAATTTTTCATAGGGAGAGGATTTGGGAAGAAGAACAACGAGAAAGAAAACTGCTTGGATTGGAGAGAGGGAAAATTATTTTTGCCGTACGATAGGAGGGTTGGGATTGTTAGGCTTTTTTATCACAGATCACAAAAAAATCCAAATCAAATCCAACGGTTCGCGTCAAAGAAACGGACATCATAGTATGGAACGCTCCGTAGATCTTTTTTTTTTTTTTGTAATTATTATTATTTCTTTTAAATCTCACTTAGGCCCCGAATTTAGGTTTGTTGCCATTTTCCTCCATAAACTCTAAAAACTCTTATTTTCTAACTACTGAATTTTAAATTAATCTACTTGATCTTGAATTAATTTTTCTTTAAAAAAAAAATTAATTTCAATTAATCTATTTTTCCCTGAAATCTACATTAGTAAGAAATGAAAAAAATTACATCACCATATAATTACGTCTTTGTTTGTCTACTATTAATCTAATATTTTTAAGGGGGAATTTGTGGATATTTGATGATTTCAAAATCGAGTGCCTTGTCTAAATACCAAAATATAGTGGGAGTACTTCACACACACACACACACACACAAAAGGGATACCAAATTAATTGAGGTAATTGACAAAAAAGAGAGAGATAAAGAGACAGTCCACAATTTGATCTTTTTTAAAGATAAAACACTGATAATTTGATTAGTGTTAATTTTTTTAAGGAAACAAATTCTAAATGTGTGTGTATATATATATATATATATGTGCGTGTGTATGTATGTATGTTCCTAGCATATAAATATATATGCACACACACACTAGTCTAAAGCATAGCAACATATTGGTTAAATTTGAGAAAATTTATCTAAGTAGTGGAAAATTAAACAATAAGTTAAAAAAAAGACTAAAATGAAATAAATTTATCAACATGAAAAAAAAGGACTAAAATGAAACAAAAAATTGGGCAAAAAAAGAATTAAAATTAAAAAAAATATCCAAACAAATGGATGACCAAAAAATAAATACGAAATTTTAAAAAACAAGGAAAAGGACTAAAATGCAAAAAAAAAATTGATTTGAAAGAAAAACCCTCGAGAACCAAAAAATAAATACAAAATTTTTTCATCCAAATTTGGACGAAGTGGTGAACAATACTTTTTAACATTTTTATATATTTATGAACATATGTTTAGTTGCATCATCTGAGCTCTAACCACGTTTGGCCATGTTATCCAAAGAGTGCATTAAGAAGGCCCCCTCTTTTTTTAAATAATTAACACTAGACAGTTTCTATGGGGCGTAGGCCTCCCAAAAGATAATAGAGACGTGCAAAGGTTTCCTTGGGCCAAACATAGATTGGTCCTCGAGTGCAAAGGCAGAAGGGAGCTTGATCGCAAGACTCACCCATCAATGTTTACTGATTACTTCCCCTAAAAAATAAATAAATAAAAACAAACTCAATTTGTTTACTGATCACGAGTTCATCAACTCTACACATTTAGTTTTTTTTTATTATTTCATTTTTATTTTCAAGATACATTCGTCTAATCTTGATGTATAATGAAAAACTATGTAATTTGTTATCTTTGACTACCTTTGTTTTGTTTTTTTTTTTTTCAATAATCGTTTCGAGTTTTAGATGTTCGTTCATAATCCACTTCTCATGATTCAAACCACCAAAATAAATAAATAAAAACCCTAACCTAATAAAGAGCTATTATGTATTCTTAGTGAAGAATGAGGCTAAAACATGCCTCCTCTTTGGCTTGCGTTTAGTTCGTCAGTTGGAGATGAAATTTTTAAATTAAAATTTATTAACTTCTTCAAAATTAGTTATAAATTTTGTTGACTTTTCAGAAAAAGACAAAAACTGAGATGAAAAAATATAATTTAGTTAGAGATGAACTAGTTACCTTTGTTTGGTGTTCCAATTATAATTCAAATTTTTCATTTCAATTTTTGTATTTTTTTAAAAAAATCAACAAAAATTATAATTAATTTTTAAATAGTCAACCAACTTCAACTTAAAAATTTTATCTCCAATTAACAAACTAAATGGAAACTTAATCTTTCTTGCCCATGTGTTGCTAGGGGTGGTAATACGGGTCGCGACACGACGATACAATTCGAAAACGACACAAATTTCATGGGTTTGGATTGGGAAAAATAGGGGCCGAGTCAAATTTGGGTCACCCGAAATTGACACATGAAAAAACGGGTCATTTCGGGTTGGACCTGTATAACCCGAACACAACCCTTTTTTTTCATGTCAATTTTGGGTCAAATGTCATGTCAATTTCCGGTCAAATGTTGTGTCAATTTCGGATTCAACCCGAATATGACCCGAGTCCAACCCAAACATGAGTTTGAAATGTTTAAGAAAAAAAAAACCCTAAAGAAGCAGCCCTTTCCCCTTTGGCCTTTACCTTTAAGAAAAAACACTAAGTTTAATTTTATGATTTTCTATTTGAAAACAATCCTTAAAACTTATTGTTTTGTCAATGGTATGTTTTTGTTGAAGGTAAATTATTATTCTTCTAGGTTTTTTATGAATTTGGGATATAATTTGCTTAAATTGAATTGGTTTTTGTGTCAACTTCAAATTAATTGTGAGTTCAATTTGGGTCCAATTCAAGTTGCGGATTCAATTTAGATCAAATTCTTGTCGCTAGTTTAGTTTGTGTTATAGTTCAATTTCGTGTCACGGGTCAATTTTGTGTTATGGGTCAATTTCGTGTCATAAGTCAATTTTATGTCACGGGTCAAGTTCAATTCGTGTCGTGTCAACTTGTTACGGGTTCGTATCGTGTTCATGTCACGGTCTGAAGTCGTTTTCATATCACAGGTCGTGTTCGGGTTGGGGAAGAAAAAAATCGATACGGCTCTAACACGACACGAATTCGATACGTGACACAAATTGTCACCTCTATGTGTTGCTGCCTCTTGCGTGGTCAAAATCAAATTAAAATTGATCAGTGACTATGCAGCTTTCCCTATCATAAGTCAGTGGTCGTGATTGTTTTACTTTTTTAGAATCAGCCATTGATTTTTTGTGATCGACCAACCAAAAAAAATGATAATTTTCTATCACTAATGTCCCTATCACAGGGGCCCCAATTTCTTTTTTGTTCCCTTTTTCCTTTTTTGTTTTTTTATTTGGCCGTGAAAGGGCTATAAAGAAAGAAAACTACATTTTTGTACAATTGGGAGTTAACTACACACGGAGAGTGATATAACGCTTCTTGTCTTTTATTCTCATACCAATCTATTGACACGTGTTAGTTACGAGCACAAATTTAACATGGTAAACAACAAATAACTAATCTCGATATTGTAAAATTGGCTCGTAAGAAAATGAGATTTAAGAAATATAATCTTTTCAAGTGAGACATTTGATATTTAATATTAATATATGATCGACACATATGACAACTTCATCAAATCGGATGTATAATGCAATCGTTTCGACTTAAAGCTGCGATATGGTAAATTGACTTTAATGTCAATTGTTAGGAACTTCTTGGATACACTGACACTTATAAAATTGCTTGTAAGGAGAGGGATACAAGGACTTGTAAACCTATTATCTTGTAATATGTTCCTGTGGGATAGTTTATATATGACGTAACTTAACATGTTTATATATACCTATGAATGGATGTCAACGTAAGCCTTCCTTCTAATCTAGACTTATGGTTCAAGCACAATACAAACAACATCTAATGCAGACTGAGTCAGATCAGGAGATTAATTGAATGATTTACCTAAATTCTTTTTTTCTTTTGATGGATTGATATTACTAAATTCTAATTGTATCATTTGTTATAAAAATAAAATAAAAAATAAAAAAAAAGGTCAAACTATCATAGTAATATTCTTGCAATTTGGGGTTTTTTTTTTTTTTTTCCTTCGGTGAAGGGAAACATAATTCCATTACTTAAAATATGGGAAATTGCATAAGGTCTCATGCCCCCACTAGGAATATTTGTTCAAAAGAGAACCTTAAAAATTGAAATTAACAATATAACCTTATTTTATTATAACATAGAAATAATCGTCTAAAAAATCGATCATTTCAAAGTCATTTTGTTAATAAAAAAAATTTGAAAGATTGTTTAACAAAAAAAGAAAGAAAGTATTTTAGTCATTTTGCTAATTGACTCCTCTCACTATCATTTGTGAAATTTGGGATAACAATTGGGTACGTTTGAAAAATGTCACAAAATCATGCATTGGATTGATTTTTGTCACACAGTAAAAAACACTTACAAGAATTGTCATAATATGACATTATATATATTTAATTTTTATCTATTCTAAAATAGTAATTATAATTATTAGTTAGTAGTATCCATGATGTAATCACTTAGGTTACTAGTTGATAGTTGCTTACATACCACCAGCGAGTATTGTTAGGGGATAACCAATTGGTTACTAATTGGTAACTAGTTGGCTGGTAATTACCGCCACCAACCAGTAACCAGTTGATTGTCAATTGATAAACAGTTGGTTACGAGTTTGTTACAAGCCAAAAAACTTCTAATTCAGTGGGATTGTTCGGTTCCGTTACCATAATATTTTAAAAAACACTACATTTTATCACTGAAACACTAAAAGTTTGGACAAAAATTATCAAAAATTCCACAAAAATCATAAAAGTTCATAATTCCCAATCCACAAGAAAACAAACAATCCACGATCCAAACACAGAAAAACAAAGTACAAAATCCACCAAATCCAATAAACAAAACCTTTTTTTTTTTTTTTTTGGCAAACTAGTTCTACATGTCAAAGAAGAATATCCATCATTCAAATCATACCAAACAAAATATCAAATGCAAAACCACAACAATAATAAAATGAAATCGCAGTAAACCTCCATCATTGCAACATCAAAATCCTCCATTCCATTATTCACCAAAAAAAAAAAAAAAAACCCTCATCTGCAAGTCTCCAACTCTTCACCCTAAACAATTGCCTTCCGAAACTAAATCATGAAAACTTGAAAAAACAGGCAAAGAGTAAAATTCTACTCGTAATCAACTCACAAAATTAAGGAAGATAATGTCAACATAATTTTCTCATTTTTTGGGAAGGGAAAAAAAAAAAAAAAAAAAGCCTCCTACACACGGCACGTAAATTATTCTCACTAGACATAAAATGATCATTCTGTCCAACAATATAGACTAAGAGGGAAAATTGAAAAAAATAAATTTTATGACACTAAAAATCACAAGATACATAAAATATGATTAGAAAATAGATGTGATTGCAAAGCCAACAAGCACAGCTACAACTGAGGCTGCAGTAGCTGAAGCTTTGGGGCCATTGTAGCTTCCCAGAGATGCGGCTGGGGCCGTAGCAGATCCTGTTGAGGGTAATTCACCTACAAAACATTTTACAAATCACGTCTTTTCAAGTTAAGCAAAAAATTCCCAATTAAGCAAACATCTCAATTACTTAGTTACAATCATTAGACGAACTTATGTGTGAAAAAAAATTTTATCAACTTATAGCATGTTTGGTTACAAAAAAACCTTTTTTGTCAACTTAATTAAAAATTACTATTACAACTTAAAAATCTTAACTCAAACTTACATACCAAACAAACCCTTAATTAGCTGGCACTTTGTACAATTATATTTGATGGTTTTAAACCTATCTCTCTCTGTCTCTCTAATCGAATGAAAAATCGTTCTAGCATCCTAGGTTGTTAGAGACCGAAATACCTCGAACCGACCCTGCAATTCTTGACAATGGAGGAAGGCAAATAGAATCCTGGCTGCTCATTATCATTTTAAACCTTGAGCATGCATTTAGTGCACATATTAGAATTGAGTTTTTTGGATTTGATTTGAGCTGAATTATTACACATTTGGTGCATGCGTTGAATTGCTGGAGCTAAAAAGTATAAGAACTTGAAATGTGTCTGACAGAAAAAAAAAAATCTAAATGGAGCTTGTTTAGTTTGTCTCGAAATTTTAGGCAATTTAAAAAAAAAAATTTCTTATTTGAACTTATATATATAAAATTATGAACTTTTAAAATTTATATTTTATAGTTAAATTATGAATAGTTGAAATTGAAAAGAAAAAATAAACTTTTAAAATTTAAGCTGCAAATTTATAGAAAATTGTGAATAGCTGAAATTGAAAAAGATAAAGAAAAGAAAAAAAAAAAAAAACAATTGTACTTAAATACAGTTGGTGCACTAAATTTTTGTATAATCTACAATTATAGGCGTGGATGGTTATGTCACTAATGTCCATTTGAGACTTTTTTGTTCTTTTTATTCATGTGTGTTTTTTTATTTCTCCTGATACATTCCAAAAATTAAAGTTTTATTTGAAGTTTCAGTTTAACTCAAATTAAACTGATATTCTTTATTTTATTTTTTGTTTTTTTAGAAAAATAAATAAAAATTTATAATTAATTTTTAAAAAATCAATCAACTCTAATTTAAAAATTTCATACCAAACGCAAATTAAGATTTTACCCCCCACAAAAGTCGCTTTCAGCACAAAACAAGATTTGTTGTACATACGTACTCTTGGTCCCCAATTGAATTTGGACTTTAAATGCCAAATGAAGTACCCAAAATCACATAAGAATATTGAATTTAAGTATAGTACAACCTGTCAATTCTGATTTTACACTGTGCAACGCATTTTCGGACACTGATTAATAATAGTTAAAAAAAAATTTTTAAAATCTTTAAAAGTTATATATATTTTAAATTTGAACGGTCTTGATCACATAAAATTCTAATTGATATAGGCGAAATTAAAGGAAAGAAAATGTACCTGGTGAGGGTCCTGGTGAGGGTGTTGAACCTTCCGATGCTGTGGGACCACCCACTGGTATTCCCAGAACTGTGAAAAAGACAGCAACAAAATTACTTTAGGGTCCGTTTGATTCACCAGTTTAAGTTGAAATTTTAAATTTAAATAGTAATTTTTATTGATTTTTCAGAAAAGATAAAAAACCTTTTTAAAAAAAGACAAAAACTGAGATAAAAAATTTAAAATAAACTAATAAAACAAACAGAGCCTTAGAATAAAGTAACAATTTATTTCATCGGCTGAATTTAAAAAAATCACCGAGTGATCTATCAACTAATCAAAAACCGTAATACTTTTTTAATATTGTATTTTCCCTCGTCTAGAGGGCAGCTGGGACCTGGACAAGTCGTTTACAGCTCTTAATTCATTACTTACAAGTTACTATTGATTTTAGTTGCAAGTTTCTGTCTTTAGTCAGAAGCATTAGCAATTAATGTGCGGTGGCACCAGAGACATTAAATTCAAACACCAACCCCCACCTATGTCTATATATGCTATATGCATATATTATATCATTATATATATATATATATATATAGTTTACTAACTGTACTTACTACCACTAATGATCTCGTAGTTGATCCCCAAAAGTATCGCATTAGACTATCATCAATGTATTTGTAAATACTAATGATATATTTATTAATGTGAAAAATAAAATATTTGAGATTTGTACATTAGTATATAATACTAGTTTTAATGTTATATTTATTTTTCATCATCGTCATTAATCCTTAAAACTCAACAAAGTAAACTTATATTCTAAACAACATAGAAATGACAATATTATATGGATTTGACGAATAGATTAACAAAGTAAACTTATATTTCATTACATGCTAAATTTTATGATAAATTTTTAACAGAGTATAACCGATGCTAAATCTAATATTTGATTTTAATTGATTATTGACTTGAATTCTTTCATGTAATTCTTATGATGTTTTAATTTTTAATTTATTTTAAGTACGAACTGTTCAATTTTATAAGTTTTAAAGCACAATAATAATGGAAAAGAGTATAAAATAAAATATTATTTTTTTTGTAATAAATATAACATTGACATAAATCAATATATTAAAGTAAATACATGATAAAAAGGAAATTCAGTATTGAAAGGAGTTTTATTAGGTGAGAGTGCTTTTATTGGCTTTAAATGAGAGAACCACTTGTAGGTAAGTTAGTTGGTGAGTTGTGGAGCTTCACATGCAGTATTTGAAGATGAATTATTCTCAATAAATATGGTAAGATATGGGCACCGCTATTTCCTCTATATATAGCACCGACCACGCCGCACAGGCATGGACGGTGTTGTTACGTAGTAGGTTTTCTTCTTCTTCTTTTTTTTTTTTTTTTTTTTTTGTCATAATTCTGAAACAAAAAATTTATATCAAGATTGGAAATTACATATACAATAAAAAATTTCTTTATACACTAGACTTTTTTTTTTTTTTTTTTTCATATAGGTGATGTGGTATTAGCCATAGTTGGCTACTTTTGGTATATCTGTGAACTTACGAGGTGTTTAGAACTCTCACTTCGATTGAAATTTTGCAAAAGTTTATATATATATATATATATATATATATTAAACCTCCGTTTAACAAATCATTTTAAACTTAAATTTTTCATATCAGTTTTTGTCTTTTTCTAAAAAGTTAACAAAAATTATAATTAGTTTAAAAAGTTAACCAATTCAAACTTAAAAATTTCAACTCAAATCGTTTCACCAAACGGACCTTAAAAGTAAATTAATTTATTATTTACATATTTAAATCTCTCTTAAAATTCATATTTTTTTTATTTTAAGTTAAAATAAAATATTTTTTTTTTGAAAAATAATTACATAAAATAATAAGAGAAACAAAATAAATTTTATATAATTATTTTTGTTAACAAATTTTAAGTTTTATATTTTTTAACTTCAATAGTTCACTTTCAACTAAATAATTTACTCTTTTTTTTTTAATCAAAACATTTTTAAAACTGCAATTAGCATGTATGCTCCAAACGTCCCATTAGAATGCAAATCTAAGAAAATAAATAGCCACCCACATACGACATGTGAGTTAACTCTAACAACAAACTATTTTCCCTCCCCGGCTTACTCACTCAAAAAAATATAAATATATATATATATATATTTTTTTTTCCCTCTCATTTTTACCCTTTAAAATTAGGAATTTAGAACAACCAACTGAATTGAGAGGGGGGGGGGGGGTTTGAAGAATTTATTGCCTAACAAGCAGAATGGTTTTGTTAGCATTAAACAATTGACAAATAGATGACTGACACGTTGGTTTCGGGTGGATCTAAATCTATCAAACAAGCGTCAAAAATTTATTACCATTAATAACAATCAAAAGAATTTCAGTGCTTTCAGAATTTACTAAAAGTTCAGAATTTAAAAAAAAAAACAAAACAATTTGAAACAAAATATATCTGATCAACTATGTAAATTAAAAATAAACTGAGACAGAGAAAAGTACTTTACTATTTTTATTAGAGCTAATTAGTTGGATTTAATAATAGTAAAGCACTCTAATTATCTTAAAAAATAAAATAAATAGTGTAAAAAAATTTTAGTTCATATTCAAATTGTTGTAAGAAAAAAAAAACATATATAGAAAAAAAATTGAAAATATCACCACTAAAATTGACAAAATTTTACTATTTTGTCACCACTAAGATTTTTTTTTTTCCCCTATTTTTATAACCACAAAATTTGCACCTTTTAATCTGTAGTACTTGTAAAGAAATCAACATATCAATTGCAAACTGAAAGATATATATATATATATATATATATATATATAAAAGAGTAATTAGAAAAAATTGCAGATTAAAGAACGAAAAAAATTTGAGACGTACGGGCACAAGTGCTGACTGGAGGGGCGTCGACTTTACAAACGGAGGGAAGTTTGGTGGCCCTGTTGTAGTCTATCTGGAAGCCGTAGGTGTCGCCGTTGCCCAGCAGCTCGCAGAGGCACTGCGGCTGCGTGTCGACGACCGTCTTCAGCTCCGGGCAGCACTCCTTGTTGGGTTTCGTCTCGTTGCTCCCTTGCTGCACGTACGACAGGCAGTCCGCCATCCCCGACAGCACCGTGAAGCAGTCTGTCCCCGGGGCCGGAGCGACCTCGGGGCCAGACGCCACGGGACCGCTGCCGGGTGAGGATATTGACGTTGACGGACCCAAACTCGGTGCTGCGGCCGGCTGGGCCCGCGCTTCGAATAATGTTGAGGTCCAGAGTGCGAATACTAGCAACCATATGGTTGCTGCAATTTTGGCCATGTTTGTGTTGTGTTGTGTACTTTGGTGTGTTTGTGATTTTAGTCTGCTTTTTTTTTCTTTTTTTTTTTTTTTTTGGGACAAAAAAAATGGATTGGAATTTTGAGAAATGGAAAGGAAGTTTAAATAAATATTGATTGGGAATAATCTAGTGGGAAAAACGGAGAAAGGATTTTCCCAACCTTTCGTGAGGAATAAATGAACGTAACTACCACCAAACTTTTTAAGAAAATTTTATACGTATGTATGCGTGTGTGTGTGTGTGTATATATATGTGTGTGTGTGTATTGATTTCCCTATCTTGCCGTTGGCTGTTTCGATAAGTAAGGAAGCGTTCTGATAAGTTCACATTTATCTTCTTCTGCTGGCATACGGTCTTTGGATTCTGTGTTCCGAGCTCAATTTTATGCTTAATTAATGCATCCACATGACACATGTTATATTTTTACCTATTTATTTCCATATGTATTTGGTATATTCCAGTAGAAAGTTCGATCTAATTTAGATGAATAATGCTAAAATTATTGTTGTTCAAATATACTCGTTTTAATAAATCTCATAATATAGTAAGGCACATTTTTAATTAACGATGATGATGTTTCTGAATATATTTTAATCTTTAGATAATTAAAATATGAATTAAACATTAAATTAAATATTCGTTTTTTTTTTTTTTTTTTGTAAGAGAACACACTTTTTAAATAAAATGTAAAAGAAAGAATTAAAATAGGATGTTAAATGAGAGCTAAATATGTTATATATAAGTTTTTAATAACTTTGTTTAAACATTACATGGGACGACTTAATAAAGGCAAAAGCAAATACTAGCGAGTATTGATGTAGACTAATTTGAATCGTTTTGGCTGCCTCTTTTTCAATCACATATCTCTTTCCAATGTAATAAATGATAAGGTTGAATATCATGTAATCACCATTCATAAACGATTTTTCTTTTCAAAACTTACGATAGGAATTTTAAAACTATACTTAAGAATGAAATTAAATATAAAATTATCATCATCATATCTTCTTTCAACTACTTTCGTGTCCAATCCTTTATTTTTATTAGATACGAATGACAAGTGTCACGGTTAGTATTTTGGATTATATCAGGGAGTATTTTAGATTGTGTCGGTTAATGTCTTGGTTATTCCTCTCTTTATTCTCTCTCTTTCTCTCTCCCCCACCAAATGGCCAGACGCCGGACATGAGAGTATTCTTATATATCTTGGTAGAACATATTTAAACCATAAGAATATGGTTCCTCTTCTTTGAACATGTAAACGTACACAAACTTCACAGGAAAAGTACACTTTAACATTTCAATAAGACTATTTAAAGGGGGTAAAAAAAAAGATGTACATAATTTGAATTTAGTATCACTTTAGGCGTTTTTGGTTAGAGAAATATTTAGGACACTATCCGTTTTAAACATCAATACTTCCTATATATTGGTGCCTATGTAACACGTACGAGACTAACTTTTTCTTAATAGGTGATATGTGTAACATTCATGTCTTTTAAAAATATTGTTTTAATTGCTTCTATATTGGAATAAACCATGCAAAAATTGGGCTTGTTTAGTAATCAAGTTCATTTCAAATTAAAATATACTTTTTTATCTCAATTTGTATCTTTTTTTGAAAAGTTTTTGTCTTTTTCTGAAAAAATTTTTGCCTTTTCTAAAAATTCAACAAAAATTTTCAACTCAAATTTAAAATTTTCGAACTCAACTCATTCACCAAACAAACCCTGAGCTAGTTGGTACCTAGTAGTCATAATATCTGTGTTGTCCTTTTTAATTGGAACGGTGCCGATATAATGCATGAAAAGAGAGTAAAAGTTGCCCACAAGTAATAAATGATTAGGTTGAATATTATGTAATCACCTTTCATAAACTATTTTTCTTTTCAAACTTATGATAGGAATTTTAAAACTATACTTAGGAATGAAATTAAATATAAAATTATTGTCATCATATTTTCTTTCGACTACTTTCGTATCCAGCAATTAATTTTTATCGGATACGAACGACACTTCTAACTGTTAGTATTTTAGATTATATCAGGTAATATCTTGGATTATATCGGTTAGTGTCTTGAGTTATTCCTCCCTTCTCTCTCCCTCTCCCCTGCCGAATGGCCAGATACCGGACGTGAGAGTATTCTTATATGTCTTGGTAGAACATATTTAAATAAGAATATGGTTCCTCTTCTTTGATCATGTACACGTACACAAACTTCACACGAAAAATACACTTTAGTTTTGGTTCCAACATCTTGATAGGCAAAGAATTCCATGCAATAAATATATATATATATATTTTAAGAAAAGGTTCAACTTAAATTGCAAAAGGAAAAAAAAAAAAAAAAAAAAAAGAAAAAAAAGAAGCCTTCATTCTAACATTTCAATAAGACTATTTAAAGGAGGGGAAAAAAAAAAGTACATAATTTGAATTTAGCATCACTTTAGGCATTTTTGGTTAGAGAAAACTATCCGTTTTAAATATCAATACGTCCTATATATTGGTACCTATGTAACACGAGACTAACTTTTTTATTAATAGGTGACAAGTGCAACATCGATGTCTTTTAAGAATATTGTTTTAATTGCTTCTATACATTGGAATAAACCACAGGAAAATAATACCTAGTAGTCATAATATCTGTCTTGTCCTTTTTAGTTGGAACGGTGCCGATTTAATGCATCAAAAGAGAGTAAAAGTTGCCCGCAAGCTTTGCTTTGCCAAATATTGTGTGGTGGGTTGTGTTTTTTCTCTTCTTGGGAGTTGGAGGTTGACGCCTTGAAAGGCGTAGATAACATTTATTGCATTTTTTAAGTATATAAAGAAAGCTTGCAAGGAAATAACACAGTTCATCTTTTATTTTATTTTATTCCTATTCCCTTGTCGTTTCTTGATACCACATGTTGAGGTGTATATAGCTGTATTTGTAGGTGAGGTGATATAGGGAAGACTGTAGCCTTTAATTTAGGGGGAGTTTGGTTCCCATTCCAACTCCATCTCATTTCAAATTTTTTTTTATCTTTTTCCTAAAAAATTTTTGTCTTTTTTTCAAAAAGTTTTTTGTCTTTTCTGAAAATTCAAAAAAATTTTCTATTACAACTAAAATATTTCAACTCAAACTAACACACCAAACAAACATATATAGAAAAATGAATATCATTTTTATGAAAATGGAAAGCTTGCGTTGCAACTTTACCTTTTTTTTTTTTTTTTCCAAATAGAGGGAAAAAAAAAAAAAAAAAAAAAACCCTACCTGATCTTACTTGCTTTCAAAGGTGAAGATAGACCTATGGTTTAGTGCGGGCATATGTTAAATTTTTTTAAAACAAAAATAAATAACCTCAAAATATAAAATCTAATGGGTAAACCGTTAAAGTGTGGTTATAGGCACAGTGTTGCTATAATTCTACGAATGACTCTATCAATGTTGAATCCTTCCACTCTTAATTTTAATGAAATTGTTTGAGAATTTTTAAATTTTTAGTTGGGGCAAAGCAGAAAACCATAAAATTTTTTAAGAATAACTAATTTCAACTGAGGCTGTGTGGGAGTTTTTTAATTTTTTGATTGGATAAAATAGAGAAATTAGATAATTTTTGGGATAGAATCAAAAGAAAAAAAAATTCAGTAGGGGCTATAACCCCCCACTAGGACCTAACTAAATCAGCCATTGCTTGCATCTAAAGAAATTGAGAAACACAATAGCAGCTGTAGTTTTGTTTTATTGGTAGGGCAGTTTATATTCGACACGATTTAAAAATGAAAATTAAAAAAAAAAAGATTATAATTCAATCTCCAAAATTTTGTTTGATACATAGGTTCAAACATGAAAATTACAAAAAAAGTGATCAATTCAATCTAAGAATTTTAAATGTTTCTAAGATTGAATTGAAATTTGAGAGAATCTTTTAGTGTGATGCAGATTTCGAAAAAGAAAACAATTTATTTTGAATTGGAATTTTTATTTATAATCCATTTGACAAATCATCTCTCAAACATCTAGTTAGTGTCAACATTATCAAGGATCCTAAGTGTCAAATATCAAGTATTTTGATTTTTGGATTAATTTTTTTAGGAATAAACTTTAATCTGGCACCCTTATGAGCTCCGACATGTGTTTTTTATCAATTCATTAATTTTATGTGTAACTAAACAAACATTTGACTTATTCAAAGCTATTATTGCAAATTACTTGTGTCAACATAAAATATATGTTAGTGTTATACGTCATTAGTGTCAATGTCCCATAAGAGAACTGGTAGAGCCATCAGATTTAACGTTTTACCTAAATTTTAATGGTAAGATTTATTTATTCTATAATAAAATCATACATCATATGAAATGATGTGTTTTCACTTTCCAATTATTACAACTTATCCTGGCGGTTACCAAAAAAAAAAAAAAAAAAAAAAAAACTCCATCTTTAAAGGGGTGGAAAAAACAGATTTTATGAAATGTACTTGAATTTTTAAGTTATAGGTATATTATAAAGATGGAAATAGAAAAGGATGGACCACTTTCAGCTTGAATTTTAAAAACGGCATCAAATCCTGAAAGAAAAACATTTGGGGAAAAGAAAGGGGAAAAAAAAAATGAAGCTAGCTACCTCGGTAGCCCAGTAGTTTACGGGTCGGACCAACATGTTAATTTGTAGGGAAATTTATAATTTTTTATATGTAAAAATATTTTTTTAAAAATACCTTAAAAGTTTCAATATGCTTGTCGGGTCTGCCTGTGGGTCTAGAAACTCGGCCCAATCCAGCAGGCTACGGGCGGGTCCCCGCTTCAAAGAGACAAGCTATAGGCCCATCTGTTTAACATGGCCCGTATTTACAGCCCTAATACATGTATATATATATGTATATATATATTTTTTCAACTTCTATATCACATGTATCAATTGGACTGACGACTCTTGAAATTATAAAAACTTGAAACTACTAACAATAATATATGTAACTATAGATAGAGCTCATTCTTTTCACAAATTAATTGCTGGATTACTAATATATATGTGTATATATGAATAATGCACTTAATTGATCAAGAGACAACAAGTTATAGGCCAATTTTTTAAAGAGGTTTAAAAGAACACACCCTTCCAATGTCTCCCCTTGAAGTTTTCCTTTGTATCTTTACATGTGGTCTAAACGCCAAAGCTTATATACAGTTTTTCAATCTATAGTTAATATATATTACTATAATAGCATGTCTCTTCTCTCAAGCATATGATATGCCTTAAAAATTTAATAAACAAATAAACCTCAAGCATATGGGCTCGTAAATTGTTTTTGTTTGTTTTTTTGTTTTTTTGTTTTCCAATAGGAACTCATAAAAACGTCATAATTATAATTAAGCCAATAATTTATGGAATAAGTTTGGCAAAACCCTTTCCAATTTGTCACAAATTGAACCTTTTCCTTTCGACGGCTACTGGTGGTCTTCGTCTTCTCTTGGTTTATTAATAAGCACCTCTTTGACGAAACCTTGGGCCAGGTGTCTGTTCGATTTACGTGGAGTTCATATAAGACCCCCGCTCTAATTTTGGATATAGATGCATTGGATTGATGATATTCTGAATAAAATCTGAGTTAACGATTATAAGAAACTAGATTAAATGCCATCTCTCTCTTTCCATTTCCAAGAAAATAAATCTCACTTATGAAGCTGAAAATAAAACAATTAGCAGACCACCATCAGAGTCGCTTTCTATTTACCCTAAAAAAAAAAAAAAAAAAAAAGGTAAGTAACATATTTACAAAAAAAAATAATAAAAGTATGGATGTATCGTAATTGTCCCGACTCTCGAGCAAGCAAATGGGCCCGTACTCATGTAATACATGTCAAGTTTTACACATTTGAAGATAAGAATCTCACCAACTAAGCAAATCAGAAAAATATATTTAAAAAAAAAAAAAGATGTCGTTTTAGTGGACCAGACACAGAAAATATAATACACAAAGAAAATCAAGAAAATCATGATTTGAGATCACTCTTCCTACCAAACCTTCGTTTAAACCAAATCCACCAGCAGTTGACTCAACTTCATGTGGTACAGCACACAAATATATAAGATACAAGGTTAAATATATTCATATATGTGTGTGTGTATATATATAAAATTTCCCGTATTTGAGTTCTTATACCTACCGATATCAATAGATATCAACTTTCTTTCCATAAAATCTCTACATATATATTTTTTAATTATATATTTTGGTTTCTTAAAAATGCTATTGTAAGGCTTTTCAATGTTGCTTGATAAGCTAACGTAAAAAAATAAATGTAAAACAAGAACACATGACCAAAGCCAAAAAAATAAATAAATTAAAAGGAACAAGTCTCGACGGTTTGATCACGTGAAACTGCATCTGATAGGCAAAAAAGTTAACGAGGCTTTAAAAATTAAATAAAAAATAAATTAAAAAAACTATTTGTTAGAAAGAACTACCTAACAAGTATACAAAAAAAATACTGGTAATAAAGGTGCATTTTTTGAACTGTGACATTTTATATTATAATTAAATTAAATTAAAATATGTAATAATTCACTAAAAGTTAATGAAAATATAATTGTTTAAAATTAATGTTCTAACAGTTCAAAACTAAGTTTTAGTTAAGGATTATCTACATTTTTATACATAATGTTTTACTTTTATTCAGAAAGTATACATTGTATTTTAAAGTTTAATTTTTTAATACCTTTATATTTCAGTTAATATAAATATATATATCTTTTCTAAGTCAACACTTAATTTTGACCAATCATACCCAAAATACCCTTAAAAAACTAAAATTATGATTATTCATCTATTAAATCATATGTTTTGTTTTTACTCAAAAAGTATACCATACATTTTAAAATAAATGGTTTTTTTTTTTTTTTTTTTTTGTCATTCTATCATATTTCATGTTTTAAATATAGATATTCTCTCAGTCAACTCTTTACTTGGACCTTAAGATATCCAAAATAACCTCAATTTTAAATTTCTTAAATTATTTTCTAAATTCAATTTTGAAGCTATTTATGTTATTTTTTATATCAAAAAAAGTGTTGATTGAGAAAAAACATAGATATACATACTAATAGTCCGTTTGGTAAAACGGTTTAAGTTGAAATTTTTAAGTTTGAGTTGATTGACTTTTTAAAATTTAGTTATAATTTTTGTTGACTTTTCAAAAAAAAAAAAAGACAAAAACTAAGATGAAAAATTTAAGTTTAAGATGTAATACCAAACAGTATTTAAATATATTTAAGTGATAAAAGCAAAGAATTTCAAAATGCACAGTATAATTTCTATAAAAAAAAATGCAGGGTACAAAAGGGTAAATAATACTTTATTTTAGTGTTTCTTTTTAGGGTATTTTGGGTATTTTTCAGTTAAAACCAAGAAATGATATAAATTTGTATATTAAGCATAATCTGATGGTATAAAAATTTAAAACTTAAAATGTAAAATATACTTTCTGAATAAGAGTAAAATTTAAGGTATAAAACACTTTTATTAAGAACAATGTTAGGAAATATCAATGATGTCTAACATCACTTACTAATAAAGAGTTAGTTCTTTTAAGACAACGTAGATCCACAAAGCTGCAGCAAATAGATTCCTCCTTTGAAGCAAAATTTATAGAGAGGAGTTTTTGGGAAGTAGACCATTTCATCCAAACGGTGAAAAAGAGACTACTTTAAAGCAAGAAACTTTTTTTATTTCATTGTGTTTCATTTTTTATTTTTGGGAAAAGAAAGGGTTATAAAAAGGTCCCTTTAACCAATCTTTATTGTTGAGATTCTTCTGTTGCCTGGAATGCTGTATTTGTCTACTGCTAAAATAATCTTTAATCTTTTTCTACCAAAATAATCTTTAATTTTTAAACTTTATTCATGTATTAAAAGCACGAATATTGATCTTTCGTCTCTACTCTAATACATTTTATCACGTGATGCTCCCAATACTTGTCACATGTTTTTTTTTTTTTAACTTTATTTATCATTTTCTTATTGATTTTGTTAAATAATTATATTTAAATATATTCACATTTAAACATTTTCTCTTACACCCTCTCAATTAATAGTTGTTTAATATAACGACAGACTTATAATAAAAACTATGATTTTATCTTATTGTAAGTACTATTTTTTAACAGTTGAATTAACTTTGACGTATACCATACTAAATTAAATATAATAATATCTAATTATATTATTAGAAACGCAGCACATGTGCGCATTGAATTGGTAAATGCAAAACCATCGTGATTCGAGTTCGAAGGTCGATGGTTAATCACGTGAAAACTCCAACTTCTTCTGAGCACGCTCCCAGAAAACGAGGCACAAAACTTCTTGAGGTTTTTATTTTAGTTTTTTTGTTCTTTAATTATCTTCACCAAATTTATTTACTACAGAAAATAGAGAAGAAACAACTCACCCCTTGAAGCAAGTTTAGAAGAAGATAGAGTTTCGGAAAACTTTATCATTTCATCCCAGATGTTAGAGAGGAAATCTAATATATTCATATATATATATATATATATTAGAAATGTGTCTGAACAGTGGTAACATTTTACTTAAAATCATAGAATTTATTAATTGATTTATTAATAAATTTCTGCCTGACCTCAGGTAATATGATACTATTTAAAATCACTTATATAAGTGACAAGAATTATTAAAAAATTGTTATATTATAAGCAACAAATTAGGCTTTTGTTATAATGTAAAAAAAAAAATTATAAATTTCATTTTACAAATTTTTTGTTTGACTCACTGGTTTGACTCCAATTAAATTGTACTTTTTCATCTTAATTTTTATCTTTTTATAAAAAATCAATAAAATTTATAATTAATTTTTAAAAAATTAATTAATTTATATTTAAAAATTTTAACTTAAACTGTTTTACCAAACTCACACGAATATCTTAAAAAAAAAAAAAAAAAAAAAACGGGTATATATATACAAGTATATAAAAGTCAGGGAAGATTAGTCCTGTCAACACCACACCATATCACATCGACAACTTGGATGCAAAATGGCAAGCAACGGAAACCATTCAGCTGAAAGGTTTATTATATCACCAACTCAAATCTCGTTTCATTTTTTTCCTTTAAGCTAGTTAATTAGTTTTATGCTCAAGGAGTCTCTTCTTCTTCTTCTTGTGCTTCTCTTTTTTTTTTTTTTTTTTTTTCCAAAAAGATATAATAATTTTTGTAAACTGCAAATATATATATTTTTGGTTTTAGTTAATTTTTTTCATAACCCAAATTTAGTGGAAATCCTTATTCAAAGAAAGAAAAAAATTTAGTGGAAATCCAAAAGCTACCCTGCATGAAAAAACTGTAACCCATTTCACTCCTAGATTTGCCCGCTAGTGTACACGACGCTGTCGCCGGGGAAGAAGACAACGTCGGCGACAGACAAGCCCCGCGATCTCGCGACGGGAGGTCGGTGTTCGTCGCTCGTGGGAGCTCCGGCGTGGTCAAAACATCAGGATCTGGAGATCAGCAAAACCGCCGCCTTCAATCACCGATGTCGGACGGGAAGCCGCCGGCTCTCCGGCGATAGTCGCGATTATCCGTTGCAACAAGACGACATCGCGTTTCAGTCCCTCACCCTCAGTGTCGCGGGACCAAGATAGCGATTTCACGGCGATTTCGATGGCGACGGTACAACTCGGACTGCAGGTCCACGGCGACGTTGCTTCGACAAGGACGGCGGCTGCTGTTGTGAGGTTTCCGGCGTCTCTGGATGGACAAGACGAAGTGACAGTAGGGGTAAAATTGAAAGTAAAAAAAAAAAAAAAAAAAATTAGAACATGCTATTATTTTACACCCAAAAAAAAAAATGCTATTAAAAAAAAAAAAAAAAAAAAAACACCCCTTTCTCATGATGCTATTTCACTCATTCTCCCTTTTAACAATAGGATGTTGGTCTTGGAGTGCAAGAAATACAGGTTCGCAGAGACAAACGAGGTTTTTGACACAACCAATGTTTGACAAGTGTTTTGTTATGCATAGGTATGCATTGGTTACAGGGGCTAACAAAGGGATAGGATTTGAGACAGTGAGGCAGCTAAGCTCCCAAGGTGTGACTGTGATCTTAACTGCTAGAGATGAAAAGAGAGGACGGGACGCCACGTCATCGCTCCATCGGTTAGGTCTTTCCGATCGGGTTGTTTTTCATCAACTCGATGTTTTGGACCCTCTCAGTGTCCAAGCTCTGGCCGACTTCGTTAGGGAGAAATTTGGAAGGCTCGATATCTTGGTACGTCCATTGCTTGGGGATGTTTCGTGAATAAGTTTAGTTTAAGAATTTTAAGTTTCAATAGTAATTTTTCAGAAAAAACAAAAACTTTTTTCAGAAAAAACAAAAATTTTTTTCAGAAAAAGACAAAAATCACGATGAAAAAAGTACAATTTAATTTAGAATAAGTTTAAAACCAAACACTCCCTTAAAAACCCACTCATTGTACATCTCTGGTGTGTTCATAGAAATCCTTTTTTTTTTTTTTTAAATCAAATAGTAAAACATCGACTTATGATAGACTTGGTTGAGTGAACCGTTTCATGTCAACAGGTTAACAATGCTGGAGCCTCTGGAGTTGTAGTTGATGAGGATGCCTTGAGGGCCTTAAATATAGATCCGGCAGAATGGGTAAAACTAACCAAAAAAGTTGCATATTTGGACATTGATATGTGTATATGTGTATACGTCTATGAACATATGTAATTTTATTCCATAATTAAGGGTAAAAATGTTTGCTGGTGTAGCTTGCAGGGAAAGTGACAAACTTGGTTCAAGGTGTAATTAAGCAAACATATGAAAAGGCAGAAGAGTGTTTGAATACAAATTACTACGGTGTCAGAAGAGTCACAGAAGCTCTGCTTCCTCTCTTGCAGCTTTCCCCTGGTGGAGCTAGGATTGTCAATGTCTCCTCTCTCAGAAGCGAGCTAAGGGTAAGTCACCACTTTCTTAATTTATCATCCTTATCATAATGTGATCTTCCTACGCGTAAGATCTTCCGGGTGAGCTTACGCTTACTCTCAGCCCCGCCCGCCCCCTACTTATGATTCCATTCGTAAGGTACTTTTTTGTTGTCTTGACACTTTTGTTATAGGCTAACTACTAATACTACTAGTTCGAGCTTGTATAGTGGCCCTTTCCACTTTGGTGTAGTTGTAGTTTGTGCTGGTACTGAGTGAACGTATCAAACAAAGGCCAGCAGTGGTCATCGTCAGTTCGTCACCATCTAATTGTAAGGGCTCAAATCCAAATTGGAATAAACTAGGAGATTATGACTAGTAACTTGGAAGATCACAACACTTCCAAGGATCACGAGGAATCCTACGCACAACTTGGACCGTTGGTTTATGTGATCAGCGGTCCAAATTGTGCACTCGCAACACTTGCAAGTGTATTTAGCATTTCTCATTTTCATGAGTGCATCAAGCTCATTTGGAGAAGGCTTTTAGATATAATCTTGTAACATAACTCCTCTTTTTTTTACCTCCATTTTTGGGGAATGCTAAATGTATGATACATTTTAACCATAAACAAGGCACTATTCGCACAAAATTAGTTCAACGGTATATCTAGAAGTGTATACGCTCCCGTTTGGATCAAGGTTTAAACCTGCAATTTAAAGAGTAAATTCAAATATTTATTAGAGACAACACTGTTTGAAAAGTGGGTTTAGAAAGAAAAAATCAGAATTACACTCCTTAGTGCTATATTCAGTATTATCATGTTAATGTCTGAGTTTATATTTTTGTCAATTTGTCTTGACGTTTTTTCATTCTAGAATCTTCCTACTAACTCTGTGAAGTGAAACCATATTGCAGAGAGTTCCGAACGAGAGCATAAGAAACGAGTTGGGGGACATAGAAACTCTAACGGAAGAGAAAGTGGAAGCGATTTTGAGAAGATTTCTGAACGATCTGAAAGAGAATGCGCTTGAAGCCAATGGATGGCAGATGATGCTCCCGGCGTATAGCATATCAAAGGCCACTCTGAACGCATACACTCGAATTCTTGCCAAGAAGTATCCAAATATGTACATCAACTGTGTTCACCCTGGCTACGTCAATACGGACATAAATTGGCACACAGGCCCATCAACTGTTGAAGAAGGGGCCACTGGCCCAGTCATGCTGGCCCTTTTACCTGATGGGGGCCCAACGGGCCGATACTTTGACCAAACCCAAGTTGCAGAGTTTTAACTCAGATTTTAATCCCTCAACAAACGTGAGATTTTTTTTTTCTTTCTTTCTTTTTTTTTTTGGTGAATAACAAACGTGAGATCTGTGTGTGTCTATTGGCATGTTGCTATTTGGAACTGTTTTGTTGCTGCCAAAAAAAATTTGGAAAATAATGTGATTCAACTGCGAACTGATTTTAATTTCATGTTGATTTTTTTTTTTTTGGTCAAGAAATATGTGACATTAGAAAAGTATTACGTACACCAATGATCACTTGGTCAAACGGCATGGGATAAGATGAGGTTAGACTTCAGTTTGAACGACTAATAAATAAAATAAAAGTGATAGGGACCACATTAATTTTATAGGCATTTGGTTTAAAAAAAAAAAACACACAGCACACTAATTTCAATCAAGAAAGGCTTTATTTTGTGTATTGCTACAATTTGTCTGCGTAATGAAATATCCTTCGTGATAATGTTCGGATGTAAGTCTTAAATGCTGTAAATCCGATGGCATCGTGATAATGTTCGGATGTAAGTCTTAAATGCTGTAAATCCGATGGCTTAAAAGTCATGGTCTGATGGTTTATAACTGTGTTTTACTAATAGGACGAGTTATGTTAGACATGTAAAGGTTCAATCAGAATCACGATTGAACATGCTGCTCATGTCTCATTACTTCTCAACAATTTTGTATTACATTGGCAAGCCACTCTGTACTTGTTTCTGTCTCACAGCTTTGGGGTGCAAATATTACCAAGTGAACTTCATTTATCCACCACCATAACAAAAGCCTCATTCTTTATTATTTATTTTTTGATGAACTCCAAAACACAATTTTTGAATGCCATGTTGTCGAAAGCAGTGGCGGAGTCAGGAATTTTAGTAGGATTTTTTTATGATGGCTCTAAACACTTTGAAGTGGCCCAAGAAAAAATGTTCAAGTCCAGCTTGCACATTAAGAACTTTTATTCAACTGTGGAAATATTCAACAAGATTAACAGAAGCAAGCAACTACCATTTGACTTGCATATTCATCGAAACAAGCAGGCTTTCACTGTCGCTTTCCAAAAAACATGGCAGTTTAAAGATCAAGTATGTAAAATCAGATTTCCAACTCGTTTCCTCCACAACCTGACACTCTCATTCCCCCAATCTCTTTTAGCAGAGACACAGAATTCTCGAACGCAACGCAATAATCAAAATTTCATATTGCTCAAAAGCTTATAAAGGTGCCACCTCCTTAGAGCCGAACATGGTGAACTCTACTAGAAATAAAATACATTCTAAAGTCTGACAGTACTAGTTAAACCGGGCATCTGGTTTTTTCGCACGAATGATGTATAGAAAAAGCATTTCAAGGAAACAAATCCTGAAGATCAAGGATATCAGCGAGAACACCGGCTGCTGTAGTATCATTCCCTGCTCCAGCACCTTGGATAACGAGTGGTTGTTCGCTGTAGCAGCGGCTGTGTATCTCTAACTGTAGCATGATTACATGATTGCACGATTTCAGAAGGGGGTATGCACATAAATGGACTAAATTTTGTACTGTTTTTTCAAGAAAAAAAAATAGATATTCCTAAATTTTTACAAATTGATTCATTATCTGGTCTTTTGGTAAATCATTGATTCACAAATAAATAAATAAATAAATCAATAGATCACCAATTTAAAGTAATAAACAAATTAGTTAATAAAAGATTTGTCCCAGTAATTCATCGATTTACGAAATTCAAAGAAGAAACAAAATTCTAACACAGACAATCATCATAATTTCCCTATCAGAAATGATCAAGTTTCATATGCAGTTTATGTAATCCGGTTGAGGAGAGTGCAAAGGAAAAGGGGGGAAAAAAAGTATGCACAGGCAAGTAGATTGAGGATAGTCAAAGGAAAGACACTTTCAGAAGAAAGTTCATGAACTATTTTGTTTGCCTGATGTATTATTGAATGAATCTTACTAAATTAGCTGAAAAGATAAAAGGGAAAAAAGGCTTTACCACATTGTCACTTCCTTTAAGTCTTCCTAAAGCAGAATTCTTTGGAAGCTCTTGAATGCCAACTTCACACCTAATAAAAGATACAATAATAATAATAATAATAATAATAATAATAATAATAATAATAACAATAATGATGAAAAGATCAGTAAGTGTTAAAGGAGTCGCTTTATTATTCAAGTCAAAACTTTTATAAAACCAAACTTTCATGAAGTTAACACATTCAAGAGCATTGAAAATTTTACCAAGGTAAATTTCAAATGCAATAAAATATTGATTGGTCACATCTTTTCATATATAGCCTCAATATTGACAGCAATTTAGGATGACAAATAAGATAAAAATTTTATTCACCTAAAAGTTCAAAGATCCTTTTTTCTTTTTTTTTTTGGAAAATAAGAGTTCAAAGATCTTGGATCCTTGTAAAAATTACTGATTCGAAATATTAGATCATCAAATGATTCAACACATGATATGTTAAAATGCGAAAAATAGAAAATGAGCAAGTTTCTTCATATCTATTCTCTTTAAATAGAAGTAAAAGTTATTTAGAAGTATCACCTTGATCCCTCAATCACACAGACATAACGAAGAACATTCCCCTTCAAGGAAGCCTTGTGAACTCTTTCTTGAATATGTTTATCAAGCAATAAAACCCCATTTTCAAGAAATTCTTCAACAGACATCACATCAGGTCCCATTTCTTCAGGGTACAAGCTCTCAATCTAAAAGGAAAAATAAAAAATAAAAATCTTGAAGTTGAATAAAAGAACAAATTTATATATAAAGACAGAGACATCTAGGTTTTTCTACAAATTTAAAAAGGAAATGAACTATCAACCTTAATGCTATCCATGTTCAAGCGCGAGCCAAGAAGTCGAGCAAGTATCAAAGCCTGTTAAAAGTAATATGGGAAAATTTTAAGATATATCGCACGAGCTCTTCGTACGAAATTCTTAGAAGCCAGTGCATGAGAAATTGTATAAGCCTTGAAATTTTTACCTTTCTTGCAACATCCATCCCACTAAGATCATCACGTGGATCTGCGACAAGAGGATCAAGCGAAAATCAAACAACACATATGATAAATTTCCAAACCCGTTTTTAAAGGTGAATAAATTTGAAGGTCTGACTTCCTGATAGGTACTTTCCCAGTTATGTGATCTATGGTTCTCAATTTAATTACAAGGACATTAAGAACCTTTTCCCAATTAAAAGGTTATAGACACTCCACTTTCTACAATATATATTGCCAAATAATCAGAGATATAACAGTTAGATGTACAAAATGCATCGATAGCAAATAATTATTGTAAAAAATTTCAAACACGAGTTAAACTTAATAAACAGTGAAAAGTAAGATCTATCGTAAATTACGAATCTTTAATTATTTCTTCAGAGCAAAAAACCGTTTATAGCAATAACCATTGCACGTATGCAATTCCAGTTTATTAACATAAAATCTAAAAAATGGGAACAAGACCTGGTTCTGTGTAACCCAGACTTTTAGCAGATTTTACAACTTGGCTAAACGGCTTTCCATCTTCGACATGACTCATCACATATCCCAATGTGCCTACCATGTATGAGAGAATTTTATTAAAAAACCAAAATTGATAACCCTGTGCAAAATTTTAAGAAAAGCCCATAATGATAGGAATACATTAGAGACTAAATTACTGAAAAGGTCCTGATACCACTCAAACTCCCAATAATACGATGAACAGGATCTCCAGATGAAAGTATGCGGTTTAAGGATGCAATGACAGGAAGGCCAGCACCAACCTACCAAATTACAAATAGACTGAGCAAAACGCCATTTATATATATGCATCGGCTTACTTGAGCAAAACGCCATTTTAATATATGCATCGGCTTACTTAAAAAAAAAAAAAAAAATCTATTTCCCTTTGCATTGCACACAATATTTACGAGAATACAAGGGCATAAATAGAGGTGAGAGGTCCTCCAAAGCTAAATCTGAAAAGTGAAAACCATAAACAAAAGTAAAACAAATCAGCAAAGAAAAGGCCTAGCAAATCCGTGCTTGAATCCACCAAAAGAGACCGAAAAAGTTATGCCACACCTTCCAAGTCCAATTTGATGACAAGAAAGGCATTTCCTCAAATTCCTTTCAAGTTAAAAGCCAATAGGGAAGCTAACTACTTGATTCTATCCTAAAGAAACAACAAATCTTGAAACTAGCCTTCAATCTTTCTAGCCAAAGAACTGATTGCAAGAGCAACACCACACCCTTAACACGAAAAATTTCCCTTTCTTGCGACTACAAAAACCATTAGAGCTCCCCAACAACAAACAGTAACTCCACCAAGGAATCATTGATGTCAAATCCGCCTCTTCCAATCACGATTAACATTTAAAAGTCACAAAGCAATAAAAAATAGACAACACTCTCCCTAAATTCTTCTACATGAAATGCTAGACGGGAACAAAGAAGCTACTCTTTTGCAACATGTCACGAATATAAGGTTTCTATTAAGGACAAGAAATAGCCCTTTAGCAGTAATGCTTATAGAGTGCAATTTCATGCAACTTTATTACCTCTTCATACATGTCCATGATACCGGAGAAGCTAGTATTAACCAATGTGCTACAGCCGATTTTGGCATGATATGGAGAACCAAATAAACATCTTTCTCATAGAAAATAGATCTCCACGCTGGAATGGCTAATGGTACTAGAATTGTATCTCAAAGAAGACTTCTTGATCCAAAAGTGAATGACATAAGGAGTTTTCCAGGACTTGTATGTTCTCTTGCTTTTATTAGAACTCACTAAGGAAAGAGATAAGGATTTTTGTTTTTCCCCTTTTTTTTTGATAAGATAACTTCCTTTCCTTGATAATTAAACCAAATTCAAAGGAAAGAAAATAAGGCATCTTCAATAACCAGAATTAAAGAAATAGAGAAAGATGAAGAAGAGAAAAAGAAAGAAGGTGGCCAGACTAGAGATTTCGCGGTACAATTTCCGAAGATACGCTGTGGTTGCTGAAAATATGATTTTTTGTCATCTCTTGACTACTGTTATTGTTTAACCGATATTGTAATAAGTAAAAACTTATATGAGGCATACATATAGAGTTGATTAACTTAGAAGCTTGAGTATTTATGTTCTATTAAAATTAAATGGTTTTGAGAAAAATATCCATTTTCTCTATGAAAGCTTCAATTCAATATTTGTATTTCTATCAGCATTATTCATATAACCCTGACGAACCAGCAACACCAGCACTTTCATCCCTAGAAAATAAGAAGTTTGTGAGTTCTACAGTAGAAATCAGACATCATGGCACTTGGGCAAAGTGTCCATTTTATGAAGGGTCTACGCAATCACATCTCGGTAGCTACCAACTATAAGCCACTCTAATTTACTTTGAAGAATTTCATCCCGAAATCTAAACTCTTTCAGTGTTAAAAATCGAAAAATTCTCTATGCATTTACAATGATGTTTTTGGTTGAAATAGACCTTTTCGTTCGAGACTTTTCAATTAATTGGAAGTTCTAAAAAAAAAAAGGAGTGGGAGAAGGTGCATACTGTTGATTCATGCCGAATGCGACGAGGATGTGAGACAAGCTTGTCATAATCCTCCTGTGGAACATAGAAAGCAAGCCTTTATTGTCGTGTTCATGTACTAGTAAAACTGGTAGGGATAGAGAAACATTTATTAATGTTCGATGGTGAACAAGGAACTCGACCAAACGAGAGGAAAAAAAGCCTTTACAAAGTAAAATAATTACATTCCAACTTGTTTCTTGATCTGCAGTATTAAACCCTGATGTGTATATAAACATGTCTTATCGTCCCATGCAACAATCATTTCTTCTACTACCAATAATTATGACTGCCTAAATCAGTTCACTACCATTTTAGAAGTAACAGGCTTCTTGTTTGCCAGGACAATGCAACAGCCCAAGTCAACCGCTCGATTTAGCACTCCAATTGTCTCAGAACTTGCAGAGCAATCCACGAGAACCAAACCTATACATGAAACAAATGAAAGATATCAGAAGCTGGAATTGAGAGCATGAACCTTAACATCATAGAAGTTTGAGAATGCAACATAGGGTCATAGATTCCATATACCTGTTGATTTATTCAAGAGAGCTGCAGTATCTATAATTTTCTTGGTCAACTCAGAATCCGTGAATACTTGGCATTCACCTTCATTAGAGATGGAGAAGAAATAAACATCGTTTTTCATAATTCAAAATATGCTATATTTCCTTATTAACAAGACAAGGATACATGGAAGTAACAAGACAAGGAATCAAGGATACATGGAAGTACTTGAACCACTTAGAGTTAACAGTGACGAAGAATCCAACTTGACCTGACAAACTTCCAACAAAAAATTATCACTAAACTCCATGCTGAACACGTCCGGGACAACAGCTAAGCATTTGCTATCACATACTCCGACAACTCTCAAGCGTATTCCCTGCCACTCAAACGTAAAGCATTAAGTCAACAATGCTTCCATATGTTTGCAAGCGATGAAGTGAATGCAGCATGAAATTCTATATAAAGTGAACAAAAAGCATTCCCATTCAGTACAATAACCGCCCACAAAACTGCTACCTAACAGATAATAACGACACTTGTGTTGCCATGCAGAGGAAAAATCCACACTAGGCTATTTCTCCATCCTGGTGTGTCTTGTGTAAAGTCAATGGTGAGACGGTGAACTGTTCGTTATTGCACTTTTCTATGGCTAGCGTGTTTTCCCTGGAAACTTTAGCAGTGGAAAACCCTGCTGGTTTCGGCTTGAGTAACAAGCCGAAGTTGATGTGATGTGAAAGTGTGTGATGCTAGCTCCTTTTTTGGTCATCTAGATGAAAAGGAACAGAAAATTTTCGAGGAGATTAAACAAGATGCTAGTTTTCTCTTTGAAAGAATCAAATAATCTAGCATCCTTATCGGCTTCGACCAATAACGGGTTTAATCAATTCCCTTTACCCATGATCATGTTACATTGGAAGAGTGTTTTGACTCAATAGTTCTCTTTGAGAAATTATTGTCCTCAAAGTTATTTTTAATGAAACTTCACCAATTAATAAAATTTCATATCTCATCTAAAAAAAAAAAAAACTGATTCCCATTTCTCATATGGTACAAAAAAAAACGCAAGCAAAACTCACTAGATACCCGGCTCTTGGAATGGTTAGAAACATTACGAACCACATGAAAACACAAATTCAAAAAATTAAAAAAAAAATTGCACAGGCAGCATTTTCACGTAGTTTAAGAATTGCCCACGAATAAGATATCCAACCTTAGATATGTTTCGTAAACAGAAACTTCAATAACTCCATTGTTTGTGAACCCACTGACACTGTGGAGAAACAAATGAAAAACAAGAAAACACTGATCAAAGAAAAGGGGGATTTTTACCTGGTTTGCGTGAAGCGATCGGCAAGAAACAATGTGGTGGAGGAGGTGTCGCCCAACTCCTCCACATCCCAAGAGCAGCACTGGGATTTTCTTCATTTTCTCCACTCCCCCTCCCTACTTCCACGCTCTCCACTCTCACCTCCGCCTTTTATTTATTTATTTATTTATTTATTTTGTTTTGCATCGATACCCTTAAACGTATTGCACATTTACAAATTACATCCAAAGTTTTTTATTTACAACGGTACCATATGCTGGGGTCGGCCTAAGACTTAGGTTGGTGTTGGCCCGGCGATGGGTCAGGGTTGCGTGGCATTAGGGCTGTTGTTGGGCAGCCCATGAGCAAGGTTGGGACCAGTCTGGAGACAAAGTTATGATTAAAACAAGGGTGGGGTCGCTAAGGAATGAGGTCAGTGTTTGTGTCGGAGTTAAACTATGATAAGAATAGAGGTCTGTCGGCCCCTTACAAAGGTTAGGGTCAGCCCAAAAATGTGTTCGTGGTTAGAACGAGGACAAGGTTAAGGTTGAAGTTGGCCTGTTTGGGGGATAGGATCGAACTTAGGTTGGCGACAGGGACATGGTTAGAGTTGGACAAGCATGGGGTTGGTTCGGGACCGAGATCGGGCTTGAACCTAGGACGGGGTTGGTAGGGGCTAACCACCCCTGTTTCTGGTTTGACGTAGATCCCAACCTCAACTCTAGTTTCGAAAGATCTCGAACTCAACCTTATCTCAAACTAACCCCCACGTCAGTCTTGGGCCAGCCCAATCTCATTCATTACAACCCTATTCCAAGTTCGACCTCGACCACAGCCCGGGTGACCCTAACCTCAATGCCTTCTTCAAACTGGCCCAACCTTGTTTCCACCTCAATCTCAACCCCAACCCTGACCTTAACCCCATCATAGGTTGACGAAACCTGTCTGACCCCAACTTTGTTGCCAATCCAACTTGGTCTCATCTCCGTCGACCACGACCTTGTTTTTCGACCCAACGCAACCCTAAACTTGTCATGGGTTGATTGACCACGTTCCTGATCATAAATAAATAGTTTTTATTAAATATTGTAAGCATTAAATGAATAATCGTTAAAATTTTTTAATTAATTAAACAAATACAATGTAATTTAATGATGCACCAAACATTATATTAAGTTATCCATATTTTAAAAAGCTACATAATCAATCACCATATTATATAGAAAATGCAATCTAATATAATACAATACACTACACCCTATCTAATGTAACACGGATTACTAAACATAGTTTAAATATTACAAATCCTAGTTTATTTTATTTTATTTTTTGGATTCGGTTCTATATTAAATTTAGTGACTTATATGTATACTAACATAACCATCATAACTACAATAAGAATTTGTGATATTAGCAACATTTTAATAACATAAAAGATTGATGCTTAAGTGCTGTTTGAAAAAATATATATATATTTGTTGAAAAGTTTTTAAATAAAATGTTGATTTTCACATGTGTCCTCAAATTTCGATTAGGATTGCATAAATTAACCGATAATTAAAGGAGTATCAATATCGTCCGATAAAATCAATGTGAGTGGCTACTCACGATGACTGTTGATGAAACCGAACCGACGAATACATTACGGTAAGTGAACAATTTTGATAGTCTGAAAACCAAACTCAACCGAAACTGACCAAAAATACTCTATTTTCTGGCTTTGGTGATTTTTCTCTCTTCCTTTCTTCTCCTCTCGGCATTCGTTCTTCCCCAATTTGTTGAGAAAACTGGAGATTCCCTTTTTGTTCTTTTCTCTCTTTTTTTTATTTTTAATTAAATAATCAAATGAAGATATTTTTTCTTGGATTTTTCAATAAACAAAAAAATTAATTAAAAAAAAAAAAGAGCGAAGGGAGAGAGGAAAGAGTGAGTCTACATCACCAAAGCACTAGGTATGATGGGCCCCACGACCCAAAACAAGTCCATCGTTATCTGATAAAGTGCACTAGGTTTATTATCAGTGACTCTCAACCGCTTGATATAAATCGTACGGCTGATACTACGCGTGTCTACTTATGTCATCCTCAACCCAAACGACACTGCATTTTCTCTCTTTCCTTCTCTCTCTTTCTCTCTCTCTCTCCTCCGACTCTGTAATCGCACGGCGGCGAAACCCTGAACGACGAGCAGGCCCTAAACGCCGTCGCTTTGCCTCCAGGTACCCCTCTCTGTCTAGTTTCCTCTTCACCGCGCTTTGAATTGGAATTTCCTAGCTGAAAAACCCTAGATTTCCTGTTTTGTATAAACCCTAATTCTGAAGATTTGGGGTCAAATTTACATGTGCTTTTCTGTTAGGGAGATAGATTTTTATATTGACAATGTAAAGCAGACATTTTGATTTAAAAAATTAGGTTATTGTGGTATGAATTTTGTCGTTTGAACTTTTTATAGTTTTGATTCTATACAAACAAGCTGAGTGTGTATATATATAGATACAAGTGTTTTGCCTGATATTTACTTCTTTTCATGAAATAATGAGCAAAAGTGGCAGTATTTTTACATAAAAAAGTGGCCATAACAGTTTTATAGAAAGGTGAAAGCTGGTTTAGTTGTGAAGATTCTTGCTTTTCAATTGTTTATATATATATAAATAAATATATATATATATACATATAAACTGCAATTCATTTGGATCAATGGGACTTTTTGTTTTTATTTGTTTTTTAATAACAGTAATGGGTATTTTTTGGACTAATTGTTAAACGTTTTTGGTGGTTGGATTTCTGATGCAGAGTTGATCTATATTTCTTTCAATAGGAAGAAAATATGTGTTATATTGCCTTCTAGTTGGTTCAGAAAGTGAAAACTTAATCTGTGGATAGCTAATTATTATGGATGTTCACGTGATTGATGTGGAGGGGATGGGTCATCGTGCATTGGCAGACGACGGAGATGCTGAATCTAATGAAGGTGGAGAAGCGAATACGGCCGAGAATTCCGCGGTTCAAGATGATGAGGATGGGATTAGTGAGCCTTATGTGGGCATGGAGTTTGACTCCGAGGATGCTGCCAAGTCTTTTTATGACGGGTACGCAAGACGTTTGGGGTTTAACTCTAAAGTTGGTCAGTCTAGCTACACTAGTCGGTCCAAACCTGATGGGACAGTGATTGCTCAGGAGTTTGTGTGTGGCAGAGAGGGTTTGAAAAGAAGGCACGGTGATACTTGTGAGGCAATGCTTAGGGTAGAATTAAGAGGTCAAGAAAAGTGGGTTGTTACAAAGTTTGTAAAGGAGCACAGCCATGCGATGGTTAGTCCAAGCAAAGTTCATTATCTTCGGCCTCGTAGGCATTTTGCTGGTACCGCAAAGAATGTGGCTGAAGCTTACCAAGGGGCGGGGACAGTTCCTAGTGGTGTTATGTTTGTCTCAATGGATGGAAACCGTGGCCCTGTAGAGAAAAATCGTGTGTTTAGGAATTCTCACCCTGTGGAGTCAAACCGGTTAGCTAAAAATGCTGCTACACTAAGTTATCCAGTTAAGCCTGGTAGTCGGAAAAGGACACTAGGAGGGATGCTCAGAATTTGCTCGAGTATTTCAAGAAAATGCAAGCAGAGAACCCTGGTTTCTTCTACGCCATACAACTTGACGAGGATAATCAAATGACTAACATATTCTGGGCAGATGCGAGGTCAAGAACAGCATACAGTCATTTCGGTGATGCAGTGACTCTGGATACGGCATATAGGGTATATCAGTACAGGGTGCCCTTTGCTCCATTTACTGGGGTGAACCATCATGGTCAGACAGTTTTGTTTGGTTGTGCATTACTTCTAGATGAATCAGAAGCTAGTTTTACATGGCTCTTTAAAACATTTTTAACAGCAATGAATGATCACCCGCCTGCCTCCATTACCACTGATCAAGACAGAGCAATACAGACTGCAGTTGCTAATGCTTTTCCAGAATGTCGTCATTGTATTAGTAAGTGGCATGTTTTAAGAGAAGGCCCGGAGAAGCTGGCTCACGTTTGTCATGCTTATCCAAACTTTCAGTTGGAACTTTATAACTGTATCAATTTGACTGAAACTATAGAGGAATTTGAATCCTCTTGGAATTCTATCCTTGATAAATATGATCTCAGAAGAAACGATTGGCTGCAATCTTTATATAATTCTCGTGCTCAATGGGTTCCTGTTTATTTTCGGGATTCCTTTTTTGCTGCAATATCACCAAATCAAGGATATGATGGTTCCTTCTTCGAGGGCTATGTAAATCAACAAACAACTTTACCAATGTTCTTTAGGCAATATGAAAGAGCTTTGGAGAACTGGTTTGAAAAAGAAATGGAAGCAGATTTTGATACAATTTGCACCACTCCAGTATTGAGGACACCATCTCCCATGGAGAAACAGGCAGCCAACCTTTATACGAGAAAGATTTTCACCAAATTTCAGGAAGAGTTAGTTGAAACTTTTGTGTATACTGCAAATAGGATTGAGGGTGATGGAGCTATTAGCACTTTTAGGGTCGCAAAGTTTGAGGATGACAATACGGCGTATATTGTTGCGTTGAACTATCCTGAGTTGAGAGCTCACTGTAGTTGTCAAATGTTTGAGTATTCAGGAATTCTTTGTAGACATGTTTTGACTGTTTTTACCGTGACAAATGTTCTTACATTGCCTTTGCATTACATTTTGAAACGTTGGACAAGAAATGCAAAGAATGGAGCTGGCTTAGATGAACGAAGTGGTGATGCACATGGTCAAGAGTCTCTAACCTTGCGGTACAACAATCTATGTCGTGAAGCCATTAGATATGCAGAGGAAGGTGCAATCACTATAGAAACTTACAGTGCTGCAATGAATGCCCTTAGAGATGGTGGGAAGAAGGTTGCTGTTGTGAAGAAAAGTGTTGCTAAAGTTCCACCTCCTACCTCTCAGGCTAGTGGGACTGGCTATGATGACAGGAAGAACTCTATGATAGCTTCAGATGCAACCCCTTTGTTGTGGCCGCGCCAAGATGAAGTGCTAAGACGATTCAATCTCAATGATGCTGGTGCTGCTATGCAATCTGACTTGAATTTACCACGAATGGCTCCTGTTTCTCTTCACAGAGATGATGGTACTACGGAAAATATGGTATGGAAGGGAATTGTTTTCTGTTTTCTTTTTGTTTCATAATTTTTTTCCCCATAAAATACAGAAGCTTATTGATCTTCACTTTTTGTGTAGGTTGTACTCCCTTGTCTAAAGTCAATGACTTGGGTCATGGAGAATAAGAATTTATCACCAGGGAATAGAGTTGCTGTCATTAATTTGAAGGTATAGATAAAACACGAGACAAGCTGGAAAAATCGTATTTTTAATCTTGTCAAGTTGGTTTGTCCTGTATAGAGGGCAGCATCCCAGAGATTAATTTTTTTTATTTGTTTTTAAATGTATCGCTGACAGCCCATATACTGTTATCATTTTTTGTACAATATACATGCCTTTCTACTACTTACGTAACATTGATCAGAGGCCTTTTTGTTCATACACATTTTAATTCCTACCTACAACAGCTGCAAGATTATAGCAGGACTCCCTCCGCAGAGTCAGAGGTTAAGTTTCAGCTTTCAAGAGTCTCACTGGAACCGATGTTGAGGTCTATGGCCTACATAAGCGAACAGCTCTCAACACCAGCTAATAAGGTTGCTGTGATAAATTTGAAGGTATGCAAGTTTAAGTATTAGGCCTTTATATTAGACATGCCTGGCATGGAAAGTTTGTTAAGAAGCATCATGAGAAAGGACTGGTGAGTGGTGCATTCTGGTTTGTTCAGGTGTTATTTCAGAAGGAATAGCTATTCTTGTTTTTTTTTTTTTTTTTTTTTTTAAATAAAAATATTTTCCTTTATGGGGATGGAAATTGCCTCTTTAGACTCTTATTTCCCTGTTTGATAATTTTTTTACTTGTTCAGTGGGTATCTTTGTGCTTCTTTATAAATTCTTATTACTTGTTTGGGAAAAAAGATCTATATTTGTAGAAATCATGATCACAATATAAACGCGAAATAAAGAGAGGTTTTCTTTCTTTCTTTCTTTCTTCCTCCTTTTTTTTTTTTTTTTTTTTTTTTGGAAACTAAACGCGAAATAAAGAGTAACCTTGCCTGGTAAGCAACTCGATCGAAATTTTGAGCATCTTCAAGTGGTTCTTGCTGAAAGAGTTCATTATTTTGGTCTAGATTACTGATGTGTAATACAAATTTAGCTGGGATCAGGGGAAAAAAAAGGGGGGACATTGAAAATCAGACAGAATTGAAAGATAGAAATTTAGTTAATCTGCCTGTGAGTTAAGCATTAGGATTAGTAAGGCTCTTGTTAACTTTGTATCTTCATACCAACAGTCTTATGTTAAATTACATGTTTTGTACGTGTATGTGATGCCTGCTGTTCGCTCTACAAAACTGCATTACATCAGTAATCTTTTGTGGGACTGTTTAACACTAAGCTGTTTAGCTTTTATGTTTATTCATTTTCCTGGTCGATCTATACTACATTATATGGATTTGGTCTTGCCACCTTTAGGAAACAAAATCTGATGGTTTATATCCGTATTTATTAATTATGGATGATGAAATGATCAGTGTCTTATTATCTAAGAGTCGATTAATCCTTGATTCTTTTTGACCTCTGGCGCTTATGTGTTTCTGCTTTCTTGATTATCTTGTAATAAATTTCCATTCTATTCAGCTTCAAGACACAGAGACAACTTCGGGAGAGTCAGAGGTTAAATTTCAGGTGTCCAGGGACACATTAGGCGCCATGCTGAGATCAATGGCCTATATCCGCGAGCAGCTATCAAATCCTGTAAGCATTTTCTACCTGGTTATTATGGTGTATGTTATTTCTGGTGCAGGGTTTGAATTAGGTTTGTTTTATGGGATACAAAATTATTTCAAAAAGTTCTAGAAAAAAAAAAAAAAAATTTAAATCAAATTGTTTGTTTGCCCTGGCATAAGAACATGTTGGTGGCAGATGAAAAAGCTCACTGTTAATGAATAGTTTTTAACTTTTCAAAATGTAGTGATACCCTGGAGTCTTCAAAGTCCAAATCTACTCCCTAAAACTGTTCAGTAATTAAGCCGGTGTAAGTTTTGGCAATGCTTTATAAAGCAGTTTGTGTCCAGTCAAATAATTACGTCCGTAAAAAATTGCCATGTCAGTTTATGGTTAAGTCCTGTGGGCTAAAGATTAATTACTCAGCTTATTGGGCTTATTGGCTGTAGGCCATACTAAAGCTTGCCAGTGATTTGGCCTTGACTCAACCAACTATGTTTATTTTATAATTATAATGTCACCCTTTGCCCCTCGTATCTGTCTAGGATGAGGTGAAATTTTGGATTGTGTTTTTTTCTCTTCTAATCGCATAAATACAACTTTTCGTTTTTCTTAGGTTTCTGTTTTGTTGCAAATTCAAAAAGTTTTCCAATTTCACAGGGTGAAAGCCAGTCCGAGCCTCTACTCAAGAAGCACCGGAAGTAGTAGTAATTAATTGCCTCCGACCCAGGTGTGTGTGGCCACCTTACTCCCAAGTGCAAAGGCCGTGTAACCAGGTTGGCCTTTGACTCGGATAGCCACTCCTTTGCTTTTAGTGTATGCTTGGTTTTCGCGCATTTGTAAATGTAACATATCCAACTTAAGGAACCATAAGCATGAAACTGAGTTCATAGTTTTCGTCGTGGCACAGAATGTATGAATGCCCAGGATTAGACGGTACCATAATGTGCTTGTTTAAGATCTTTAATAGGGACTAGTGGGGATATATTCTTCTATTCCTATTTGCCGGTAGCTGGTGTGACGTTCTTCTCCTGCTGTTTTATTTTCCTGTCTTTTGTTCACTTTGTGACATCGTTGCAGACTTAGGAACGAAGACAAATGGAAAAAGGCCCGAGTGAGGTGAGTGGGGGAAAAACTTGGTCACTCCCACTGGTCTTTCACGTAGCAAATGGAAATATGTCTTGCTTAGCAGGGAAGTGGTGAGAAGTGATTCATTGAATGTCTTGTATATTCTTTTTCTTTTACTCCTATCTGTAGATATTCTGTTGGCAAATAAGATTCCTTCAAAAACCAAGTTTTGTGCAAGTATTTCCGATGATTATCCGTGAAATGGGGAATTACGAAATGCTTGGTTGTTTTTGTTTTGAGCCGTTCTAGAAATTTCGAGTTTTGCTTCCTATTATAGACGTTGGTAATAGTTTATACCACCATGTGAATTGCAAAGGAACTATGCAACTTAGGATAAGACGTGTTTTTCCTCTACCGGTGTGTAATGGGGTTTTAGCCATTGGATTAACTTTTTAGTTGCATACCGCATTATAAATTTTAACGTGGACACTCACAAATCAAACCATAAAAAAATTAATTTAACAACCAAAACAGCAAATACATATTGATTGGACAAAAATATAGTTTTGTTTATGAGTTTTGCCTCTATTTGAGCATCGTTGCACATGTTAGTAGAAACATGGAAAATATTTAGTTCAATGAAACCAAACATTATCGCACGCTCATCAACACACACTGGTGATGTTTTGGTATTCTGAATGTAGTATCAGTTTTGTTCATAACAGTCTTTTTTTTTTTTTTTTTGCATTGTCACACTTGAATTTTAGAAATCTATTCAAATAAAGTCCTATTTGAATCTTTGAATATCTTTTTTGTTATGAATTAGCATCCTGATTTTATATTTTCAAGAACGGCAAAATTCGCTAAAGGAAACAAACAATCATAGAACATGTAAATATATACAGGTTCACCTTAATATGAAATTACGTCTTGTTTTAGCTATTAGTAATTTATTATGTGATCAAGAAGTTTACAAGAGAAATTTATGCTCTGACATTTTTTGCATTTTTCTCTAATCTTTCTAATAATCCCTGATGATGGCGTAATAGGACCATTAAAATTACAAGTAAAATTCCCAAAATATCCTCAGCGAAACAACTCTCAAATCCTTATCACCCCCTCATTTTTCAAACTTCTATCTCATTCGACACAGGACTAAGCATAACGGGGCGATGCAAGCACGACACTACTTGACATGATCTCAAATAAGCAGACCCTTGCATGTCTATAAATGAATCGAGATTGATTAGGCTTTTAGACATAAAACACGTTGAGGACGCAATATGTTAAAGTAAAAGGTTTTAACACGGGGCACAAACATGATAATGATAATAGATGGTATGATGAACAAACACAAGTACAAGCATGATTTAGCGTATGAATTATGGAAACAATTAAATAAATACGTGAAGATTACATAATGGTATTGATTAGTGTTTTTGTGTGTAGGCTATAACAAATAGATGCCTCGGTTTTTTTTATTTTTATTTTTTTGTGGTTAAAAAAAAAAAAAAAGCCTTTTTAGTATTTTAAGCACTTTAAAAAAACCTTAAGAAAACTGGAGCCGCTTTCTGGTCAGGCTAAAATTCCGTGTTGAAGGTTTGTTTGTTTGTGTTTTTTTCGGTAAGAATCCGTGTTGAAGTTTGCATTTACAAAACTTTACCCTTTTGTTCTCGTCTTGTCGTGTAGCAAACATCAATCACGGTGGCCATCTCCTCCTCCCTATTCCGCTTCCTCAACCAAGTTAAGGCCGTACAAAAAACTGTTTGTGTAATCTCTCATGGGGTTCCCCATGAAAAATAAACAAACAGGCTCTCTTCTTTTCTCAGCTGTCAGCCAACCTTGTTCCTCATTCATAGTATTTTAGTACTACTGTCCCACAAAAAAAAAAAAAAAAAAAGTGTCGTTTCAACTCCTCTGAAGAGACCCCATGAATTTTTAGAACCAAAACCCATTAAAGGAAAAGGGGTAGAAATGCTCTCAAAGTTGTCGTTTGCCCACTTGAAGTGGTCTGGTCAAGCTCACCTGGTTCTGAGCTATGGAGGTTTGCTTGTTATGCCAGGGATTCTCAGCCGGACTTCCCCAAATCCCGCTTCAAGCTTGTCGGCCAGTCTTTAGGGGACAGATGGAAGCTCAACGGCATTAAACCTGGTGACCCCTTTTCTTTATTAATACCAAATTTACCTTTTCTTTTTGTGATTTTTTTCTTTTTTCTTTTTTTTTTTTTTCCCTTAACTTCAGATGGGAATTCTGACTTATGCGCCTTTTGATAGAGTTAGTTGTCTAAATTACCGTGTGAAATATGGAATTACCGCTAGTATATACCTGTAATCACAGGTTTTTTATGTTTCTTAATTGTGCCACTTTATGAGCTTAAGTAGCTATTGGGTTTTGTTGGCAATGTTAGAAACAATAGTTGTGCAAAAGAGAGAGGACATAGTTTATGGTTTCTCCTAGCTCTTTGAGATGAAAGAGAAAAACAAAATAGTATAATTGGGTCAGGTCATTTCTGTTTTGTGGGCCTTGGGATGTGTTCCATAGGGATTGGGATGACACCAATAATTCCCATTTTTGACAAGCTAAATTGAAAATAGAAATCAAAGTACTAATGTATTGGGATTGGAAATTGCTTACTTGACAAAACAAAAATGATGTGGAGTTAGCTGCTGTGGAGATAATTCAAGAAATCTTGTAGTAATGGTATTTAGTGCAGTTTCCACCAATTTGATTTATAGAGAATCTAACTGTTAAACCCTTGTACTGAACATTGGCCTTTACTTCATTTAGTCAATCCATCATTTTGCCGTATGTGTTGTTGCATTCGCAAAATTTTTCTTTGTATATGACCTTCAAGAAAAATAAGTATAAAAAGTTACGGAATGTTTCAACTTACATCATGTTCGACAAGATAAAAATATGTTTACAAATTTAGCAGTAAAAGTTGAGATTTTTCAGTTTTGTATTACTTGCATTTCTAAAATACGATGATATAAGCATGAGGGGCAGTGTATATATCGCTTGGCAATGCTTATTTTGGGCGTAGTATTTCACGAAATCGCGCAAAATGTGTATCTTCGAATTTTTTTTAGTTCTGGCCATGAATATATTCGTGCTTCTTGACAGATATGATGCAAGAAAAGTTGAATGTATGGCTCCTAAAGACCCAAAAATTTTTGAACGAAGTGACATCTCCTCTGGTAAAACCTAGTCAGAGTAAAAAGCCTGTTCCTGAAAATGGTAATGATAATTTAGTCATGGAAGACATATGTTGTGGCAGAGCAAACCATCAATAGCAGAATGCAACAAGGGAATCTCTCACTAGCTGCTATTGTCTCGATCGAGCAATTTAGCAGGTGAAAATACATGCAATTACTGCATTTTGCTTGAGATTTTTTCTTTATATCCCTTACATTCTATTTATGCAAGAAAAATTATAGTAACAATGTGGTTGAAACTCTTGCAGTTTCCTTTTAGAATGTGGAAACATTTAATTACGAGAGAAAAAAAAGTATACAAAACGAAGAATCTGAAAGAAACAACTATTAATTAATTGGATGTGGAGGTGTATAAAATAAAAGTCGTCAATCAGCTTTTGATTCTTGAACATGATACTGGAATATAATCACTCGCAAAACTGCCAGAAAAATGAATTCCAATCATCAGTTTTCGACCTTTGAAATGCAATGAGTCCAGTTACTTCCTGCAGATATATTTGAAATATTGTATTTTTTTCTGAGTTTTGGTAAATTATCTGTACAAGGCTAGAAGATGAGTACAAATCTATTGAACTGGAACATTGATTTTCTATCGGCCGGGGAAACAGCTTATTTAAAATGATGTCATGCTTTATAAACTTGAAGAATTGATTCGAGGGAGCAGGGAACTTGAGTTTTTTTATTCTTTTTAATCGTTACTTGTCATGCCCTTGATGAATTAACATACGTTCTAGTTGCTGTTTTAACGTATAGGCAGGCACTTTGTTACCAGTAGTTTAAGTATGCTATTATGCTAACATTTTCTTTTCCTCAAGAGCTTATTCAGGTTGTTATGCATGCTAGACTTATAGATCGGTCAGGACATGATCTGACAAGCTGAAGATTTGCAGGATGAATGGATTGACTGCTCACAAAATGCAGAAAATCTTTAAAGCACTTGTCCCTGAATCAGTATATAATGATGCGCGTAATCTGGTCGAGTACTGCTGCTTTAGGTTCTTGTCCAGGGATAGTTCTACTGTTCATCCTTCACTAAAGGTATGTGGCATTTTCTAAAGGGATTTCCTTATACTTTAATGCTTCATTGTATTCCCCTTCTTCTTTCCTCTTGAAAGCGTTGTCTTTTATGTTGAACGTGTTTTTTTTTTTTTTTTTTTTGTCCTTTTCCATTTTCTTTCCCCCCTAATCTTTTCAATAGCAGTGTATTGACTTTTTTTTTTTTTTTTTTTTTTTTTTTTTTTTTTTGGGATTTCATTTGTTTATGTGCAGGAACCTGCATTCCAAAGACTTCTATTCATAACAATGCTTGCGTGGGAGAACCCTTACTCTAAGGAGCCTGCCAAAGATTCGACAAGAGCTTCTTTTAAGGTTCATTCATAGGAACCCTCGAACTCTTGCCTCTTTTTTTTTTTTTTTTTTTTTTTTTAATTAAATGTTTTTATGCAGGCCATTCATCATATTTTGTTTGAAGCCTGACATTTCCCTATAGTTGTGTTGAGAATATATAACTTAAAAAAGGAGTAAACAGAGGACGTATGGTTATACGCCCTTTTTTATTGTTGCTTTTATCCCCCTTTGTTTTACCCTCTTGGGAAAACATTTATGTCTCTGGGAGGACCCTGGTTTCCTCCCTTGTGATGTAGTATAGTTTGGTTTTGAGTAAAAATTTGTTTCTTTTGAAGACAAAAGAATGTTGTTGATGTTTTATGTTAAATTACTAAACAGGTCTCAAGGGGTTACAAGGATATTTTGTTTTTTAGGTGCCCATTGTAGTTTTTCATTTGACCTAAGAACTTAAGCTAGAGTATGTAAATGATAAAGAATCGAAGGTGGTGGGGAATCCCAGTTGGTTAACCAGAGTTGCATATATAAGAGAGAGAGGAGTCTATTAACCATGTTCTCATTCAATGCTCAGTGGTCTTAGAAAGTTGGTGAGTATTGTTTGCTTCGGTAAAGGGTATCACTTCGTTGTGCTTGTTGTGGTGTATAGAGCTCTTGTCCAGTTCCCTGCAGTTGTTTATTCTCTTGTGGTGAATTTCTCTTCCCTATAGGATTTTCACCTTATAATGAATCCTAATTTTCTCTCACATAATAGATTCTTTACTTCACACCAATCTTAGCTAGGAATCCACTTGTATAAGAAAGTAACCTCTTTAGTCATGTGTTTTCCCCCAAGTAAGATGTACGTAGTTTTCTCATCGATCATACTCATGTGTGTCTTCTGAACCAAGGATGCAAGTAGCCGACTAAGACACATCGACTATTGGGTTTTTCTGGAGCCATGAATCAAGCACTAGCTGGCAGATTTATATTGATAGGAGAAAAATAATGCTAGAAGTCGACATCATGCTATTTATTATGCTTTCTAATTAACTATTCTCTAGTATAGTGGGGTAAGTTGTTGGATGATGTGTTCTTTGAGAAATGTAGGATGTATGGGCAAAAATCAAAATTTCAAATTTCTGTTAATCTTTCTATTTGGTAGATATTCAGTGTTTTAAGCTTGGAAGACTGTTTTATTTGGTCTATTTTCAAATCACATTATGATGCTGTTGAAAACAATAGGTCTTTTTTTTTTTTTATTTATTTTAAATCTTTCATAAATTTTCCATGTTGTTTTGAAGTCCAAAAGTAACTGGTTTTATCAGCATTTTCCTTTCTCGCTATTGTAGGGGATGCTTGTTAAAGAGGATGCTTTTGTTCGTATAGCTCCTGCTATTGCTGGTGTGGCTGATTGGTCAACAGCACATAGCATATTTAAGGCTCTTGCTGGTGATGAAAATGGCATCACTTTGGGCCTGTGGCTGACTTATATCAAGGAACTTCTCAAGTGAGCTTATCTTTTAACCACTTGTATATTTACTACATATTTTGACTATGGTCTTTGGTAACTTCTGTAAGAAATTAAACACCTTATAATACATTATGTTAATGAAACACGAATATCGATTGATAACCTCCAAAAAAAAAATTCATTTCGTCTAAGTGCTTTTCATTACTTGGGTTGGGAGAGATAAAAGGGAAAGCTGAAAATTACTAAAGTCATGTATAAGTATATTCCTTGTGAAAGGACTCGTAGAAGGACACGGAACAATCCAACAAATAGGGCCAAAATCGTGTACGTCTTTAATTCAATGTGCAAGCTAACATCTTGTGATTGTAATCTTCTGACGCAATCCCAACTAATAATTGAACAAAACGTACTCAAGTTACTTCTTTTAACTACCTAATTGGACTAGAAACTATTGTAAACAAGGTTAGATATTGCCCTTTCCTTTTTAAGAAACATACGATTTAATTGAGAAAACAATCAGAAAAGGGGAGGATACATTGTCCTCAAAGATGGAAAAGATATGAACGTATAAAAGACTTTTCAATCCAACAAAATCATAGACAGAGACATCCCTGAACTTTTACCGATGAAATCAACAAAGAAAAATTTCAGTCTCTGACTTTAAAAAATATCAAAATTTCTCATTTTAGTCCTTTTAATGATGCATTGCTAGTATTTAAATATGTGATGTTGTACAGTTTTATAAGATACTGATGCGCTTATGTACTATATGTGCAGGAAAAAAAAATTTATTATGCTTAAATGAGCTAATGTTCTACTAGTTTACGTACAGGGTGCATGAAAGGCGGAAATCGTACCAGATTCAAGAATTTTCCCACCTTTCTGATGAGAGAATCTTATGCATTGGTTCCAGCCAAAAGCAGCCCGTTCTAAAATGGGATAACATTATGGCATGGCCTGGGAAGCTGACTCTGACTGATAAAGCAATCTATTTTGAGGTATTTCATCATTTCATGACCATTTTTCTTGGATAATTACATCATTGGATTCGCTGGTGAAATACATCGAAGCAGACCACATGTCCAATAGAAATTTACACGAACAAAACCTTTTACAATTTGAACTAATCTTACCTTTTTTCTTTTTTGGTCTAGAAAAGCATTATGTTACTTTTTCATATACACCTATTTGATAATATTCCATGCTAAGTGTACGATATGTACGTATACTTTTTGAAGTTCTCTTCTTTTGAGGTTACTTGAGAAACCTGCCTCGTTATATCAAGCTTGAGGAACTTTAATGTTTCAGTCAAGACAAAACTAGATGTTCCCTCACTGGAGGACATACATAAGGAATCTGCCAAGCAATTGATCCTGTCCACAAAACTCTCTTCCTTGAGCTCATGACACGTATTTTGAAATTTGTTCCTGACCTCATACAAACCACGATTTAGCAAAAAATTCTCAAGAAACCCTCTTTTATCTGTGTCTGTTTCATTTGTATTTTTGGTTGTATGCCTTCTTTCCTATGGTGCCTCTTTCTGGTAAGACGAAGCTCTCTATCATCTTTTTCGAGACTTTGCAAGTCACGTGTATCTGTAACAATTAATGCAACCTGATTTTTGTACTCCAAAAGCTGTGTGACAATTGCATCGGATCTTTGACTTGCTGGATGATTCTGAAACAGGGAAAAGTTAAACTTTCCCTTTGTCTTTAATTTTGTAATATTATTTACGCTATCATTATTATTTACATTCATTCTCCTGAAATCTTGTTGTATTAATTGGAACAGCCTTTTGCAATTGTAAATATCTTCAATTGTGGAACAGGCAGTTGGCATATTAGGGCAGAAAGATGTCATACGACTGGATCTTACAAAGCAAGGGGTAAAGTTGGAAAAAGCAAAAATCGGGCCGTTAGGTTCTGTTCGCTTTGACTCTGCTGTCTCTATTTCATCTGATCTCGAGTGAGTAAGCTTCTTTAACCTCTTGGCGCTCTATGTGGAGTAACTTCACTTGAAAGATTTTTTTCATTTTTCTGATCTTAGCCCCACTAAATTGGCACGATTGACTAGATATGGCTCTGCTTTAACCTCTATCCATCAATTCTTTTCAAATTTTCCTTTTATATAAAGATCTCATTGTGTATTTACCTTTCTCTATAAAATAATTCTATGCAGATCGAAAACATGGGTGCTGGAATTTGTTGACCTGGGAGGTGAAATGAGGCGAGATGTGTGGCATGCGTCTATCAGTGAAATTATCGCTTTACACCAATTCATTCGTGATTATGGACCAGAGGATGGTGATGAATCGATACTTAATGTCTATGGTGCTCACAAAGGACAAGACAGGGCAACCACGAGTGCCGTTAATAGTATAGCCAGACTCCAAACCCTTCAATTCATGCGAAAGCTAGTTGATGATCCCATAAAACTTGTGCAGTTTTCGCACTTAAAGTTTGCACCTTATGGTGATGTTGTCTGCCAAACTCTAGCCGTAAATTACTGGGGCGGACCTCTCGTTAGAAAGTTTGTAGATAGCCAACCAGTTCAAACGAGACCGTCCAATGAAGTAGGTGAAATTAGTAATCATGTGTTTGACATAGACGGAAGCATTTACTTGCGGAAGTGGATGAAGTCACCATCTTGGTTTCTAGTGCTTCCATTGCTTTCTGGAAGAACTCTTCGTCAAGAGAAGGGGTTGTGTTAAGTAAAAACCTTGTTGTTGCTGATGCAAGTCTCGTAGAAAAGGCAGCACAAATTTGCAGACGAAAATACGAGGTGGTTGAAAAAACTCAGGCAACAATTGATGCCGCAATGCTTAAAGGGATACCTAGTAATATTGATCTTTTCAAGGTAGTTCTCCATCTAAATTTTTCATAGATATCACTTGGATTTCTTGCTTCAGTGCTGTTAACAATTGCTTAATTTAGCCTTAAATTTTTAAGAGTCGAAGTTCATTGCGATCCATAAAATTTTCAGGAATGTTATTCTTAACTAGATTTCTTAATGTATTCATATTTTTCATTTCCCATACTTTATATAACTAATGTTGGTGCTTGTTTCCGTTCAGGAACTCATGTTTCCTCTGACTGTAACTGCCAAGAATTTTGAAAAGCTCAGGCGCTGGGAGGAGCCACACGTGACTGTTTCGTTTCTTGCATTTACTTATGTGATTATTTTCAGGTAGGTCTGTTTTTAGATAATATTAGGATGTCAGCAATCTCAATTGTTGCATTTACATTCGCACTTAATGTTTTTCGAGCTAATGTTTTGAATTTCCTTTCCAGAAATTTGCTGTCATATGTGTTCCCTACACTGTTGATAATTTCAGCGGCTAGTATGCTATCGTTAAAGGGACTAAAGGAGCAAGGCCGCCTTGGACGATCCTTTGGAAGAGTGACTATCCGTGATCAGCCACCATCAAATACAATTCAGAAGATCATTGCCGTAAAAGATGCCATGCGTGATGTTGAAAATTTTTTACAAAATCTTAATGTCACACTTTTGAAAATACGAACTATCATTCTTTCTGGTCAACCTCAGGTACGTTTTTGTGACATGCAATTTTACAAGAATTTTTTTTTCCCTATTTATTTTTTGTGTTGATGTGTCAGATCTTCCCTTTTTTTTTTTTTTTTTTGGCATTTACGTGTTTGTGCTCCATGCGTGCACATCACTTGCAAATGAAAAGATTTATGCTACCTGGACACATTTAAGATTGCAAGCGACGATTGCCATGATAAAAAAGCAGTGATTATTAATTAGCGATATCCATGTCATGAAGTTCAGTAGCTTCTTCTGTATGCAGCCCGACAAAAATCTCTCCGTTGTGTTAAAAATAAGAAAAATTGAATCTAGGAGCGGAATATTCTGAATCCAAATCTTGCAAAATTTACTTCATCAATGCTTTCAGAGATGACTTTGTCATGTGATATGTAGGGAAAAAAGTGAAAAGACGAGAGATTCCATGCATTGACTTGATTCACATCCCGAATATTTTTAGGCATGCTATTGGATGTGTTGAATTTGAATCTCTGATAGGCAATCTAGTTGCCTTTTTCTCTCTATCTAACAGACAGAAATCAGAACATGTTTAGTGTATCTGGTTTCGATCTCTTGTTATCACTATGGTAATCATGATCCTTATCATTATCATTTTTGTCATTGTTGAAAGTTCTGAAAAATAATTGGACTGTTATAATTCTCTATCTTTTGTCTTGCTTGTGACCATTTACAAATTATATGCCATTGAATTCTTAACAGGTAACCACCGAGGTTGCTCTCATCTTGTTATCCAGTGCCACCATTCTCCTCACGGTCCCTTTCAAGTATGTTCTCGCATTTCTAATCTTCGATCTCTTCACACGAGAACTTGCATTCCGGAAGGAAATGGTGAGAAGGTTCATGGCGTTAGTGAAGCAGCGTTGGGACATGGTGCCTGCAGCCCCTGTAGTCGTATTACCATTTGAAGGTGACGAGTCAAGATCGTTACCTCAACGAACAAGAACCAAGGACCAAGCTAAGTTAGATAGAAGTCATAACAGCAACGACAACGAATAGCCGGGAAGTTATGTGGTAAAAGAGTTCTTCTACAACCTCATTGCAAAAAAGAACCCAGAACTATACTTCCCATTGTCTATTGTCAAGGTCAGAGACCATTCAATTCTATAGCCATATAGAAAATTTTCTTTTTTGTGTAGATAGAAATGTCTATGGAGAATTATGTGGCAAAGATATGAAAAAAAATAATAGTAATAATAGTAATAAAATTCTTACTGGTAAGACAGTTTTAAACCGTCGACCCATCAAGATCATATCATATCAAGAAAAGTATGACCTTTGAATGAGATGGTTCATTATTGTAATTATTGGTAGGTTAGAGAATTCTCCACGTAGGTTATGGATTTGACATTTTGGTTTTTAGAATACTCAGTTTCAAGAAAGATACACCCTGAAAAAAAGGTGAAGATGAATAAAAACAACCATTTTCTTTCTTAGCCCAATGAAAAGACCATGATTTGGTGGGATACTTGAAAAAGAGGTTTGGAAATGTACTTAATATATATATATATATATATATATATTTAATTAGCTTTTTGGTAGATATTTTTTTTAACAAGTTAATTCCCAATGCATTTCTATATGTTAATGTTATATTTGCTACAAAAGACTTTAAAATAATATTTTCTTACTTTATGCTTTAATGGTGTAATGCTATTTCTAATTTTTGTCATCATCATTATGCTTTGGAACTATTAAAGTTGAACTTTTAGTATTTACATAAAGGGACTTCTAGAATGGGATAAGATTATTTTGCACCACTCACATTTTGAGAAATTGATTTTTAACCCTCAATCCTTATAAATTTTCGGTTATTACAACAATTAAAATAGATAGTTATGTCTTAATTTAAGAAAAAATCATCTTTTTTTTTTTTTTTTTAACAACATCTTTACAAAAAAAAAAAAAAAAACCTCTTAACTCCGCTGCTGATCGCATACCACCTTCCAACTTAGAGTTGACATTGAAAGGATGTAACATAAAGAAATTCAATTATATATTTTAAGACCATTATTTCACTCTTTCGATGTTAATTTTTACGTTAAATAAATATCATTTTATGCTTTGCATTTCAACGTCAATTTTACGTTAACTTCAATATCATTTTGAAGAAATGTTTGGATCTCAATTTTGAAAGAGTTTATTATTGAGTCCAAATAATTCCTAATTTTCTAATAAATAGTAAAAATTTTATATTGAAGTTTATAATGTGTTACTAAAACTCTGTTAATTCAAAAATCAAGGTCTATTTTGAAAGAGTTTTTTAATATGAATCATATTTTATGATTTTAACTTGAAGCTAATCTGAGCCCATAAGCCCAAAGCAACTTTTGACAAGCTCTCTAATTATGAGAGGCACCAAGCTTTGTTAAAATCGAAGAAATTTGAAATAGGTGACTGAAGCAGATGCTCGAGATAAACTCACACTTATGTCTTTAACTTGAGGTCTAGTGCTCAATTTCCTCCACCTTTAATTCAAATAAATAAACTTGGTTATGTGTTTATGGGTAAATTTCATTAATAGCACTTCTAGAGAAAATAATATTAAATTTAGCATCACTTTTTATTTCATTCAGTTTTAGCACTGTTTGTGGGACCCAGTAGCATTTAATGTATGTAAATTTTCAAGTTTACCCTCATCTCCTTCATATGCCCCTAAAAAATTTTTAAACCAACATCTACTGTGCTTTAGAGAGAGAAACTGAAATCTAGAGAGAGAAAGAGTTGCAGTCGGCCGGAACCGCTCGGATCCGAAACCACCGCGAAAGCCCTCTATAAACCGCTTAGAAGTCTGTGAACGTCGGAAAATCCTTAAAAACTACCCATGTTGAAAGTTACGAAATTGATTGAGAAAAACATTATTCCCGAATGTTTGCTTAAAATACAAAAAGTTAGTATTTTTATCTGATTTTGCAACACAAAATTAGTGTTTTGATTTATATAAATATTTGGGTGGTCATAACGGTTATGACCGGGTGGTCATAACCGTTATGACCGCTACTATTTATAGAACTTAGTAGAAGATTGGTCATGACCGTTCTACTATTATTAGTTCTACAAATAGTTCATAACGGTTATGACTGGGTGGTCATAACCGTTATGACCGCTACTATTAATAGAACTCAGTAAAAGATTGGTCATGACTGTTCTACTATTATTAGTTCTATAAATAGTAGCAGTCATAATGGTTATGACCATCCGGTCATAAACGTTATGACCGCTACTATTTATAAAACTAATAGTAGAGGTCATGACCGTTCTACTATTATTAGTTCTATAAATAATAGCGGTCATAACGTTTATGACCGAGTGGTCATAATCGTTATGACCGCTACTATTAGTTCTATAAATAGTAGCGGTCATAACGTTTATGACCGGGTGGTCATAACCGTTATGACCGCTACTATTAGTTCTCTAAACTAATAGTAGCGGTCATAACGGTTATGACCGGGTGGTCATAATTGTTATGACCGCTGCTATTAGTTCTATAAATAGTAGCGGTCATAACCGTTATGACCTCTACTATTTATAGAACTAATAGTAGAGGTCATGACTGTTCTACTATTATTAGTTCTACAAATAGTAACTAACGTTTATGACCGGGTGGTCATAACCGTTATGACCGCTACTATTTATAGAATTAATAGTAGAGGTCATAACTATTATGACCACCCGGTCATAACCGTTATAACCGCTACTATTAGAGAACTAATAGTAGCGGTCATAACGGTTATGACACCCGGTCATAAACGTTATGACCGCTACTATTTATAGAACTAATAGTAGAGGTCATAACGATTATGACCACCCGGTCATAACCGTTATGACCGCTACTATTTATAGAATTAATAGTAGCGGTCATAATGATTATGACCACCCGGTCATAAATGTTATAACCGCTACTATTTATAGAACTAATAATAGTAGAACGGTTATGACCTCTACTATTAGTTTTATAAATAGTAGCGGTCATAACGTTTATGACCGGGTGGTCATAACCATTATGACCACCCAAATATTTATATAAATCAAAACACTAATTTTATGTTGCAAAATCAGATAAAAATACTAACTTTTTGTATTTTAAGCAAACATTCGGGAGTAATGTTTTTCTCAATCAATTTCGTAACTTTCGACATGGGTAGTTTTTAAAGATTTTCCGACGTTCACAGACTTCTAAGCGGTTTATAGAGGGCTTTCGCGGTGGTTTCGGACGGTTTCCGAGCGGTTCCGGCCGACTGCAACTCTTTCTCTCTCTAGATTTCAGTTTCTCTCTCTAAAGCACAGTAGATGTTGGTTTAAAAATTTTTTAGGGGCATATGAAGGAGATGAGGGTAAACTTGGAAATTTACATACATTAAATGCTACTGGGTCCCACAAACAGTGCTAAAACTGAATGAAATAAAAAGTGGTGCTAAATTTAATATTATTTTCTCTAGAAGTGCTATTAATGAAATTTACCCTTTATTTTATCAAGTGTAGTTTGTGGATGTTATATTGGTAAGGATTAGTAAAATATGTTGTCATAGTTTTTTTTTTTTTTTTTTTCTCTCTCTCTCTCTCTTCGTAGGGGTGTCAATTTTAGGGTTATTAAATAGGTTAGGGAGGAAAAAAAAAATATAAAGAGTTTGAGAGATGCGTGATTTTTTTTTTTTAACCTCGTTTTCATCGCAATGAATTTCTGTAATGGTTAAAACTACTTATAGCTCTTCTATTAGAGGTGAATTATTATAAATCTTATGTATTATTGTTATTATTATTTTTACTTTTTATGGGTTTTATTCCTTCTGATAATGTAGAGTAAGGACAAAGTTAGGATGTCTAATTTCTAACACTTGGAATGAATGAAAGGCTCAAAATGAATAGGAAATGTATCTGTTGTTTAATGAATGATCTGCAATTGTCAATTCTATCGCCGTTCATTTTTTCTCCTGACATGATTGGTTTTTTTTTTTTTTTCGGGTTATTTTTTCCGGATTGGATTTTTTTTTTTTTTTGATTTCGTGTCGTGTTCGGGTTCTAAGGGTTTTTTCTGCTTCAATTTCAGGTGGGGGGCGGAGGTCATCGACCCATATTGGAGTTTTATATGCCATGAAGCTTGAAAGTCTAAGTTTTCTTGTCTCTTTTTAAAGAATATCCTAAAATAAGAGATTCATTATCAAAGGTTCTTTTGTTATTTCCTGCAATTGAAGCTTCATTTTTCCTCCTTATTGGCCCTTTTTTTTTTTTTTTTTTTGGTGGGCGGGGAGGGAGGAGTGATGGGCTAAAGATTCCTCCTTGACATGTCAAAAAAATCCTAATGTTTAAGTTAATCCAAAAAAAAAAAAAAAAACAACATAACGATCGAGGAAAAATTTTGCTTTGAAGTGATGGAAATTTGTCAATTAAATTAATAAGTTTCATTGATAAAATAGATACCATTTTTTTTTTTTTTTTTAAAGAAGTGAGTATCTACTCCAACAACTCGTCCTTTGCTGGTTCCGCATTTTTCCTTTCAAGATAAATAAATGATAAATTACTCAGTTAGTTCTTAAACTTTCAACCTTGTCTAATTTTGATTGCTAAACTTTTTTTCGTCACTGAATAGTCATAAACTTTTAAAATATTACTAGAATCTGTCCTTTCGTCATTTTAGACTGAATCTGTTAGTAACATTTCTAATAATTTATGGTCATTCTACCTATGAAAAAAAAAATGTCCCTAAACTATAAAAATGTTGCTACAATAGTCATTTTTATTAACTTTTAAATGTAATCTGTTAGTAATTTAAATAAAAAGTGATACTAAATAATAGATTTCGTCAATAATTAACGTAAAGAACTATTATAATAACATTTTAATAACTTAGATGTATTTCAACTTCGAAAAAAAGTTCAAAAACTAAAATTACACAAAGTTAAAAATTCAGAGACCAGCCTTACAATTTACCCGACAAATAAAATATGTTAGGGTTTTTAAGGTTATTGTTCTCTAACTACTAGCCATCTGATAGTTTGGTTCCTAATTAATTTTTTTTTTTGCTTTTAGCTAATTAGTCCCACAAGCTCAACTTAATATTTTGGTACTTTCAATCCCGAGTCACAAAGTTGAGATGGAGTGTCAATGCAAGTAATTGTGTATCCAATGTCTCTGGAACGATAACTTGAAATTTTACAAAGATAAGTCATATAAGATGCGAAACGTTCTCTGAACTAATACCCTTTAAAATCCTTCAAAAATTAGAACAAAAAGCACCTCTTTTGGCTAGTATTTATAAAAGGAAAATGTGGGTAAACAACCTTTTTTTAATGAAAGTTTTGATAAATATCTAAAATTTACAAAATTAGTAAAATGGCCGTTTTTTAAATAACTTAGGTATTAATATGTATTTTTTACTAGTCAATCACTAATAGTTCTATGACAGTCATTTTCCTATTAAAAAAAATAACGATTTATTTAACAAGGATTTAAAAACTATCCTCTGACCTAATATTTCCTTTATAAAATTTCAAGTTATTATATGAGGGCACACATGCACTTCTATAAAAATTTAAAAAATCCACCGTCAATTTTAGTTTTAACTAGGGATCAAAACTACCAAAACTATTTAAGTTGATGAACTAAAGGGTCAAAAAAAGAGTTAAAAGGACCAAAATGTCATGTCTTGAAAAGTCTAGGTACCAAAAACCTATTAGCTAGCAATGGATATTTAAATTATGGGAAAATTAATATAAAAAATTTTCATTTCATTCTCACAATTCTTTCTAAAAAACAAAGCGATACCCTCCTACATTATGCACCGAAATAGCAAATTTAAAGAGGAAAATGAAAGTATAATGGGCATCCAATTTTTTGGTGAAAGTAAGTGTGAGTGTTTGCATAGTTTTTTCATTGGCATTTGCAGATGAAGGCACTGCAACATATTATACACCTCCTTATGCTCACAAGTCCTTTTTTTTTTTTTTTTTTTTTTTTTAGTATTTTCTCTACCGCCAAAATATATATATATATATATATATATATAGTGTTTTAGCCTTGTAATTTACATATAAACGACTGTCAACTCTCTCTAAGCATAAAATTAGTTCCACCATGAAAATCAGAGGAAAAGATATATTATCTTGGGTAATCAAAATTATGTATAATGAACATCCAAAAAAAAAATAGAAATTGTATTAAATAGCACCCCTTTTTACTTGAAAAGGTAAATAACATAATTAGTAGTAGATAAATTCATTTATTTACTGAATAGTTGATTATTTTTAGTAAATAACATACTTATTCGTAAATATATTATTTATCTGTTTTCTAAGATCAAATTCTATTTTAGTCTGCTAATTTTATCTGTTATATCTGGTGAATAATTTCTTTTTACCTTTTTCACTAAAGATTAATAGCTTGTGTTTGGTTCGCCGGTTAGAATGAAATTTTTAAATTGGAGTTGATTAACTTTTTAAAAACTTAGTTATAAATTTTGTTAACTTTTCAGAATAAGACAACAATTGAGATAAAAAAGTACAATTTAGTTTGAGTTAAACTTGAATACCAAACAATTTAGTTAGTCCTTGAACTAGCTAACTTTTCTAAAACTTGTGTGAGTTTTGAAGTTCAAGCAAGAGATTAACTATCCATATATAAGTTTTTTTTTTTTTTTTTTTTTTTTTTTTTTTTAAATCAAAGTTCAAGGTCCGCTAGTATATTGGGAGTTTTAATAAAAAGAAGAAATGAAATTTTAGCTGTTACTTACTTGTTAACAGTATAATACATAAATGTCAATATTTCAAAATTTAAAATACATTATACAAACCAGCTCATGTTATCATATTGTTGATAGCTTCTATTTTTTTTTTTTTTTTCCTGTTACATATGATACAATAACAGTTTGTCAAAGCAAAGGAAATTCCTCCAACCCAAGTAGCTTATCATCTATAAAGGAGTATATGTAACCAAAATGACATAAGTTAGTTCATAGGGGGAAAAAAACTAGAAATATATGACAATAATGTGCCAAACACAAAATAAAAACTAAGTAAAGTCTGTTGTAGCCTGTATGATTATCAATGTATCTGACTTCATATATTAAAGATTTTAACCAAGATCTCTAGTTTGGTGCTCAAATGCCTCCTTCGAGCTTGAATCCGCTGTCCTAGTGTCAAGATTAGTGATCTTTATAGTCCTAATAGTTATGAAACAACATATTGTTATTTAAAAATAATAATAATAATAATTTCCTTCTGTAGAAGTCCTAGAAGAGCTCACTACTACTACTATTATTATTGTTTTTATTAAAAAATTTTTGCTGAATAAACGAGTTTAGAGGTGGCATCCCGAAGCGTTTCTGTATAATTAAAAAAACACGCGAAGATAAAATTTGAGACTCGAACCTTTAGTCATTTTATTGATGAAAGTCTAAAAAATAACTCGCAACCACTTCGTCCGCAGCTCACTAGTTTTGTCTGTTTGTTTTTTGAACAGCCTCCAAGTGCCTGGGGAACATGTAGCCTGGAGACATGATGATTGCAGCAGTGAGTTGATAAATTGTGGGACAACAAGGCAGCATGTGAGAGATCATACTTGGTCACTTGCAGTTGGCCCACAAACCATGGACCGCAACCTTGTTGTGAAGGTAATGAAGTTGTGGTCAAAAATTGTGGACTTGTGCAAAGGATGCCCACAGCCATCAACCTTTCTTAAGAGCGTTTGCAAAAATTGCCAATATAAATGCTGGAAAGATTCGTATCAAATATGAGCCGTAATATACATTACATTGTATATACGTTTTAAGCCTACATCTACCTGATTATGACATCGGTCTCGACCTATCGATCTGATTCCAGAGCCAGTCTCGTATTATAATGTTGATCTCATCATAAAAAGAATTGCTAAAACAAGAAATTTGGGTTCTTAGTTTTAATTATGGAAAAAGTTTAAAAAAAAAAATGAAAACAGAATCACTAAAGGTGTGTGTGAAAAAAAAAAAAAAAAATCACTTTCATGTTTAGAGAGAGAAAAAACTGTTTGAAAAATGTTATAGAATGTGCACGCCTTATATTAGATGGAAAATCTTGACCATCTTTGAGCATAAACCATCCTGTTTTAATTTGAAAATCTTGATTTTTTTTTTTCCTCTAGCACTAGCGCTAGAACAATCGGTTCACGATTTTTTTTTTTTTAAATGTTATAATTGTTTCTAACATATTTCCGATTATGTGCAGGTTTTGATAAGCAGAGGAGTGTCCAGTTCTATCTAGGAGCCGGATTGACATTTCCTATCCAATTTTGGTATCCCAAATAGTGTTTAACCAATTATATTTTGACACATCATTAAAAAAAAGTAAGATTTTAAGATATTAAAAAACGGTTATAAAGCATTTTAAACTTTTTAAGATGGCGTTGACATAATATTATTGATTATATATTATTTAGGACATTAAAAATTAGATAGATAATGTAGATCCTTGGGGGCCCACTGAAACAAATAATTTAGTTTTATCCCATATACTACTTTTCTTTCATATTGACCCCTATTAAAACCCATTAAAAAAGAGTTTGTACTCTTAGTTTCTTTTATGTATTTTGTTGGTTTTCCTATTATCTTTTCATCGAGCTCTACTCTCATTTCTATTTCTTTACACTTTTTTATTCTTCTTTCTTAATTTAATTATCGTTTATTCAGTCACCAATATTTATTTGCTTTAATAGCCAATAGTTAATGTATGTTGTTCTATTTAAACTTATCGATGAAAATATTATGAATATCATTTTAGGACACTAGCTATAAATTGTGGTCCTAAGAAAACGGTTGAGAGGACACGTCAATGGTAAATAATGTGAAGAATCGAACACCCAACTAAATGGGTAATCGTCTAAATAAAGGACATTTCATTTTTTTTTTTCTTTTGTGATAAGAAAGACATTTTAGTTAGTTTATTGAGAAAATAAATTGAGGGTTTTATTTTTAAGTTTTCGAGAATGAGATTATAATGCAACACCGTTAAATATGGAAATCATAAAGACAAATATATATATATAGATATATATATTGGTACTAAATAATGTTGAACTTCTATTTGTTAGTGTGTTATTCTTTTAATCCATAAATTTAATAGTTACCAGTAACTTACTAATCAGTTGTCTTCGTTATATTTCCTGTCCATTAGTAAATAACCTGACAAATGCTTGTTCAAAGAAGAAAATTCTTCAAGTACTTAAGTAACAAGCACTTGACCAACAAATCTTTTGTTTTGTCTGGTTGATCGTCTAAAATTAAAAATAAAATTCAAAAGAAGCAAAATTTATTTTTATACAGCTTATGATATGTCAGAATTAGTGTAGCATTCCTTTGACCGTGACTAATAGTTTATCACCTTTTATTGTTATATCAATTTTAATTCTGATGGTCTGGAACATGTGTTTCGGATGAAAATACTTAAATAACATTTCAGTTTAATAAGACCAACTGCGATCTATTTAAGTAACATTTTGTGTTCGATTTGTTTGATCTATTTTTGGGGCAGGCGGGGTGATTTTGTGGTTTTTTGTGCAACTCTAGAATCGATTAGTTAAGTTCTGTCAAAAAAAAATGATGGTTACCATATTATTAAAATGTTAAGGCTATTGCACCCTTTTAAGATTGCTGTGATCATTAACACTGTGATTCAAGTAATAATAATAATAAATACTTGTTTCAATCATAAGTTTAAACTCATAATTCAAATAATTACTTAAATTTTTATATGAGAAAAAACTCTAGAAAAAAATTTTGAGAAGTGAGTGTAATGTAGAATGTCAAACAGAAGGCAAGTAATATTAGAGCAAAAAAGAAAAGGAGAGAAGAAATTAATGTCATAATAGTTTACTCAAATTGTTATTTTGAAAATTTGCACCATGTGCATGGGTGTAAAATTTGGGCTAAAAAAGATTTAAAGCAAAGATTAGCAATACATATCTCATAACAGAAGATTTTCATAAACAAGACCAAACTGAAGTGCATAGTACGTACTGTTGCAATGTCATCTCAGAAGTTTCAATAGAAATTTAAGCCTTCACATCCTTTCATTCTGTCGAAATCTTCGCGACATGGTCTTCATAAACAATCTACGGATCCTCAAAATTCTAGAATTTCGTTACTACTCCCTTTATTAACCTTTCGATATTGAAAAAACGAAAGGAATATCGACAGATGAACATTATTACGCAACAAAAGTTTTAATGATACAAGGCCAAACAAACAATCACATAAACCAAATCCATTCAGTTTGAGCTTACGATTCAGGAATAGAATGACGGACTATCAAGTCAGTTATTCATTGGATAGAACATGATAAGAAATTGATCGTCTCATCGTTTAGGTATTATAACCTTGTTCACAACATAGTAAGTTATTGATCAGCTAAGATGAAATTCAAAACTTCTTGATGAAGTCGTATATGTGGGCGTTGATCTCCTCCGGCTTTGCTTGGTTGATGAAGTGAGCTGCCCCTTCTATAATAACCACTTCCTGCAATGCGGGCACATCTTTCTTGAAGCCTCCGCTTTCTATATACTGCTTCACGCCCGGCCAATGGTAGGTGCTGTCTTCATCGCCGGTGATGAACTTCGTTGGAACTTTGATTTGTGCTCCGGTCCATGGACTTATGAGCTCCCATGTTCTACAAAACCAGAAAGGAAATTAGCGGGATAGATTGGGAGGATTAACGGGTAGATTTTGTGGGATTCAAAATCTTCTCTAGGACCTAATTTTGATCACTCCCAATAGGGACAGATCAGGGGAAGTGATTTTTGTTTTCTTTCCTTTCCCTCATACTAGATTCACTCACCTAGGTTATCTATGTTTTCTTCCTTCCGATTTTCACCTTTTCCTACAAAATTGGCCTTGATGGACAAATAAAAACAGAAGGGGACTTTACAGCTTTTTTGAGAAACTATTGACGTCAAATTATCGTAGAATTTGGATAGGAACATTGCAACGTTCGATAGAGTCATGTCATGATCAATAAAAAAGAAAAGAATGAAATTACATACGCGTCAAGAGCTCGATAATAGTTCAATCCACCAGTAAAGCCCTTCTGAGCGAACTTACTAGCACAGTAATCAATGAACTCTTCCGACAGCCAAGAGGGCAATGTATCTGGAACTTTTATAGCTTTGAATCCTACATCTTTTGGTATGTGAAGAGGAGTTAGACCGAATGATGTATAAAGTTTCTTGAGTACCGTTGTAGTGTCCTCGGAAGCGAAATCTTTTTCGATCTCTCCTGGCTCCTGCATCGCCATTCTACAAATTAACACTGATGCAAAGCAAGCAAGGTGTACGTTATTCTAGACCGTATCGTATATTAACGTCATTGCCTAGTTTTTGCTTGTATAAAGAATGAAATGATTAGAAAACCTCCCTTTTCAACATTTGTACTGAACATAATACGAAATCCTTAACCTAATGGGGACGTAGAGGGGCTCTTGTCACCTTTCATTTTGGGGGAAAGTTGGGTTTTCACAAATGATTACATGGTTTACGGCTCAAAAACTTTTTGACGTAAAAAACAGAAAAGCATATGCAGAATAGGAACAATTATAGCTTGATCTAGACAATAATCCAGTTTAAGAAAGACCGCTAAATTGAAACAATAGGATGAACAAATAGTGAAATCATTCATATACAGATATAAGTACTGATTTGACATGACTTTGCAACAATAGAAACTACCAATATTGACGTTGTTTCATTTTTTACACTGAACCACTCGTATGGTTGCACTGTGGTAAAATGGGTCATCCAGGGTCGTTCCGAAGTCATGTCGCTAATTAAATTTTTTATGATTTAAAATTTTGAAGAGTTTATTAAAATAGCTTTTCATTAAGGCTAAACATAGAATCCAAGAATCTTTAACCTGAATAATATCACAATTTAGGAAAGCTAAAAGCATTTAAAGGGCAGCAACAGTACTTTGGCTTAGCTAAAAAAAAAACACTTTATATATTCTACTTATATAAAAGAGTAGATATGTTCTTTACTATTCCTTTTTTGTAGTAAAAAACACGAGGTTGGCGAAGTTTTGGAGTTTTGAAAGCCGCACTTTTTTTTGGCTAATCCTAACTACTAGTACATTAATGCCTTTGTTGTTTATTGAAGCTTAATAAACAAAAAAATAACTATATTAAAAAAGTGGATATGGATCTAGTATTCATTTTAATGTTCTTTCCTTTGCAGTTATGTTATGCTTTCCCTCCCACACACTGTTGCAAGTATTTTGGGACTTGAGCATAAAAAATACCAAAATTTTAATATATTACAAAATTACCAATGTAGTAAATAAAATACCAATATAATTATATGATAAAATGTAAATTATTGACTTAAATTATTTTTTTTTAAGAAAAATATTCTTCCTTATTTTTCGTTATAAAAATCTCAAGTACAATTCAATAGGTGCCATTCACGTACTTTAACTAGTAAGTAAAAAAGAAGGAACCATTTTTATTCCCAAAAAAAAAAAAAAAAAAAAAAAAAAAAAAAAAAGAAGAAAGGAACCATTTGGCAACAGCAGTACTTTTGTCTCTGATCGAATAAATAGAGTTATTGAAATAGTTATTAATGGATTCAAATACAACTCGTTTTAGTTGGATCACAGTTGGAGTTAAATTATTTGAATATTTTGCAACAACTAAATTCGAAACCAAATCTTAATTTTGACTTTTTAAAACTACACATCACTTCATTTTTCTACCCTTTTCACTATTTAAATATTACCTATAAAATTTATCTACACACACATTTCATATAAATTTACAGTTTAAAATCTACATTTAAATGCAAACATACAGTTTATATAGTTTATATGAACATTCAATGCAATCTAACATTAAAATAATGCATCATATAAAAATGCTCTCGTTCATAACTCAAACTGTTGAAATTTAATTGGGATACTTGCGGAGTAATAGCCTTTTAAATAAAAATAAGAAGGGCAAATTACTTACTTAGTTCTTAAATTTTTAATTTTGTATAACTTTAATTCATGATATTTTTTCGTAATTAAAATGTCCATAAACTATTACAACATTATTATAAAAGTCCTTTATATTAAGTTTTGGATAGAATTCATACGTAATTTGATCTAAAGGTAATGTTAACTAACGGATTATGTCTAAGCTTCCATTTGGCAAACTATCATAAACTCAAAATTTTCATTTTAATTTTTATTTTTTTCTGAAAAGTTAACAAAAATTATAACTAGTTTTTAAAAAGTCAATCAAGTCAAACTTCAAAATTTTAACTTAAACCGTTTCGCCAAATGGAACCTAATGGGGTATTTGGTGTTTAAGTTGAGTTTGAGTTGAGTTGAAATTTTTAAGTTTAAATAATACATTTTGTTGACTTTTTAAAAAAGATAAAAAATTTTTTCAAAAAAAATAAAAAATTTTATCAGAAAAAGATAAAAATTTGAATTTAAACCTTAAATTTAAGCTTAAACACCCAACACCCCATAAAAATTATCAAAAATAATAACTATAATAACAATGTTAATAGTTTATAATTATTTCAACTACGGATCAGACACCATTGTATAAACTTAAAAATTAAAGAACCTCTTAGTAATTCACGCAAACAAGAAATTAGGGGCTCCAAAACAGTCGTAGCTAAAAACTCAAAACCAGATATTAATCCAGATTTGGATTCAAACAATCACCTGAAACCTGCAAATGTAGAAATCGTCGCCAAAGAAAGCCCTGAGTCCGTCGACGAACTTTATCACCGGATTCCTGGGCATGAAAGCGACGCCGAGGTTGACGAGAGCCTTGACCTTGTCGGGCCTGAACAGGGCGAAGTACCAGGCCAGGGAAGCCCCCCAGTCGTGGCCCACCAGGAACACCTGGTCCAGGCCCAGCTGCTCAAGAAGCCCAACCAGGTCGCCGACCACGTGGTGGACGGAGTACGACGCCGGGGACAGCGGCGCGTCGGAGTCGCCGTAGCCGCGGAGATCGGGAGCGATGCAGCGGAAGCCGAGGGCGGAGAGGGCGAGCATCTGGTGCCGCCAAGAGTACCAGAGCTCGGGGAAGCCGTGGAGGAACAGGATAGCCGGACCACTCCCGATGGACGCCACGTGGATGTTGATCCCGTTTGTGGTGATCACCGAGTGCTCGATTTTCTCCATTTTTTTTTCCCGATTTGCTTGCAAAGTTTAACTTGATGTTCTCTGTCTTAAAGTCAGACTTCCCTATTCTAGTAAGAGAAGTTGAAACCGACGGGAAAGAAATTGTGGTTGTGGTGTCGTTTTTTGTTTGAATGACTCCGATGTCTATGGACCACAATATCCGTAAGTGCATCTGACAGTCTACAGTTATTATCAGACATGTGTTTCTTCCATATATTTATTACGTCGAACCTTTTTGGTATTTGTCTTTTTCCTTTTTATTATCCTACCTTTTTTCTTTTTCTTTTTTCTTTTTCCTTTTTTTTCTTTTTTTTTGGTGGATAGAAACGAGAATTCATTAAACAATCCATCTTGAGGGAGCTGGCAAGCTACAAAACAGTGTCTAAAAGGCCATCCTAACATGATACAAAATAATTCTTGCCAAATATCAATCTATAAAATCCAAGATCAACCTAACATATTTTGCTGAAATTGTCCATATTATTTAAAAATCTATTATAATAACACACACATATATATATATATATATATATATTTTTAATATTCTATTAGGTTATTTTCAATTTTTAATATAAATGGTCTAATATCTCCGACTTCAGCCGTCGATGTCAGTTGCCAGAATATACTAGTAGAATACAGTTCATACTGTAATAAAATATGATACGTATGATAAGTCCTTTATTAAAATATTTTCATTTTTTAATATGAATAATCAGATATATCTGACATCAATCATCATCGTAATACTCTAGTAAAATTCAATCTATATTCTAGCATAGTGTATTGCAGACTTCTCTACCCTAGTAAGAGAAGTTGAAACCAACGGGAAAGAGATTGTGATTGCGGTGTCGTTTTTTGTTTCAATGGTTCCGACGTCTATGAACTACAATATATTTAACATATGTACTTCAGTCTACAACTAAGATCAAATACGTGGTCTTCCATTTATTTATTACATCAACATTTATTAATGTGTCGTGTTTTTTTTTCGTATTTCTTTTTCTCCTTTTTATATGTCCTACTTTTTTTTCTTTTTCTTTTTCTTTTTTTTTTTTTGGTTTTGGTTTTGCCTCTTTTTTTTTTTTTTTTTTTTGGGATAGAAACGAGAATTCATTGAACAAGCCGTCTAGAGGGAGCTGGCAAGCCACAAAACAGTGTCTAAAAGGACATCCTTAGGAATGGAGTCCACATCCAGCAGGCCCGAAATATTACAATGGACAAGTTAACGGGGGGTTTGGTGGAAGAGTTTAAGTTGGTATTTTGAAGTTTAGATTGAGTTAAAATAAGTTGAGTTTAAAAGTTGAATGTTTGGTAAAAAGTTTGAGTTGAAAAGTTTAAGTTGAGTTGAGTGTTTGGTGAAAAGGTTTGAGTTAAAAAGTTTGAATTGAGTTGAGTGTTGGTAAAAAAGTTAACACAAATTTTTACGAAAAAAATTTAAACATCACTTTACCAACATAATATAAAATTTTATCACTTTACTAACATGACACAAAATAATTCTGGTCAAATATCAATCTATAAAATCAAAGTTTAACCTAACATGTTTTACCCATATTATCCTCATTATTTAAAACATCTATTATAATAACACATACACTAATTTAGATATTCTATTAGATTATTTTAAATTTTTAATATAAATAGCTGAATGTCTCCAACTCTAACCGTTGGTATCGGTTACTAAAATACTCTAATAGAGTACAATCCATAGTGTAATAGAATATAATACGTACTTTACTAGAATATTTTAAATATTTTATTAGAATATTTTCAATTTTTAACATTAATGATTAGATATCTCCGACGTCAATCATCATAATACTTTAGTAGAGTTCAGTCCATTTTTTAACAGAGTGTAATGCAGACTTCTCTATTCTAGTAAGAGAACTTGAAACCAACGGGAAAGAGATTGTGATTGTGGTGTCGTTTTTTGTTTCAATGGTTCTGATGTCTATGGACTAAAATATATTTAACGTCCGTACTTCAGTCTACAGCTAAGATCAAACATGTGCTCTTCCATTTATTTCTTACATCAACATTTATTACTCTGTCGTGCTTTTTTTTCGTATTTCTTTTTCTCCTTTTCATATGTCCTACTTTTTTTCTTTTTCCTTTTTTTTTTTTTTTTTTGGATAGAAACGAGAATTCATTAAACAAGCCGTCTAGAGGGAGCTGGCAAGCCACAAAACAGTGTCTAAAAGGACATCCTTGGGAATGGAGTCCACATCCAATTGGGCCGAAATATTACAATGGACTAGTTCAGTTTTCTTTTTTTCTTTGGGAAAAGCATAAAAAAAAAAAAAAAAACTCACAGGGGTAAAAAAGACAAAAGGCAGATAGAAAATAAAATTTGAAAAGCAAAGAAAAAAGACTGTGTCATATTGGTTAAGACGAGATTTTGTGTACATTGATCAATGAACGAAAGAAAATGATTGTTTAGATAATTTTCTCTTTTTCTTTTATATATTGTTATGTTGGTTTTCAAATTTTTAACTTTGTGATGTTTTTAACCCTATGTTTGGATCATCATTTTACACTTATAAAGAGTGTTCTAGCCACTATTTGAGAGACAATTAAAAATGGAGTTTTGAAGACTAAAGTGGATATGAATTTTGAAAATATGATTTTGATGTAAATAAAATTGTCTATTCGTAGTTAAAAAAAAAACAGTATAAAAATTTAAAATATATTGAGAAAAAAAAATATTGATCTTATTTTGTTTTTATGAAAACTATTCATTAAAAAAATTATCTTGTTCAACATGAAATAAAAAAGTTACATAATTTTAAAGTTTGAGTTTTTTAAAAGTGAAAAATGAAGATTTAAAAATAATTAATAGTGAAATTAGTTTACTTTTGAAAAAAAAAAAGACAAAAAAAAAAAAAAGTGTTTTCCAACTCCCCTCAAACAAGCCCTTAATTTGAGGTAATCAAATATAATTGGATTCTAGGAAATCTTTTTTTAAAGTAATGAGATGTTTAGAAATGTTTTATTATTATTATTATTATTATTATTATTGGAAGTAAAACTTACTTGTAATTAATAGGCGAAATCAGTCAAAGACATAGGAGTTACAAATCTTAGAATTTTATCACAACCATAAAACCTTAATTTCTAGATTAAACACAGAAGTAGCAAGATAATGAGCTACTCCGTTAGCTTCACAACATATAGTAGAGCAAGACCATTGGGATGAAATAGAGAACAAGTCAAGAATAGCATTTATCACAGCTCCCATTTTGCAAGCGAATCACCACAATTAACCACTTGGATAATTCGTGTCGCATCAACCTTAGCAATCTGGATATAAATCCCACAATCTTTAGCAAATAGGAGAACCTCCCTGAGAGCAAGATAATTAGCCATAAAATGATAAAAGGAGTCCTGTATTTTCTTTACTTAACAACCTAAAATAGTCCCATTTGAGTCACAGATAACAACCCTCACGCTTATTAAATCCATTCCAGACCAAACTAAAGTGTCAATGTTAAGTTTCATATTCCTTTTAAGAGGTCGAATCCATTGTTTGTTTCTTTTATGCAGTACAACCACTGGGCCATATTCAGCCATACAACAAGCTTGGTAGTCACCACGTAAGCGGTCAGCCTTCTCCAAAGTCTCTATTACTAAAACCTTTAGTCCATCGTGGATCCATTGATTCCTAGCTGTCCAAATAGCCCAAGCAATGACACAAAAGATCTCCAAGTTGGTCTTGGAAGCCATGTTACTCCCGAACACACACAAATCATGAAAGGATCCAACCTTAGCATTACTAATGACTAGCCAAAAACTACCAGAATTCCAAACTTGACGGGCATACTTATAATCCTACAATACATGCCACACATCTTCAACCCCCTCCGAACATCGAGGACATAGTATTCTATTATTTCATTTGAAATTTTAGCTGACTTTTACTTTTTAATAGTTTAATGCATGAATGTCAATATTTCAAATTTTAAAACACAGGATACAAACCAGCTCATGTTATCATACCATTGACAGCTTCTTTTTTTTTTTTTTTTTTTTTTTGGAAAAATATAGAATCTGTCACGTATGATAAAATAACAGTCTGTAAAAGCAAAGGAAATTCCTCCAACCCAAGTAGCTTATCATCTATAAAGTAGTATATGTAACCAAAATGACATAAGTTAGTTCCTAGGGCGAAAAAAACTAGAAATAGAAGACAAAAATGTGCCAAACACAAAATAGAAAGTAAGTAAAGGTCTATTGTAGTTTGGTGACTATTATCTGACTTCGTATTAAAGATTTTAACCAATATCTCTAGTCTTTTGCCTCAAATGCTTCCTTCGAGCTTGAATCCGCTGTCCTAGTGTCAAGATTAGTAATCTTTAAGTCCTAATAGTTATGAAACAACATATTGTTATCTAAAAATAAAAATAATAATAATAATAATAATAATAATAATAATTTCCCACCATAGAAGTTTTAGGATCCATTTGGTGAAACTGTTTGAGTTGAAATTTTTAAGTTTGAGTTGGTTGACTTTTTAAAAACTAGTTATAATTTTTATTGATTTTTCAAAAAGAGATAAAAACTGATATGAAAAAGTACAGTTTAGTTTGAATTTAACTAACTCACCAAACAAGCCCTCAGAAGAGCTCACTAATACTATTAATATTATTATTGTTATTAAAAATTTTTGCTGAATACAGGAGTTTAGAGGTGACATCCCTAGATGTTTTCGTATGATTAAAAAACACGCCAAGATAAAGTTTGGGACTGGAACCTTTAATTATTTTATTGATGAAAGTTTAAAAAATAACTCATAACCACTTCGTCCGTCCTTTTAGCAACTCACTAGTTTTATGTGCTTGTTTTTTGAACAGCCTCAAAGTGCCTAGGGAACATACAGCCTGAAAACTTGATGACCGCGGCAGTGGGTGATAAATTATGGGACAACAAGGCAGCATGTGAGAGAACCACAACCTTGTTTTGAAGGTAATGAAGTTGTGGTCAAAATTGTGGACTTGTGCAAAGGATGCCCTGCAACCATCAACCTTTCCCAAGAGGCGATTGCAAAAATTGCCAATATAAATGCTGGAAAGATTCATATCAAATATGAGCCGTAAGCGTACATCCATTGTGTATACGCTTTTAAGCCTACACCTACCTAATTATGACATTGGTCCCATTCCATCGGTCTGATTTCAGAACCAAGCTCATTCTAATGTTTATCTCACTGTAAAAAGAATTGAAAACAAGAAATTTGGGTTTTAAGTTTCAATTACGGGAAAAGATTAAAAAATTAAAACAGAATCACTAAATGTGTGTGTGAAAATAATAATAATAATAACAATCACTTTTTTGTTTAAAGGAAAAAAAAAAACTGTTTGAAAAAAGTTAAAGAACGTGCGTGCCCTATATTAGATGGAAAATCTTGACCATCTTTGAGCATAAACCATCCTGTTTTAATTTGAAAATCTTGATTTTTTTTTCCCCTCTAACACTACTGCTAGGAGTATCAAATTTTTTTTTTTTTAATGTTATAATTGTTTCTAACATGTTTCTGATCATGTGTAGGTTTTGATAAGCAAAGGAGTGTCCAGTTTTATTTACGGGCTGGATTGACATCTCCTGTCCAATTTTTGTATCTCAAATAGTGTCTAACTAATCATATTTTGACACATCATTGAAAGAAGTTAAATTTTAAGATATAGAAAATCAGATAGAAAGCATTTTAAACTTTCTATAATAACGTGACATAATATTATTTATTAGATATCATTAGGACACTAAAAATTAGATAGAAAATGTAGATCCTGAGGGGCCCACCGGGACAAATAAGTTAGTTTTATCCCATATACTACCTTTCTTTCATATTGACCCCTATAAAAACCCATTAAAAAAGAGTTTGTATTTTTAGTTTATTTTATGTATTTTGTTGGTTTTCCTATTATCTTCTTATCGAGCTCTACTCTAATTTCTATTTCTTTACATTTTTTTATTCTTCTTTCTATATTTTATTATTCGTTTATTCAGTCACCAAGATTTATATGCTTTAATAACCAATAATTAATGTATGTTGATCTATTTAAACTTATTGATGAAAATATTATGAATATCATTTTACCACACTTGCGATAAATTGTGGTCCAAAGAAAACCGTTAAGAGGACACATCAATCATAAACAATGTGAAGAATCGAATACACAACTAAATGGGTAATCGTCTAAATAAAGGACATTTCAGTGTTTTTTTTTTTTTTTTTTTTTTGGTGTGTGATCAGAAAGACATTTTAGTTAGTTTATTGAGAAAATAAATTAAGGGTTTAATGCTATGTTTTCGAGAATGAGATTATAATACAACACCGTTAAATATGAAAACCGTAAAAAAAAAAAAAAAATGTGGTAGTAAATAGTGTTGAACTTTTATTTGTTAGTGTGTTATTATTTTAATCCATAAATTTAATAGATACTAGTATCTCACTAAAATAAGATTCTGATTGTGGCAGTTGTCTTCTTTATATTTCCTGCCCGTTAGTAAATAAAATAACAAATGCTTCATAGTTCAAACAAGAAAATTCTTCAAGTACTTAAGTAACAAGCACTTGACCAACAAATCTTTTCTTTTGTCTGGTTGATCGTCTAAAATTAAAAAGAAGGAAAAATTATTTTTATACTGCTTATGATATGTCAGAATTAGTGTAGCATTCTTTTGACTGTAGCTAACAGTTTATCATCTTTTATTGTTTTGTCAATTTTAAATCTGACGGTTTGGAATGTGCGTTTTGGATGAAAATACTTAAATGACATTTTGGTTTAATAAGGCTCACTGCGATCTAATTAAATGACATTTTGTGTTCGATCTGCCCTTGTGTTCGATCTATTTTTTGGGCAGGCAGGGTGATTTTGCAGTTTTCTGTGCAACCCTAGAATTGATTAGTCAAGTTCTGTCAAAAAAAATAAGGGTTACCATATTATTAAAATGTTAAGGTTATTACTACATTTTTAAGATTGTTGTGATCATTAACACTACGATTTAAAAAAATAATAATAATAAAATAAAATACTTGTTTAGTTCATAAATTCAAACCCATAATTTAAATAGTAAATTTAAATTGTTATAGAGAAAGAACTCTAGAAAAAAAATTTTGAAAAGTGAGTTTAATATAGAATGCCAAACAGAAACCAAGAAATATTAAAGTAAAAAAGAAAAAGCAGAGAAAAAATTAATGTCATAATAGTTTACTCAAATTGTTATTTTGAAAATTTGCACTAGGTGCATGTTTGCAAAATTTTAGCTAAAAAGGATTTAAAGCAAAGATTAGCAATATAGATCTCAGAAGAGAAGATTTTCATAGAAATTTAAGCTTTCTCATCCTTTCATTCCGTCGAAGCCTTCGCAACATGGTGTTTCATTTCAATTCAGTCGCTCTTCGTAAACAATCCTCGGATCCTCAAAATTCTAAAATTTCGTTACTAATCCCTTTATTAACCTTTCGATATTGAAAAAAAAGAAAGGAATATCGACGGATGAACATTATTATGTAACAAAAGTTTTAATGATACAAGGCCAAACAAACAATCACATAAACCAAATCCATTCAGTTTGAGCTCATGATTCAGGAACAGAATAATGGATTATTGAGTTGGTTATTCATTGGATAAAACATGATAAGAAATTGATCGTCTCATCGTTTGGGTATCATTACCTTGTTCACAACATAGTAAGTTATTGATCAGCTAAGATGAAATTCAAAACTTCTTGATGAAGTCGTATATGTGGGCGCTGATCTCCTCCGGCTTTGCTTGGTTGATGAAGTGAGCTGCCCCTTCTATAATAACCACTTCCTGCAATGCGGGCACATCTTTTTTGAAGCCTCCTTTTTCTATGTACTGCTTCACGCCTGGCCAATGGTAGGTGCTGTCTTCATCGCCGACAATGAACTTCGTTGGAACTTTGACTTGTGCTCCGGTCCATGGAGTTATGAGCTCCCACGTTCTACAAAATCAGAAAGGAAATTAGCAGGATATATTGGGAGGATTGGCGGGTAGATTTTGTGGGATTCAAAGTCTTCCCAATTTTGATCACTCCCAATAGGGACGAATCAGGGGAAGTGCTTTTTGTTTTCGTTCCTTCCCCTTCTCCTAAATTCACTCACCTAGGTTTTCTATCTTTTCTTCCTTCCTATTTTCACCTTTTCCTACAAATTTGGTCTTGATGGTCAAATAAAAACATATGGGGATTTTACAGCTTTTTTGAGAAGTTATCAACGTTAAATTATCGTAGAATTTGGATAGGAACATTGGAATGTTCAATAGGGCCATGTTATGATCAATAAAAAGGAAAAGAAAGAAATTACATACATGTCAAGAGCTCGATAATAGTTCAATCCACCAGTGAAGCCCTTTTGATCAAACTTACTAGCACAGTAATTGATGTACTCTTCTAACAGCCAAGAGGGCAATGTATCTGGAACTTTTATAGCTTTGAATCCTACATCTTTAGGTATGCGAAGAGGAGTTAGACCGAATGATGTAAAAAGTTTCTTGAGTACCGTCGTAGTCTCCTCAGAAGCGAAATCTTTTTCGATCTCTCCTGGCTCCTACAACGCCATTCTGCAAATTAACACTGATGCAAAGCAAGCATGGTGTACGCTATTCTAGACCGAATAGTATATTAACGTCATGGGCTAGTTTTTTGCCCGTATAAAGAATGAAATGATTAGAAAACCTCCCCTTTCAACATTTGTACTAAACATAATACCAAATCCTTAACCTAATGGGGACGTAGAGAGGCTCTTGTCACCTTTTGTTTTTGGGGAAAGTTGGGTTTTCGCAAATGACTGCATGGTTTATGACTCAAAAACTTTCTGACGTGAAAAACATAAAAGCATATGCAAAATAGGAACAATTCTGGCTTGATCTAGACAATAATCCAATTTAAGAAAGTCCGCTAAATTGAAACAATAGCATGAACAAATGGTGAAATCATTCATACACACCAAAATTGACCTAACTTTGTAACAAGATAAACTACCAATATTGACCTTGTTTCATTTTTTATAACGAACCACTCGTATGGTTGTACTATGTAAAATGGGTTTTTCAAGGCTGTTTCGAAATCGTTTTGCTAATTAAATTTTTCATGATTTAAATTTTTGAAGAGATGATAAAATTAGCTTTAAACATATAATCCAAGAATCTTTAACCTGAATAGCATCACAATTTAGGAAAGCTAAAAGCATTTAAAGGGTAGCACCAGTAATTTGTCTTAGCTAAAAAAAAAAAAAAAAGCCACTTTTTATATCCTATAAATGTAAAAATTATCCGAGTACACATTTCATATAAATATACAGTTTAAAATCTATATTTAAATACAAACGTTCAATTTATATGAACATTCAAACGCAATCAACATCAAAATAATGCACTATAAAAAATGCTCTCGTTTATAAATCAAATAATTGAAATTTAATCAGGATAGTTGCAAAGCAATAGCTTTTTTAAAAAATAATAAGAAAAAGAAGGGTAAATTGTCTATTTAGTTCCTAAATTTTTAATTTTATACAATTTTAGTTTATGATATTTTTTTTAAAATTGGAATGCCTCTAAATTATTAAAACGTAATTATAAAAGTCTTTTTCATTAATTTTTGAATAGAATCCATACGAAATTTAATGAAAAAATAAAGTTAACTAACGAATTCTGTCTAAAAATTAATTAAAAAAAAAAAACTACTATAATAATATTTTTAATAATTTAAAATAATTTGAACTAAAAAAAAGATAGAAATACACAAACTTAAAAAGCTTAAAGACCGCTTAGCAATTTACGCAAATAAGAAATTAGTGCTCCAAAACAGTAGCAGCTAAAAACTCAAAACTAGAGATTAATCAAGATTTCGATTCAAACAATCACCTGAAACCTGCAAATGTAGAAATCGTCGCCATAGAAAGCCCTGAGTCCGCCAACGAACTTTAGCACCGGATTCCTGGGCATGAAAGCGACGCTGAGGTTGACGAGAGCCTTGACCTTGTCGGGCCTGAACAGGGCGAAGTACCAGGCCATGAAAGCCCCCCAGTCGTGGCCCACCAGGAACACCTGGTCCAGGCCCAGTTGCTCCAGAAGCCCAACCAGGTCGCCGACCAAGTGGTGGACGGAATACGACGCCGGCGACGGCGGCGCGTCAGAGTCGCCGTAGCCGCGGAGGTCTGGAGCGATGCAGCGGAAGCCGAGGGCGGAGAGGGCGAGCATCTGGTGCCGCCAGGAGTACCAGAGCTCGGGGAAGCCGTGGAGGAACAGGATAGCCGGACCACTCCCGATGGACGCCACGTGGATGTTGATCCCGTTTGTGGTGATCACCGAGTGCTCGATTTTCTCCATTTCTTCCTCTTTTTTTTTTTTTTTTTTTTTTTTTTCGATTTGCTTGTAAAGTTTAACTTGATTTTCTCTGTCTTAAAGTCAGACCTCTCAATTCTAGCAAGAGAAGTTGAAAGAGAGAGACGGGGAAAGAGACTTCGGTTGTGGTGTCGTTTTTTGTTTCAATGGTTCCGCCGTCTATGGACTGTAATATATTTAGGGTGCGTTTGGTTCGACGTTTCGTTTCAACTCAAACTGTATTTTTTTTTATCTTTTTTCCAAAAAGTTTTTATCTTTTTCCTAAAAAGTTTTTTGTCTTTTCTGAAAATTCAAAAAAATTTACTATTACAACTAAAATATTTCAACTCAAACTAACAAACCAAACAAACCCTTAATGTCCGTACTACAGTCTGCAGGTAAGATCCAACGTGTGTTTCTTCCGTTTATTTTTTATATCAACATTTATTATTGTGTCATGCTTGTTTTGTATTTCTTTTTTTAACCTTATTATCTGTCCTACTTTTTTTATTTGAATTTGTTCCCCGTTAAGATCCAAATCCCGTGATTTAGGTCGCAATTATGGAAAATCTGGTTTTAACTCTGAAAATTCGAGTGGGGTGGCATTGACTAATGGACCTCCCCCCATTTTGGAATCTTTGACTTCTCCTTTGGTGAATGAGACGTCTAATAACTTGGTTGGGAATTCTTTTAATGATTCACGTAAGGAGCATGTGACTTCTAAGGGGGGTGGAAGAGGTACGTGAACAAGAGCATGTTGATCCTAAGGTTCCCCTTTTTGAATTTGTGGCTGGTTCTAACGGTAAAACTACACCTAAAAAGAAGAAGCTTGTAACCCAAAAAAATGCTGGTGCCTAGTTGGTTTTGGGAGCGGGTCCTGAGGGTCAAGGTGCGTCGAAGAGAAAGCTGGTTGGCGATTTGGCTACGGGTGATCGCAAAAGAATGGTGCTTGGTGACGGAGATCTCCAGTGGCAAAGATCTCTCTTCTCTGCGTCATGATTCCAGATCGACAATGGATGAGACGCAAATAATAGGAGAGAGAGAAATGAGAGATCAAAGAACCACACGAGTGGATCCGGCTTTGTCGTAGCCAGATCTGGCTTCTCTGAAATGCGGGAGCTCCGACGATCGTCTCCGTGACCTCCAACGGAGAAATAGTGATCGACGACCATCTAAGCAAGATCCATCAAATGACGGTTGCTCACGGCGATTGCAAAACGCCGAGATCGGCGGAAGAGAGAGGGGGATAAGAGAGACAGGGATCGCCGGAGAAGGAGGGGAAGAGAATGGCCGGAGAGGGAGGCCGGCGGAGAAAGAGCGCGAGCAAAGGAGAGAGAAAGAGCGAGGGAGGGGGGAGGGGTGCTGAACTTTGAATTGAAGAGAGAAGGGGTAAAAAAAACTGACAGGGGTAAAAAAGACAAAAGGCAGATAGAAAATAAAATCTGAAAAGCAAACAAAAAAAAAAAAAAAGTTGTGTCGTGTTGGATAAGACGAGAGATTTTGTGTAACCTTGATCAATGAATGAAAGAAAATGATTGTTTAGATAATTTTCTCTTTTTCTTTTGATATATTGTTATGTTAGTTTTCAAATTTTTGAGTCAGTGATGTTTTTAGTCCTATGTTTGGATCATCATTTTACACTTATAAATAGTGTTCTAGCTACTATTTGAGAGATAATTAGAGATGGAGTTTTGAAAGTTAAAATTGATATGAGTTTTGAAAATATGATTTTGGTGTAAATGAAATTGTCTATTCACAATAAAAAATAAGTATAAAATTTTAAAATGTATTTAGGAAAAAAATAACAATATGGATCTTATTTTATTTTATCAAAACTATTCATTAAAAAAATTATCTTATTTAACATGAAAGAAAAAAGTTACATAATTAAAGTTAGTTTTTAAAAATGAGAAATAAAGATTTGAAAATAATTAATAGTGAAATTAGTTTACTTTTGAAAAAAATAAAAAATAAAAAATAAAAAAGGACAAAAAAATAAAAAAGTGTTTTCCAACTCTTCCCAAACAAGCCCTTAATTTGAGGTAATCAAATATAATTGGATTCTCGGAAATCCCTTTTTTTAAAGTAATACAGATGTTTAGAAATGTTTTATTATTATTTTATTATTATTATTATTATTGGAAAGTAAAACTTTCTTGTAATTAATAGGCTAAATCAGCCAAAGTCATAGGAGCTACAAATCTTAGAACTTTATCCCAGCCATAAAACCTCAGTTTCTAGATTAAACACAGAAGTAGCAAGATAATGAGCTATCCAGTTAGCTTCACAACATATAGCAGAGCAAGATAACAGGAGTGAAATAGAGAACAAGTCAAGAATATCATTTATGACAGCTCCTCATTTGCTAGCGAATCACCACAATTAACCGCTTGGATAATTCATGTCGCATCAACCTCAGCAATCTGGATACAAATCTCACAATCTTTAGCAAATAGGAGACCTTTCCTAAGAGCAAGATAATTAGCCATAAAAGGATAAAAGGAGCCCTGTATTTTCTTTGTTTGACAACCTAAAATAGTCCCAATTTGAGTCACGGATAACAGCCCTCACGCCTTATTAAATCCATTCCAGACCAAACCGAAGCGTCAGTGTTAAGTTTCATCTTCCCTTCAGGAGGTCGAATCCATTGTTTGTTTCTTTTATGCAGTACGACCACTGGGTCATATTCAGCCATACCACAAGCTTGGTAGTCACCAAATAAGCGGCCAGCCTTCTCCAAAGTCTCTATTACTAAAACCTTTAGTCCATCATGGATCCATTGATTCCTAGCTGTCCAAATAGCCCAAGCAATGACACAAAAGATCTCCAAGTTGGTCTTGGAAGCCATGTTACTCCAGAACACACACAAATCATCAAAGGATCCAACCTTGGCATTACCATTGACTAGCCAAAAACTACTAAGATTCCAGACTTGACGAGCATACTTACAATCCTACAATACATGCCACACATCTTCAACCCCCTCTGAACATCGAGGACATAATATTCTATTATTTCATTTGAAATTTGAGCTATCTTTTACTTTTTAGTAGTATAATACATGAATGTCAATATTTCAAATTTTAAAACACAGGATACAAACCAGTTCATGTTATCATACCATTGATAGCTTTTTTTTTCTTTTTTTTTTTTTTTTTTTTTCCTTTTGGAAAAATATAGAATCTGTCACGTATGATAAAATAACAGTCTGTAAAAGCAAAGGAAATTCCTCCAACCCAAGTAGCTTATCATCTATTAAGTAGTATATGTAACCAAAATGACACAAGTTAGTTCCTAGGGCGAAAAAAACTAGAAATAGATTACAAAAATGTGCCAAACACAAAATAGAAAGTAAGTAAAGGTCTATTGTAGTTTGGTGACTATTAATGTATCTGACTTCGTATTAAAGATTTTAAACAATATCTCTAGTCTTTTGCCTCAAATGCTTCCTTCGAGCTTGAATCCGCTGTCCTAGTGTCAAGATTAGTAATCTTTAAGTCCTAATAGTTATGAAACAACATATTGTTATCTAATAATAATAATAATAATAATAATTTCCCACCATAGAAGTCTTAGGATCCATTTGGTGAAACTGTTTGAATTAAAATTTTTAAGTTTGAGTTGGTTGACTTTTTAAAAACTAGTTATAATTTTTGTTGATTTTTCAGCAAAAGATAAAAACTGAGATGAAAAAGTACAGTTTAGTTTAAATTTAACTAACTCACCAAACAAGCCCTCAGAAGAGCTCACTACTACTATTAATATTATTATTGTTGTTAAAATTTTTGCTGAATACAGGAGATTAGAGGTGACATTCCTAGATGTTTTCGTATATTAAAAAACACGCCAAGATGAAGTTTGGGACTGGAACCTTTAATTATTTTATTGATGAGAGTTTAAAAAATAACTCATAACCACTTCGTCCGTCCTTTTAGCAACTCACTAGTTTTATGTGTTTGTTTTTTGAACAGCCTCAAAGTGCCTAAGGAACATACAGCCTGAAAACTTGATGACCGCGGCAGTGGGTGATAAATTATGGGACAACAAGGCAGCATGTGAGAGAACCACAACCTTGTTTTGAAGGTAATGAAGTTGTGGTCAAAATTGAGGACTTGTGCAAAGGATGCCCTGCAACCATCAACCTTTCCCAAGAGGCGATTGCAAAAATTGCCAATATAAATGCTGGAAAGATTCATATCAAATATGAGCCGTAAGCGTACATCCATTGTGTATACGCTTTTAAGCCTACACCTACCTAATTATGACATTGGTCCCAATCCATCGGTCTGATTTCAGAACCAAGCCCATTCTAATGTTTATCTCACTGTAAAAAGAATTGAAAACAAGAAATTCGGGTTTTAAGTTTCAATTACGGGAAAAGATTAAAAAATTAAAACAGAATCACTAAATGTGTTTGTGAAAATAATAATAATAATAACAATCACTTTTTTGTTTAAAGGAAAAAAAAAAACTGTTTGAAAAATGTTAAAGAACGTGCGTGCCCTATATTAGATGGAAAATCTTGACCATCTTTTTTGCATAAACCATCCTGTTTTAATTTGAAAATCTTGATTTTTTTTTCCCCCTCTAACACTAGTGCTAGGAGTATCAAAAATTTTTTTTTTTTTAATGTTATAATTGTTTCTAACATGTTTCTGATCATGTGTAGGTTTTGATAAGCAAAGGAGCGTCCAGTTTTATTTACGGGCTGGATTGACATCTCCTGTCCAATTTTTGTATCTCAAATAGTGTCTAACTAATCATATTTTTACATATCATTGAAAGAAGTTAAATTTTAAGATATAGAAAATTAGTTAGAAAGCATTTTAAACTTTCTATGATAACATGACATAATATTATTTATTAGATAGCATTAGGACACTAAAAATTAGATAGAAAATGTAGATCCTTAGGGGCCCACCGAGACAAATAAGTTAGTTTTATCCCATATACTACCTTTCTTTCATATTGACCCCTATAAAAACCCATTAAAAAAGAGTTTGTATTTTTAGTTTATTTTATGTATTTTGTTGGTTTTCCTATTATCTTCTTATCGAGCTCTACTCTCATTTCTATTTCTTTACATTTTTTTATTCTTCTTTCTATATTTTATTATTCGTTTATTCAGTCACCAAGATTTATATGCTTTAATAACCAATAATTAATGTATGTTGATCTATTTAAACTTATTGATGAAAATATTATGAATATCATTTTACCACACTTGCGATAAATTGTGGTCCAAAGAAAACCGTTAAGAGGACACATCAATCATAAACAATGTGAAGAATCGAATACACAACTAAATGGGTAATCGTCTAAATAAAGGACATTTCAGTGTTTTTTTTTTTTTTTTTTTTTTGGTGTGTGATCAGAAAGACATTTTAGTTAGTTTATTGAGAAAATAAATTAAGGGTTTAATGCTATGTTTTCGAGAATGAGATTATAATACAACACCGTTAAATATGAAAACCGTAAAAAAAATAATAAAAAAAAAAAGAAAAAGAAAAAGTGGTAGTAAATAGTGTGTTATTATTTTAATCCATAAATTTAATAGTTACTAGTATCTCACTAAAATAAGATTCTGATTGTAGCAGTTGTCTTCTTTATATTTCCTGCCCGTTAGTAAATAAAATAACAAATGCTTCATAGTTCAAACTAGAAAATTCTTCAAGTACTTAAGTAACAAGCACTTGACCAACAAATCTTTTCTTTTGTCTGGTTGATCGTCCAAAATTAAAAATAAAATTAAAAAGAATGAAAAATTATTTTTATACCGCTTATGATACGTCAGAATTAGTGTAGCATTCTTTTGACCATAGCTAACAATTTATCGCCTTTTATTGTTTTGTTGATTTTAAATCTGATGGTTTGGAACGTGTATTTTGGATGAAAATACTTAAATGACATTTTGGTTTAATAGGGCCCACTGCGATCTATTTAAATAACATTTTGTGTTCGATCTCCCCTTGTGTTCAATCTATTTTTTGGGTAGGTGGGGTGATTTTGCGGTTTTCTGTGCAACCCTAGAATCGATTAGTCAAGTTCTAAAAAAAAATAAATAAGGGTTACCATATTATTAAAATGTTAAGGTTATTACTACACTTTTAAGATTGTTATGATCATTAACAGTATGATTTAAAAAAAATAATAAAAATAAAATTAAATGCTTGTTTAGATCATAAATTCAAACCAATAATTCAAATAGTAACTTTAAATTGTTATTAGAGAAAAAACCTCTAGAAAAAAAAATTTTTGAAAAGTGAGTTTAACATAGAATGTCAAAGAGAAACCAAGTAATATTAAAGTAAAAAATAAAAAGGAGAGAAAAAATTAATGTCATAATAATTCACTCAAATTGTTATCTTGAAATTTGCACTAGGTGCATGTTTGCAAAATTTTAGCTAAAAAAGATTTAATAAAGCAGAGATTAGCAATACATATCTCAGAAGAGAAGATTTTCATAGAAATTTAAGCCTTCTCATACTTTCATTCCGTCGAAGCCTTCACAACTTGGTCTTTCATTTCAATTCAGTCGCTCTTCATAAACAATCTACAGATCCTCAAAATTCTAGAATTTCGTTACTAATCCCTTTATTAGCCTTTCGATATCGAAAAAAAGAGAGGAATATCAATGGATGGACATTATTATGTAACAAAAGTTTTAATGATACAAGGCCAAACAAACAATCACATAAACCAAATCCATTCAGTTTGAGCTCATGATTCAGGAACAGAATAATGGACTATCAAGTCAGTTATTCATTGGATAGAACATGATAAGAAATTGATCGTCTCATTGTTCAGGTATTATTACCTTGTTCACGACATAGTAAGTTATTGATCAGCTAAGATGAAATTCAAAACTTCTTGATGAAGTCGTATATGTGGGCGCTGATCTCCTTTGGCTTTGCTTGGTTGATGAAGTGAGCTACCCCTTCTATAATAACCACTTCCTGCAACGCGGGCACATCTTTCTTAAAGCCTCCGTTTTCTATGTACTGCTTCACGCCCGGCCAATGGTAGGTGCTGTCTTCATCGCCGACAATGAACTTCGTTGGAACTTTGATTTGTGCTCCGGTCCATGGACTTATGAGCTCCCATGTTCTACAAAACCAGAAAGCAAATTAGCGGGATAGATTGGGAGGATTAGCGGGTAGATTTTGTGGGATTCAAAATCTTCCCTAGGACCTAATTTTGATCACTCCCAATAGGGACAAATCAGGGGAAGTGATTTTTGTTTTCTTTCCTTTCCCTCATACCAAATTCACTCACCTAGGTTATCTATCTTTTCCTCCTTCCGATTTTCACCTTTTCCTACAAAATTGGCCTTGATGGACAAATAAAAACAGAAGGGGACTTTACAGCTTTTTTGAGAAACTATCGACGTCAAATTATCGTAGAATTTGGATAGGAACATTGCAACGTTTGATAGAGTCATGTCATGATCAATAAAAAGACAAAGAATGAAATTACATACGCGTCAAGAGCTCGATAATAGTTCAATCCACCAGTAAAGCCCTTCTGAGCGAACTTACTAGCACAGTAATCAATGAACTCTTCCGACAGCCAAGAGGGTAATGTATCTGGAACTTTTATAGCTTTGAATCCTACATCTTTTGGTATGTGAAGAGGAGTTAGACCGAATGATGTATAAAGTTTCTTGAGTATCGTTGTAGTGTCCTCGGAAGCGAAATCTTTTTCGATCTCTCCTGGCTCTTGCATCGCCATTCTACAAATTAACACTAATGCAAAGCAAGCAAGGTGTACGCTATTCTAGACCGTATCGTATATTAACGTCATTGGCTAGTTTTTTGCTTGTATAAAGAATGAAATGATTAGAAAACCTCCCTTTTCAACATTTGTACTGAACATAATACGAAATCCTTAACCTAATGGGGACGTAGAGGGGCTCTTGTCACCTTTCATTTTTGGGGAAAGTTGGCTTTTCACAAATGACTACATGATTTACGGCTCAAAAACTTTCTAACGTAAAAAACAGAAAAGCATATGCCGAATAGGAACAATTATGGCTTGATCTAGACAATAATTCAGTTTAAGAAAGACCGCTAAATTGAAACAATATTATGAACAAATAGTGAAATCATTCATATATAGATATAAGTACTGATTTGACATGACTTTGCAACAATAGAAACTACCAATATTGATGTTGTTTAATTTTTTACACTGAACCACTCGTATGGTTGCGCTGTGGTAAAATGGGTCATCTAGGGTCGTTCCGAAGTCATGTTGCTAATTAAATTTTTTATGATTTAAAATTTTGAAGAGTTTATTAAAATAGCTTTTCGTTAAGGCTAAACATAGAATCCAAGAATCTTTAACCTGAACAATACCACAATTTAGGAAAGCTAAAAGCATTTAAAGGGCAGCAACAGTACTTTGGCTTAGCTAAAAAAAACACTTTATGTATTCTACTTATATGAAAGAGTAGATATGTTCTTTACTATTCCTTTTTTGTAGTAAAAATCGCGAGGTTGGCGGCGTATTGGAGTTTTGAAAGCCGCACTTTTTTTTGGCTAATCCTAACTACTAGTACGTTAATGCCTTTGTTGTTTATTGAAGCTTAATAAAAAATAATAATAATAACTATATTAAAAAAGTGGATATGGATCTATTATTCACTTTAATGTTCTTTCCTTTGCAGTTATGTTATGCTTTCCCTCCCACACACTGTTGCAAGTATTTTGGGACTTGAGCATAAAAAATACCAAAATTTTAATATATTACAAAATTACCAATGTAGTAAATAAAAAACCAATATAATTATATGATAAAATGTAAATTATTGACTTAAATTATTATTTTTTAAGAAAAATATTCTTCCTTATTTTTCGTTATAAAAATCTCAATTACAATTCAATAGGTGCCATTCACGTACTTTAACTAGTAAGTAAAAAAGAAGGAACCATTTTTATTAAAAAAAAAAAGGAACCATTTGGCAACAGCAGTACTCTTGTCTCTGATCGAATAAATAGAGTAATTGAAATAGTTATTCATGGATTCAAATACAACTCGTTTTAGTCGGATCACAGTTGGAGTTAAATTATTTGAATATTTTGCAACAATTAAATTCTAAACCAAATCAAATTTTGACTTTATAAAAATACACATCACTTCATTTTTCTACCCTTTTCACTATTTAAATATTACCTATTAAATTTATCTACACACACATTTCATATAAATTTACAGTTTAAAATCTACATTTAAATGCAAACATACAGTTTATATAGTTCATATGAACATTCAATGCAATCAACATTAAAATAATGCATCATATAAAAATGCTCTCGTTCATAACTCAAACCGTCGAAATTTAATTGGGATACTTGCGGAGTAATAGCCTTTTAAATAAAAATAAGAAGGGCAAATTACTTACTTAGTTCCTAAATTTTTAATTTTGTATAACTTTGATTTATGATCATTTTTTCGTAATTAAAATGCTCATAAACTATTACAACATTATTATAAAAGTCCTTTATATTAAGTTTTTGATAGAATTCATACGTAATTTGATCCAAAAATAATGTTAACTAATGAATTATGTCTAAGTCTCCGTTTGGCAAACCATCATAAACTCAAAATTTTTATCTCAGTATTTATCTTTTTCTGAAAAGTTAACAAAAAGTATAACTAGTTTTTAAAAAGTCAATCAACTCAAACTTAAAAATTTCAACTTAAACCGTTTCACCAAATGGAGCCTGATGGGGTGTTTGTTGTTTGAATTGAGTTTGAGTTGAGTTGAAATTTTGAAATTTGAATAATAACTTTTGTTGACTTTTTAGAAAAGACAAAAAACTTTTTGAGAAAAGACAAAATATTTTTTCAGAAAAAAGATAAAAATTTAAGTTCAAACCTTAAATTTAAACTTAAACACCAAACACCTTATAAAAATTAACAAAAATAACAACTATAATAACATTGTTAATAGTTTATAATTATTTCAGCTACGAAAAAATATCGATGTACAAACTTAAAAATTAAAGAACCGCTTAGAGCCCATTTGGTACATTAACTCAACTACATTCAACTCAAACTTTTATTGTCTTTTTCTCAAAAAAATTTTCTTTTTTTCAAAAAGTTTTTTATCTTTTTGAAAATTCAAAAAAATTTATTATTACAACTAAAATATTTCAACTCAAACGAACGAACTAAACGGACCCTCAGTAATTCACGCAAATAAGAAATTAGGGGCTCCAAAACAGTCGTAGCTAAAAACTCAAAACCAGATATTAATCAAGATTTGGATTCAAACAATCACCTGAAACCTGCAAATGTAGAAATCGTCGCCAAAGAAAGCCCTGAGTCCGTCGACGAACTTTATCACCGGATTCCTGGGCATGAAAGCGACGCTGAGGTTGACGAGAGCCTTGACCTTGTCGGGCCTGAACAGGGCGAAGTACCAGGCCAGGAAAGCCCCCCAGTCGTGGCCCACCAGGAACACCTGGTCCAGGCCCAGCTGCTCAAGAAGCCCAACCAGGTCGCCGACCACGTGGTGGACGGAGTACGACGCCAGGGACAGCGGCGCGTCGGAGTCGCCGTAGCCGCGGAGATCGGGAGCGATGCAGCGGAAGCCGAGGGCGGAGAGGGCGAGCATCTGGTGCCGCCAGGAGTACCAGAGCTCGGGGAAGCCGTGGAGGAACAGGATAGCCGGACCACTCCCGATGGACGCCACGTGGATGTTGATCCCGTTTGTGGTGATCACCGAGTGCTCGATTTTCTCCTTTTTTTTTTTTTTTTCGATTTGCTCGAAAAGTTTAACTTGATTTTCTCTGTCTTAAAGTCAGACTTCTCTATTCTTGTAAGAGAAGCTGTAACCGACGGGAAAGAAATTGTGGTTGTGGTATCGTTCTTTGTTTGAATGCTCCGATGTCCATGGACCACAATATACTTAAGTGCATCTGACAGTCTACAGTTATGGTCAAACATGTGTTTCTTCCATATATTTATTACGTCGAACCTTTTTGGTATTTCTCTTTTTCCTTTTTATATATCCTACCATTTTTTTTTTTTTTTTGGTGGATAGAAACGAGAATTCAGTAAACAAGCCATCCTGAGAGAGCTGGCAAGCTACAAAACAGTGTCTAAAAGGACATCCTAACATGATACAAAATAATTCTTGTCAAATATCAATCTATAAAATCCAAGATTAACCTAACATGTTTTACTTAAATTGTCCGTGTTATTTAAAAATCTATTATAATAACACATATATTATTTTTTTAAATATTCTATTAGGGTATTTTTAATTTTCAATATAGATGGTCGGATATCTCCAGCTTCAACCATTGATGTCGGTTGCCAGAATACACTAGTAGAGCACAGTTCATACTATAATAAAGTATGATACGTACTTTATTAGAATATTTTCAGTTTTTAACATGAATAATCAGATATCTCTGACGTCAATCACCGTAATACTCTAGTAGAATTCAATCCATATTCTAGTATAGGGTATTGCAGACTTCTCTACCCTAGTAAGAGAAGTTGAAACCAACGGGAAAGAGATTGTGATTGCGGTGTCGTTTTTTGTTTCAATGGTTCCGACGTCTATGAACTACAATATATTTATAGCTTGTTTGGTTGAACAACTCAAATCATTCAACTCAAACCTTTTTTTGTCTTTTTCTCAAAAAGTTTTTTGTCCTTTATGAAAATTCAAAAAAATTTACTATTGAAACTTAAAAATCCTAACTCAAACTATTTCACCAAACGTGTTATTAACATCCGTACTTCAGTCTACAACTAAGATCAAACACGTGGTCTTCCATTTATTTATTACATCAACATTTATTAATGTGTCGTGTTTTTTTTTCGTATTTCTTTTTCTCCTGTTTAAATGAACTACTTTTTTTCTTTTTCTTTTTCTTTTTTTTTTTTTGGTTTTCGTTTTGCCTTTTTTTTTTTTTTTTTTGGATAGAAACGAGAATTCATTAAACAAGCCGTCTAGAGGGAGCTGGCAACCCACAAAACAGTGTCTAAAAGGACATCATTAGGAATGGAGTCCACATCCAGCAGGCCCGAAATATTACAATGGACAAGTTAAGTTTTCATTTTTTCTTTGGGAAAAACATCAAAATAACACAAATTTAAACATCACTTTCTCAACATAATATAAAATTTTATCACTTTACTAACATGACACAAAATAATTCTCGTCAAATGTAAATCTATAAAATCAAAGTTTAACCTAACATGTTTACCCAAATTATCCCCATTATTTAAAAAATCTATTATAATAACACATACACTAATTTAGATATTCTATTAGATTATTTTAAATTTTTAATATAAATGACTGAATGTCTCCAACTCCGACCGTTGGTGCCGGTTACTAAAATACTCTAGTAGAGTACAATCCATACTGTAATAGAATATAATACGTACTCTACTAGAATATTTTGAATATTCTATTATAATATTTTCAGTTTTTAACACTAATGATTTGATATCTCTTATGTCAATCACCATAATACTCTAGTAGAGTTCAGTCCATTTTTTAATAGTATAATGCAGACTTCTCTATTCTAGTAAAAGAACTTGAAACCAGCGGGAAAGAGACTGTGATTGTGGTTCCTATGTCTATGGACTACAATATATTTAACGTCCGTACTTCAGTCTACAGCTAAGATCAAACGTGTGTTCTTCCATTTATTTATTACATCAACATTTATTAATATGTCGTGCTTTTTTTTGTATTTCTTTTTCTCCTTTTCATATGTCCTACTTTTTTTCTTTTTCTTTTTCTATTTTTGGTTTTCGTTTTGCCTCTTTTTTTTTTTTTTTTTTTTTTGGATAGAAACGAGAATTCATTAAACAAGCCGTCTAGGGGGAGCTGGCAACCCACAAAACAGTGTCTAAAAGGACATCCTCAGGGATGGAGTCCGCATCCAGCAGGCTCAAAACAGTTTTCCTTTTTTCTTTGGGAAAAGCGTGAAAATAACGTAAATTTGAACATCATTTTATCAACATAATATAAAATTTTATCACTTTACTAATATGATACAAAATAATTCTGGTCAAATGCCAATCTATAAAATCAAAGTTTAACCTAACATGTTTTATCCGAATTATCCCTATTATTTAAAAAGTCTATTATAATAACACATATTATTTTGGATATTCTACTAGATTATTTTCAGTTTTTAATATAGATGGTCAGATGTCTCTAACTCCGACTATCCGTGCCGGTTGCCAAAATACTCTTGTAGAGTACAATCCATACTGTTGTAGAGTATAATGTGTACTTTGTTAGAATATTTTGGATATTCTATTAGAATATTTTCAGTTTTCAACATGAATGGCCAGATGTCTCGATGCCAATCGTCGTAATACTCTACTAGAGTCGAATACATGCTTTAGTAGAAAGTAGTGCAGACTTCTCTATTCTAGTAAGAGAAGTTGAAACCAACGGGAAAGAGATTGTGATTGTGGTGTCATTTTTTGTTTCAATGATTCCGACGTCTATGGACTACAATATATTTAATGTCCGTACTACCGTCTACAGCCAAGATAGTATTATTGAAGATCACTTTTTGCATGCAAATGTCAAAATATTTAATATTGACACATTAATTAAGCATTGCATTAAAAAATACTCTTAGAATGTCTCTCTGATAAATGAAAAAATAATCAAAAACCGCCAAACTCAAACAAAATAACAGAAAATAAATCCAAATCACCACAACAATCCACGGTGAAAAAATGTTCAATGAGTGCTATTTACTTCATCCTTTTCGATTCTCTCTCTAATTTGCAACATATAAAAACCAATATGTTGTTCAAGGGTGACATATTCATCATTTCATCACGGCCAAATCCAACACGTCAGTAACAACTAATGATAGAGAATGAAAATTCGGAAGAGCAAATAACTTCAGTTAAATCCCAACCTAACGTTAGCTCCAAATCCAACAAATCGACAAAAACGAAAATCAAAAGTAGTAATTTATCAAAAAAAAAAAAGACAAACAATCAAATAAGCAGCAGCAAAAGTCAAACACAAGGACTTGGGATCTATAAACACATTGGGTAATGAATAGCAAAAGAGATGCAAGAACCGAAATATCAATTCCAACAACCGGAACGGTTTTTGCAACTGAAATTTCAAGGCAACTCAACAAAACAAATCGAATCCAACACGCAAGAGAGAAGCCAATAAATTCAGAAGCGCAGACATCGCCGACCAAAAAAACTCCTCCAAGAACCACTGGAGAAATTTGCCAAAATGACCTAACACGAAAGTCAAATTAGGAAAATGACTTTTCCTTTTATTTTTTATTTTTTATTCAAATAAATGCTGATTGTATATTTAAAATTTTTTTTAATTAATAAAATTAATTAAAATAAAAGTTTTGAATAAAACTCTGAAAATTTTATCAAAATAACTTAACAGGAAAGTCAAATTAGGGAAATGACTTCGCCTTTTATTTTTTATTTTTTATTTTTTTTTATTCAAATAAACGCTGATTGTGTATTTCAAAGGTTATTTTACTAAAACTCTCCTCCAGTGACGAAGATCTCTCTTCTCTGCGTCATGATTCCAGATCGACAATGGATGAGACGCAAATAATAGGAGAGAGAGAAACAAGAGATCAAAGAACCGCACGAGTGGATCCGGCTTTTTCGTTGCCAGATCTGGCTTCTCTGAAATGCGGGAGCTCCGACAATCGTCTCCGTGACCTCCAACGGAGAAAGAGAGATCGACGACCATCTAAGCAAGATCCATCAAATGACGGTTGCTCACGGCGATTGCAAAACGCCGAGATCGGCAGAAGAGAGAGGGGGATAAGAGAGACAGGGATGGCCAGAGTAGGGGTGGCAATTCGTATCACGTGTCGGGTCATGTCGTGTTAGAGCTGTGTCAATTTTTTTCTTCTCCGACCCGAACACGACCTGCGATACGAACACGAAATGAAACCGCGATATGAACACGACACGAACCTGTCATGGGTTGACACAACACGAACCGAAATTGACCCGCGACACGAAATTGACCCACGACACGAAATTAACACGAAATTTGACCCGAAATTGACCCGCGACACGAACTTGACCCGAAATTGACACGAAAAGTGACGAAAAAAACGGGTCCAACCCAAACACGACACGTTTTTTTTCGTGTCAATTTTTCCCAAACCGAACATGACCCGCCCCCTATTTTTCCCAACCCAAACCGCAAAATTCGTGTCGTTTTCGAGTCGTGTCGTCGTGTCGCGACCCGTATTGCCACCCCTAGGCCAGAGAAGGAGGGAAGAGAATGGCCGGAGAGGAAGGCAGGCGGAGAAAGAGCGCGAGCGAAGGAGAGAGGAGGAGCAAGGGAGGCAGAAAGGGGGGGCTGAACTCTGAATTGAAGAGAGAAGGGGTAAAAAAAAAAACTCACAGGGTAAAAAAGACAAAAGGTAGATAGAAAATAAAATCTGAAAAGCAAAGAAAAAAAAAATGTGTCATATTGGTTAAGACGAGATTTTGTGTAACATTGGTCAATGAACGAAAGAAAATGATTGTTTAGATAATTTTCTCTTTTTCTTTTTATATATTGTTATGTTGGTTTTCAAATTTTTAAGTTTGTGATGTTTTTAGCCCTCTGTTTGGATCATCATTTTACACTTATAAAAAGTGTTCTAGCCACTATTTGAGAGACAATTAAAAATGGAGTTTTGAAGGCTAAAGTTGATATGAATTTTGAAAATATGATTTTGATGTAAATAAAATTGTCTATTCGTAATTAAAAAAACAGTATAAAAATTTAAAATATATTGAGAAAAAAAATATTGATCTTATTTTGTTTTTATCAAAACTATTCATTAAAAAAATTATCTTGTTCAACATGAAATAAAAAAGTTACATAATTTTAAAGTTTGAGTTTTTTAAAAGTGAAAAATGAAGATTTGAAAATAATTAATAGTGAAATTAGTTTACTTTTGAAAAAAAAAAGACAAAAAAATGAAAAAGTGTTTTCCAACTCCCCCCAAATAAGCCCTTAATTTGAGGTAATCAAATATAATTGGATTCTCGGAAATCTTTTTTTAAAGTAATGAGATGTTTAGAAATGTATTATTATTATTATTATTATTATTATTATTGGAAGTAAAACTTACTTGTAATTAATAGGCAAAATCAGTCAAAGACATAGGAGTTATAAATCTTAGAACTTTATCCCAACCATAAAACCTCAATTTCCAAATTAAACACAGAAGTAGCAAGATAATGAGCTACTCCATTAGCTTCACAACATATAGTAGAGCAAGACCATTGGGATGAAATAGAGAACAAGTCAAGAATATCATTTATCACAGCTCCTTATTTTGCAAGCGAATCACCACAATTAACCACTTGGATAATTCGTGTCGCATCAACCTTAGCAATCTGGATACAAATCCCACAATCTTTAGCAAATAGGAGAACCTCCCTGAGAGCAAGACAATTAGCCATAAAAGGATAAAAGGAGTCCTGTATTTTCTATGCTTGACAACGCAAAATAGTCCCATTTGAGTCACGGATAACAACCCTCACGCTTATTAAATCCATTCCAGACCAAACTGAAGCGTCAGTGTTAAGTTTCATCTTCCTTTTAGAAGGTCGAATCCATTGTTTGTTTCTTTTATGCGGTACAACCACAGGGCCATATTCAGCCATACAACAAGCTTGGTAGTCACCAAATAAGCGGCCAGCCTTCTCCAAAGTCTCTATTACTAAAACCTTTAGTCCATCATGGATCCATTGATTCCTAGCTGTCCAAATAGCCCAAGCAATGACACAAAAGATCTCCAAGTTGGTCTTTGAAGCCATGTTACTCCAGATAACACACAAATCATCAAAGGATCCAACCTTAGCATTACTAATGACTATCCAAAAACTAATAGAATTCCAGACGTCACGGGCAGACTTACAATCCCATAATACATGCCACACATCTTCAACCCCCTCTGAACATCGAGGACATAATATTCTATTATTTCATTTGAAATTTTAGCTGACTTTTACTTTTTAGTAGTATAATGCATGAATGTCAATATTTCAAATTTTAAAACACAGGATACAAACCAGTTCATGTTATCATACCATTGATAGCTTTTTTTTTTTTTTTTTTTTTTTTTTTGGAAAAATATAGAATCTGTCACGTATGATAAAATAACAGTCTGTAAAAGCAAAGGAAATTCCTCCAACCCAAGTAGCTTATCATCTATAAAGTAGTATATGTAACCAAAATGACATAAGTTAGTTCCTAGGGCGAAAAAAACTAGAAATAGAAGACAAAAATGTGCCAAACACAAAATAGAAAGTAAGTAAAGGTCTATTGTAGTTTGGTGACTATTTATATATCCGACTTCGTATATTAAAGATTTTAACCAAGATCTCTAGTCTTTTGCCTCAAATGCCTCCTTCGAGCTTGAATCCGCTGTTCTAGTGTCAAGATTAGTAATCTTTAAGTCCTAATAGTTATGAAACAACATATTGTTATCTAATAATAATAATAATAATAATAATAATTTCCCACCATAGAAGTCTTAGGATCCATTTAGTGAAACTGTTTGAGTTGGTTGACTTTTTAAAAACTAGTTATAATTTTTGTTGATTTTTCAAAAAAGATAAAAACTGAGATGAAAAAGTACAGTTTAGTTTGAATTTAACTAACTCACCAAACAAACCCAGAAGAGCTCACTACTACTATTAATATTATTATTGTTATTAAAAATTTTTGCTGAATACAGGAGTTTAGAGGTGACATCCCTAGATGTTTTCGTATGATTAAAAAACACGCCAAGATAAAGTTTGGGACTGGAACCTTTAATTATTTTATTGATGAAAGTTTAAAAAATAACTCATAACCACTTCGTCCGTCCTTTTAGCAACTCACTAGTTTTATGTGTTTGTTTTTTGAACAGCCTCAAAGTGCCTAGGGAACATACAGCCTGAAAACTTGATGACCGCGGCAGTGGGTGATAAATTATGGGACAACAAGGCAGCATGTGAGAGAACCACAACCTTGTTTTGAAGGTAATGAAGTTGTGGTCAAAATTGTGGACTTGTGCAAAGGATGCCCTGCAACCATCAACCTTTCCCAAGAGGCGATTGCAAAAATTGCCAATATAAATGCTGGAAAGATTCGTATCAAATATGAGCCGTAAGCGTACATCCATTGTGTATACGCTTTTAAGCCTACACCTACCTAATTATGACATTGGTCCCAATCCATCGGTCTGATTTCAGAACCAAGCCCATTCTAATGTTTATCTCACTGTAAAAAGAATTGAAAACAAGAAATTCGGGTTTTAAGTTTCAATTACGGGAAAAGATTAAAAAATTAAAACAGAATCACTAAATGTGTGTGTGAAAAAAATAATAATAATAATAACAATTACTTTTTTGTTTAAAGGAAAAAAAAAAAACTGTTTGAAAAATGTTATAGAACGTGCGTGCCCTATATTAGATGGAAAATCTTGACCATCTTTGAGCATAAACCATCCTGTTTTAATTTGAAAATCTTGATTTTTTTTTCCCTCTAACACTAGTGCTAGGAGTATCAATTTTTTTTTTTTTAATGTTATAATTGTTTCTAACATGTTTCTGATCATGTGTAGGTTTTGATAAGCAAAGGAGTGTCCAGTTTTATTTACGGGCTGGATTGACATCTCCTGTCCAATTTTTGTATCTCAAATAGTGTCTAACTAATCATATTTTGACACATCATTGAAAGAAGTTAAATTTTAATATATAGAAATTAGTTAGAAAGCATTTTAGACTTTCTAAGATAACGTGACATAATATTATTTATTAGATATCATTTGAGACACCAAAATTAGATAGAAAATGTAGATCCTTTGGGGCCCACTGAAGCAAATAATTTAGTTTTATCCCATATACTACTTTTCTTTCATATTGACCCCTATAAAACCCATTAAAAAAGAGTTTGTATTTTTAGTTTATTTTATGTATTTTGTTGGTTTTCCTATTATCTTATTATCGAGCTCTACTCTCATTTTTATTTCTTTACATTTTTTTATTCTTCTTTCTAATTTTATTATTCGTTTATTCAGTCACCAAGATTTGTATGCTTTAATAACCAATAATTAATGTATGTTGATCTATTTAAACTTATTGAAGAATCGAATACACAACTAAATGGGTAATCGTCTAAATAAAGGACATTTCAGTTTTTTTTTTTTTTTTTTTTTTTTGGTGTGTGATCAGAAAGACATTTTAGTTAGTTTATTGAGAAAATAAATTAAGGGTTTTATGCTATGTTTTCGGGAATGAGATTATAATACAACACCGTTAAATATGAAAACCGTAAAGACAAAAAAAGAAAGAAAAAAAAAAAAAGAAGTGGTACTAAATAATGTTGAACTTTTATTTGTTAGTGTGTTATTATTTTAATCCATAAATTTAATGGTTACTAGTACCACACTAAAATAAGATTCTGATTGTACTAGTTGTCTTCTTTATATTTCCTGCCCGTTAGTAAATAAAATAACAAATGCTTCATAGTTCAAACAAGAAAATTCTTCAAGTACTTAAGTAACAAGCACTTGACCAACAAATCTTTTCTTTTGTCTGGTTGATCGTCTAAAATTAAAAAGAAGGAAAAATTATTTTTATACTGCTTATGATATGTCAGAATTAGTTAGCATTCTTTTGACCGTAGCCAACAGTTTATCATCTTTTATTGTTTTGTCAATTTTAAATCTGATGGTTTGGAACGTGTATTTTGGATGAAAATACTTAAATGACATTTTGGTTTAATAAGGCCCACTGCGATCTATTTAAATAACATTTTGTGTTCGATCTATCCTTGTATTCGATCTATTTTTTGGGCAGGTGGGGTGATTTTGTAGTTTTCTGTGCAACCCTAGAATTGATTAGTCAAGTTCTGTCAAAAAAAATAAGGGTTACCATATTATTAAAATGTTAAGGTTATTACTACACTTTTAAGATTGTTGTGATCATTAACACTATGATTTAAAATAATAATAATAATAAAATAAAATGCTTGTTTAGATCATAAATTCAAACCAATAATTTAAATAGTAACTTTAAATTGTTATTAGAGAAAGAACTCTAGAAAAAAAATTTTGAAAAGTGAGTTTAATATAGAATGTCAAACAGAAACCAAGTAATATTAAAGTAAAAAAGAAAAAGGAGAGAAAAAATTAATGTCATAATAGTTTACTCAAATTGTTATTTTGAAAATTTGCATTATGTGCATGTTTGTAAAATTTTAGCTAAAAAAGATTTAAAGCAAACATTAGTAATACATTTTACAGAAGAGAAGATTTTCATAGAAATTTAAGCCTTCTTATCCTTTCATTCCGTCAAAACCTTCGCCGCAACATGGTCTTTCATTTCAATTCAATTGCTCTTTGTTAACAATCCAAGGATCCTCAAAATTCTATAATTTTGTTACTAATCCCTTTATTAACCTTTCGATATTGGAAAAAAAAAATAAAGGAATATTGACAGATGAACATTATTATGTAACAAAAGTTTTCATGATACAAGGCCAAACAAACAATCACATGAACCAAATCCATTCAGTTTGAGCTCATGATTCAGGAACAGAATAATGGATTATTGAGTTGGTTATTCATTGGATAAAACATGATAAGAAATTGATCGTCTCATCGTTTGGGTATCATTACCTTGTTCACAACATAGTAAGTTATTGATCAGCTAAGATGAAATTCAAAACTTCTTGATGAAGTCGTATATGTGGGCGCTGATTTCCTCCGGCTTTGCTTGGTTGATGAAGTGAGCTGCCCCTTCTATAATAACCACTTCCTGCAATGCGGGCACATCTTTCTTGAAGCCTCGCTTTCTATGTACTGCTTCACGCCGGCCAATGGTAGGTGCTGTCTTCATCGCCGACGATGAACTTCGTTGGAACTTTGATTTGTGCTCCGGTCCATGGACTTATGAGCTCCCATGTTCTACAAAACCAGAAAGGAAATTAGCGGGATAGACTGGGAGGATTAGTGGGTAGATTTTGTGGGATTCAAAATCTTCCCTAGGACCCAATTTTGTCCTTCCCAATAGGGATGGATCAGGGAAAGTGATTTTTGTTTTCTTTCCTTCCCCTCATACGAGATTCATTCACCTAGGTTATCTATCTTTTCTTCCTTCCTATTTTCACCTTTTCCTACAAATTTGGTCTTGATGGACAAATAAAACCAGAAGGGGACTTTATAGCTTTTTTGAGAAACTATCAACGTCAAATTATCGTAGAATTTGGATAGGAACATTGGAGGAGTCATGTCATGATCAATAAAAAGGAAAAGAAAGAAATTACATACATGTCAACAGCTCGATAATAGTTCAATCCACCGGTGAAGCCCTTCTGATCAAACTTACTAGCACAGTAATCAATGTACTCTTCCGACAGCCAAGAAGGCAATGTATCTGGAACTTTTATAGCTTTGAATCCTACATCTTTAGGTATGCAAAGAAGAGTTAGACCGAATGATGTATATAGTTTCTTGAGTACTGTTGTGATGTCCTCGGAAGTGAAATCTTTTTCGATCTCTCCTGGCTCCTGCATCGCCATTCTGCAAATTAACACCGATGCAAAGCAAGCAAGGTGTACGCTATTCTAGACCGTATCATATATTAACATCATGGGCTAGTTTTTTGCTCGTATAAAGAATGAAATGATTAGAAAACCTCCATTTCCAACATTTGTACTGAACACAATACCAAGTCCTTAATCTAATGGGGATGTCGAGGGGACGGGGTTCTCTTGTCACCTTTCGTTTTTAGGGAAAGTTGGGTTTTCGCAAATGACTACATGGTTTATGACTCAAAAACTTTCTAACGTGAAAAACAGAAAAGCATATGCAGAATAGGAACAATTCTGGCTTCATCTAGACAATAATCCAGTTTAAGACCGCTAAATTGAAACAATAGTATGAGCAAAAAGTGAAATCACTCATATACCAAAATTGACATGACTTTGCAACAATAGAAACTACCAAAATTGACCTTGTTTCATTTTTTACACTTAACCACTCGTATGGTTGCATTATGTAAAAATAGGTCTTTCAGGGTCGTTCCGAAGTCATTTTACTAATTAAATTTTTCATTATTTAAATTTTGGTAGAGTTTATTAAAATAGCTTTCATTAAGGCTAAACATAGAATCCAAGAATCTTTAACCTGAATAGTATCACAATTTAGGAAAGCTAAAAGCATTAAAAGGGTAGCAACAGTAATTTGTCTTGGCTAAAAAAAAAACACTTTGTATATCCTCTATATATAAAAATTATCCAAACACACAATTCATATAAATATATAACTTAAAATATACATTAAATGCAAATATTCAGTTCATATGAACATTCAATGCAATCAACATTAAAATAATGCACTACATAAAAATGCTCCTGTTCATAAATCAAACTGTTGAAATTTAATCGGGATAGTTGCAAGCAATAGCCTTTTAAATAAAAATAAAAAGGATAAATTGCTTATTTAATTCCTAAACTTTTAATTTTATACAATTTCGGTTCATGATCATTTTTTGTAATTGAAATGTCCCTAAGCTAGTATAACGTTATTATAAAAGTCATTTTCATTAATTTGTGGATATAATTCATATGTAATTTGATCAAAAAATAATGCTACTAAGAGATTCTGTTTAAAATTAACCAAAAAGACTATTATAATAATATTTTTAATAATTTAGAGTCATTCTAGTCATGAAAAAATATCAAAAACCATTGTATAAACTTAAAAATTTAAGGACCGTTTAGCAATTTACGCAAATAAGAAATTAGTGGCTCCAAAACAGTAGCAGCTAAAAATTCAAAACCAGAGATTAATCCAGATTAGGATTCAAACAATCACCTGAAACCTGCAAATGTAGAAATCGTCGCCAAAGAAAGCCCTGAGTCCGTCGACGAACTTTATCACCGGATTCCTGGGCATGAAAGCGACGCCGAGGTTGACGAGAGCCTTCACCTTTTCGGGCTTGAATAGGGCGAAGTACCAGGCCATGAAAGCCCCCCAGTCGTGGCCTACCAGGAACACCTGGTCCAGGCCCAGCTGCTCCAGAAGCCCAACCAGGTCGCCGACCACGTGGTGGACAGAGTATGACGCCGGGGACAGCGGCGCGTCGGAGTCGCCGTAGCCGCGGAGGTCTGGAGGTCTGGAGCGATGCAGCGGAAGCCGAGGGCGGAGAGGGCGAGCATCTGGTGCCGCCAGGAGTACCAGAGCTCGGGGAAGCCGTGGAGGAGCAGGATCGGCGGACCACTCCCGATGGACGCCACGTGGATGTTGATCCCGTTTGTGGTGATCACCGAGTGCTCGATTTTCTCCATTTCTTCCTTTTTTTTTTTTTTTTTTTTTTTTTCGATTTGCTTGTAAAGTGTAACTTGATTTTCTTTGTCTTAAAGTCAGACCTCTCAATTCTAGCAAGAGAAGTTGAAAGAGAGCGACGGGAAAGAGATTTCGGTTGCGGTGTCGTTTTTTGTTTCAATGGTTATCTGACGTGTGTTTTCCCATTTATTTTTTATATCAACATTTATTATTGTGTCGTGTTTTTTTTTTTTTTTTTTTTATTTCTGTTTTTTTCCTTATTATCTGTCCTACTTTTTTCTTTGACTTTGTTCCCCATTAAGATCCAAATCCCGTGATTTACGTCGCAATTATGGGAAATCTGGTTTTAACTCTGAAGATTCGAGTGGGGTGGCATTGACTAATAGACCTCCCCCCATGTTGGAATCTTTGACTTCTCCTTTGGTGAATGAGACGTCTAATAACTTGGTTGGGAATTCTTTTAATGATTCACGTAAGGAGCATGTGACTTCTAAGGGGGGTGGAAGAGGTACGTGAACAAGAGCATGTTGATCCTAAGGTTCCCCTTTTTGAATTTGTGGCTGGTTCTAACGGTAAAACTACACGTAAAAAGGAGAAGCTTGTGATCCAAAAAAATACTGGTGCCTAGTTGGTTTTGGGAGCGGGTCCTGAGGGTCAAGGTGCGTCAAAGAGAGAGCTGGTTGGCGATTTGGCTACAGGTGATCGCAAAAGAATGGTGCTTGGTGACGTCTCGAATACTGTTATATATATCGGCGGAGGTTGTGGCGCAACCCCGCCGGGAGCAATGAGTGTGGTTGTTTGGAACGCCTGTGGACTCGGGGATCCACGGGTGTTTGACAAGCTTCAGATGATGGTCCGAAGCTTCTCCCTGAACTTAGTTTTCATTTCGGAGACTAGGTTACGTGGTCGGAGGGCAACTTTAGTGAAGAGTAGACTTGGATTCGATGGAGGAATGCATGTTGATAGTGTAGGTAGAAGTGGCGGCCTCATTTTTCTCTGGAAAAAAGATTGGGATGCGGTGGTTAAGGAGTATTCTCGAGGCTTCTATTGATCCTTTTGTGACTTACCCCGACGGAAAGGATTGGCATTTCACAGGCTTCTATGGCCATCCTGAGAAAGTGCAACGCCATCTCTCGTGGGATCTCCTTCGCCTCTTCGTTGGCAATTTACTTTGCCTTGGCTGATCGCAGTAGATTTTAATGAGGTTCTACATCTCTCGGAGAAGAAAGGAGGAGCTGCTAGATTGGATAGAAGTATGTTTGGCTTCCAAGATGCCGTGGTTGAGTGTGAAATTGACAATTTGAGCTTTTAAGGCTATCCTTTTACTTGGAATAATCGTCAAGACCCGCCGGGGAATATATAAGAAAGACTCGATAGATGTTTTGCGGGAAGAGAGAGGGGGCTGAGAGAGACAGGGACGGCCGGGGAAGGAGGGGAAGAGAACAGCCGGAGAGGGAGGCCGGCGGAGAAAGAGCGCGAGCAAAGGGGAGAGAGAGAGAGAGAGAGTCTGAACTCTGAACTGAAGAGAGAAGAAAAGAAAAACTCACAGGGGTTAAAAAGACAAAAGACAGATAAAAAATAAAATCTAAAACTTTGAAAAGCAAAGAAAAAAGTTACGTCATATTGATTAACACGAGAGATTTTGTGTTATATTGATCAATAAATAAATAAAAAGTAGTTGTTTAAGTTTTCTTTTTTTTTTTTTTGATATATTATTATGTTGGTTTTCAAATTTTTAAGTCGGTGATGTTTTTAGCCCTCTGTTTGGATCATCATTTTGCACTTATAAAAGTGTTTTAGTCACTATTTGAGAGACAATTAGATATGGAGTTTTGAAAGTTAGAGTTGATATGAGTTTCCAAGATATGATTTTGATGTAAATGAACTTGTCTATTTCTTAACTATATTAAAAGAGTAGAAAACGTCTTACTGTTCATTTTTTGTAGTAAAAAACGGTGCGTTTTTGTGCATCTTGCTTTTTTTTTCCTGACTCTCGGTAGGGGCTTAGTGTTTGTTTGGGAAGGTAGTTCAAACTAATAACTCAAACTTAAATATTTGTCCTTTTCTCAAAAAAATTTTTGTATTTTTTGAAAAAGTTTTTTGTCTCATCTAAAAAGTCAACAAAAATTACTATTACAACTAAAATATTTTAACTCAAACTAACATACCAAACAAATCATTAGTCAATAATTGTAGACAGTTGTTCATGATACTAGCCTTATAGGTGTAAGATATAGCTGTGTAAAAGCCTATATGTCCTTTGCTTTTTTTTTCTTTATTTCTTTATTTTTTTTTTATTTTTTGCCTTCCACTTATGTTCCTTGCATATAATTGTTAACTTTGTTTATTTATTTAATTTTTATTTAGTATCATCATTTTTACATTGTCAGACATATTATAAAGGTTAAAATATGATATAAAAATTGATTCCTTTTAAATATGTATCAACTTTTTTTTTTCAGATTATTTTAGTCACGTTTTAAAATCCTTATTCCAATAATACATCTTATTTTCATAATCCTACGTATATAAAAGAGTGAATAAAATTTCACTGTTCTTTTTTGGTAGTCAACAACATACTGCTGTTTGGTGCTTTTTTTTTTTTTTGGCTTTTTCATGGAGAACGCTTTTTTTTTTTTTTTTGCTTTTTAATTATGATAAGTTTTCTTTTCTTCATTACATGATCAAACTTTTTTTTTTCTTTTTCAAGAGTTTTCACGATGGATTAAATGAGGTTCTCAACTTTCTACTTTATTACTTTTGATAATATTTATGTGATTATTTTACTTTTTTTGACATGAAAATTAATTTTCATTTCATTATATTTCCTTAACATTCAACAGAATAATAAATTTGGTTGTAAAATATGCACTTTATTAGTGCGTTTTTGTTTGTTTGGAAAAAATGTTTAAGTGTTGTTGTTGTTGGTTTTTTTTTTTTTTAAATGAAACTATTTGGTTCTTCATGTCATTTTTCCATATTTTGTTTTTCTGCCGTTAATTTTTTCTTATCCCCTTTCTATTTTGTTTTACTTATATTTCATCATTTTTTCTTAAATTTCTGGCTTGTCTTTTTTCAATTTTTTTTATACTTCTTCCTGCAACTTTTCTATTTTCTTTGTTTCTTTTTTTTTTTTTTCCTCCTTATTAGAACCTCAACGTCCCAAATTTTCTCTCTTAAAATCTGTATTATATCAGCTTTCTCATTGATAACTTTAATATCCTTAATTGATTATGGTCAGTCTTCAAAAACATATTATCAGATTACTGTTGTTTTAAATAATCATTTGCAACAAAATGATATAAAATTTTGATTTTAGATAACATAATATATACTGTCAATATTGTGAAAGAACAAAATAATCAATATTATTATGTGTTTTATATAATAAATATTAAGTCACCGTGATTTTATGATAAAATGTAATTTTTGAATTTAGATAATTATTATTTTATTTTATTTTTAAATTAATTATTTATTTATTTATTTTTTATAATGTTGTTTATATTACACATTATAAAAACTACAATTACAGTTTATCCGTGCATTGCACGTATTTGATAACTAGTGTAATGAAAAAAGTATAAAAATTTAAAATGTAGTTACAAAAAAAAATATATATATATATAGATATTATTTTGTTTTTATCAAATCTATTCATTAAAAAAAAAACCATCTTATTCAACATGAAATGAGAAAGTTACATAATTTTAAAGTTTGAGTATTTTGAAAATGAGAAATAAAGATTTGAAAATAATTAACAGTGAAATTAGTTTATTTTTGAAGAAAAAGATAAAAATAAAAAAGTATTTTCTAACTCTCCCCAAACAGGCCCATAATTGGAGTTAATCAAATATAATTGGATTTTCAGAAATCTTTCTTAAAGTAATGGGATGTTAAGAAATGTTATATTATAGTTTTTAACTGCTTATAATCATATCTAATAATATTCATGAGAAAATTTTATAAAATGTAGGGGAAACTTCTCAAAAATGTAATGTTACAAACTCTCCATTATTACAACTTTTTTTTTCCCTCTCTTTGCATTTGAATTGCCCAGTAAACCTTCTAGCCCACCACATGACAGGTTAGAAGTCCGCCACACAGTAAATTTTTTAAAAGAAAAAATAAGAAAATTTTTTAATCTACTTGTTTTTTTTTTTTTTTTTTTTTCTGCTGTTACTTTGTTGTATTTGTATATTCTAGTTTTTAGAGAAATTGGTGTGATTAACAGAATTACCGAGGACTAACTGGACACGACCGATCAGGTTTGAAGTATCCGTTTTCGGAGGATCAAAACAACGTTTTCAAAAAGTTTCTCACATTTATAGAGAAGGAAATGCAGTGGCTGAGAAACTTGCTGCTCATGTGTTCATCTTAACGATTCGAGATGCGTGGTTCGATGCTCCGGCTACCTAAAACTATCTTCTGGTGTGTGATTTAAGTCTTCCTACTCTCAGATTTTCAGATCATTAGCTCTTGCCCACTTTGTGCCTGTTTTCAAGGCGTTCATCATCTATTCAATCTGCATCGCAGCGTTTCTCCGTTCTTACGCTTGATCAAGCACCCTTTTTTAGGTTTTTCCGTTGAGTTTTACTAATTAAACTAAATCTTGTTTGAAAAACAACAACGCCAAGATTACTTGCCTATATCTCAACTTCGCATCAATGCTTTCTGTTTTCACTTGAGAACTGGCATTTATTTTCGACGTGTTAGACAGTACGGCGCAGAAAGTATTAATTTACCATCCGTATTGACTTACAACACATAACACAACATTCTTACCTATATTGTAGGTTAAAAAATAAAAATTAAAAAAAAAAAGTTTTGGTGAAAACCATTAAACAAGCAAGTGAAAGACATTACAAACTGAATAAGTCTAATGTCATTTTTCTATCAAATTCTGACATTGAGATTACTACAGAACCTGACCACAAGAAAACAGACACAAATCAATTCCTACCAAGCGGGAGAGATCTGCAAGAATACGTTTCCTTGAAATCCGACTTCTTTGAGGAAGTGAAAATCGATGCGTACACTTCCTTGGTCGCGTTCGCTGGAGCAATATCCGTCGCTTTGAACCGCTTAGCTGCGTTACCATTACTCGCACTCTTCAACAGGAATCCCGCCATTACTAGCAGGTTTTCCAACCTTCCCATTAGCTTCCACCTTAGACAAAGGTTTCAACAGATGATCGGATTTAACTCTATCACTAATTCCATGCTTTGTGCCACTCAACCGAGCCATATCTGAATCCAAACCCAATCCTGAAACCAAACCATCTTCCGCATTCTTAACCTTCTTCCCTTTCTTCTCCTTCAATTTCCCCTTCTCCATCTCCATCCTCTCTCTCAACACCATCACTTCCTCATCACTCCCATTTATCACAATCTTATCACTCTCTGTAAACTCGACATGGCACACAAGACACGAGGATGTCTTGACCTCCTTCAAAGCCTTGGCGCTCAAAACATGCCCGCATTTCCTCAGCGCAAAAAACTTATATTTCCCATTAAACTCAAGCCCTGTGATCGGACACTGAAACCTCGTGTCCCAATCCCCATCCCCGCCGGGAATCGCAGAGAGCTGAATCTTGATCATGTCCTTCAACCCCTTAATATGCCCAAACGCCTTTGGGATCTTCTTCCCCAACAAAGCCTCAACCAAAGCTTCCTTGTTGAACAAGTTACCCAGCCAATCCACGACACACGGCTCCTTCAACGGCTCGTTTGACAACGCGCAATTCAGCCATTTCGACAGCCTCTGCTCGTTTGGATCAACCTTATCGGGCTTCTTCTCTGCGTACATGTTTAGGTAGCAGTCACGGGACTCCGCTCCGGTGGCGCCGCCATCCCCGCCCCCGCCGCGGGCTCGGGAGCGTAAAATTAGGGTCGAGAGAGGGGCAATTTGGGAATTTAGAATCGAGGAGTCATCGGAGAGAGGCGTACCGTTGAAGGTGAAGTAGGAGGAGGAAGAGAGGGTTTCGGAAGGGAAAAGAGAGAGCTTAAGGTCGTGGAAGGTCAGAGATTCGGTTGGGATTAGGGTTAGGGTTTTTGTCGGAATTTGCAGGTCCGGCGATTGGACGAAGATCTGAATCCGGCGAGCCTCGCGGTGCATCTTTCTCTCCGGTTTCTAGGGTTTACTGAAAATTAGGGTTTCGAAATCAGAAAAAATTGTGCAGAAAGAGATTTCATAACAGATAGAATTGAAATCAAGCAGGAAACATAAATTCAATTGGGAAATTTGGGATTTAAGGTCGTTCAAGAGAGAAAATCCTACCTCAAGGTTTGACGATTTCTGGAATTTCTCTTTGCTCCAGAAAAAATTGCTGCAAAAATCTGCCTTCTACTCGGTGGAAATCTCGGTCGGTGGTGAAGAAGCCGAGGAGAGAAAGCTGAATTGGGTTGTGCTTCCGTTAACAGAGCAAGAGAAGAGAGAGAGAGAGAGATGGAGGGATCGTGAGGTAGAAATTTGTGAAAATGACCTAATCACAAACTTAAATTAGCAAAATGACTTTCCATTTTATTTTGAATTTTTTTAATTCATAAAATGCTGACTCAATTTTAAAATAACAAGAAAGTAAACTAAAATAAATAATTAACTCATTTCCCTTCCCCCTTCCCGCGTCCTTCCTTCCTTCGAGAGCTATTTCTGAGTTCTTCCTCTTCCTCCCGAATTCCTCCCTCCCTCTGGTTCTCCTTCTTCTTCGAGCCCTCCGAGTGCTGTTCGGCCCTCTGCTTCTCCTTCTTCTTCTTCTTCCAGCCGAAGCTCTCTACTTCTCCTTTTTCTTCTTCTTCTTCTTCGAGCCCTCTGCTTCTCCTTCTTCTTCTTCGAGGCCTCTGTTTTTCTGTTCTTTTTGTTGTTCTTCGAGCCCTCTGTTCTTCGAGCCCTCTGCTTCTCCTTCTTCTTCTTCTTCGAGCCCTTTGTTCTTCTGATAGTCAGCTTCTCCTTCTTCTTCGAGCAAATTCTTCCTGTTCTTCTTCTTCGTCCAAATCTCACCACCTCTTCCCTTCGTTCCTCTGCTTCTTCTTCCTCGTTTCCTCCCCCAGAGATCTCTCTCGTTCGCAGAAAAGAACGCCAGTCTTATTATCACCTTATGTGGTACAATTGCCAATAAGGCTTCAACCCTCAAGTTCTGATGCTCAAAAAAAGTTGCAAGATACTTCAAAGCCTACAAAAACACTTTGATCAAGAAATCTAGTTTTGTCAATAATTTGATTTACAATTTAGTTATATATGTATATGTAAATATAATATTGGATTCATATTTTGGTCTTTAACGTTTTAGTGCCAAGTGTTGGTTTTTTATTTTTTTTTTTAGTGAACGTCAAAATTACCATATCAAAGGCTCAAAATGTCTGGCCGTCCCTTGTAAACATTTACTTTTTTTAAAATTTTTTCTGTAAAGCGAAAATACTAAAAAACCATGCCAATGACAAAAATCATGTATGATTTGCCTTTAAACGTTTGGAACGACTAAGAATGACTACGGAACGACCATGGAAAAGGACGAAACAACCACTTTTTATGACTTGTCAATGTTGACTTTTTTTTTTAAATTTTTTCCGTGGAACAAAAACACCAAAAAACTATGCCAATGTCTTTTACCATGTATGATTTGCCTCTCAACCTTCGGAACAACCATGGAACGACCACCTAAAATGGCGGAACGACCACTCAAAAGTCATGTAAATGTTGACTTTTGTCATTTTTTTTCCGTGGAACCAAAACACCAAAAAAAACTATGTCAATGTCTTAAGCCATGTATAATTCGCATCTAAACCTTCGGAACGACCACAAAACGACCACCCAAAATGGCGGAACGACCACCGAAAATGACGAAACGACCACTAAAAAAGACTTGAAATGTTGACTTTTTTCAAACTTTTTACCGTTAAATGAAAAAATTAAAAAAAAAGTCACCAACATCTAAAGGCATGTAGGAGAAGGCCATAAACCCTCGGAACGACTAGGAACGACCACGGAACGATCACCGAAAAGGGCGGAACGACCACTAATTTTGACTTGGAAATATTGACTTTTTTCAAATTTTTGACCGTTAAACGAAAAAATTAAAAAAAGTTGCAAACGACAAAAGGCATGTATGACAAGCCCATAAACCATCGGAACGACCAGGAACGACCACGGAACAACCACTCAAAACGGCGGAACGACCACTACAAAGTCGCTTGGAAATGTTGAATTTTTTAAAATTTTTGCCGTTAAATGAAAAAATAAAAAAAAAAGTCACCAACGACTAAAGGCATGTATGACAAGCCTATAAAACATCGGAACGACCACAGAACGACCACCCAAAACAGCGGAACGACCACTAAAAAGTCACTTGAAAATGTTGACTTTTTTCAAAATTTTGACCGTTAAACGAAAAAATTAAAAAAAGTTGCCAACGACAAAAGGCATGTATGACAAGCCCATAAACCATCGGAACGACCACTCAAAACGGCGGAACGACCACTAAAAAGTCACTTGAAAATGTTGACTTTTTTCAAATTTTTGCCGTTAAATGAAAAAATAAAAAAAAAAAGTCACCAACGACTAAAGGCATGTATGAAAAGCCTATAAACCATCGGAACGACCAGGAACGACCACAGAACGACCACCCAAAACGGCGGAACGACCACTAAAAAGTCACTTGGAAATGTTGACTTTTTTCAAATTTTTTACCGTTAAATGAAAAAATTAAAAAAAAGTCACCAACGTCTAAAGGCATGTATGAGAAGCATATCAACCCTCAGAACGACCAGGAAGGACCGCGGAACGACCACCGAAAAAGGCGGAACGACCACTAAAAAGTCACTTGGAAAGGTTGACTTTGTTCAAAAATTTTACCGTTAAATGAAAAAATTTAAAAAAAGTCACCAACGTCTAAAGACATGTATGAGAAGCCCATCAACCCTCGGAACGACCAGGAACGACCGCGGAACGACCATCAAAAAGGCGGAACGACCTCTAAAACGACTTGAAAAATGTTGACTTTTGAGAGATTTTTTACCGTTATTTGAAAAAATTAGAAAAAAGTCACCAACTACTAGAGGCATGTATGAGAAGCCCAAAAAACCTCGGAACGACCAGGAACGACCGTGGAACGACAATCGAAAACGGCGGAACGACCTCTAAAAGTAACTTGGAAAGTGTTGACTTTTGTGAGATTTTTTACCGTTAATTGAAAAAATTAGAAAAAAGTCATCAAATACTAGAGGCATGTATGAGAAGCCCATCAACCCTCGGAACGACCAGGAACGACCGTGGAACGACCATCGAAAACGGCGGAACGACCTCTAAAAGTAACTTGGAAAGTGTTGACTTTTGAGAGATTTTTTACCGTTAATTGAAAAAATTAGAAAAAAGTCACCAAATACTAGAGGCATGTATGAGAAGCCCATCAACCCTCGGAACGACCAGGAACGACCGTGGAACGACCATCGAAAACGGCGGAACGACCTCTAAAAGTAACTTGGAAAGTGTTGACTTTTGGGAGATTTTTTACCGTTAATTGAAAAAATTTAAAAAAAGTCACCAACGTCTAAAGACATGTATGAGAAGCCCATCAACACTCGGAATGACCGCGGAACGACCATCGAAAAGTGTGGAACGACCATTAAAAAAGACTTTGAAAAGGTTGACTTTTGTGAAATTTTTTACCGTTAAATGAAAAAATTAGAAAAAATTCACCAACATCTAAAGTCATGTAGGAGAAGGCCATAAACCCTCGGAACGACCAGGAACGACCGCGGAACGACCATCCAAAAAGACGAAACGACCACTAAAAAGAGTCGAAAAATGTTGACTTTTAGTAGAAATTTTACCGTTAATTGAAAAAATTAGAAAAAAGTCACCAACTACTGGGGGCATATATTAGAAGGCCAACAACGTCCGGAACGACAAGGAACGACCGCGGAACGACCGTCCAAAAAGGCGGAACGACCTCTAAAAAGACTTGAAAAATGTTGACTTTTAGTAGAAATTTTACCGTTAAATGAAAAAATTCAAAAAAAAATCAAAAACTACTAGAGGCTTGTATGAGAAGGCCAACAACGTCTGGAACGACCGCGGAACGACCATCCAAAAGTGCGGAACGACCACTAATTTTTCACTTTGAAAATGTTAACTTTTCCAAATTTTCTACCGTTAAATGAAAAAATTCAAAAAAAAATCAAAAACTACTAGAGGCTTGTATGAGAAGGCCAACAACGTCCGGAACGACCGCGGAACGACCATCCAAAAGCGCGGAACGACCGTCCAAAAGTGCGGAACGACCACTAATTTTTCACTTAGAAAATGTTGACTTTTTCAAATTTTCTACCGTTAAATGAAAAAATTCAAAAAAAATCAAAAACTACTAGAGGCTTGTATGAGAAGCCCATCAATGTCCGGAACGACCATCCAAAAGTCCGGAACGACCGCGGAACGACCATCCAAAAGTCCGGAACGACTAGAAATAGTCCACCTTTTCCAAGTCAAAATTAGTGGTCGTTCCGGACTTTTGGATGGTCATTCCGCGGTCGTTCCTGGTCGTTCCGGACGTTGATGGGCTTCTCATACAGTACTCGAGCCGTTTGTGATTTTTTTTGAATTTTTTCATTTAACGGTATAAAAATTGAAAAAGTCAACCTTTTCTAAGTGACATTTTAGAGGTCGTTCCGCCTTTTTGGATGGTCGTTCCACGGTCGTTCCTGGTTGTTCCGAACGTTGATGGGCTTCTCATACATTCCTTGAGCCGTTTGTGATTTTTTTTGAATTTTTTCATTTAATGGTAGAAAATTTGGAAAAGTCAACCTTTTCTAAGTGACTTTTTAGAGGTCGTTCCGCCTTTTTGGATGATCGTTCCGTGGTCGTTCCTGATCGTTCCGAGGTTTGTTGGGCTTCTCATTCATGCCTTTAGTCATTGGTGGCTTTTTTCTAATTTTTTCAATTAATGGTACAAAATTTCACAAAAGTCATCATTTTCCAAGTCTTTTTTAGAGGTCGTTCCGCCTTTTTGGATGGTCGTTCCGCGGTCGTTCCTGGTCGTTCCGAGGTTTGACGGGCTTCTCATACATGCCTCTAGTCATTGGTGGCTTTTTTCTAATTTTTTCAATTAATGGTACAAAATTTCACAAAAGTCATCATTTTCCAAGTCTTTTTTAGAGGTCGTTCCGCCTTTTTGGATGGTCGTTCCGCGGTCGTTCCTGGTCGTTCCGAGGTTTGACGGGCTTCTCATACATGCCTCTAGTCATTGGTGGCTTTTTTCTAATTTTTTCAATTAATGGTACAAAATTTCACAAAAGTCATCATTTTCCAAGTCTTTTTTAGAGGTCGTTCCGCCTTTTTGGATGGTCGTTCCGCGGTCGTTCCTGGTCGTTCCGAGGTTTGACGGGCTTCTCATACATGCCTCTAGTCATTGGTGGCTTTTTTCTAATTTTTTCAATTAATGGTACAAAATTTCACAAAAGTCATCATTTTTCAAGTCTTTTTTAGAGGTCGTTCCGCCTTTTTGGATGGTCGTTCCGCGGTCGTTCCTGGTCGTTCTGAGGTTTGACGGGCTTCTCATACATGCCTCTAGTCATTGGTGGCTTTTTTCTAATTTTTTCAATTAATGGTACAAAATTTCACAAAAGTCATCATTTTCCAAGTCTTTTTTAGAGGTCATTCCGCCTTTTTGGATGGTCGTTCCGCGGTCGTTCCTGGTCGTTCCGAGGTTTGACGGGCTTCTCATACATGCCTCTAGTCATTGGTGACTTTTTTCTAATTTTTTCATTTAATGGTACAAAATTTCACAAAAGTCAACATTTTCCAAGTGACTTTTAGAGGTCGTTCCGCCTTTTTGGATGGTCGTTCCGCGGTCATTTCTGGTCGTTCCGAGGGTTGACGGGCTTCTCATACATGCCTCTAGTTATTGGTGACTTTTTTCTAATTTTTTCAATTAACGGTAAAAAATTTCGTAGAAGTCAACATTTTCCAAGGCTTTTTAGAGGTCGTTCCGCCTTTTTGGATGGTCGTTCCGCGGTCGTTCCTGGTCGTTCCGAGGGTTGAGGGGCTTCTCATACATGCCTCTAGTAGTTGGTGACTTTTTTCTAATTTTTTCAATTAACGGTAAAAAATTTGAAAAAAGTCAACATTTCCAAGTCTTTTTTAGAGGTCGTTCCGCCATTTTGGATGGTCGTTCCGCGGTCGTTCCGAGGGTTGATGGGCTTCTCATACATGCCTTTAGATGGTGGTAACTTTTTTCTAATTTTTTCATTTGCGGTAAAAAATTTCACAAAAGTCAACTTTTTCCAAATTTTTTATTTTTGGATGGTCGTTCCGCGGTCGTTCCTGGTTGTTCTGAACGTTTAGTGGCAGATCATACATGTCTTTTATCATTGGTAACTTTTTTTTTTTAATTTTTTCATTTAACGGTAAAAACTTTTGAAAAAGTCAACATTTCCAAGTCAAAATTAGTGGTCGTTCCGCACTTTTTGGTGATCGTTTTGCGGTCGTTCCGAAGGTTTGGAGGCTTGTCATACATGAATCTTGTCATTGGTGACTTTTTTTTAATTTTTTCATTTAACGGTAAAAAATTTGAAAAAAGTCAACATTTCCATATGCATCTGCTGTTGAAATGTAGAATAGAAAACTTATCAAGTAAATTAATACTTATGGTGCAAATTAATAGATATATTTGCAACTGAACTGAAAATAGACTAAATACTGTTCATCATTGAGAACTTTTTCAAATGAAAATAAAAAGAGAAATTAATAATGAAATTGATGCACAAAATGGAAGGGAATAGCAAGCAAATAAGTTGAAAACTTTTTCAACTAGAATGTACACGCATCAAACCTTCCCTGAGTTCTTAGGACCGTTCTGATACATGACACTCATCAATACCTAACCAAGAAAATCATCTCTTTGACTCTTTCGTATATTAAGAGACAGTCAATAACTGAAACATGTCTCAATTTTCGAGGGTTTTTAACAAGAGCAAGACGATATTTTGTATTTAATGTTGCTACTTATCTTCCTGAAGCCATGGGAATATCATAAAAATGCCAAAGCATTTCGTTTTCTTTTTTCAATCAACTCCAAATGTAAAAGCACCAAACAAGTAATGGAATCTATAAATAACCAAAAAAAAAAAAAGCACAAGCTAGTACACGATCATGGTCCAATAAAATTTTTCTACGCAGCATTTGCTCTGGGCTTTGAATTCAGCCTGGTACAAGCAAAATTTCATCTACATAAATCCTACTCATCAATGAAAATCCACAAAATTGAAAACTATGGTAAATGTTCTTTTGCTTAACAAAGAGACTCTTGTTTCATTATTTATGCTCCGACGACTTCGGTGGTTTCACCCTCGACCACTGTTTCGTCAACTGGCCTGTCCACTTTCACGCCAACGTCCTCTGAATAGTCACTGTGAACCTAAACAGCAAAATCAAGAAACGGGTTTAGAATCCAGATTGAACTACAGCAAAAAAGGAAAGTTTAAATGTTCCAATTTCCGGACTATCTCTGCACTGAATAAAGATTAAATGTTCCGCAATGTATGCAAACAAATAGAACTGTATACAGGGGAGTAAACGGTGAAATACCTCCATCAACTTGCCAAGATCAGATTTAGGAGCCTTGAGGATTTTAACTTTGCGAATGGAAACGTTTTAGCAGCTTGAGGTCTTCAAGTCAGCTACTCAAGTGCCCACTGCCGAGACCTTTTTTTTCTTTTTCTGGTGGTGCGGTTTTGGGTTTGGCAGAGAACAATGGGAGGAGAGCGAAGAACAAGGGTGATTGTTTGCTTTTCTCTTGCGGGAGGTCGAGGCAAGAAGAAGAAGAACAGGGAACAATGGGAGGAGAGCGAAGAACAAGGGTGATTTTTTGCTTTTCTCTTGTGGGAGGTCGAAGACGAAGATGAAGAAGGAGAACAGAGGACTCGAACTTTTTTTTGGTTTGTTTTTATGTTTTTTGTTTTTTTAAACCTTAATAACTTTAGTTTTTGAATTATTTTTTTAAAAGAAAAGTCATTTTGCTAATTAAAGTTTTTTAAAGGTTATTTTGCAAATTTTAAAAAGTCAAAAGACTATTTTACTAAAACACTCGTCGTGAGGGGAAGTGAAGGAAGAGAGAAAAAGAATTATTTTGGGATGAAAAAAATGAAAATTTGAGGTTGGGGACACTTATGTAAATTTCAGAAATTGTGCTGGACAAAACATAATTTTTTGAAAGTTAATGAATTAAAATACGATTTTAGAATTGGTCTTATTCTGTTCGGACACCCTTTTTATCTATAATTGTAGGGACATTTAGGGTCCGTTTGGTTCGTTAGTTTGAGTAGAAATATTTTAGTTGTAATAGTAAATTTTTTGAATTTTTAGAAAGAACAAAAAACTTTTTGGGAAAAAGACAAAAATTTTTTGGGAAAAAGACAAAAAAAGTACAGTTTGAGTTCAAATAAGATGACGAAACAAACGAAGCATTAAATTTTTATATTGAAATTAATTCATTTTTATAAAATTAATTATAAATTTTGTTGTTTAAAAAAAATAAAAACTTAAATAAAAAGGTATAATCTAGTTGGAGTTGGATTGAAGTGTCTAACGAAGTCAAATATATTGTTTTCTTTTAATAAGATTAAGAAATAAATGAAATTTTGAAGTAGGGTACACTTGTGTAAATATGATTTTAGAACTAACTTATTTTGTATGGGCATCCTCCCAAAACTCAAATTTAATAATTTAGTTATTAATTTTTTTTATCTGCAGTCAATTCCTTAATCTATAGTTTTCGATATTAATAGTCATTTTTCATCATGTTCGTTAAAATTTTAACGGTTCAACGATTGTTGCGCGTGATAATCTAAAAAACAATTTTACCATCATTTCTACTTAATTTTAACGCAAACTCCTTTTAAAGTTAGCAATAGCGGAGGTAAAAGGGGAAAGTAGGGGACTCGTTGAAATATTTTGTTCTTTTAAATTTATCTCAAAAGTTTTATAATTTTTAAAATTTACTCCAATTAAAAAGAAAAAAGTTCTCTTATAATTCATACTTTGCTCACTAAAAATAAAAAATCTAACATAATCCCTATTAAAATTAATTCTATGTTTATAATTTTACTACTTTACCTCATTAAAATTAAAAATTCTCATATAAACCACTAAAATTAAAAATTCTTATGTAGCCCCACTCCAAATTTCAAATGAGTTTGCATTGAAATTAAATAATAGAGATGTGTTAGAAATGCCAATTCTCACTTTAACTTTTAAGTACTAAGTCATGTGGTGATATGTTTTCTCTTCTTAAGTAGTCGTAATCAACTCATATTGCAATCTTTCAAACATTACGAATAAAATAATGTCAACTCATATGACGTATAAGTTGATACAAAAAAGTTAATATTGTAGTTGGTGTTCATATTATTATTATTATTTTTTTTAATACAAATGACAAGCAATGCCTTCTTTGCGCTATCACATTCAAGTCATGTGCAAAAAAACTGTCTAAAAATTTTAATAGACGTGAGGGAGAAGGATTAATTAAAAAAAAAAAAAGGAAAGAAAGAATATAAATTCAAAGATTGATTGTCAAAAAAAAAAAATTGGGAAACTATATTGTCAAATTTAAAAAATTTAGGAAGCAACTTTACAAAAAAAAGCTTTTAGAATCCAGATGGAAAGAATTTCTAAAAACTCCATAAATCTTTAAAAAATAATAATAATCTAGCGATATGTCCCTTACTCACCTCTCACTTCAACATCTAATACAAACAAATAAAGATAATTTCTTTTTCTTTTTTCTCTCATACCAACATTGGTAGGGTGCACAGTCTTATCCAGTCCCAAACCGTAAGACTTGACGGATTGTTTTCTACATATAAATAGGATCAAACCAGACTATTTTACAACAGCATGATCTGGTTTGAATTGCGCTTTTGATCTTTCATTAGACCTAATATTTTATCAAAATTGAGAGTCGCCTAATAGATTTGTTAGAAGCCTTTTGAGATTTCCTTATTTGTGATTTTTTTCAATTTTTGGGATACTTTCAAATTATTTAAACTTTAAATTTTAAAAATAAATAACTCAAACAAGTATATTAATAAATACGATATTTCAAACTCATTAAAATCCAAATAATAATATCCATACTAATATATGTCGTTTAAAATATAATAAGTTACTCCCAATTCTACATGTTTGTTAGTTTTACATTCATCAAGAAAACACAAAGACAATTATTTATGCAAAGGACTCATGAATTAACCCCAAAAAAAAAAAAAAAATACTCAAGTATAAAAAGAACATATCATTAATTATTAATAACAACAACAACACAAACATTCTGATCCCTTTAAAGTTAAACATTATATGTATAAATATAAAAAGAAAAAACATAGATAATTAAAAAACGGTTTGATTCAATCTAGATCGTTCCTCAAAATTCAGAAATCAAATCGAATCTTTTTAACACATGAAACTGGATGGATGGTTTAAAAACTGTCAAATCTAAATTTATGGTTTGCGGTTTTTCCTTGTAGCACTAAACAACATCATTAAAAAAGGGAAGGTTGTGGTAGTGACTAGTAACGTCTCCTTTTTTAGGCCGTTAAGATTTTATCCAATGGCATAAAAATTGGTGGTGCATATAAATTATTATATCTATTATCACATAGTATTAAAAAAAAAAAAAAAAGAAAAGAAAAGAAAGAAAGCAAGAAAGAAAAAAAAAAACTAGAGATGGCCTCGTCGTCCCTACCCCCCGCCTCCGGCAACACCCACCCTCCCTAAACCCGCCAACTCCCCCACTGGAAATCACCTTCTCCTAGGCAGCCAACCCCCCCCCCCCCCCAATAGGCGACCACCCCCATCCCAGGAGATCTTCTTCTGGTGGCCACCCCCCCTTCCCGACCGACGCCCCACCCACAATGGCCCCCCTGAGACCTTCTACCGTCGACCCCACGACCTTAATCGCTCCCCACCCATGCAACCTACGATTTCGCCCCCCTTCCCCTACATTTGGTGATGGCAAAATCGCCCTCGAAATCGCCTCCCCTCCCCTGTCAATGGTGTCGAAATGCTCCCTCACTCGGCAAGGGCAAACTTGCCCACCCCCGGCACCCCCCGACCTACGTGGTCTGATCAGATATCACAATTAAGATTGCCATCACCTTCTTGCAATTTTTTCCGGTCGGGTTCAAAGGTCAGATGAGATCCAGATAAGAGTAGCATCGGTGAAGAGAGAGAGAGGAGAGATAGATGAAGTTTTTTGGCAATTTCCACTGGGGGAGGTGGCAAGTCGGGGCCAGTGGGTGTTGTCGGAGGCGGGGGGCCAGGACGACGGGGCCTTCTCTAGTTTTTTTTCTTTTTTTTTCACTTACTCTATAATATTATGTGATAATATATACAATAATTTATATGAAACATCAATTTTTATGTCATCCAATAAAATCTTAACGACCTAAAAAATGACTCGACTGATAATGAGTCTTTATCACAGTTTTACCTTATTAAAAATAAAAAAAATAAAAAAAAATAATTTGTTACCATTACTATTTTCTTTCTATCCTACTTATTCTCATTCCTACCAAACATAAGCTTCCAGTCACAATCCAAACACAAAAAATTAGACGAACGATAAAATAAGAGCGGGTTTACCACCTCGTAGCATCTTTCTTCAAATAAACAAAAACGGAGACGCAGAAGAATACACAGCCAAACAAACAAAAAATAACGTAGCAACTCACGAGAGATATGAACAGTCTGCGAGATAACTGTCACTGGAGAACCCAAAGAATTTGGTAATCCTATCAAATCCATATAGACGACGACACACACCTATACGACCAAACTTTTCTTTGTCGACAAAGCGCACAATAACCCTATACAACCTTCATCATTCCCTTCATTTTCCGACGAAGAACAAGATGTTTGGTCTGAAATCCGCTGAATTCCCATCTGCTCACCATCGGTTTGACGAAATGCCTCTTCCAGAAAGGACCTTTCCTTCGAATAATCTTTTACATTTCAAGCTGCATTCCCGTTGTCTTGTGGGTAAGGTGAAGGTGGCAGCGAAATCCGATGATTTGTCGTTGGCCCACAAGGTGTTTGACGAAATGCCTCCTTCAGATACCTTTGCTTGGAACAGCCTTATCCAAACCCATCTAACCAGTGGAGATTTACACCATGTTGTATTCACTTATCAGCAAATGCTGCTCCGCGGTGTTCGTCCCGATAGACGCACTCTTCCTCGCGTCCTGGCTGCAGTCTCTGGCCTTTCGGGTGATTTATTTGTTGGCAAACAAGTACATGGACAGGCCATCAAACTTGGCTTCTCTCATGACCAATATATGATCTCTGCTCTCCTTGAAATGTACGGAAATCTCGATGATATTGACAGAGCGAAATGCCTGATCCTAGACAAGTCTCCTTGTACGAATGCGGTTTCTTGGACTCTGCTAGCTAGGTTGTACATCAGGGAAGGAAAACCCAGTTTGGCTATTGATTTGTTCTACCAAATGTTGCACTCGGGAGCTGAAATAGATTCTGTGGCGCTGGCAACCGCTATTATCGCCGCTTCCATTTTAAAGTCACTGAAAGATGGTAGGATTCTTCACCAGATTGCTCGACAACGCAAGTTGGAGGTCAATGTGTTGGTAAGTAATTCGCTCTTGAAAATGTACATTGATTGTGGCAGCATTGAAGATGCTCGAGCAACTTTTGATCGAATGACTTCAAGAGATATAATCTCCTGGACCGAAATCATTCACGCATATGTGAAGAAAGGAGGGTACAGTGAAGGACTAAAGCTATTTCGTCGTATGATTACAAATGGATTAAAGCCGGACCCTTTCTCAATCTCTAGCATTCTCCCAGCTTGCGCGAGAGTAACTGCAAGTAAGCAAGGCAAGGAAATCCATGGCTACTTGCTTAGAAACAGAATTAGTATGAATCTCACGGTCCTCAATTCTCTTATTGACATGTATGCAAAGTCAGGATGCATCGAGTCGGCTTCAAGAATTTTTGCACGGTTGACGCACAAAGATGTTATTTCATGGACCGTGATGATACTGGGCTACAGCTCGCACGGGCAAGGAGAGCTTGCGGTGGAGTTGTTTCGAGAAATGGAAAAGGAATTGTGCATGGTGGAAATAGATCCACTTAGATACGCAGCTATACTTCGTGCATGCACCATCGCACGTAAGATAGAAGAAGGTAAACTCTACTTCAACCAAATTAAGGCACCGGAAGTTGCACATTTTGCTTTGATGGTTGGTCTCCTAGCAAATGCCGAGCTCTTCGACCAGGCGATGATTTTCATTCAAGAGCACAAGATCAAAAGGCACGCTGAGGTTCTGCGAGCACTGCTGGATGGCTGCAGAATTCACCAGAGAGTAAATTTAGGTAAGCAGGTAGCAGAGCAGCTCTGTGAACAAGAACCACTAAATGCCGAGAATTACGTGTTGCTGTCAAACTGGTATGCTCATAATGTCAAATGGGACATGGTTGACAAAATGAAAGGAATGATTGAAGACATGGGTTTGAAGCCTAAGAAAGCTTATAGTTGGATAGAGTTGAGAAACAAAGTTCATGTGTTTGGGACTGGAGATGTGTCCCATCCAAGGTCGGCAGGAATTTACAATGAGTTAGAGCGTTTGATGAAGAAAATGGAAGAGGAGGAACAGAAGCCAAGTACAGATTATAGTCTTCATGATGTGGATGAAGAGAGGGAGTGCATTGGGGTTGGGCACAGTGAAATGTTGGCCATCTCTTTTGGGCTCATCAGTACAAATTCCGGTGCAACCATTTGCGTGACCAAAAACCACCGCGTGTGTCGCTTCTGCCATGAGTCTGCCAAGATTATTTCCAAGATTGTTGGGAGAGAAATCATACTCAAGGACCCAAATCGTTTCCACCATTTTCGGGATGGTTTATGTTCTTGCAGTGATTTTTGGTGAATCTATTCCTTCTCTTTTCTTTTTTCAGTTAGTTTGAGTTTTGATCTTATCCATATTCCTTTGTTCTTCTTCTTCTTCTTCTTCTTTTTTGGAAGGAATTACAAAATCCATGAAGATATGAATAAAAAAGAGAGCTTGCAATACCGTTTATTCATGTTTTTATATGTGGAAAACATTTTGTCACATATGATATTTATTTTCTTGGTATTGAGTATAAAATCCTGGAACTCATGAACAAAAATATAGGATCTAACCAAGCATAGGAAAAGGTATTCATCTGATGAGTGTCCATGGAAAGAAGCTTGGACAATCCTAATGGTCGTTTGTTTTACCCATTTTGAAATATTTGGACGGCGTCATTTGAATAGATCATTTAAATTGTGGCTTTGACCAATTCAAAAAAGGAGTCAATATTTGGACAGGTGGAAATGGTTATTTTAGACAAAATGTGAAATTGGCACCCTCCAAAATTTTTCCTCCCATTTGTTTCAACCGCTTGAAAAATGAAATGCTGACCACACCCTTAAATTTGGCTTAATTTGAGTATATATTCAATTGTAACATTTGGTTCTCTTTAAGCAAAAGCTTTCTTCTCTCTTTCATTTAAGCTCAGAGAATGCCGTAAAGTCTATACTTGGTGTGTACCCTTTACGCAACTCCACTTCCGAAAGCTCTTGGAATCAACAAACAAACAAACAGACAGACAAACATTAGATTCAGTCAAAGAAATCCAGTAGAAGTTTTCAACTGCTTGCGTGCTTGACAATTATTAAAACTTATGGCCCGTTTGGTGAAGTAGTTTGAGTTGAAATTTTTAAGTTTTAATAGTAAATTTTTTTGAATTTTCAGAAAAGATAAAAAATTTTTTAGGAAAAAAATAAAAAAAAAAGTTTAAGTTGAATGGTTTGAGTGGTTGAACCAAACGGGCTATTAATCTTCACCTTTCTTACCAAACAAAGACTTTCAGTTTTTGAATTATCAAAAAATTTTGAGAAATGTATATAAGTATAAATTGTATTTTTGACATACCATCCATTTTGAAACCTCATAAGATGAATTATATATATATATATATATATATATGCATATATATTTTTCTTTTCTTCTTTTTCTTTGAAGGTAGTTTCGTCATCGTTCTAGTCAAAATTAAAAGTTGTCCACTCCATGATACAAATTATTAGCACACTTAATGTCTTGGTGTATACATGATGGGATTTAAATTAGGTGGTATATTTCCAAATAAATCTAAATTATAGTGTATTTTTATGTTAAATCCCCCTCTTTTTTCCCTTGTGTGTGGTTGTCCACTACTCCACTGAGGAACAACCTACTTTGACGTTATATTTAATTTGATGGTCTCAAGATTTTTTTTCTTTTTCTTTTTTTTTTTTTTTTTTTGGTGGGTTTGGTGCTTGGTTGGTGGGTGGTGCCTCAGCTTGCCTTTAGAGACAATATATTATCATATCAGTTGCCATCATTGGCAACTGCGACAGAGACTTCTTTATCATGCAACATAAATCAATTTAATATATTTTACCCAAAAAAAAAAATCAATTTAATATAAAATAAAATAAAATAAAATCAATAAACAAACATGGTTTTCATGGTAGTTTGGTCCAATCTCACCTACTCCTACTTGAAGAAAACAATTTGATCACGAAAAAGTAAACAACAATCCAAAAAACAAAACAAAAACAAAAACAAAAAGCCGAAAGGGAGAAAAAATTAACAAAATAACTTTAATTGATGAAAACATTTTTAAAGAGTCTATTTGAAAACTACGTTCATTATTTGATATATATATAAATGTAAGACAATAAAATAAGATATGTGATCTCATGTTTTTCTCTTGTATTTTATTTAAATTTAATGTGTATTTGAGTTATCGGTGAAGGAGAAAAAGAGTATAAGATGTGATTGATAAAACTGTATAGAAAAAGAAAATAAGAAAAAAATTATTGAGTTGATTTACTATTTCAATATATATATTTGATGTATTTAAATACAATAACATTGCATTTGAATATAATACAGAATGAAGGATGTTTCTAAACGCACTATAAATTTAACCATACATGAGTTTACAAAATTTTCAAAACCATATGATAGTGGAACTTTTTTTTTTTTTTTTAATAGGCTTAAAAGAATTATCCGAAACAAAATTGTACATATAAAAGTTTAGTTTGAGTAAAAAGTATACAACCTCACCTAGTCCCAAAATGGTGGCTTACCACCTAGCCCACCAACTTCATGACACGATGCTTTATGTTTTTCTAATCCATAAAATGAAAAATTAAGATTTTGTTTGATATTTAAATTTAACTCTAATTAAATTATATTTTTTTAATTTCAATTTTTATCTTTTTTAAAATAATTAACAAAATTTACAATTAATTTTTTAAAAAATAATCAACTTTAATTTTAAATTTTATTTTCACACGCACGCATAAGGAAAATTGTTTGGTCGTTGATTAGTTTACTATTTAAGTTAGTCAAACCTTGTGAAAGGTACTCATTGCTGACCCAACCGTGGCTTAAAAAATCTGAATTATCTGGAATTTTGTAAAATTTATAATAGGAGGTTTGCAATTATATTTGTTAAAATAAACAAAAGCATTTTCACGTTTCCAACATATGAGTTTTTATCTGCCAGGCTGGTCCTAACGGAATTACTTTTATTAAGTTTGGAATTCAAGTTTCAATCTTTGAAATGAGATGAAATGGATTATCCACTCACAATCTTTTAACTTCTTTTTAAAAAGTCAATAAATTTTTATTTGGCTCTCAATTTTAGGCACAAGTTTTTTATATTAGTTTTTATTTTAAAAAATTAATAAAAATTATAATTAATTTTAAAAAGTCAATACATTTTATTTGAAATGTTTCATTTCAAACAATGTTTCAAACTGAAACTAAATTTCTAAAGTAGCTTTTAAAAAGTTAACTAATAATAATCTAAAAATTGCAACTCATGATTTTTGTGCTAATAAATACTAGACAAAAAAGCAAAAAATGTTTATTTAATAAAATAATAAACATTAAGGATGTGTTGGTGTGAGATTCAACTTTAAGGATCTCATTACTAATGAGAAGTCGAAGAGGTTTGAATTCTATGTTAACTCAGTAGAGTAGTCACTGCTTGTATACAGTCGCTCAAAAACAAGAAATAACTGAGATTATCACTAGATTTTTTATTCAAAAAAAGAAAAAGTCAATTGCTTTATTAAAATAATATAAATCACGTAAAATTATCATTTTGATTGTTTCATATTTCCTTAGTTCAGTATGTCAAACGGTTGGTAGGCTCACCAACCCCAATATCTCTGCATTATGCTTTCAAGGAATTAAAAAATGTATACCCATAATCCCAAGCAATGGTATCACAAGTTACTTACCGAAGAATATTCCCAATTTGAATTGTTTTTGTGATATTTCTCAAAATCCGATATTAAATTTTCCTAGCTTTGAAATCAAAGGTGGTACTAAAATGATAGTTTTTCTAACTAGTATCAGGGTCAGGTTTAACATGGTAACAATATTTTATCTTGTAAAAATTCTTGAATTATACTATAGTAAAAAATAGCTTTCGACTTGTGGATTTGATTTGCGGGCGTTTGTTATGCGGTAGTATCGATAAGATATATCCGTATTTGAAAAATATAAAAATCAAAATAAAAAATAAAAGTTCAATCAATAATAAACATCGATTAAAGATTGATAATTAGGGTTTTAAATGTTCAAATTAAAAAGTTAAGGATCCAATTTACCAACCAATAAAAGTTTTAGATGTATTCTTACATAATATATATATATATATATATATATATATATATCATGTGGCATTCTAATTGACATGTGTTAGTTATTAGACTACAATCAATGAATTTTGACTTTAAAATCATATATTTATTCTCTAAGGGTCCATTTGGTTGTTAGTTCGGTTTGAATTAAATTGTACTTTTTTCATCATGGTTTTCATCTTTTTCTGAAAAAGTTTTTTGTTTTTTTGAAAAAATTTTTTGTCTTTTCTGAAAAATTACTATTGAAACTTAAAAATCTTAAATTAAACTCACTCACCAAACACCCCCTGAGATCTTGTTTGGGATTTAAATCCAAACTCAAAATTTTCATATCAGTTTTTATCTTTTCTGAAAAACTTTTTTGTCTTTTTTGAAAAGTCAACAAAAATTACTATTGAAATTTAAAATTTCCAACTTAAACTCATTCACCAAACGGACCCTAAGTTTATCCCATTTTATTCTCTAACTTTATCATTTGAACTTCAAACTCAATCCCATTTTATTCTCTAAGTTTTAAAAACTCACACTTTGCCTTTTGAACTTTAAATTTAATTTCAATTTACCTCTAATATTAGAATTTCAAATAAAAACAAACAGAAAAATAGAAGATCCCCTAGTTTTATTAAGATCAAAGGTAAAATGCCAACGTCCTTTAGGTGGGTTGGTAAGCGTTCATTCTCTTCGCTCAATGCATGGGTTCGAGTCATCACTACTGCATTCACCAGAGTATGTGGGCAATCCACTTCGTAAAAGATCCATATATCACGCGGGACAGCATCTATTTCCCCTGGATTATCTAAGTATTTCAACCTCTATCACCATAATCCATTTCATTTTATTTAAAAAAAAATTCAATGGTAAAATTATCAGAGCACTAATGTTGGGAGAAAAAATAACAACAAATTTCAATTCTTTTTTGTTTTAAAAAGTTCATTTTTCCTCCAAAAAAAGTTTAGATTTTTTTTTTGAAAATAACAAAACGCTACTACACTAATTTCCAAAATCACGCTTATCCAAAGAATCTTCAAAAAGAAAAAAAAAAAGAATAATTGACCTAAATGGACCCTGAAATCTTTTAAAGGTAATACTTTGCTTTCTATTTTTTTATTTTTAATCATGCTGACCCTAAACTCTCAAAAAAAGTGTCAGTTTGGTCTTTTCCATCCAGATCTGTTAAATTTTTAATGGAATGAATCATGTGTAATGCATGTGATATAATTTGAGAGGATATTTTAATAATCTAATAATAATTAATTTAAGAAAAATAAATCATAGAAAAAAATCATTCTCGCTTTTCTTTCTCTCATCTCCACCTACCTTTGCAGATAGGTCCCCATAGCCTCTATCTCCAATTGTCGCCCCCCCCCCCCCCAACACACACAAAGTCGTAATATGAGTTTTTGATGAGTTTGCAAAATATGGGTTTGCCCCCCATCCCTTAAGTTCGAATCTGGGCGCCCCCACCAAGTCACCAACTGGGTTCCTTCCTCTCCACCCTAAAGTTACGATCTGGCTCTTGGCCACCCCCCTTACACACAATATTTTGGGTTCACTAGATTTGCTACTCATTGTATTGAGGGAGTCGGGGGCCCCGTGATGGAGAAGACAATGCAGGGGGTGCTCCTAGCAAACCTGGATCTGGGTTATGTGGGGGGAAGGGGGCATTCGCACTCATCGATGAAGGTCGGGCCTGACAATGAGAAGATGAGGGTGGTCTCTAGCATCCGGTGTCGGATCTGAGGAGGGGTCTGATGTTGGATCTAGGGGGAAGGGATGGAGAGACAGCCGGTGTTCGATGCCAGTGTCAAACCTGTGGGATAAAGAGAGGGTGGGGGAGGAGAGAGAGAGAAGGGATGCTGGGTTTGATTTTTAATTCAGTTCTTTCTCTCTCTCTTTTTTAATTTTTAAAATTTTTTTAATTGATATGAATAAAGATATTTTCATTTTTTTAGAGATATTTTCCTTCATTCAGTGAGTTTTCTAAATGAACCAAATAAAAAGGATCAAACTGTCATATTTTTAGAAAGTTTAGGGTTAACATGATAAGAAAAAAGATGTTTGGTTGAATGGTTCAAACTATTCAACTCAAACTTTTTTTTGTCTTTTTCTTCAAAAATTTTTCATGTCTTTTCTGAAAATTCAAAAAAATTTACTATTTAAACTTAAAATTTTCAACTCAAACTACTCTACCAAACGGGCCATAGATATCAAAGTTAAAGAGTTCAGATTGTTTTGACCAATTACTAAAAAAAAATAAATAAATAAATAAATAAATAAAACTTTTTTGGATCCAGAAAGAGAGGGGGACAGAGAGAAAGTTGGTGGGATAAGGCAGAAGAGACTACTATAAATGCTCAAATTTTCTCTTCATTCCCTCACAATCGCGCCGTTCAGCTCTTCTGTCGCTACCATCTCATTCTCCTTCTCTTCTTTCCGTCCGCACTCTCCTTCACGTCTCTCCTTCGCTCGCTTCTCCTTCTCTTCTAGGTATTTTCTCTCTCTACTTTCTCGTCGATTTGTTGGTGCATGTTGCAACAAATCTAATCGTTACACTGGAATGGTAGAGATCTGGTTTTGGTTGAGTTTTCTCCTGCCGATTCCATCGTTTCCTAAGCTTTTTTCGTTTCGTTTCGTTTCTCAGTTTTGTGAGTGTAATTTGGTTTGTTGATGTGATAAATCTGGATTTTCGAGGTTTCTTGAGTGGATTTTCGTTTCTTTGTGATGGATCTTTAAGAATTTTTTTTTTTTTTGGATCGTGTCCCAGATTTCAATTGGAGTCGGTGAGTCTGTTTGAAGTTTCTTGAGTGGATTTTCGTTTCCTGTAATGGATCTTTAAGAATTTTGTTTGGATCGTGTCCTGGGTTACAAATGGAGTGGGTGAGTGCGTTCGGAATAGCGATTTTGTTTCGGATCTGGTACTTTATTCGTATTTATATATATATATGTGTGCATATACATATATATATATATCTATATATATATATATAGATGTGTGTGTGTGAAGCTAATTTTCTGTTTGTCTTATTTGTTCTGTTTTCGAGTCTACTCGATTTGCTTTCTCTGGAAAATCTGGAATTTTTGGTTCAAGTTTATTCTGGTTTATTGTGTTTGTTAGTGTCTCTGAAAATTTGAGTTTCTGGCCGGTAATTTTTATTGTATCATCTCCAAGGCCATTTACATTTTGCAATATTTCGCGTCACTTCTCTGTACTTTTATTAATTAATGTTATGTTATCCTGAGTTGTAATGTGGATATCAAGCAGAACAGTCAGTGTCGAGAGTGTAGATTCGTTGTTTCTAGTAACTTTACTGATGTTATGTCATTATTTGGTTGTTAACATATAATTTACATAAATGCATCATTCATTTCCATTTAGCAATATTTTGTGTGACTTCTCTGTAATTTTTTTCAATTGATGTTATGTTTTTCTGAGTTGTGATGTGGATATCAAGCAGAACGGACAGTGTTGAGAGTGTAGATTCGTTGTTTTTAGTAATTTGATACAGTGTAGGATTCATCATTTGGTGATTATCATACAATTCGTATAATGGATCATTCATTCTGTTTGTAATTTATCTCTACTTGAGCTCCTTCGTGGGATTGCCAACGGAATGGTGTTTTTGAATGCTATTTTAAAGTTTCCGGTTGATTCAGTGAACTCAAGACTAAATTTTGTTTGGTTTATATTCGTGGAATAGAACAATGGCTTCCCACATAGTTGGGTATCCCCGTGTGGGACCTAAAAGGGAATTGAAGTTTGCCCTCGAATCTTTCTGGGATGGGAAGAGCAGCGCTGAAGATTTGCAGCTGGTGGCGGCAGATCTCAGGGCGTCCATCTGGAAGCAGATGGCTGAAGCTGGGATCAAGTATATTCCTAGCAACACCTTCTCCTACTATGATCAGGTGTTGGACACCACAGCTATGCTTGGAGCTGTACCCCCAAGATACGGTTGGAACGGTGGTGAGATTGGCTTTGATGTCTACTTTTCCATGGCTAGGGGAAATGCCACGGTTCCCGCCATGGAGATGACAAAATTTTTTGATACAAATTAGTGAGTGTCATTTATGTCATGTTTCAAAGCTAGTTGTAAATTTTGCTTACGTTGCTTTTTCAATTAATTAATGGTGTATTTTTTTCCTTAGCCACTACATTGTCCCTGAGTTGAGCCCAGAAATCAAGTTTTCTTATGCATCACACAAGGCAGTCGAGGAATTTAAGGAGGCTAAAGCTGTAAGTGTTCTGAAGTTCTAAGACAAGTCTTTAATGCTATTTATTTGTTTATTAATTTAAGAAAACGAGAGGAAAGTTTGTCAAAACTACGGTTCATTGTTAGAGTAGCGAATGGAATTCAATTACAGAAATCAGAGACAAGCTCTGCCACAGTTGCCATTATGTCAAAAAAATGAAGGAAAAATGAAAGTATTTTCAGTATGTATGCAATATAAGATTGATTTTTATATCCAATTATAATCAATCTCAATGACCCCTTGTTACCGTTCATAAGATAAGTAATATTGCTTCTGCGAACATAGTAGCTAAATAATCCTAAGACTGACTTGCACTTGACGATTCAGATTTCATGTGCTAAGTAAGATCCAAGGCTAATTTGAGTGGAAACTCACACGAGTCTTGCTGTTTTTCCTGAACTGAATTAACTAGGCAGACCAGATTTGTTTCTGTTAGACCAGATTTCTTTTCTCCTACTAGCAGAATATAAGATGATTAAAACAAATTATATGTCACATCCTGAAAGAATTATTACTGTCTTGAATTTACTAACTTTTCCTAAACTGCAAAGGTCGGAGATGTTATAATTTTGAACCTAACGGATATCTTACAGTTGAAATTGCCATGAATTATTATTTTGCTTATTTAATAATCTATGGGTGTGTTGGCCCTTTCTTCTTAAATTGGTATTGCCTTCTGCTTATATTCTGGCTGCAGCTTGGGGTTCATACTGTACCAGTACTTGTTGGCCCAGTATCGTATTTGTTACTTTCAAAACCAGCAAAGGGAGTTGAGAAGTCATTTTCCCTCTTGTCCCTCATTGGCAATATTCTTCCCATCTACAAGTAAGAACTTGAGGCATTTAGTAGAGATTATTTGTTTATATATTAATTTGCATTTGATAACTCACCAATGGTGCATTCGATTAGGGAGGTGGTGGCTGAGTTAAAAGCTGCTGGGGCTGACTGGATCCAGTTTGACGAGCCAACTCTTGTGAAGGATCTTGATGCTCACCAATTGCAAGCATTCACTCATGCCTACTCCGAACTCGAGTCATCTCTGTCTGGATTGAATGTTTTGATTGCAACATACTTTGCGGACATTACTGCTGCTGCATTCAGAACACTGACCTCTTTGAAGGGTGTTGCTGGGTATACTTTTGACCTGGTCCGAGGAACAAAGACCCTTGATTTGATCAAGGGTGGATTTCCTTCTGGAAAGTACTTATTTGCTGGGGTGGTTGATGGACGGAATATCTGGGCCAATGATCTTGCATCTTCCCTCAGTACTTTGGAGGCTCTTGAGGGAATTGTTGGCAAAGGTATTGATTATTTAAGATTATTGTGTTGTGACTTTGAAATTTTTGTGCCAGAATTTTGAGTATTTTTTGGCTGCTGTTACGTTCTGCAGACAAGCTTGTTGTCTCTACATCCTGCTCTCTTCTCCACACTGCGGTTGATCTCGTTAACGAGACCAAGTTAGATAAAGAGATCAAGTCATGGCTTGCATTTGCTGCTCAAAAAGTAGTTGAAGTAAATGCCTTGGCTAAAGCTCTGGCTGGACAGAAGGATGAGGTACAGCCCCACTACCCTTATTATGTTTCGTGTTCCTTTTTTTTTTTGGTCAGATTGAGAAAAAGAATAAGTAAGATGTGGCTTTTGAACTACATAGTTTTGAGTCTCTGAAGTATTTCAATATTAGCATTTACTAATGTGAACTGTTGATAGACAGTTTCTAAGAATCTGAACACTCCATATAATTGATTCTGATATTTAATGAATAGAAATCTATCGTTTGGCTTCAGCATCAACACATGTAAACTTTACTTGGTGAAAAATAAATGAATACACAGTTAACATATTTACTCGTTCGAAACTTTCACATGCCCCCCACACGCTATAACAGAAGAAAGGTTGTTTGATTGTTTGTTTGGTTGTTGTAGTTGTAAACTTTACTTGGTGAAAAATAAATAAATACACATGTACAATAAATACTCATCAGAAACTTTCACATGCCCCCACACACTAAAACAGAAGAAAGGCTGTTTGTTTGTTGTTGTCGTTGTCGTTTTTTTTTTTCCCCCTTTTTTTTGTATAAAGATAAATGATGCTCTCTGGTTGCATCATGCTCTCTACAATAGCCTCCATCATAATCTAATTATGATGCTAGGAATATGTTACAGCTTCTCATTTCATTTCTGTCTGCAGGCTTTCTTCTCTGCCAACGCTGCAGCTCAGGCCTCAAGAAGATCCTCCCCTAGGGTGACAAATGAGGCTGTCCAGAAAGCTGTAAGTCGTCGTTGGAGATTAAAAACATGTTTTTTTTTATTTTTTTATTTGTTACAGTTAATGTTTAAAATGGCATGCACTGATTAACTTTCTCTTACCTGGGACCATAATTCTTGTTTGTGTAGGCTGCTGGTTTGAAGGGCTCTGACCACCGCCGAGCCACGAATGTGAGTGCGAGGTTGGATGCCCAGCAGAAGAAGTTGAACCTTCCTGTTCTTCCGACCACCACAATCGGATCCTTCCCTCAGACCATTGATCTTAGAAGAGTCCGCCGTGAATACAAGGCTAAAAAGTGAGCTTTCTGGTTTTTGCTATCATTTTATTTTAAACTCACAAGCATCTCTTTAGAGTCTAAATTAACCGACATCATATTTTTCTAATGTTTAGAATCTCTGAGGATGAATATGTTAAAGCAATTAAGAAGGAAATTAACAAAGTGGTTAAGCTCCAAGAAGAGCTGGACATTGACGTTTTGGTACATGGAGAGCCAGAGGTAAGAATGAACCAACTCAAATCTGCATTCAAATATATGACAAACTTACTTGTTACAAATGTGATCTAGTCTGAAAGTCTTTATTGTTGCTGCTTTGTGAATCAGAGGAACGATATGGTTGAATACTTTGGAGAGCAATTATCTGGCTTTGCCTTCACTGTCAATGGATGGGTCCAATCCTATGGGTCGCGTTGTGTCAAGCCACCCATCATCTATGGTGATGTCAGTCGCCCCAAGCCCATGACTGTCTTCTGGTCTTCATATGCTCAGAGTACAACCAAGCGGCCGATGAAAGGAATGCTTACTGGTCCTGTTACCATTCTGAACTGGTCATTTGTCAGAAATGATCAGCCAAGGTATAAAAGAAACCCTCTGTCAATTAATCATTTATAGGGTAATGGCTATTTTTTGCTCCCCTGTTAAAATGTCTGTTCTCTTTAGGTCTGAGACCTGCTATCAGATTGCTTTGGCGATCAAGGATGAAGTTGAGGATCTTGAGAGAGCTGGTATCACTGTTATCCAGATTGATGAGGCTGCCTTGAGAGAGGGTCTACCACTGAGGAAGTCTGAGGGGGCTTTCTATCTCGAATGGGCTGTTCACTCTTTCAGAATCACCAACTGTGGCGTCCAAGACACTACACAGGTTCTGTAAACTTGTCCAACCTTCTTGTTTTTTGTGTATGTGGGGCACTGTGTTTAATAGGTTGTGGGTTGTATTGATGTTGTATTTACATCCACCCTTACTTTGTTCTTTTCTTTGACAGATTCATACACACATGTGTTATTCCCATTTCAACGATATCATCCACTCCATCATCGACATGGATGCGGACGTGATCACGATCGAGAACTCCAGGTCTGATGAGAAGCTCCTTTCGGTGTTCCGTGAGGGTGTCAAATATGGTGCTGGCATTGGCCCTGGTGTGTATGACATCCACTCTCCAAGGATCCCGCCCACAGAGGAAATCGCAGACAGAATCAACAAAATGCTCGCTGTCCTCGAGAGCAACATCCTCTGGGTCAACCCAGACTGCGGCCTGAAGACCAGGAAATATGCGGAGGTGAAGCCCGCACTCAGCAACATGGTTGCAGCAGCGAAGCTACTGCGGTCCCAGCTTGCCAAGTGAGCGTATTCGCTGCGTTCTTGATAACAATGAGTGATGTTGGTGATCTGGTTTTGCCATTTGTAAGGGGAAATTTTCCGTCGAAGCTCTCAAATAACGATCCATCAACCGTTTTTGGTTGAGGTTCTATTACAGTAGGCGATGTTTATGTTTGCAGAAGTTTTTCTATACGCTCCGTCGGGGCTCTGGTTTTTTTCTTTTTGGGATGACTCGTTTATGATAAGCCCTCGTCTCTTTGCTTTTTTCTTTCTTTCTTTCTCTCTTTCTTGCTTGTTTCAGCTTCTACGAGTATGGGTGCATACAGAAATGAACAATGAAAAAGGCTGGGCAAGAAAATGGAAAGGGGAATAATGAAATCAAATTGTGCTGTGTCGATTAAAAAGTGAAAAAAATAAAAAAAAAGTGGGGTTGGGCATATATGAATGCATTTATTTTAGCCATTAATATTTCATTGTAATAACGAACAAGTTTACAAAGAAAATCTCATGTCTCTCAGACTCGATGTTTTTTTCCCTCTCACTCAACTTCTCAAAATGTGAGAATAATTACTAGTGAGACTACGAGTTTGTTGTTGCTTTTGTTGTTTTCGATTGCATCAAATTGCATGAATTAATTACTTGTTTGGAACACTACCTGAACCAAATTCTATGTTTAGTATAGTTTGGTGGAAAAGAGGAAGGAAGCATGTGGTATGGACAAAAAGAGGATGAAAAATGATCAAGTTGATTAATTGGTTAGAAAGAACAGTATAATTTTTTTTTTTTTTTGGGATAATTTCAGCAAAAGAAGTTCTGAAAATAAAAAAAAAAAGTATCTTACCTTTGATATTTAAGCTTAATTTAAACTAAATTATAATTTATAGTTGATTTTTTATCTTTTTCTAAAAAATCAATAAAAATTATAATCAATATTTAAAAATTTAATTAATTTCAATCTAAAAATTCAATTTTATTTAAAACACAACTCGATTGTCAAAAGCACTAAATTTTCTTATCCATTTATTTTAACGTTCCCTTTTTCATTGGGGTAAAAACATTCCGGAAGATGACAACAAGCAGACATGGCTTCAAATATACGCCGTGGAGCTCTTATAAATTCTCTCTCTCTCTCTAGAACACCGTAATATTTACCACTAACAACAACACCGCTCTAGTTCTCTGTCCCAGAATTTTCTCGTCATTGTCTCCTTCGCAAGTGTATGATTCCATTCAGTTTCATATGCTGTTGTTCTTCTTCTTCTCCTTCAATTCATTTTGAGAATTCTTATTCGCTTTCTTCCTTCAAGTTTTTCTTCTAACTGGCCGATTCTTGCCTTTCAGGATTAAAAGGGTATTTTTAATTTTTGAATTTTTTTTTTGGGGAGTTTGGTTGGCCAAAAATGCCCGAAGATTTCTCCACTGAGCGTCCCTTGTTCGGCGGTGCTATATCCACCACTTTCCCTCTCCGGTTTCAGGTTCGCCGTTTTCCTATTTTCACCAGATTCCATTTTGGTTTTATTTTATTTTATTTTTTTGAAATATCTGTCTTCTATTTGATGAGAAATATTTTGGGTGCTGCTTAAATTTCACAGGACGTGAGTGATATTCGACAAGTTCCTGATCACCAGGTTGGTATCACTTCTAGTCCTCTGGCCAATGACACACACATACACACACAAACATTGTTGCATTGTATATATATATATATTGTTTTGTATTTGGCCAATTAGTCCCTGAACTTTGTATAGTTTTGGTCCTATTTGTGAAATGTTCTAATTTTCGAGGGTATTTAGAGGCACCAAACATAACCTGATGCATCTTATATTATGACTAGTTTTACAGAGTTTGAAGTGATATATAAAAAAGAACGTGCGATTTTCTCCATTAAATTGTATAAATTAACCAATTCGTCAAGGACCAAAACTTAAAAGAGCGGAAAAAAAAAAAAAAAAGTTCAAGGACTTATCAGCAGAAGCAAAGTTGAAAGATTAAATTGTCACAATGCTAATAGTTTAGTGAGTAACAACACCGAAAACCCAAATATATGTGTGTATTAACTTGATGGGTTTTGCAGGAGGTGTATGTGGACCCTGCCCGGGATGAGAGTTTGATATTTGAGCTGTTGGAGTTAAAGCATGAAGTTGGCGATGATGGTAGTGCTACGTGGTTCCTTCAAGACCTCGCCAATGAACAAGACGCCGAAGGAAGTGTGGTAATTGATTTTTGGCTACTTTTTCTTCGTGCTGGCTTAGTAATAAAGTGTTTTCCTTTTCTTTGTTTAGATTGTAGTTAAGGACTAGTGAATTCCTTTATATAAGGCATAAAAATATTCTATTTTTATTTTATTCAATTTTTATTCCTGTTTCCAACCAGGACTACTAGATATCCGGTTTAAATGGAATGTCCTTTATGAAGGAAAGGCTGTTAACTATCAACTGTGAATAAATGGGTGACAATGCCAATGTGGTCGAGTTGTTATAGTCTTGACTTTATTCCTTAAAAAGTAGATAACACGATATGGAGTTTCTTTCATTGTTGTTATCGTTCTTGTTGTCTTTTTTTCCCCTGCTGAAGTTATTCTATGGGGTTGTTACAGGGTGAAAATGCCAATGTGGTCAAGTTGTTATAATCTTGACTTTGTTCCTTAATAAGTAGATAGCATGATATGGAGTTTCTGTTATTGTCGTTGTCGTGCTTGTTGTCTTTTTTCCCCTGCTGAAGTTGTTTTATGGGGTTGGTATAGATCAAGTTAGTTTTTTTTTGTTTTCTTCCCATAGTGTAACTCTTTGTAGCTTAATTTTATTTGAGATATATGGCGGTTTTCGAATTCATTCTTTAAAAATTTTTGTTGCAGTATTCTTGGTCCCTGTAAATTCCATTTAGTAGTTCAATTTGTGATTCTAGCTATTGTTTTAAGACTCGTTTTCGTCAAATTTACTTCAGGTGATTGAACAGTCAGGAGTGACTGAGGCCTCTGGATTGTGTTATAGAAACATACCCGCTGTTGTTACAACTGCAGTTGGCCAAATGGTATGTCCCATGTTTATCTTTTACGTTTCTAAATGTTTTTGTTGGCCTGTTGGTTCTGATTTAGCGCATTTGAAATCCTAGTAATCATCATCTTGATGAAGGAAATATAATTCTCGCTGATTCTGATTTCAAGCTCACCTGGTAGTTCTGTTCTCTACTTGAATGTTAAGCTATGTTAATTGAATTGCCGATGAAGACTATCATTGTTAAGCTGTATCATCTTTCTTGGGATCTCATTTGTATCTTTAATTTTGGTTTCTCAAACGTAGGCAATCTCCAAAGGGCGGCAAGGAAGGGAAGCACAGAATGTTGTGAGAGTATGTTCCTTTCCTTTTCCTCTCTACTCTCTCGCTTACCATTTTGTTTCAATGTGTTGAACGTGTTTTATTGCTTTTCGCTCAGGTTTATGTGGCAAATTTGCGTCTCAAAGCGGTTAATACAGAAGTGCTAGTTACTGGATACGAGCCAATTCACATAAAGTAAGTCTAAGGAGCTTTTGTTGCTAATGGATTTTGGTTTTTGTTTGCAAATGATGGTTATAAGCAAATAGCTACAGATGATCTGTATTTTCATCGAAAACCCAGTGAGTAAGCTCTGCATACATTTTAACTTGCTCGTTTATGGAACCACTGAATAGAAAGGAATATCTTTGCCTTTTTCTTTTGACAAAGATAATTTGTTGCTATTCTAATTTCTGATACACTTGCATTCTTTCCTTGCGGTTGCAGTCCCTTGAGTGAAAGTGCTAGCACGGTGGGGGCTGGTTTCGCTGTTCCAGCGGCACAGTCTGGATGTATGCCGATGTCCGAGGTCTTCAAACTTGCCGTCTCTACCTTCAAAGTCAATGACTGGGGGCTTTTTGGTTCTGCCTAGACTTACGATGTATAGGGAATGTTAGTATAGCTGGTTTTAGATCTCTGAATTCTATCTAAGAATGGTATTTAGTTATTTTAGTTTTCATTCAATTCACTGGCTCATTTTCTTCCGTTTCCATTATCTTGTTAGGAGGGTTATCTTCTTCAAAGTGAATTCCCAAAGTTTAGGTTTTTGTTATAGGGTGGATTTTGTCTTTTGCGATGTAGTAAAATTACCCTCTTTTATTTTTTAAATTTGTTTAGTTTTTGGTGGTGGTCTTTGGCTCTTTGCAAAAATCTTGGTTTCAAAGAAGCCTGGGATTCACTATACTACGAAAAACCATTTTCCAAGGAAATTAAAAAAAAAAAAAAAAACTTATCTATGTGTTTCTCTTGATTCTAGATTTTGAAAATGATTGAGATGTTGATGTTTCCTCTGCATTATCCTTGAAAATTAGCATTTACATACACTGCAGATCTTTTAAGAATTCATGCTTAAAGGGTTAAATGGTAGTTTCTATTAAACTTGTGAAAGTATAAAAATTAGAGCTCAGAATCTTCTAACTTAGCCTTGTTTAATATGTTTTAGAAATTAGTTTGGTTTGGTTTTTCTTAGTCATAATTTCACTTTAAGCGTTTATTTTTGCTGTTTTTTATTGTGTTCTAAATCACTTCATCTCAGTGATGAATTTAGGTAGCTTTGATTTTTTTAAGTCCTGGTTCACACATGCAAATGAAGCAACAATTTTAACCCCATAATATTCAAGGAGGTTTGTTTGTTTATTTTATTGTTATTATTATTATTATTATTATTATTTAAGAAAAAGAAAATATACGACCAAGATCACGTTAACCTGAAATGTTTTATAATTCAAGAAGAGTGATAAACAAGCAATTTTAGACACTCATGGAATTTGGATTAAAAAAGAAAAAGATAGAAAAAAAGTACAACACGCAGGAATCATTTCCTGTCCTTTGAGAAGCTCTGTCCTTCTCTGTGTTTATGTGTGCAAGTAAGTAAATATTCTTTCAAAACCCTCCTGTCCACTTTCATTTCATCTTCTTTCCTTCTTCCTCTCCTTCTTCTTGAAGAGAGAGAAGTGTACAGGAGAGAGAGAGAGAGAGAGAGAATGTACAAGGCAAAGTTGCAAGAGCTGTGCCAGAAGAGAAAATGGGGAATGCCAAAATACAGTAGCATGAAATGCGGGCCAGACCACGACCCTCGCTTCGGAGCCTCCGTCACTGTCAACTCCTCCTCCTTTGACTCCCTCATTCCCTGCAAATCCTCCAAACTTGCCCACAACCATGTCGCCATGCTTGCTTTCCTTCACTTCACCAATTCTCCTCCTCCAACTACTACTTCAACTATCACTACTTCTTCAGGTGCTATATATCTATATAAATATGTGTGTGTATATGTCTCTCTTTGTCATTTCTAACTCTGCTCATTTGTTTTTGTTTTTTCGGAAAATACCAGTTTAATGGCTGTTCGTATTAGTAAGAAAAATATAAATTTATACATATATGTACTTGTAGACCATATTAAGGACCGGACATTCGATATTATGAACGACATGGTTTGCAATTTAAATACAGGTTGGTTTGGATTCAAATGAATTTGTTATGAGGTGGATGATGTCTTGGTTGAAATTTCAAATTGTGTGTTTTCTTCATGATCATGATCAAGATTTGAATTCTTGTGGTTTGTCGTGTCTAGATTCTTTCTTTTTTTTTTTTTTTTCAAATAAACTCTTGCTTTATTTGAATGATTTTCGCACTCTGTTCATGAATTTCAAAGAAAACAGAACCAATTTGAACAAAAACCGGTCACTCACTCTTTTTAAAAGGATCTTGGAGTATTATTTGTGGGATTTTGGGGGAAGATGAACAACTCCAATCTTGATTGATCACTGACAGGCTCTGAACCTGCTGCCAGAGGACCTGTAACTGAAGAAAGTTCTCGGAATCTTGATGTCAACTCGAATGTCTCGGCTTTGAGAAACGGTAACTAACTCGAACTTTATATATGTCCGAAAAACCGCGTATCTCTTAAAACGTCTGATTTTGACATGGAGTTAACTGACCTTGTCCAATCCATCGTGTTTCACACTTTCAAATAATAGAAGGCCTTCAAAACATGTATGAGAATTTTATAGACTATCTGGACGGTATTCGACCGGGAACAGTATACTTGACTTCTCATACCAAAAATTGCTTGAAAATATTCATGTACTTGCTAGTTTAATTGGTCCGTCTTTTGAAATTTTGTTTTATGGTAGTTTGATCCTATATAATATTATGGCTAATCATATATTTTTCTTAATGAATGGCTTTTTTATTCAAATTATCAAATTATGCTTATTTAATGTTTGAAACATGACTTATAAATTAACAAGTGGCTTTAGCTTTCCGGGGAACGTTGGAAAACAAAGGACAGTACGAGATTTTACTTAAATTTCTAGCCTTAGTTTTACACTCTTTTTCCATATTTCCTCAGATCCCACAATACCAATCATCAAACCGAAGGAGCGAGGGCCGAAAGTTGAAGAAACACCTCAGAGTCTCAAGAATCAGTCAGATGTGGCTGCTGCGACTGTCATCGATGGTAAAGAAAATCTGAAGAGATGAAGCTTCTCTAGTATATCCATAAGCTAAATAAATTATCATAAAATTTAACCACTTTTTATTTTTTTGGTTATTCAATTTGGTCTCTTCATTATGAATTCCTGGTGAATATATTTATATTCATTGTATACATGTCGAGTTGTCCTAGATCTCGGCGGAAACTTATATAGGACATTCAAATTGCACTAGTTTTAGGTTCCGGCATGAGAATTGGAACATTGACATTGAACTGTTGTACATATAGATATCCACTGTCAATATAAAATCCAGCTGCAGAAGTATGCTCAACAGAGAAAGCTCGGATTGCCATCGTACTCTAGTGAATGCGAAGGCACTCGTGCCTCTTGCTTTAAGGCTAAGGTTACAGTTGGTGAGCGTTTCTTTGAGAGCCCGAAATTCTTCAACTCCTCGAAGGAAGCAGAGAATGCTGCAGCACAGGCTGCCTTAATGTCGTTGTTAGTGGAAAACTATCAGAAGGCAAGTTCTTTAAACTAGTTTTCCATTCTCTTTAATGCCTCAGTTGTTATTTACATAATGTTGCTTCGTCTGGATTCCTCTTAAAATTTCAAAATGACGAAACCGATCAAATATTAATTGACATTTTTTTTATGTAAATATCTTTTCACTCTAAACAAACTACAAATTCACTTGGTTGTTTTGTACGTAAGTGATTTTGTAGGTGAAAAAGAAATGTAATTTTTATTTTACATGTCCTAATGTACAGGACGAATCTGGCGCTTACAAGAATCTCTTGCAAGAGCTAGCTCAGGGAGAAGGTTTCGGCATGCCGCTTTATAAAACCAGGAACGTTGGTCCCCCCCACAAGCCAGTATTTATGTCTACCGTGGAATTGGAAGGAGAAGTATTCCATGGTAAGACACAAAATTCCAAGAAACTGGCCGAGCTTGATGCTGCAAGGGTTGCCTATGTTGCTCTTATGAAACGTAAGTCGGCAAACTTTTAAACTTAAACAAATGATATTTTCACTTGCAGTTCAGATATTCCTGAATGATATGGTGACAAGGTTAATTCTTTTACAATCTTCAGGTGCATCGACTCGGATTGCTGCGTTTAGTACTTCACTCGAACATGAATCTCAATTGGTTCCATGTCCAGCTCAAACCCATGTGAAAGATGTTAAAGAAAAAAACGGTATATATATATATCCGATCAATTCCTTTACATCGTTTCTACAAGATTTTCTCTCCGAATCTCGCATAATTTTGACTAATGCTTTCATGACGTCTTTGAAGCAGATTCAGAAGAATGATTATCATCCAGTACATTACAAATCACAGAGCAGAATATATCATTTCCTGCAATGGTATCCCGAATGGACAAAACCGAGAAATCGTCTTCTCGTTCTGAATTGGAGGCCTCTTCTTCTATAGAAAGCCATGTCTCTCCTTCAGTGTTGAACTCGAACACGAGGAACAAAACTAATGCTGTGGCGCCGAGTTACTTGCTTTGCAACAAGGTGAGGGTCTACCAAGAGTTCCCAAATCATGCATTCCCTGAAGGCATCACTGTAATGCCCATTGGTGATCACAAGTGGGTGGCTGTCAGCTTGGAGTTCCCAAATGAAGAAGGCAATTGACAGAGTGCGGGTTCTACTTTCGACGTTATCATCTCCGAAAGCGAGCGATTGAGCGAACTTGTTATGTTGAGATTGCAGTTTACCAACTACAAGTACATACTGATATGCAGCTTATACATATACATACATATGCATATTTTCCTGAAGAACTTGCTCACAAGACGTTTTAGTTGTTTGGTTATTTGAAAATGAACTATGCTGTCTTTTTTAGTATTTCCTTTTGAGGGTCTTAAGCAAAGTTGCTAAGAAATGCTTCTTTACTAATTACAAGTACCACTAAGAAGTATGATCACCTTAGAATATTACACCTATTTTTACATTCAACTCTCATTTAAAAAAAAAAAAAAAAAGCACTTCCATTCAAGAATAACTCTGCTTAAATAACATAAAAGACCATTTATGAAATAATATATAATATGATCTCTGCTTCGTCTTCATGTTTTATTTGAAAAAGAAAATTAAAAAAAAAAAAAGAGATCATGGCATGAAAAAAAAAAAAAAAAAACTACCTATACCATTTTTGCAAGATGAATTTAAGGTTACTACAAACACATGGTCGATAATTCATGAGGAATTTTTGTAATTAATCCTAATATTTATGATAATAATTACAATAATTCTCACATACTATAATACGTCAACAATATGTAGCTCCCTTGTAGTCCACAGTTCCTACCATCACAATTTGAACTCCATATATCATGTATCTTCCAAATTCTTATGCGTGAACATCTAAATTATGATCAAATCTCATTTTTTTTTTCTTTTAAGGTTATTCTCATTTTACATTATAAATTCTAAAAACTCTAATTATGTTTGTTGAATTTTGAATTAGTCTAATTTAACCAGTTCTACTAGAATTTGCTTTTTGTTTTTGTTTTTTTGGAAAAAAAAAAAAAATACATGTATTATATCACAAACAATTCTATAAGATAACCAAATATTGCAAATAGAAACAAATAAAAAGAAATATTACATGACCTTAGTTAAACCTATTTATTTGGTTTAATGAAAATTTAAATAAATGAGTTAAGTAAGACTAAATTTAAAATTTATAGGGTAAGCATGAGTTTTTATGAGTTCAAAAGATTAACGGAAAATGACCATATATTTAAAAGACTTGATTCATATGTCTTCTTATTTATGTCTATATTCATGTTCTTCTAAGTACATGTAAGAATAATACAAGATTGAATGAATCAAACAAGTCCTATATTCTAACTTCTAACAATGTAACAGAAGGCTCAAAGGCCTCCGACTCTTCATTCCTTTTTCAAATAAAACACACATTTTGGTTGAAACATATGTTTTAATGGGCAAATTTTTTTTTTTTGCTATTTTTTTTAAGTTCGTAGTTTTAGGTAATTCTCTTGATTTCTTTTTTTTTTTTTTTTTCCCTCCTCCCAAATTTTATTCCTTTTATTCGGATCCTTTTTTTTTTTTTTTTTTTTTTGCTTCTTCCTTATATTTGTATTCTTATTTGAAATGTTTTTTTTTCCTTGATTTGTCACTATTAAACTAATTTTTCTTTAAAAGAGTTTTCCATAGAAGTTTGTAAGATAGTATTTTATTAAATGTGATCAGATATATATTTTTCTTTTAATCTCTTATTTGAACCTTTTTTTTTTTTTTTTTTCCAAATGTGCCCATTTGTAGACCTCTCTTTCCTTTTTAAATATAACTCTTTTAAGGATTTTCTATCAGAATAAAATGCATAAGAAATTTAACAGGCACACACGTAGCACGTGTTTTTTAAATAGTAACAAACAAACTCAATACTCATGAAATCAGGTTAAATCCAATACAAGATGGCCACAAGTCCCCGTAAGTTGCCATACCTGCCTCTTTTATGCTGATGTTCTTTCTTGTTAAGAATTATTTTGTGAAAGATTATTAAAAAGCCGAATGGATAAGAAGCAATTATTTAATAGATCATTATATATGAATTAAAGGTCCGTTTGGTGAATGAGTTTGAGACGTAAATTTTAAGTTTAATAATAATTTTTGTTAACTTTTCAGAAAAGACAAAAAACTTATTTAGATAAAAACAAAAATTAAGATGAAAATTTTGGTTTGAGATTGAATGTCAAACGGAGCTTAAGTAAAATACAAGAGACTATGAATGTTCATAACTATGTTAATTAGCATAGTTTTTTTTTTTTTTTTTTTTTGTCCTACTAAAAAGTTCTTCAATAGTAGTTGCAGATACTCTATCGTAAGATAAAAGAGTTTGAATCTCCTCACTTATGAATTAAAAAAAAAAAAACAATTTATCAATTTTAATGCTAGATTTTTTAGGGACAGTTTGATGCTAGAGTTGAATTAACTATAATTTAAAAAATTAAGAATTAAATTTTTTTAAAAGTATTGGAAGGTCACTTTTTTTTTAATTTTTAATTTTTACAGTCACTTTTTAAAATATAAGATTATCCGATATCAAATTAGATAATCTTAAGATTCTTATCCGCTCTTAAAAGATTAAAATCAAGAGAAAAAATGATAAATCTTGGATCAAAATTAAGAGAATAAATGAAGCCTTTTTGAACATTCAACATAACATTTAGACGTAAATAATTTCAGGGGGGAAAACAAGAAAATGGGGGCTAAAGTAATAATTTTAGAATGATTATCTTCATACCCATCTAATTTGTAGATATTCTCAATCAATTAATTTTTCTTTTATTAAGATTCAAAAAGATATGTTCTTCTAGATATTTTTACATTATTCCTAATGCCCATCTCACTTTGATTTTGAATTATTTGTTTATAAAAAATTTAAAAATCTAATAAATAAAAAAAACTTCCCATTTTCAAAAAAAAAAAAAAAGACTTTCAAAAAAAAAAAAGATAGAAAGAAAGAAAGAAAGAAAAAAGTTTTCTTAAAAAAGATAAATAAAAGTTTAAAAAAATCCAACATGTATCATATGATTAAAATTTGAGCATTCTTTTTCCATCTTGATGAATTAACACGTCATGAAAAATGAATAACTATCCATTTGAAGCTAAAGGGGGAAAAAAATTATGGACTAATTATTAATACATCAATAACCTAAACTAAAAACCCAAAAGCAAAGTCAAATTATAAGAATACACGAACAATAGACAATGAAATACTAACAAACAAATTAAAAAGAACATGCGAATACAGAAATTAAAAAAAAAAAAAGATGAAAGAAATACGAGCTTATGTAATGAGATTTTTTCACTCTTTCTTTTCTTTTCTTTCTTTTATTTATTTATTAGGACCTCTGTTAAGAATTTCAAACAGTGATACATATTTCTTAAGAAATAGTTATGAGGGTTAAACAACAATCTCGTTGTAGCAATAGTTGTTGTTGTTGTTGTTGTTTTTTTTTTTTTCCTTAAATTTAATTAAGAATACTATTTCTCTAATTTATAGGTAAGATGGGCATGCTCTTTTATTTCTTTAAACATTTCTATTTATAGTTAACATGAGGTATTTATGAAGGTGTACTTTTAAGAGGTTTTAACATAATTTTATTTAAAGATAAAACTGGAAACAAAGAAATTAGATTCAGGGGATATTCATGAATTCAGTGGTGCAAAAAAGGGGAAAAAAAAAATCGAAGGACAACTAGGGTCCCGAGAGCGTCGCAAGCCTTAACCAGTTCCGTCCCCACTCATTCCCACTACTTTTTGGGAAACTTATCGCTGAATGTTAAAAATTATAGAGATGGCAAAAATCAGTCACACTTTTTTTCCCCCCCATAATTTCTGGAAAAAAAAAAAGAAAAAAAAAGTTACTAATAATTTCTTTGGGGATGGACCCCGCCTTATCTTTGAAGTTTCTTGCTTCAATTTTAAGTTTATTTTCATGTATTCATGAATCTGGTACCATGTACTGAAGTCATAACCTTTGCTTATTTGTGTTTGGATTTGACCTGCAAATTGCTGCTACCCAAAAGTCTAGCAGCACATAGGCAACCGACATCTTCCGCAGAGGACATAATTCCAGAGCATTTATCAAAAAAAAAAAAAAAAAAACATAATTTAAGAGTACTCAGGACCGGAGAGATCACCTAAATAAAGGTTTTTTTCACCGGTATCCTGTGAATTTTTTATATAGTAATAATTTATCCACTAAATTATTAATTTTGATAATTTACACAAAAAATTTACAAATCTATAATAAACTAATATTGTTATTTACTGGAGTCATTTGCTGTAAATTTGTAAGTTCAAAATATCTAAAATTATCAAAATTAAAAATTTAGTATATAAATTATAACTGTATACTAAGTATATGATTGAGTTGTGAAAACTTTTGAATAAGTATCCTATATCTGAATTGAATTCTTTCTAGTTGCTCAAAAACGATTAGGAGATTTTTTAGAAGAAATACAGGGTTTTGCTTTTGACGACAACATGTTATGGGGTGATGGTCCACTTTGTGAGATCAAATCTATACATTATAAGAAGGAGTCTAGAGAAGTGTCGGTACAATTTAATGGTAAATGAAAAACACACAAAAAAGAAAAAAAGGAGAAAAGAAACAGCACGACAAAGTTGATCACTTTGAGACTCTTTTATTTTCATATGTTATCGCTTTTTATAACATTCATTGTCCACCTATTTAATAAAAATTATCTTTCACTCATAAAATTTTCTGACTCTGTCATTACGTCATCAGTTACTCAGTGTCACTGAGACCTGTCACATGTTATCCGCAAAGTCAACAAGTGATCACTGATCATCAGAGTCAACAAAGAAGTAATCCGCTAAATTCACTAATTGAAATGGCGGGTGATCATTGGTCTTCATTGGCGCTGACGTGTGGAGTCATCCACTGGATGATCACAGGTCATTAGCGTAAGTCAGGTTGTGAAATCTACATATGACCCGTGTCAATAGCGGATTAACCAAACGTTTAAAAAATTATAATCCAAACATTGCACATAATCAGGAGTTGCCCCCATTGAATTAATGAAAATTAAATTTGAGTCCGTAAGCAAACTTTTGACTTCTCTATGTATTGTCCCCATTGTGAATTGATATTCTTTTTATACTGCCCTACTAATCTTTACGTTTCATATTTTTATCTCTACAATTTTTTTTAAAAAAAAACCTAATTCTTTTTTGTGTTTTATTATATATTTATATATGTGAGCTTTCTAAGGTAAGATATTTTTGCAGTAATGTAAATTTTTAAATGTTAGATTTAGTTAAAATTAAAAACGTTAGAGTTATATATATATATATATATATATATGATAGTTCAAGAGAGCGTAGACCCATGGATAGCTTTTTTTCTTATCTCACCATAAAATTCTCAATATGTATTTGGTAGTTCTTGAAAAATATAGGTTACATAATTTTTTTAAATATATTTTTCATGTTAATTTTTTTTTTCAAAAAATGATATACACAAGTAAATTGTTGACTCCGTCGCTGTACAGTAATAACGTTTTAATAGTTTTCAGCCAAAATAAACCTGCTCATTTGTATTACTATAAGCACATAATGTCCAGAACACCTTAGAAACCAGATAGAAGAATCAACGGAAAAAGAAAAGCAAATATCAAATTTAAAAGGAATAATCGAAGAAACGAATACTCACACTAGAGTGTCCAAAAAGTCCAAATGACTTAATCCCCCATAGATCAGAGGTTTAAATCACAATTAAAAAAAAAAAAAAACACCTCTTCTTTCAATAGTATTTTCTCTCACAAAAATTTAAATTTACTGTTCAAATTTATGATCCAGGCAAAATCAGTAATTCACATTCATTAATTCGGAAAAAAGTGGCTTGTCGGTGAGAAGTGGTCTTGCCGTAGCCGTTTTCAGGGCGATAGTTTTTTACATTTAATATAGAAAGTTGATATTTCTTGCAATGCCTGTAATTATTTGTACTTATATTTTAAATTGTGAATTCCTGGATCTTAGAATATCAATAAAGGCCTTTAACTTCTAAACAATGGTCTAATACCGAATTTGGCCATTTCTTATAGACTTTTTTTCACCTAATTTCGCACCCTTTTAACACAGCTGACTCGACTTGTTCTAACTTCAATCTCCGCCCTCAAAATAAGCTCACCACCGATCTTCGCTTCCTCAAACGAAGAAGCTGTGGCGATCGATCATGGTGCTCGAGGAGGATGGTGGAATCAGAATTTCCTGATCTTGAGATGAACTACGTCACGAAACCTTTGGATGTTGCCAGCATTAATTTACATCTAGGAAATTCGGAGCAGATGAAACTAGGGCAACGAAAAAAGTATGAATTACGAGCAGTTCAGTACTCAGTTTAAAATCAAATTAAGAGGGACCTAATTCTAAAAGAAATATATGGAGAATACAAAACTGAAAAACGAGACTTAAATTTCTCCTTTTGTTATATATAACAAAACAAAATCATAGCTACCCAAAAAAAAAAAAAGAATAACATAACTAAAAAAAAAAAAAATTAGAACATAACAAAATCAATATGAGAATTAAAACCGAACAACAATTATTTCAATCTAATATCATTAGAAGTGAAATTAAAGTATAATCATAACAAAATCAAATTAAAACCTCACAACAAATAACACCATTTATTTCAAACAAATATCATTAAAAGTG
>CM046377.1:9571357-9621357 GCA_025413485.1 Ficus microcarpa | reverse complement strand
AATTACACATAATATATAGAGTAAAATAACTTAAAAAATAAAATTCACGTAAAACAACCTTCTATAAAGCAAACCCCCCCATTATTAATCAACCTCTCATGCATAGTCTATGTACGTGCATGCTGTGCATGCTAACATAACATGTTACGTACGTGCGTGTACTTTTATGCAACCAAATTTATAGCTCAGCTGAGCTGTTGGACCGCTCATAAAACCTGATAGCGTTCTTCACATAAAACCCTAGTACCACAAGAATCAAAGAGGCTATCACCACGTTAACCAATGTCCTCGGAATCGACTTCGACAAGCTCCCCGATAAGCCCGAGAAAATCCCCTTCTTTTGGCCTTCCGATTTATTACCCAGAGATCTATCAATGACTTCATGAGTGGCAGTACTCTTCTTCTCCGCATCCTTGTTATTTGCTAACTCTGCTCCATCCGGAAGTACCGCCTTTTTCTCCGGTTTAGTAGGACCGGTCTCCAGTGGCGGCTGTGTCGCCTTCTCCTCTGCCTTGTCCGGCGTGGTCTTCTCCGAAGCCTTGCCCGAATCGGGTACTAACAACTCAGCAGCAGCAGCATCAGCAGCAGGCTTCTTCTCCTGAGTATTGTTGGGTACATCCTTGATATCCTTCTTCTGATCAGCATCAATGGCGGTTTTCGCTTTTTGTTGATCATCATCCTTGGTTTTGGGACCGGTTTGAGGCTTCTCCGTCGGAGGCGCGGGCTTCGTCGGAGGAGGAGGTTGTTTTTGTTGCTGTTGTTGCTGTTTTGGTGGAGCTAACTTATCATCATCAGCAGCTTTAGGAGTAGTGCTCTTTTTCGACGGTTCGATAAGCTCTGCGACCGGTTCCGGGGCTGGTTTAGGTTTAGGTTTAGTAGTTTCCTTCTTTGATTGAGAAGGATCTACAGATTTGGGAGCTTGAGGAACAGGGATGAGTTTAGGAAGCTTGACGTAGAGAATTCCGCCTTCGAATTTGGCGGAGATCCGGTTGGTGTCTCTGTCCGGTGTGAGCGGGAATTCCTTCATGAAATGGCGCCATTTGTTGTGGCCGATCGGCCGTTCTCCGGTTACCCTCAGCTTCTCAGATGAGGTTATTTGTATTTTCAGTCTGTCCTTTTGAAACCCTACATTAAATTTGGTGATCCCACGCATGGTAAATCATATATTACAATCACTTTATGTGAATGAAATTTTTAATACTCAGCTAAAACATGTATATTAAGAAAGACCCCTTTGACATTGTTTTTGCTTTTCCACATGCGCAGAAAAAGAGAAAAATAAAAATCAATTTAGACTTTTGATTAGTACTTAGAATCATATTTTTGAAAGTGTTTAATCGAATAAAATTGATATTAAAATTTTAATTAGTCATAAAAATGGAATAAAAAGATAAAATAAAATCTTAGATGTCAAAGTTAACTCGAAAGGGGATGGTTGAAAAATAAAAACAGAAAGAAAATTACAAAACTGTCAATATTACTCGACAAAAGCACAAAACTAAAAAATAGACAAAGTCGATTCATATTTAGAATTAGGTCGAACATCATGAAAATACCAACAAAAGGAGGAATTATGCAATTTAAAAAAAAAAATTGATAAAAGAGAACAACTAATATCAGAGGAATTATGTGAATACAAACAATATTAATTACCAGGTAAAAAGACAAGAACATTGTCGGAGCTGTCTTCCTTGACCCATTCGAATGGTGGATCGAACTCTTCGTACTCGCGACTACTTGCACCGGTGCTACCTTGCTTTGTATCCTGTTTTGCGTCCATTATCTCTGCCTTCTAATAGAAATAGAAAGGGGACAAAAATCAAAGAAAAAAAAAAAAACTTGCTTATTTGATCTCTTTTGTTTCAAATGGATTTTGGGGTTCAAATATTTATGATGGGCAAAACCAAAGTTGTGGCTATATATATGTAGATATTAGATATGGGAGGGTACTTTAAAAGAGAGAGAAAGTCTTGAGGATGCAATATGCTTCTTATGTTTTCTTTTGGAAATGGTTATTCTCTCTCTCTCTCTCTATTAGATTGCTTTCTTTGGGTTTTGGTATAAGTCTTTCTCCTTCGGTGGTTTGAAGGCTTTAAATAAGATATGCTTTAATTTCTCCAATGTGGTTGTCTTGTTGGGGGGGCAAAGCAAAGGTTCTGTCCCTTCCATGTTCCTTTCTTTTTCCTTTTTTTTTTCTTTGATAAAAAGATCTTGGACAAGGAAAAAGAAGTTGTATTGTGGGACTAACGGAATTATAAAACTATAAGCTCTATACGTACTATTACATCTTAAATATTAAACACAAACATTTGTGGTTTTATATATATTAACCAAAAAAAATTATATTACAAATTAAAATGACAGTGAGTATGGTCGCTAATGGATGGAATGATATCCCGGATCACAGGTTTCACATTTTATATCTCATTAAAGCATCATCTTTTTATATCTATAGAAAAATAGTTGGGACTCTACGGAAGTTATACACCATCACAAATAAAAGGTGCGTCTTATATATGGGATATACGTTGTGAGATACAGCAGTGAAGTCAGACACATTATTTAGTGAGGGCGGTCACTTTTTTTTTTTTTTTTTAAAAATAAATAACGTTAAAGTATTAAAATTAAAGGATAAAGATTTAATAGGGACAATAAGGAAATTTTGAGTTTTTAATAGGGGGGCAAAGTAAGAAAATCTTAGAGTTTTTAAGGTAAAATCAAAAGAAAAAATTTCAGTGGCTGTGGCCTCCTTGATCACACCTAAATCCGTCATTGCTAAGACATCCGTCTTTTGTTAGTGAGTTATATGCTGAGCGGTATTTTAAAACATTAGTAGCCTTGCTCATTACAATACCATGTAATGTAATATACATACATACATACATACATACATATATATATATATATGCATATACACGTAGATCTACATTAATGGGGCTAATTATCTAAATATTTATTCGAAAATGTTAACTTGAAATGTAATGTAACATATTATACGTTAAAGCAAATCTCAATAAAGAGAAATGAAAGTCACTTATAAGCCTCTTTAAAAAAATGAATATTTGTTTTAAAGCATTTAATCATTAACATTTAATTTTCACATTTTAGTCCACTGTTGATGCATGAATTCTTAATACTCATATAAATTTGTTAGGATTTTTAATCCTAAGATTTGTTGGCATTTATTGTAAAAAAAATTAATTAACTAAAGATAAGTATGATCGCAAGTTTTTTTATTAGGAATTATTTGAACTTTATCTTATGACAATGTTTAATTTTTATTCATGAATTTACTCAAATGTAGTATTAGTTTTATGGTAATCTGGAAACCTTAGATTTTTGGCGTATATTAGGCTTAATGCCATTTACGAAGTCTAATTATTCATTTGTACCTATTTTCACCGGATGGTTTTAAAAACATTGTTTTTACATGATGAATAGACGATTTCGCATTTTATTTATATCATTATAGAGAATTATACACTGAATTAAAAAGGGATATTTTTCTTTCCATTTTTTTTTTTGGTCCCTTGAAACTATGTTACTTAAAATCCTTCTACTAAAATGATGCATTCAAATACAATATTTCAAAAATGGTATTTTCTAACACACTTTAAATTCTTAAATTGTATTACCATGTGTGGTGTTGTATATATTCTATTACATATTTTCACACATGTATGTGTGATATGGTGCCATTGTTAATTTGGCGAAGTTACGCTTAAAAAAAAAAAAAAAAACCTGAAGGTAAGTTAAAGACAATTTAGAGTTAAACTCCATGTTAAATTGTAAATGGTAGTTTAATGATATTTATGTCCAAATTTCTTGTCACTAAATAATTAAAAATAATAACAATCCATGAAATTATCCTACACATGAAAATTGTGTAATTATTTGACTTTTATGTCAGGGTGCGTAACTTTTTATTTGTGTATTAATATTCTTCGTATATTGCGACCAACAATCCTCTTTTCTTTTCCCCCCCCCTCAATAATCAATCAACCATTTCCTTTATTATTAATATATACAACGGTCCCAAAGAAAACCTGCTTTTTCTTTTTCTTTTTTTTTTTTTCCCTGTAAAAGGAAGGCTTACATTACCACATGTACAATTTTCTTATGACATTTTATCTGTAACTAATAACATTTTTTTTTTTTGGCTAGAATTTGTACCTAGCTAGTATCTGAATCACATTGATAATGCATTTTTGACAAGCAACCCCATTGATAATGTAGAGGGCGTCATGGATATCTTATTTTGTTTTTTTCGTTGTATTTTTGAAAAAAAAAAAATCTTATTTAGATTTGAAATAAGAAAGTTTTGGACTTTTAGCATATATTTTGGGGAACAATTAGAGTTGAAATAATTTGATTGGAGTTGAGTTGAATAGAATTGTGTGTTAGTGTGCATTTATAGCTAATTGGAGTTAAAAAGTATACAAACTTAAAATATGTGTTCGGAAAAAATAATTAATATAGAACTTGTTTCATTCGTTTCGAAGTTCTATATAATTTTTTTTAATATCCCATTTGGACTTATATCTGCACATTTATAGGCTTTTAAAGTTCAAGTGTTTAAGTTATAATTAGAGCTGTGAATAGTGAAACAGAGTTAACTTTTCAAAAAAGACAAAACAATTGAAGTTGAGTTGAATTGAATTTTGCGTTTTCAAGGGAGATTTACGGTTCATTTAGCTCCCAAGTCTAGAGTTAAAATTTTCATTTCACTTTTTGTATTTTTTTTAAAGTCAATAAAAATTATAATTAGTTTTTGAAAAATCAATCAACTGCAATTTAAAAATTTTATTTTAAATTGGTATATCAAATGTAAGCTTAGAGTTTTGAACAGTAAAATTGATTTATTTTAGAAGAAAAAAAGACAAAAAAACATTTGAAAAAGTTCAACAGAGTGGTCAGTCCAAATGGGCCTTTAATTGATCACAATTAAATGATATTTTTGAGTTAATGTATGTACGAGAGTTCCATTTAGTTATTCTAAACTCAGCGCATGGACATCTTTAATCACTCGTCAAAGAGAAAAATAGTAATAATCCACAAGAAAGCACCTTGGAAAAGCACATGAAAAACAACATTATTTATGCATCTAGTGCACTAGATAATATAGGATTATTATTTTGATTTGGAGAATACATACATACATTCATATATATATATATATATAAACTTAGCATTTTATCTTATGTGATGTACTATTAGATTGAACTGTATTACCTTTTAGTTAAAGTCTAAAACTAAAGATAAATTAACTTTGTAGTTGAGATGGATTTTTTTTTTCTTTTTTGAGTGTAAAAACAATTAAATAATTTATTCCAATGACAAGATTATACGATCAAATTAGTTATCCAGGTCTTGGGGAATGACAAGTCTATACAAGTGAGACTATGTGACCAACTCCGGATTAAATATTTGCAGTGAAAGTACCAAAAACAGTAATTATTAAATTATTATGTACCTATTTGTTTCAAGAGTTTAAACTCAAAAATTTTTGTTCAAAACATTTTTTGCTATGAGATTAATTATTGAATTATTATGTACCCATTTGTTTCAAGAGTTTAAACTCAAAAATTGAATTTTAACCAAAATTTTTAATTCAAACCCTCAATCCAAACATTTTATACATTCTAATCTTAATTGCATTCGATGCAACAAACATTATCAAGACAGAGAAAAAAAAAAGAGTATTTTCTTTGCTGTCAGAAAAATACGTACATTACCCCGTACAACATTCTGTATAATATACTTTTTTTAATTTGAAAAAAATATATTATATAACATTTTCTTTGTTGCCAGCTAGTACAATTGATAATTCAACCATAGTAATAATCAGTAATATTAAAAATCAGCGAAACACATTGATTAATTTGAATTGTGCATGAATAGCATAAAAGATGGCTTTTGCACGTTGGTAAAAAAGAGAAAGTATTGATAGAGAATTTATGTCTCTATAATTGATTAATCTTAGATTCTAAAAATTGATTAGAGTAAGGGAATAGAAGTTTTTTTCCCCCAATAAACAAAAATTAAATTAAAATGATATTTATGGATTGAAAAAGGTTTGCTTATTGTATTCGCAAGGATACCTCTCTATTATCTAAAAGATGGTTACCTTAGATCTTTTTTCAGTATTATATTAATAAAGAGTTTTACTTGGCTCCATACTTTTTTTTTTTTTTAAATTTTTTTGAATAAACATTTGTACTATCTCTGACTTTTACACATTAAAGATGCAATTATTCCAAACAATAATTTTTTTATTGATATATATATATATATCCTGGTCTGGTCTAAAGGATGTGCTATGTATATGTTGGTATTTGAGAAAATTTATTTAAGTAAGTTAAAAAATAGACAAAAATAAAATAAAATACCTGAAAAAAAAAAAGAGAAGCATGAAAGGAACCAAAACAATTTAAGAACTAAAATTAAAAAAAAAAATTGACCAATACAAAAAGAAATGATTAAATTGTAAAAAAAAAAAAAAAAAGAAGAAGAAAAAAGTGGGCCTAAAAAAAATAAAATGAAAGGACCAAAAAATAAATATGTCCCAAATGGTTCATTTTAGATGATAGAGAAAGTGTACATTACCACACTTTCTCCTTTATATGTATACATAGATATATTTAAAAGTTGAGTGAGCTACGTACTTACTGTAGATGCTGGGAATTTACGGTAAAAAATTTAACAGAAGTTAGAAATGGTATATGAGATAAACAATAAGTTGGGCCCTTGGCAATCGTTGATGAAATTCATCGAAACATATCATTATGAAATAATTAAGTTAGAAGAACAGAAAGTAAATAATCAACACCAAGATGTAAAGAGGTTCGCCCAATTGATGCTACGTCCTCTGAGAGAGTGGTTTATTTACTGTATAAGAAGGTTTTACAGTATAATGTATTACAAACTTTCTGAGAGAAATTTGATAGCGTAAGAGTAAATTTTCAGACCAAAAGGAGGATCCCGTCTGAAGGGGGGTCTTCCTCTATTTATAGAGGAAGAATCGTGGGTATGGACCCGAAATATGTGGTGAGCGGTTATTGCTCCTGTCTGCTAGGACACGTGCAAGAAGGTCAGTATGCAGTTGACCTGGCGGTTGTCAAAATGGATATAATTATAGATCGTTGGCTCAACGGTTACGTTTTAATATTCATAGGATTGTCATTTATTACGATGGATCTGACACATCGCTTTTGAACATGAGCCTGACAGTTGAGAAAAGTTTCCCTTAGAAGTTTTTATTAAGATCGAACGATGAACGATGTGTAGAAATCAAGGCTTGTTTTGGCCCAAACATCGTTCGTGGCTCGTAGTATATTTACTGTTCGTCTAATCATATAATGTTCGACATTCGAATATGAGCGATCACAGTTATATAACAAAACAAGCTAGGTTAATAGATTGGATCCGGCCCAACAAACGAACGATCATCGCTCATTATCGAACACAATAATCTTGTAATTTGGGTCCGGCCCAAATGTAGATTAGATTCAAGAGTCCGATGTTCATTTGATAAACAATCAGGCCAACGATATAATGGGAAGACAAAATCTAACCCCAATACATACATAAACAGAATGTATCATACATACATCAGTAGGGTTGAAACTTCTTTTTACGTCTTTTTTTATTTGTTATTGATAATGTTGTCAAGATATATAATTTTTTTTTAATCTACTACTTAATAAGGAATATTTTTGTCATGTGTTGATCCGCGTTTTGCCCTTTTGATATAAAAGTGTAAGTAAGCTTATGTGTTAGCCACTAGTATTGAGCAAGTTTAATCAGCTGTCTGATTTCAAAAATCTTCCAACCAACACTCATTTTATTATGTATGAATACGTTTGTAAAAAATATAGGCATACGATAAAAGGACTCTTAAATATTTTTCACGTGCTAAAATAGAAAACATTATTTGATTGGTCTTTAAACTATTCAACTAACTTAGAGGAGCGTACCAGAAAGAAGTGTGTCATCCATATCTCAATTTGAGGGCAAGCTGTTGCATTATTGGAATCGTTCAAGGGATGTTGTCGGCGCTAGAAATGGTTTTAGTGGGGCAGGTATAAAAAAACTAAAGATAACTTCTTTTTTTTTTTTTTTTTAATATAAAAGAATAATATATTTATATGTTTTAATAATTCAATGTATGCAAAATTAAAAAAAAATTATAAAACGATTGCATAACTAAATTCTCCATAAAGTTTAGAAGTAAAAAATAAAATCTTAAAATTTGAGGGGTTTCAATTGCAATTTGTCTTGTAAAATGAAGACACAATAGAGATTTTTGTAATTTATTATATATATATATATATTTATATATATGAATTGGGGTGCTTGCCCTCACTGAATTAAATGTGGTCGGAACGCGTATATGAAAGGGGAAAAAAAGTTCAAAAGAAATATTGATGTTGAATTGACTAATCAAACTGTTCCCCCTTTGTGTTGATTATCATTGGAGAGTGGAGACCTAGATTTTATCTGGTAAAATGTCAAATAAGATGTATTGATTAAAAAGCCAATTTCGTTCATGGCAAGCAAGTATCATGTAGTACTTGAGTTGGACAAAATTATTCAAGATATTGTTTTCTAACTACGTACATGATTGATAACAGATAGAGACTTGAAAATCTTTTCTTCTCCGTTGAGCAATGACTGCTTTTTTAGTTTTTAATTTTTGAATATCTTACCTTTTCAAGTTTTATTCAATAAATTAAATGACTTTTCTTAGTTAAAAAACATTAATAATCAATATAATAAATTATTACAAATGGCTGAAAACAACCAAAGCTGACTTCAAGTCTCACTACTCTAAAAGTTGGCTTAGACAACGGAAAATATATGACGGTTTTTGTAAAACCGTCATTTTAAATAGGATTATATGATGGTTTGAGAAAACCATTGTGTAAACACAGGATTACACGATGGTTCAACAAAACTGTTTGATGCTGGTTGATAATAAAATACCGGCTAGTATGTACGAAGCTAAGAAGACGTTGGGCACTTTGGGAATGGAATATGAAAAAATCATGCAAGTCCAAATGATTGCATCCTTTACCGAAATGAGTATGAGAATTTGGATGAATGCCCAGTTTGTAAGGAGTCAAGATGGAAGAAGGGCAATAAGCCATCAAATTATAGCAAAGGAGTGCCAGCAAAGGTGTTATGGTATATTCCTCCGGCGCCGCATCTATGGCGTTTATTCCTTAATGCGGATCAAGCCAAGAATTTGACTTGGCACCATGATAAATGTGTTGAAGATGGCATGATTAGACATCTAGCCGATGCATCATAATGGAAGACCTTTGATGCCGATCACCCTGAATATAGTGCAGAACCACGGAATCTATATCTTGGTTTGTCAGCGGACGGAATGAACCCACATGGTAATATGAGTAGTAGGCATAGTACTTGGCCCGTCATACTTGTCAACTACAATCTCCCTCCGAAGTTGAGCATAAAGCAAAAGTTCTTAATGTTAACTTTATTGATCTCTGGTTTTCAACAACCAGAGAATGACATTGATGTGTACTTTGTTGGGATCTATAGGTGCCCTAAGGATAGAAAATCAATATTAGGGATTTTCTGTAAATATGACATTTTGATATTAATAAGGGGAAATTATTCATGTTTAATAAGTTGTGTCCTATTTACTTTCATTTGTTGATTGTATAATTATTTTGAGCAAACGTAAAATACTCCTAGGCTGTTGGTAATATATCGAATTACCATATGTATACGGGGTATGCATAGAAGATGTGGTAATTTGATAACAGTCTAAATAAATAGTCCGCAATCAATGGAATAAGATTTGGGGATCTTATTCATGATAAGATTGTAAACGTTGTCTACTTCCTTGGAGGGATAGTTTGTCTTGACCATCGGATAGGTTCCGAGTAGAAACTTTAATGTATATCAGTATTGAGGTATGACATTGGACTGGACCTAAAGTGTTATTTGATTTGGTTTAATAATTCCGTTTATAAGAATCAATGATGCTTTGATTATCATCCTGCATTAATCTTAATCCTAAAATGATTACTTGAGTTCACATCCATGACTTATGTACTTTGATGCACTAAAGGTGAGATACTGTTAATTCATGGTCAACATACTTGTGTTTTGGGTGCATGACTTATGGATGGAGAAATCAAGATTCATAGATACGGAATCCAAAGCTATCTTAACGATAGTAAATGTTATCTACTTAAAGGTATTATTTGGGGATTGAAAGATAGTATAACAAGATCTTGACCATCGGTTTACTTTGTGTTCTCTGGTGGTTTACCAATTGTATGGTTTTACAATTGGTGGCTCTTTCAATGGAGAATAATTGAACTTTAAGTTAAAATGATTGAAAAGGTAAAACGGAAAAAGTCCTTAATTCAATCATGGATAACCTATGGGGATTAAGCAAGCGATGAATAAATCATGGAAGAAGCACTACGTGAGAGAGCTTTCGTAATACGGTATGTAAACAGGAGTTCAGCTTCAAATTTTTAGTGGAATAGTTTTGAAGTTGATAATTGTTGGATAATTAATCTGGGATTAATTTTTCACAATTATAGGAGTCTCTTTACATATTTCCATCGGGTCCCTCTATTAGCTCATATAGTTCCACGAAGCGTCTCGGGATTTGTTCCTAATGAGATCGGTAAATTATAAATGGAATTTAAAAATGTCTATTAAGACATGGTACTCTCTTACATGCAATCTAGAAAGGATTGGACATGTGAAATTTGTAGACAAATGATTTGTCAACATGTGATTGGTTAATTTGAATTTTGAAAATAAGATTGTGTTTGAATTTTGGAAAACAAAATTTTTCTCTCCTAATTAAAAGAGGTGCACGTTTTTTTTTAGTTGTGTGGAGAGAAGAAAATTTTGTTTCAAAATTATTTAAATATATTCCTAACATTAAATTATTAATTGGTTTAAATAATGGAGATTATTTCATGGATTTTTCTTTCCTAATTAAAGAGGTGTATGGTTTTTGTGAGGAAAGAAAATTTGAAATATTTCATTGATTTAAATTAATTAATATGGATAATGTTTATGGAAAATATATATTCAAATATGTGAATCCTATTTAAATTCGAAAAGGTTTAAAAGAAGTTTGAATCTAGATAGGACTAGGATCTTTTGACTAGTCTAGATTCTTGATTTAAAATTTGAACCACCAATCATGATCTACTCACTTGTGGCTGAATTTTTAGTTGAGATTTCCTCTTGAAAAATTGTTTTTAGGTTCAATGAATCTAGCCCTAAAGTTGTATGATCTTTTAGTTCAAGATTTATCTGGAAAAATAATTATTAATTATTTTTCAAGTAGGAGATAAATTTTGAAAAGGATTGGAATACTATATAAAGGCTATGAGTTCTTGAAAAACCAATTTTTGATATTTTAAAAGGAAAAAAACATTTTTTTGGGAGAAAAAATTTATTTTTGGTTTCTTCCACATCAAAAATTCGACTTTCTTGTGAGAGAGAAAAAGAAAGAAAATTTCATTGAATCAAAACTGCGAGGAAGGTTAAACCGAGTGATAATTTTTCATAGGAGGTTAACCGGTTCTTGTTTTGTAGTTTTGAAGAAAGAAGTTGGATCAAATTCTCAACGAGGATCATCGGAATTAAAAAGGAGGGATCTAGACTTCGGAAAGTATTATCGGTCGCTTGGATTCATAGAACGTGTGCCCACACACACTCTGAGACGTGGAACTCGAGAATAGTAGAGAAGACACGTTGGTCAAATGCTCTAGCAATTTCGGAATCCAAGAAATAAGGTATGCTTGATCATGAATTAATTTATTGTTATATGCATCATGAGCTTCTTTTCTGAAAACGGCATAAAATTTTTTAAAACTTCCATTGCCCCGTAATTCTGATACCGGATCCGATTTTTCCAACATACTTGGCATCGCTAATCGATGATCTAAAGAGCTTATGGGAAAAGGGAATCGAAGTTATAGATGCTTATCATCAAGAGACATTCATACTCCGTGCAATGTTGATATGGATAATTAATGACTTTCCTGCTTATGGAAACCTATCTGGTTATTCAGTAAAGAATTATATTGGTTGTCCCGTTTGTATAAAAGAAACATTTTTCATCCGATTGAAGAATGGTAAAAAAACCATTTACCTTGGTCATAGGAGATTCTTACCAAAAAATCATCGATACTGCAAACAAAAAAAGACTTTCGATGGTAATACCGAAAAAAGAATCCCTCCCCAAGTTTTGACGGATAAAGATGTTTTTTAGATGGTTAAAAATTTGAAAGTAGTGCTTGGGAAAATAAAATGGAGAAACAAGGATCTGGTGGTTGATGGACCTTAGAAAAAGAGGTCAATCTTCTACGAACTTCTATATTAGATGTCACTTTTCGTTCATCATTGCTTGGATGTGATGAATATTGAGAAAAACGTTTGTAAATTAATAGCGGATATGTTGCTTGACATTTCTAATAAGAGCAAAGATGGTGAAAAAGCACGGTTGGATCTTAAGGGATCTTAAGGATTTGAAGATCAGACTTAACTTGCTCCCTACGAAAAGAGGGAATGTCATTTACTTACCGTTGGCAAAGTACACATTAATAAGACAAGAAAAAAGAAAGCTTTGTGAGTGGCTAATTTTTGTAAAAGTGCCCAACGGATATTTTTCTAACTTCAAAAGGTCGGTGTCTATGAAGGATTTTAGACTGATTGGAATGAAAACACATGAGTTTCATATTTTGACGCAACAATTATTACCGCTTGCCTTGCAATGAGTTTTAATGAAGGATGTGAGATTCGCAATTACCAAGTTATGCTCATTTTTGAATTCGATATGCTCTAAGTTAATTGATTCATTTACACTAGATTCACTATAATTAGAGTTGGTTAAGACATTGGCATGCTTGAGAAGTATTTTCCACCATCCTTTTTGACTTAATGATTTATCTAACGGTGCAATTAGTATGGGAAGTTAAGCTATATGGACTGGTGTACTTAAGATGGATGTGTTCTTTTGAAAGGTACATAAAAGTTTTGAAGAGTTATGTCAAAAACCGAAATAGACTGGAAGGATGTATAGTATAAAGCTACATAACGAAGGAATCAGTTAAATTTTGCTCCGAGTATTTGTCCAACGCAAAAAGGATTGGGTTGCCAAAGACTACAAACATTGATTCAAAAGGACTATCCGTCGGCATTCCTTTGTCGGTAAATTGAGGTAAATGGGAGCAAGCTTGTCTCTATATTTTACATAATAAGGTTAAAGTGGAGCCTTTTATTGAGGTTCATCTACAGGAAATAAGAGATGCAAATCCAAGAAGAGAAAGAAATGAAAAGTGATTGCAAGATGAACACAATCGACCTTTCGTCTCTGGATACGAAGACATATTGTCTTTCAGAAGGAGGGCTTTTCACAAGACTTAATGAACATCGCTAGAGGATCGTCGACGATAGTTACACAGTATACATCATACTTCGTCAATGGTTTTACATTCTACACTCGCGAAAGAGATAAGAAGCATCCCATTCAAAATAGTGGTGTTAGTATCCGTGTTAAGGCCATGCATATTTCATCTGCAAAGGACAAGAATCAACTCTATGGAATAATGAACTACTTCGATTTCATTGAAGACATTTGGGAACTTGATTACTGTGGATTTCAAGTAGCACTGTTTAAGTGTAAGTGGGCCGACAATAATTATGTTAGGATTGACAATGATGGCATCACAGTGGTGACTTTAGACGATTGGGATACAAAAATGATCTATTCATTATGGCATCATAAGCAATCCAAGTATTTTATACAATGGATCCCAACAATTTAGAATTGTCCTTAGTTGTGCCGATGAAGCAAAAAATGGTCAAGAAGATGAGGAAGATTGCTCCGACATTTCATCATTCACAAAGGGATTACTAACGACTGAGGAGATTGATGAATTTGATAATGACATTTCTCACTTGCTTCGACCCGATATTGAATGGACACGTGTTGAGAAAGCAAATAAAAAAAAAAGAGTAAAACTTGAACATTTTGTCATTTAATTTGTACATCATTACTAATTTATTTTAATTTAAGATGTATTAGATTTATTTAGTTATGTTACTTGATCTATATTGAACCTTAGTGTTGAACAGAAATCAATACTATATCTTTTTGTTTGAGTCACATTTTAAACAACCACTAGTATTAGGCCGTAGGATGACAGGAGAAAAAAAACTGAGAGAGGTTTTGGCAAAACCGTCATGTAATCCTCCGAAAATTTTGAAAATTTTGAAATTTCATGCTTTGAAATGTGCGCGTAAACCCTTAACTTAAATACACTTTCATCTTCATTTATCATCATTTTCATCTTCAACTCTCTAGACAACTCAAATTTTTCTCTGACCAACCTCCTTCGCCCGTCCACTGACCGTGCCGCCGCCTTTCCTCCTTCTTAATCTCCGGTGACGCTGCCGCCGCAGCCTACCACTCTCTCCTTTTTTCCCAAACCGCTGCCATAACCTATCTCCTTTTTCCGCCGCCGCCGCCGCCGCCACCACCACTCTCTTCCGATGTTCCCATTAAGGCTGTGACTATTTATCTTTAAAGAAAAGTAAGGTGGCTTCCATATTGCTCAAGTTCTTGTTTTCTATCAAAAGTAGGAACACACAATGCTTTAATAACTTGCTTAGAGTGTAAACTTGTAATTATGATATGTAAACTTGTAATGTAATATATGGTACGTATTTTTACTTTGATACAATGTAGCTAATATCTTGTCAATTGTATCTTGGATCGTCTATTGGATAACACACAGGTTAAGCTATCTGTGCGAAATCGCCAAAAAACGCCAAAATTTTTTTTTATTCAAGCTGCATTACATGACGGTTTTGATAAAAAACCGTCATGTAAAGTTTTCAATTTTATGGAGTTTGCTACCTATATTTCTTGATTTGACAATGGTGTAAACCATTGTAGAATATTGAGATACCAAGACGGTTAAAAAACCATCATGGTATCTTCTACGACAGTGGATTACACGATGGTTGTCTAACCATCGTGTAAACTTTACACAATGGTTAATGGCCGTCGTGTAATCCAACATTTTTACTAGTGTCTGTGGAATCAGATATAAATATTCTCAGTTGTATCTCTTTTCTTTTCTTTTGTTCCTAAATTTGAGACGTTGATAAAATTATATGTTAATCAATCATAAATAATTAATAGTTAATAGTATAATTTTGTAGAATAAATCTGGAAAAAGTCCCATATATCATGCCCATATAAATTTGCTTAGGATAAGTAGTGATCATCTTTTTTTTCCCCCCTAAATTGAGATATTTGTAAAATTATATGTTAATCAATCATAAATAAGTAATAATAACGATTGTTAATAAAATAAAATTTGTGAAAGAAGTCCAAAAAAAGTTTCATATATCATGCCCATATCAATTTGCTTAGAATAAGTAGTGATCCTTTATAATTTTATGTATGAAAAAGGCAAAGTTATATCACTTCAAATCTAATATATTTTAACAAGATTGCAATCAAGAATTATTGGAACCTCGTTTTGAAATTAAAATAAAAAAATACAACCAAAAAAAGGAGAAAGAACTAAATATGGCAATTTACCATAAATAGTTTAAGTAAATAGTAGGTTTTTTAAAAATATTTAGAATAAATTATACTAAATAGCAAATTATTTACTACATAAATAATCTACGTACCATAAGTAAATTTTCTATTTACTATAATTTATTTTAAATATTTTACAAATCAATGAGACTGTTTTAAGATATTGTTTGCTATTTACAATCACATGTTTATTCACTCGATTATGTTATAATCTTTTTTTTTTTTTTTTTTTTTTTTTTTACATTTGAGATTTTTATATGTTTTTACTTTTTCTTTTCATATATTTTTCAACAATTTGATTAGATTATTATCACTAGCCAAAAGGTCACACACACACATAAATAAATTTTCATGATGAGCATCATTTTCTCTGTTATAATGTAAAATCTTGTTTTGCCTTGCAAAGTTTTGAGATCTAAAGTTTTCGGACAAATTGGCATATTACCAAATCACGCGCCTATTGCCACAGCCGTAGATATCGGTATTTTGAGAATACGCCTTAATGACCAATGGTTAACGATAACTCTAATGGGCGATTTTGCTAAAATAGGGAATAATGAGATCACTGTTTTAGTAAATGATGCGGAAAAGGGTATTGTTTATTTTTCAGCGCGCATTTTCAGCAGCGCAAGTGCTCTTCTTTCGCATAAGTAGTTGATGTGGGATTCTGTGAAACGCCAAGTGCGTCTTTTGGTATGTAACAAAGCCCTTGACAAATTGACAAGAACCTGGATATGTAGTTAATGTCTAAATATCCTTCAAAATTAAATAGTACGCAACAAATAAAGTCAATTTAAGTTAGATATATTCAAGCCATTGGAACTTTGGATTCAAACAACACCAAATACGCAATTCAAGCAAGAAATAGTCACCCAATGGTAATGCAACAATGTTATCAACAACAATATTGCCCTATTGTCTTCAAAGTTTAAAGGGGAAGTGCCGAAGCAAAATGGCCTTTGGGGGCGTGCAAATCTACTCAAACTATTAAAGGATTTGGCTCGACATGTTCAATTCATAGAAGACGCCAACCAAGACTTACAATATCGTGACCATTAAACTTCAGAGCATAAACTTGGGGAGAATTTTTCGATTAGCCTCACTATCTAAAAATCTTATTTCCAAATCCATTACTCTTGAAAAATTAAAAAAAAATTAAAAAATAAAAAATAAAAAAGAAGACAAAAAGATTATCGTGATTTCATGTATGGACTAGAAATAAAGAGAATATTCACTAGTAAAGATTACTATGATTGAACTCTCATATAAATATAAACATTTAATATACAAATACAAAAATGGGTAAGTTACTCAAATATGTCAAATATTCTAAAATCAAGAAATAATTTCTTATTTCATCACAATAAATCAATATTAAAATTAGAAAGAATGATAAATTTCAATAAATATTTAATAATAATCTTAAATTTCAACACTCCCTCTTAAGTCGGTTCATACCAACTTACTTTAAATACTTCGAGAACAACTTTAGAAATTTTTTATGCATGACTGAAGTTAACATGAGCTTCACAGCATATCGACTTTTAGAAACTTCACATACTAAACTCAAAATCGGATGAGCTTAAAAGCACGTGCTTCAATTTCAAAAGCTTCACATGCTAAACTCAAATTGCACGAACTTCATAGTACAGACTTCAAGTTTTGATTGCGCTCTTCGATGGCACTTTTCATGGATTCAAATGAGATTAATAGCATCAATAATATCAAGGATCAAAGGATCATGGATCAAAAGTATCAAGGAATCAAAAATATTTTATTTCAAATTCAATTTTTTTTTGTTTTTTTTACTCTCTATTTTTTTTTGTTTTTTTGTTTCTCTCTCTCTTTCTCTTTTTTTTTTTTTTTCTGCTAAATATATATTTTTTTCTTTTGTCTTTTCTTTTCTTACCTTCTCTTCCGATGTGCTATTGAATTAAAGTTCCAATTTACTAAAACTAGAAGAACAATGTTATTGAAGGTCTTGAACAGCGCAGATCTAACGGGCAGCTTTACCATGTTTCGGTGCTTTCTCCACGCTGGTGATTCAACAGCTTTCGGCTGTGTTTGTTGAAGCCACTGTGATCGCAACGATTCAAAATTTAGGTGTTTTAAGGATTCGGTGGTTTCAAGGACAAATTTAAGAATTTCTTTCCCTGGACTTTGATTTGGCTTCAATTGCAGTTTCAAAGGTTTGAAAGTTTGTTTTGGGTATTTGATTTGGGAAACATGGAGGCTTCAAAGGATGTCTCTTCAATGGCTGGCAAAAGGATTCAAAGAGATTTCAAGATTTTAGAATTGGCTCTGATAGTATCTAAAAATATAAAATAATAAGAAGAAACTAAATGAGAAGACAAAAAGATTACTGTGGTTTCATGCACGGACTAGGAATAGAAATAATATTCACTAGTAAGGAGCATTATAAAAGGACTCTTATATAAATATAAGTTTACAAGTATAAAAATGAGTAAATTATCCAAAGATGCCAAATATTCTAAAATCAAGAAATAATTTTCTATTTCATAATATGATAAATAAATTCGGTGGTTTCAAGGACGAATTCAAGAATTTCTTTCTATGGACTTTGATTTGGCACCAATTGCAGTTTCAAAGGTTTGAAAGTTTGTTTTGGGTATTTGATTTGGGAAACATGGAGGCTTCAAAGGATGTCACTTCAATGGCCGGCAGATCAAAGGGATTTGAGATTTCAGAGTTGGCTTTGACAGCATCTCAAAATCGCATGAACTTCACAGCACAGGCTTTAATTTCAAAAGCTTCACATGCTATGCTCAAATTGCATGAGCTTCAGAACACAGACTTCAAGTTTCAATTCCGCTTTGTGATGGCGCTTTTCATGGATTCAAATGAGATTAATAGCATCAATGGTATCAAGGATCAAAGGATCATGGATCAAAAGGATCAAGGGATCAAAAAAAAAATTTTTCAAATTCAACTTTTGTTTTTTGTTTTTGTTTTTGTTTTTTGTTTTTGGTTTTTAAACTCTCTCTCTCTCTCTCTCTTTTTGGTTTCTCTTCCTCTCTTTTTCTGTTAAATATAATTTTTTTCTTTTTTCTTTTCTTTTTTTCCCTTCTCTTCCAACGTGCTATTGAATTAAAGTTCCAATATACTAAAACCAAAAGAACAATGTTATTGAAGGTCTTGAACAGTGCGGCTCTTAAGGGTAGCTTTAGCACGTTTCGGGTGCTTTCCCCACGCTGGTGGTTAATAGCTTTCCGCTTTGTTTGTTGAAGCCACCGTGATGGCAACGATTCAAAAGTTTGGTGTTTTAAGGATTCGGTGGTTTCAAGGACGAATTCAAGAATTTCTTTCCCTGGACTTTGATTTGGCTTCAATTGCAGTTTCGAAGTTTTGAAAGATGTTTTGGGTATTTGGGTATTTGATTCGGGAAACATTGAGGCTTCAAATTAAAGGATGTCTCTTCAATGGCCGGCAGAAGGATTCAAATGGATTTCAAGATTTCAAACTGACTCTGATACTATCTTGAAAAATAAAAATAATGAATAAGAAAATAAAACAGAAGACAAAAAGACTACTGTGATTTCATGCACGGATTATGAATAAAAAGAAGATTTACTAATAAGGAGCACTATGAATAGATTTCATATAAATATAAGTTTACAAGTACAAAAATGAGTAAATTACCCCAAAATATCAAATATTCTAAAATCAAGAAATAATTTCCTATTACCTAATATGATAAATAAATTCGGATTTTAAAGGCTGAGTTGCAAATGTGTATTTGGTGAGAAAACTTTTGGAAAAGTTCTGTGATATAAAACATAGTGCAAAAATTCATTTTGTGTTTCGAAAAAATATACAAAATGGATATTGTCTTATTCATCTCGTCATTACAACCATTTTAACATAAAAATTATCTCATTTCCAATTGAAATATAGACTTTTAAAATTTGAGTTTTTTTGAAAATCAGGGGAAGAGAAAGTTTGATTTAAAGTTGGAATTTTGAAATTCAGATAGTGTTATACCATCTAAAGATATTGTTGGGGATTTATTGAAAAATCAAATAAAAAAATAGGACACTATAAAAGCCGGAAGAAAGGTCGAGGCATGCTAGGCATTGTCCTTAAGGATAGATTCCGCCCCTCTTGGACAATGTCCGGTTGCAATACAGGTTTTACAACGGTCTAACTTTCAGAATTCATCAACTTGAGTTTCGTAAAGGTGCACCCCCCAATACTCAGCTTTAGAATAGTTGTATAGACTTTGAACCTCTAGCAAGAATAGGACAAACACAACAAAAGATTTGGAACAACACACACTAATGGCATGTTTACTTACCTGTAATCGTAGTGATCATAATTCGGAGTGGGTAGGATTCGGAGTCAGAATATGTTGTTTACTTGGGTTCTAGGAATCGAAGTCGGAATCACTGTCAATCTCATTCATGCATTTACTTAGAACATAAATTGGAGTTAGTTGCTATAAATTTACTTGTATACCCCTTTATTTATTGTGTTTTCAAAAATTAAAAATTGATTGATTGATTGATTTATTTATTATCATACTATTAATCAAAAGTAAAATAACCATTATGATATTAAGGCAATAAAATTAAATTGTGTAATTTTTTGTTTAAAACATTTAAAAGAGTAAAAAAAAAAAAGAATTAAAATAAGTAAAGTATAAAAAATATAAAAATAGAAATATAATAATATATTGTGATAAAAAAAGTTATTTATTTACTCTAATAACGTTAATAGTAATTATGATAGTTATATAATATTAAATTAATAAAAAAATATTATATTTGGTTAATAAAAATAATTAATGTAGGTTATTATTATTTTTAATACAATTTTTAGCGAATAAACTAAGGATAAAATGGTAATAATATTATGAAGATTATTTTTTACATAAAAAAGTTAAATTTGGGATAACTAGTTTGTTCTTGTAAATATTTAACTTTTTTTTTTAAATACAAATTTGCTTAAAAAAACATAATGTTGAAATAAATTTCTAAAATTAATTTTGTTTGTAGTTGATTTACTATTGCTCATTTTTTTAAATTTTTCTAGAGCATTAAAAAAAATTTTAAAAGCAACATTAAAAAATTTAAAAACAAATATAGGATATGACATAATCATCTTTTAAACAAAATAAGTCTCAAATCATAAACATACCAAATAAGTACCAAGTCATAAACATAACAAAAGAGTTCCAAGTCATAAGCATAATCCAAATTATAAACATAAGAAAGTGCCACGTATGTAATTCAAAATACCATTATAGTTTAATTAATACCGCAAATTTAGTACCTAAGCACGACGGCTAAGAACCTTAAGGATATATCCCTTCTTCAGTTGGTCAGGAATGTTGTAGAAGACACGCAACATATCATGGTTTGTAGCCAAAATGTTAGTGGCATCATATAATTGATCATCATCTAAGCCTTCAATTTCATAATTTCTTCATACAACGTGGCTTGTAGTCCAACAACATCCTTATCAGCAGTAGAGAGTACATCAATAAGACCATCTAATATGGGTACCATTATTGCCACAGATTGAGCCATCGACCCAATATTGGAGCACATGTTTTCAAATGCCTTGTCTTTATTTTTGCTTCTGGTCTTTTCCTTGCGTGTGGAAACATTTAGAGAGCTTTCTACAGGTTGGTTAGGTTACACACTTGGTTGTTGAGTGTAGGACATTTCATTTTCTACGGAATTCTCTTCAAAGGCCATGTTTGAATCATCACTCAAATTCACATTCATTGTGTCTTGTTGGTGTACCTCTTCCTTATCATCATCTGTATTTCCAGCATTGATTCGATGGCTCAATCACGTCTATATATTTCACCCAGTGCATGTATAGTATTGAGGAAAAGATTTTCCATATAAACCAGCAACATCCTTTCGCTTCTGTTGAAGGATTTAATAAGATTTGTTAGTAAACAAAATAAAAAATAACTAAGTAATAAATACTATGAGAAAAAGTTCAATTCACATACCTTAACGTATTCGTCATACACATTTTTTTCACATTGTAATACCATTTTATCATTATCCTATCGAAACCTACTAAGAGCTAACATATCTGTCATTGCACAAGATTTTTGCTTGAACTATTTCACACAAGATTCAATATGAGGAGATGATTTAATTCCATAACCTAGTAATTTGGCCTCCATCATAGCCTCCAATTGAAGCAAGTACCCATTCTTGAAACGACAATCAGCCCTCCATATTGCATTTTGACTCAATTCCAACAATTCCTCTACCAATGCATCATCTTGCTGTATTGTCCAATAATGCTTGTTTTGCCCTCGTCCTCTTAGACTTGAAGTTGGAGTGGTACTCATTCTAAAATAGAAATCAACAAGTCACATATTAAATAGTTAACAAAACCATGAGAACAAAGTATTATAACATTAAACAAAAATATCTTCATAAAAACTATACATAAAGACGACATATTAAAATAAAATGTCAATACATGAAAATGATTTTATTTCTCAAACATGCTAATCCTAAACCCTATCCTCTACTTGCTCGCCAAGTATTCCACATTTCTTGAGTTAAATTTTGTCTCCACAAAGTCCGTTCAGTTGATGACTCAATAGAATCTATATACTCTATTTCATTAAGTAGCTCTTGTGGTGGGTCACTATCATCCATAATATCCATTGGGTCATTAGCCATTTTTCTTTGAATGAAGTTGTGTAACATACAATACACAGAAATGATGCGTCGTTGTATTTTTATATCATAAAAGCAAGGACTTCTTAGTATAGCCCATCGCATTTTCAACAACCCAAAACACCGCTCAATAACATTCTTAGCGCTTAAGTACTGCTTCATGTTGAAAAACTCTTTCGGAGAAGTTGGTTGGTTTCCATCTCTAAACTCACTTAGATGGAACGTTTTCCTCTATATGGTGCAAGAAAACCAGCCTCGTTAGTGTATCCACCGTTGACCAAGTAATAATAACCTATAACCAAGTACAAAAATAAGAAAATAATCAATAAATAGTGTAATGGCAATACAAAAATATATTTTATGTGAGAAATAATTACCACAGGGAACCTTTAAACTGTTTCTTCTAGTCATCACATCCCTTAGCACACGCATACCATGTGTTGAACCTTCCTATCCTAGGAACACATATATAAATTGCATATCTTGTGAGCAGACTCCCAAGACATTAGTAACAATCTCATTTTTCTTATTCTATATCTTAATTTGTCTGCTTCGGGCACACAAACCTTTATATAAGTCCTATCCAATGCTCCTAAGCAATTCTTCATCATTAGAAAACAAAAGTATAAGTTTTAATTGAATAAAAAAATATAGTTTATAATGAACTTACAACATCAAATAAAACCAAAAAAAAAAAAAAAAAAAGACTACATACCTTAAACTACTTCCATTTAGGGTCAATTGAGTTCTCTAAAATTGGTTCAGGGCTTTTCCAAAATTCTTTTTAACACTGAGTCATTACTTTGAAATATTCATGGAAACATTTACTAATTGTTCGTCCGGATCTTTTGAAATTGAAACTAATCACCCAGTTCTTAACATGATATGCTAATATATGCAAAAACATTGCAAGTATCTCTTCAATGGATACATTTTTTGTGCTTACTAAACCCTCTCTTTCACAGAGAAGTTTGCATAATCTTCTAAATGTTTTTTTATCCATTCTTAATTGTGCCACACACTTGGCATCACTCTCATAAACCAAATCATACAGGTGACCTAATTGTTGATAAATCCTCAAAAACAACTTTGGACTTCGTATTCTTCATTTATAATAGATGGAAACATAGGTACACATCGCGGCACACGCGGCCATGATCATTTGCAACATCATAACTATCTCTTTAATCACTACAACTACTTTCTTTTTTCTTGCTAAGAATCGAGACATGATTTCTCTACATTATCATCATACAAAATTTGATTTAGCTTACAATTTATAGAAAACGACAATCATAACTGCACAAGTAATGAATACCAAAAAAAAAAAAAAAAACTCATACAACCAACCCAAGGGCTGCACATGTAATGAATACCCAAAAAAAAAAACACTCATATTTCACTATTGTTTCTCAAAGTCTCAAACACTGAATTTCACAAGCAGATTTCCACCTATATATATATAATATCGATTTCTTCTCTCAAATGCAACAAAAGGGCTATGTAAAATATGGGCTATATAACAATTAGATAATTGCATTTTCCCCCCTTGAGGAAAAGGAAAAACAAAATCATGGGAACTCTTGCAATAGTTTTCATAGTCATGGACTCCGGGGTCACCAAAGTTATAATTCTGCATATACTATGTGGCCGAGGAAGCAAAAAGAATAAGACTACGAATCCAGTATTTTAGAATACACGGATATGAATTGCACTACAGATTCAAGTTTAAAAAAAAATTAGAATACACAGAAGATTACGTAGAAGAACTGTAAAGCAATACCTTGGAGACAAAATGGTGCCCTTGTTTGTTACTTGAGGAGGGAGTTCTAAAACACAGTAGAAGGAAAAGTGAATGAGCGTGAAAAAATTATGGTTATTTTAGTCTTTTACTTTTCCTTTGCAATCCTCAAATAAAAAAGTAAAATTGGGGGCAAAATAGTAACTTAACTTTAATATCAGGAATGAGAGTGTTAATCCGGTGGAGGGACTTGGGATTGCCAATCCCCTTATTCAATCCCAAATTAGTGTGGGCCCCACACACTTTCACTCCTATTCCAAGATAAAAATAGGTAAGTAAACATAGGATTGATTCTTATTTCCTATTTCGATTCTCTATTCCTGAAAAGTAAACAAGCCATAAGCTTTCAACTCATGAACATTTGAATCCTTTAAAAGGCCAGGACAAAACAAGTGGAGGATAAATATGCAAAGAATTGTAGTTTTTTTTTTTCTTTTCTCTAATTCAAGACTTATGAGATATGAGTATATATATAAAAAAGCACATATAATAACTTCCTATTAGCTTGGCTTCCTCAACAAGCTAATAGGAAGTTTCATGTAAGGCCTTCATCTCTTAGTGCACACTTGATTGTCTTGCACAAATATCACTTATAAAGCAAAAATATATATATATATATCATGTCATATTCATGTCGTGTTTAAAGTTAAAAGGACGGGTGTCCTATGTTGATTAAATAATACCAATTAAATATAGGGAGAAAGGTATATGATGTGTGAACTTTATAAATACTTTCATCACAAGGAGGTTTCAACAAACATTCGACAGCGTTCAATCCATAAAGTTAACAAGTATAATATCAATTGCCAATTGCATAAGATTAAATAAATATAAAATAGTCTCAAATATTTGAAATACTTAATTTAAAATTACAACGGATATCACCTCCAATACTAACACAAACTTTCTTGAAAAGAGATTTGAATAAGCTTGGGTTACACTGTGGAAACCCAAAGCCAACCTACTTTCGTAGCATTCAAGATCTTGGTTCATAGCTTCCGTGGTATGCTTAGTGTCCAGAGGATATAATACTCGAGTAGCAAAAAGCATATCAGGAGTAGCAAAATTAACTTGAAACCAATGATGTCATCACGTTTTATGCATGTGATAATCGGTACACTGGTTGAATATCAATAATAAAGAAGTGTTTTTTAGATATAAATATATAATTAATGAATTATTAAAAGGACAGTTTTATTCACACATCACATTAGATTTTTGACACTCTCCTTTAAATCAAAGTTTCCTATATACAAGAAAATAAATTAACAAAAAAACAAAAAAGATAATTACTATAAACGTATGTATCAAAAAAAAAAAAGGAAAAGAAACTCAATGATATATTTTTCTTTTTTCAGCTTTTTTTTTTTCTTATCCTTTTGAGCCTAATCACTAGTAAAAATTGTGAATTACACGATAGGTATTAACCGTCGTCTAAAGTTTATACGAGGTTAGATAACCATTGTGTAATCCACCGTCGTGGAATATATCATGATAGTTTTTTAACTATCGTTGTATCTTAATATTCCAAGATGATTCACACCATCGTGGCAAACTCCGCAAAATTGAGAACTTTACATGATGATTTTAAAGCGAAATCATTGTGTAATGCACACATTAAACGACTGTTTGAAGCAAAACCGTCATGTAATTGGGCTTGAATTAAAAAAAAATTGTCATTTTTGGTGATTTCCCATGGGTGGCTTAACTTGTGCGTTATCCAATACACGATCCAAGATACGATTGACAAGATATTAGCTAAATTGTATCAAAGTAAAAATACGTATCATATATTACTTTACAAGTTTATATATCATAATTAATGAATTGCATTACATGGCTAGCCTATTCTCCCTTAATCAAATCCAAATCATCAGAAGTAAAAAATTATTTACTTTCAAGTACGTTAATTCCATTCAACACTATGTCCCTCATAAAACCTAAAACAAAATATCCACATTCAACACTTCCCTCTTGGAGAGGATAAGGACGATTCGAGATTTTCGTTTTATAGTCTCGTCTCTTTTTAATCTATTCTCCGGTTATAAGCTTCCAATCCGTTAGAGCCCTAGCAAGTTCGTAAAATTCAAAATAATTAAGATTAAATCAAAAATTAACAAACGAAAATTGACTTATATTTTCATCAAATTAGTAAAATCGTCCCGTTTCATCTTTCAAAAAGAATCAAAATAAAGGACTAGGTCCTCCCATGGGTCAATGACTCCCAAGACCCAACCTCTCGCTTTGTTCTTTGGCAAAAGATAAAGTCGTCCTTTTGGTGCATCATGCAAAAAGACGACAAGAGAATCGGCTCGCTCTCTCAAGCTAGCATTTGGAGTATCTACTCTAGTTGGTGAGATCAAGATTGGAAACACAAACATAAACTTCTCAACTCACCTGTTAATCCTACATAGTTCCTCTAAATATCTACATAAGTGTATCAAAATTATTACTTTGGCTGACATATAGAAGAATTTTCAGATAAAAAATAAATAAAATTTAGAGACAGAATGACGTACCTAATGTATACTAATACACAATTCGCACTAATTTTTTGTAAATTAATGAACTTATAAATATCATCAAAATTCAGAAATACAGGCATGTCAAAACCTGTGATCATGTATGGTATTGGGACCTCTATCTAATTATTTTTACGCATAAAACTATGTGCATAATAAGCCAAAGGCCTCATCTCTATGTTCATTTTATTAAAGTCAAACAAAGCTTTGTGTCGTTGCGCATCTTGTTGTACCTCAGTTCGAGAGTTGATTGGTTTTTTTCCAAGCTATTTTTGGCATTTGTTTCCTTTAGTTGCTTGGTCAGAAACGTGACTAGGCTCTCGACTCGTCTTGTTCATACTCGTGTTGAGCTCAACTAATGTTTTAGTCCAAGGTACAAACCCATTAATAGCCTCCTCCATAGCTATTGCCTCGGACGTCAGAATAGGTAATACTGTTTTTTTTTTTTTTTAATTTTGGCACATTTATTGACACTCACACATTCCCTTCACAAAGTGGAATCCCATGGACTGTATCGGTGGGAAAGCTTTCCAACCATGCCCTTCCAAATGCATTAAGCAACTGTCCAAACCCAAGGTTTACATGACAGTTTTGGTCAAAAACCGTCATGTAAACCTAGTATACTTTTTTAATCTCAGTTTTTTTTCTCCTGTCATCCCGCGGCCTAATATCTGTTTATTATTTAAAAACTGACCCAAACGGATATAGTATTGATCCCTGTTCAACATTATGGTTCAATATAGATCAAGTAACATATCAAAAAATCTAATGCATCTTGAATTAAAATAAAATAGTAATGATGTACAAATTAAATAACAAAATGTTCAAGTTTTACTCTTTTTTTTCTTTGCTTCCCCAACACATGTCGATTCAATATTGGGTTGGAACAAGTGAGAAACATCATTATCGAATTCATCAATCTTCTCAACCGGTGGCAATTCCTTTGTGAATGATGGATGTCGGAGCAATCTTCCTCATCTTCTTGACCATCAAGGATATTTTTTGCTTTATCAGTACAATTAAGGACAACTCTAAATTGTTGGGATCCGTTATATAAAATACTTAGATTACTTGTGATGTCATAATGAATAGATCATTTTTGTATCCAAATCATCTAAAGTCTACCACTGTGATGCCCATCACTATCAATCCTGACATAATTACTTGCACTTAAACAGTGCTACTTGAAATCCACAGTAATCAAATTCTCAAATGTCTTCAATGAAACTGAAGTAGTTCATGGTTCCATAGACTGGATTCTTGTCCTTTGCAGATAAAATATGTATGGCCTTAACACGGATACTAACACCATTATTTTGAACGGGATGCTTCTCATCTCTTTCATGAGTGTAAAATGTATAACTGTAACGACCTGACTTTTCAGACCGTTAACTAGCTTACTTATTTTTATTTAATTTAGTCTTAACACTTATTTACGTTTGGCTCTCAAAATACAGAATTTTTTTTTATATAAACTATATTCATACTATAAAACTAAATTTACTAAAATTTTTAACTGAAGAAATTGGAAACTTCTGGATGATAAATATCCTATTTGAATTTGTATTTAGATAATATTTTAAAAGCTATAAATTCATGTAACTTCAAAGGAAAGAGGCTAAAGTCTTTTTCCTGTAAAGTGCTCATACTAGTTTAGTGGTACCAAAACATTGGAATATAATTATAAATATAGTCGATACAAAATAATTTAGGAAGTCTAAATGAGGAAATTAAATTCGTAGTGGTATCTCACTCTTTTCCTTCATCGTCTCCGCTCAGCTTTGTCTGTCCATAAGAACATCTAAGTAATGGGCTGCTTACCCGTATTACCTACCGCACGAACACACACACGTATGAGCGTTCGCTCAACAAGTATAAACAATATCTTACAAAACATTTTTAAAAAAAAAATCATGTCATCGCATGTAACATCATGAATACTAAAAACAATGCGTATGATCTTTGTGTGTTCCATTATGCTTCATTATATACGTGTTTTGTCTACTTAGGGGCCCCTATATCGTACCCTATGCACGCAACCAATGGGGAGTTGGGGGAGCGACCCTCCAACAACCTCTAAGGTCATAACTTATAATTTCCTTTCTTATCATATGCTCTCACTAGTTGGAGGTTGGTACGCTACTTAATCCTATTTTTTATTAGCTTCATTCTTATGATTTGTGACAACATATAGATTTACATGTCACTATGTAAATATTATTACGGCATATATATTTATGAGACATGTCAATCATATCAATGTAAGAGAAATTATATACGTCAAATATTTAATTAACGCAATATATATGACTCATATACTCATCACTTCATCAAGGCAAATAATAGAAAAACATAGAATATCAACAACGAAAAATATTTTGTTTCATGCTGTAGATGAGGGTTGTACTTATTTGTCTTATGTGGTTAAACTTTTGGAGTTGTATCTCTTATTTCGTAGATTTGAGGAATTGTCCTGATTTAACTATATCTTATTATTAGACATAATCTTAATTATATTACTTTAGTCATTTATTTATTTATTTTATATACTAAAGTGAGCTGAATTTATTTATACCATAATTAACCTTAACAATTAATTCATATTAATTATTAAGTGTTAAAATAAATTTCTTTTAATTATTAATTAATTAATTTATTTTATTTTATTTTATTTTATTTTAAATTTAATTAATTAATTAACATTTAATTAGGTAGTAGTTAATTATTAGTTTATTTAATTAAGTAATTATTATTAAATTACATAATTTTTATTGACTTATTAATAATTATATTGTTAATAATTTAATTATGTTAATTAAATATTCTTTTTTATCTAATAATTAATAATTATTAATTTTGATATTAATTAATAATTTGATTAATCTAACAAATGTTTGATTAATCTCTAAATAATAACTCATAATTATTTGATGATTATATTAATGACTAACGATTAATTAATCTTGTATTATAATTATGTAGTTATTCAACATAACGATTTTAATTATCACTTACTATCTCTTATAATTAATTAATTAATTATAATTAATTAATTAATTACTTTATTAATTACATTAGGTTATGAATTTACTAATTAATTAATTAATCAATCAATCAAGGTGACAAAGTGTCACCTAAGTGTATACCTCTCATCTATTATTGGGCTTGTAAGGCCCAATTCTATTAATAATGATCATTTAGTTGGGCTAAAATAGTATCTTAGTATATACTCAGTAACCCTTTAGTATACTGTATCTTAGCCCATTTAAAACTAGTGATTTAGTTTTATAAAGTTAGGGTTTTCACATTATCTAGTCACATACTTAATACCAACTCATTTCTGAACTAAACATGTTCATATGTTTTGACTTACCTTTATGTCACATTTTAATGTTTAATCGTTTTATCGATGTAGGATTTTAACGTATGAGATTTATTTAAATTTGTGTATAATCTCGTTTTAGACACTTGATGACTTATTGGAGAGCTTGAAACATCTAGTTTCCATATTCATAATTTGTTTTCTAAAATTTCAAGCATTTCAAATATTAATTTGGGCGTTTTCCTACGTTTTTTTATAGTAAATCTTAATTTACCAAATTATAATACAATATTATGCGAATTATTAAAATTTATGTACATATCAGTTTTAAATGCACGATATCTTATTTTGAAACTTGAGATGTTTACTTTACAGCGGTAAAGTTATTTATTTTATTACTTGAGTGTTTCATACCATTAACTTAGCTTTTGTTACTGTTGGTTCGACATTTGAACCATAAGTCCAGATTCATGCGTGAGCTTAGAAAAATCATAATAATTTACTTACAAGTCCAAATAAGACAAAAAGATAATGTTATTGGAAAGCTTATAATGTCTGTTTCGTATGATGAGAATAGTTTTATAAAACCCATGGCTAGTACAAATAAGACAAAAGTTAAGGATTACTAACTCAAAAAATACAAAACCCGTGACTAGTACAGGGTTCCAGCAAGGATTTTCGATTTGTAGCTCAAAATTATAAAATTCACCAAAAATTACACATTTATCCGTTCAAAGCATATGATACGTTGTTGGAAAGCTTAAAGAATCTAGTTTTTAAATCTATAACTTATAATCCAAAATGTTGAGTCTAAAGGGTTTAGAGTACAGAAAACCCGTGGCTAGACTGTGTCCCAGAGGTTCATTTTCTCTCTAGTTTTATGTCACAACTTCAAATGCACATAACTTTAAACATATAAAAGCAAATCAAGTGATTCCAAAGCCTAAAATGAAGCTTATCCTCTGTAGAATTTTAAAATATAATTTATTTTGCATACTAAAGTTTCTAATACATGTTATATCACCAAAACAACTACAAACTTCAACAAAGTTCATAGATTTTACAAAATGCTCTAGGGATCCTTTAAGATCTCAAACCTCCTAAATTCTTCTTAAAACTTTTTCCTAGATAAAAAGAAGTCTAGCATTAAGATCATAACTAAACATCATGCTTTAGTTATCCAAAAATGACTAAAACACGAAGAATACCACTAGGCTACCTCTAGTAAAACGTCCTTGAACCCCGTTTTTCACTTCTTCGATCTTTGTGATGGGGTTTCTTAGAGCTTGAAAATAGACGGATGAGGGTGCTTAAGGGGTGTTGGAGATAGAGAATAGTGTTAGGGATTCTTCTTTTTGTTTTAAGATTGGTGGTGGCTAGAGAAACTAGGTTTTTTTGAGTTTAACTTGTGTAAGAATAGAATGAGGTGTTAGTGGGCTTATTCTGAGCCAACTTTTACCTTAAAAGAGCTATATTTTGTGGGGTAAAATTGAAAAATTTTTGACTAATTTCCTCCTTCATTGCCGCCACTTTAAAGGAGGGTTTTTGGGGTGAAAATTTGGTTCAACAAAGTGGAGACAATGAGTCACTTTCACTTGTCTCTTCCTTAGGTCAACTTGCCAAAATAAACCATGCCATCTCTTACATGAAGTTGCATGCATGCACTACTTTCCCTTTCGCTCATTGGTTCAAATTTCCTCTTACTTGTTTGACCCAAAATCCGGATTCCCCCCACTAGGCTTTTTCATTTTTATTTTGTTTTTCTTTCTTCTAATTTCCATCCTTGATCTAAGGTTATCATCTTTATTCTCATCCATTAGATCTACCATCACACTAATCCTTATCTTAAGCTCTTATTGATCACTTATCATCCAAAGTTTGGCCATTGAATTGCCTAGAATTTTTTAACATAAAATCTACACCATTGGTTTCAAATTTAAGCACAATTCTTGATCAATCTTTTACCTTTGGATTTTTTATGAGTAAATATTAATCACTCATCTTCTATTTATGTGACACATTAATTTCCCAATTATACTCCCAAAGCTTAGTTATTAATATGATCAAAAATAAATACTAAGATTATTAAATTAACCTACTTATAAAAATTATGGGATCTTCTCAAAAATTAACATTATCCCTTTAATACGACATAATAAATTTTTCGTATAAATTTATATGTCATTCAACTCATCTTTTATGTATTTAAAATTTCTTATTTAAATAGAGAAACTCAACATTGTTAAATCATCGACATTATCACATCGATGATACATATGCTATCATTCATGATCTTGAAATTTGAAATTCATCAAAATAATTTATTAGAAGTATATTAATGAAGCAAATTCATAATAATAATTCATGAATCAAGCTTATGAATTTTTAGGGCATCACAATAACCATTGACGAAGTATGATGTGTACCGTGTAACTATCGTTGATGGTCCTCTAGCGAGGTTAATTAAGTCTTATGAAAAGCCGTCCTTCTGAAAGACATGTTTTCGTATCCACAGACAAAAGGTCTGATTGTGTTCATCTTGCAACCATTTTTCATTTCTTCATCTTCTACAAAATCTTCGTATACCTTTTAAAAGGATACATCCATCTCAAGTACACCGGTCCACATATCTTAACTTCCCGTACTAAATGCACCGTTAGATGAAATCATCCTGTCAAAAAAAGGATGGTGGAAAATACTTCTCAAGTAAGCACACTGTCTTAAACAACTTCGATTGTAGCGAATCTAGTGTAAATGGATCAATTACCTTGGCACATATTGAATTGAAAAATGAGCATAACTTGGTAATTGTGAATCTGACATCCATCGTTAAAACTCCTCGCAAGACAAGCGATAATAATTGTTGCATCAAGATATAACAATCATGTGTTTTTATTTCAATCAGACTCAAAACCTTCATAGACATGAATTTTTTAAAGTTAGAAGAATACCTGTTGGGCACTTTTACAGAAGCGAGTCACTTACAAAACTTTATTTTTTTCTTATCTTGATAATATGTACTTTGCCGGAGGTAAGTAAGTGGCATTCCTTCTTTTTGTAAGGAGCAAGTTAAGTTTAATATTCAAATCCTTAAGATCCAACATGCCTTTTCACCATCTTTGCTCTCATTAGGATGTCAAGCAATGTCACCCATTGTTGATTTATAAACGTTTTTCTCAATATACATCACATACAAGCAATGAAAAACGAAAAGTGACCTCCAATATGGAAGTTCGTAAGGTCTATCAACCACCGGATCCTTGTTACTTTGTTTTCTTTTTCCGAGCACTACTTTCAAATCTTTAACCATCTCAAAAATGTCTTCAACTGTCAAAACCCGGGAGGGATTCTTTTTTCGGTATTACCATCGAAAGCCTTTTTTTGTTGGCAGTATTGATGATTTTTTGGTAATAATCTCCTATGACTAAGGTAAACGGTTTTCTTACCATTCTTCAATCGGATGTAAGATGTTTCTTTAATACAAACGGGACAACTAATAGAACTCTTTACTGAATAACCAAGTAGGTTTCCATAAGCAGGAAATTCATTAATTGTCCACATCAACATTGCACGGAGTGTGAATGTCTCTTGACGGTAAGCATCTCTAACTTCGATCCCCTTTCTCATAAGCTCTTTAGATCATCGATCAGCGGTGCTAAGTACAAATCAATGTCATTCCCTGATTGTTGAGGACTAGAGATCAATAAAGTCAACATCAAGAACTTATACTTCATGCTTAAATTCGGAGAGAGATTGTAATTGACAAGTATGATGGGCCAAGTACTATACCTACTACTCATAATACCATGTAGGTTCATTTTATCTGCTGATAAACCAAGACGTAGATTTCGTGGTTTCGTACTAAATTCAGGATGATCGGCATCAAAGGTCTTCCATTGTGGTGCATCGGCTAGATGTCTAAGCATATCATCTTCAACATGTTTATCATGGTACCAAGTTAAATTATTGGCATGATCGGCATTACGGAATAAACATCCGTAGCCAGAGGAATGTACCATAACACCTTTGTTGGCACTCCTTTGTTACCATTCGTTGGCTTCTTGCCTTTCTTCTATCTTGACTTCTTACAAACCGGCGTTCATCCAAATCCTCATACCCATTTCGGTAAAGGATGCAATCATTTGAACGTGCATGAATTTTTTTATATTTCATTCCCAAAGTGCTCAATGTCTTTTTAGCTTCGTACATACTAGCCGGTATTTTATTATCAACCGGTAGAATCCCTCTTAGAAATTCTAAAAGAATCGTGAAACTAGAATTTGTCCACCCTCCCGATTCCTTCATATTCCATAATTTGACCAATGTGGACAATTTCGTATATTTAGTGAACCCGTTATACAAGAATATTTCGACATCATTTATCATTGCATCAAATAACTCAAGACGATGCACAAAACTGTTCTCCAAATCATTAACTATATTAAACAAATTATCTCTTATATCTTCCTCAACAATAGGTTCTTTTCCTTTGTTTTTCGATGTTGAATTCAAACAAATTTCACAGTGTAAATACCATGTTTGGTACAAATAAATAATCTCACGGACAAGCAAATGTCTTCTAACTTTATTAACTGAATGATATCTATATGATTTCCACAATCCACACAAGGACATTAAATCTTATCATTTTTCATATGAGTTTTGGCAAATAACAAAATTTTTTTAACACAATCTTGATATTTTCTAGTCAATCTATTAGGTCAAATTCATTTTTAATCCATTTGCAAGAACCAGGCTTAAATTCAAATTAAAGATCATACAATTCATTTAATAATCAAGTTTTTGTAATTAAAATAGCACATATTAAGCTTTCGAAATAATTTAACAAATCATACTTAAAAAAAAAAAAAAGAGAATGTACGGTTTTAGATATCTAAAATATCTAAAATTCATCAATACAAATTAAATAACTCAAAAGAGTAAGTAATAATTACTATTTACAAATAATGACTATAAGAGAGTGTTGATTTGGTGGACGGTGAAAGTGGAGGATTTGGTTTTGCAAGTTTTTGTAATGTTTTTTGCAGCTGCAAAACAGTTCTTTAAGATAAAAAGAGGGCTGGTAAGGATTATAAAAACTGAGAATTACATGATGGTTTTAGAAAAACCGTCATATATTTTCCGTCGTCTAAGCTAATTTTTATACTAGTGTATATTATTTTCTTAATTCATGTTGACGTTGTTGTATATAATATGTAGCAATTTGCCTATTTTCTAAACACACTTGTTTTTTTTTTTTTTTTTTTACGTACAATTTTCTTGAATATATTGTTGAATATGACAGTAAAATATTATTTATGTTTTTTTTTTTTTAAATCAACAATTGATTTTTTGCGTGTAAAAAGCTTCAATAAAGAGAGAGAGAGAGAGAGCACCAGAGAAAAGAGATTATCAAAGTAAATATTTATAAAATGATAGGTATGAAAGGATACTTTAAGTAGTTTGAAAAAAAGAAAAAGAAAATATATTTTAAGTGATAAAATAGTATTTGTTTCATAAAATATAGAATAAAAGGGGTGTGTAAAAAGTAATTTTAGTCATTGTTAAATTAAGAGGAGTATGTATTTGAAATGAGTGTGTGAAAAGTAAAAGAGTGATTTATATTTTTATATTCTAAACTTTGCTTTTATTTAGAAAATATAAACTGTATCTTGAATTTTTACATTTTATATCATCAAATTATTTTAATATCTAAATCTATTCCTTTTGTTAGTAACATAACATTTTGATCTAAAAATATATAAAATACCCTTAAAAAAATAATTTAGATTATTCACCTTTGGAATCACCTCTAAACCGCAAAGCTTTCATAGCTTAGCGATCACCCCCATGAACTTGGCAACTGCAACCTTGGCTGACGAAGTTGTGAGAAGCTCAAAACAAATGGGCATATTGAGCAAAAAAAGTTGTAAGATATGAAAATATGCTTCCTTTTTTTTTTTTTTTTTTTTCACCATTTAAAATTCGGATTCAATTCATGTATTTCTTTGGGTGAGTTTGGTGGAGTAGTTTGAGTTGAGATTTTTAAGTTGGAATAGTAAATTTTTTTGAATTTTCAGAAAAGACAAAAAACTTTTTGAGAAAAAGACGAAAAAAATTTTGAGATGAGATGAGATGAGATGGTTTACCAATGGGGCTTTTATTTCCATCTCATTCATGTTCCTCTAATTCTATCATGATATGTTAATTTAAAAATATATATTTAATTATAATATTATATCACGTCAATTATAAAAATCATGTTAGCCATGTGTGTGAATATGTTATTTTTTCCACAATTTTCAACTTAAACTTAAAAGTTTAAACTTAAACTTAAAATTTTCGAACTCAACTAACGAACCAAATAAAGTCTTAGAAGGTGTTTGGTTGGTTAGTTTGAGTTGAAATATTTTAGTTATAATAGTAAATTTTTTTGAATTTTCAGAAAGGACAAAAACTTTTTGAGAAAAAAACAAAAAAAAGTACAATTTGAGTTGAAATAAGATGATAAGGCAAACAAAGTCATAAATTTAACGTTATACTTGGATTTTTTTTAGGAAAACTTTTTTTTTTTTTTTTTTTAAAGATTGAAGAAAATACAAATTTTTGGGCGGGGTGATCAAACAACACCACCCCCGCCCCCCCGGCGGCAAAAAAAAAAAAAAAAAAAAAAAAAAAAAAAAAAAACTGAAAAAAGAAGTTCTAAACTTTTTTTGCGCTACAATCTCGTTTATTCAAATTTCTCATCTTCCTAGAACAGGAAGAAGAAGAAGAAGAAAATCCAATGGCGGCAGTCTTAACAATTCCGAGTTTCTCTGACCTAATTCGGGAAAAAGAAAAAGAAAAAGAAAACCAAACAAAAATGGCAGAGTCGGATTTCACTGCAACTCTGTTCGACAACCTCAAGTTAGAAGATCCATTGCTTCCTCCGAGCTCCTGGGAATCCATCCCTTCTGAAAGCGGACCTCCATTAACCTCCCACTCTTCTTCTTCTCATCCCCCTCTCCGTGATGCTTCTTCCGTCTTCGTAAGTCTCATACTATTGTTTCTCTCAATTTAGCCCCTTTTCTTGTTATAGTTGCTTGAATTTTCCAATTTTCTGTGAACTCTTTGAGTAAAAACTTGAAATTTCGGTGCTTCTGTTTGTGAGCTTCGTTTGTTTCCAAAAAAGAAAAATACTTTTTTCCATCTTTTTCCCCCCTAAAAGAAAGAACGTGGCTTCGCGAGGTCCGTTGATGGGGGAGATTCACGACGAGACGAAGGCGAAGGGAAGATCGGCGTTCCGACTGGGGGCTGGGCACGGCGAAGTGGAGATCGGCGTTTCGGATATTCGACTGTCCGGCGACGGGAAACGCAAATGGCCTGGGTTCGATTTCTATTATGTGAATTTTTTTTTTTTTTTTTTTTCAGTGGTGATCTGTGATTGTGATTTGATTTTGGGATTGTGATGTGTGATTTGTGGTTGGTTTGGGAATCCCCTGCATATATTAACAAAATCGTGATACGTAAAAATAGGATTTTTATGTCATCGAAAAAATGCATTTTTTAAGATTCATAAAATAAATAAGTAAGAAATGAATTATTAAAAAACTAAGTCAAAAGAAAATGCAAGTCATATTTGATTTGAGGATCAATTTAGTTCAATCAATTCGAATTTGATTTTTGAAAGAAACAGAGGTTTTAAACCTCGCTTTGAGACCAACTTCAAAATTCCGAATGGTATTTTTCGTTCATATTCATGTCTGTCAATATACAACTAATATGTAGAGGAGGATTTCCGACAATTAAGCTATACAATCAGCTATAATCACTCTCATTTACAGCCATACAATCACACCCGATCATTAACACAATTATGCCCGATCTCAGTTAATATACAACAAGGCAATCAGACTAAGAAAGGAAAGAATCACAAATGATTCTTTACTACTTATCTCCTAAAATTTCAACAAGCCTTTGATCCAAACTTTTTTTTTTTTTTTTTTTTTTTTTTGGAGATAATAACAAAAGCTTTGTGTTTTATCAAAAATGCTGGATCCCATACTAAATTTTCAGGAATGCTACACACTCTTTTTCATGATATGTATAGTGTTACAAACCTATCTCCAAGAAGGTTCTAACAGGATTTGTAAAACGTAGAGGATAATTAGTTTAGCATTTCTGAAAATATGAACTGGAACGCAACGGTTCGATAAAAAACACGTGGGAGATTTTTGTTATTATCCCATTTGAGAATAACCCGACTCATTATGAATTTTGTGACGCATTGTCCAAGTCTATGGTGAGATGAGGCTTAACCTATGTTTTTCTTTTCAGAACTTATCACTATCTTTTTTTTTTTTTTTTTTCCACAGGAAGCAAGTTTAGTGAGGTTGGCAATGAATGCACTTCAAGGGGTTGAATCAGCCCTTATCAGTATTGAAAAGATTTCGAATGCGTTTTGTTCCGACCCAGCTGACAGGACCTTCCATCAGATTCCAAGTTTATGGAATCGATCTTCGAGCACTCATGCTCAAGGAAAGATACTGAAATCCATAGGTTGTTCTGGTTTTCTGGTCTTTCTTCTTCGTAAATTTGTAGAGTATTTCAGAAATTCAAATTCAGATGACGTTGTTTTGGGAAATTTAAACCCGGGAGACATTCAAGATCCTCATGATGGTGAAGGGCAACAGGTAGAGAAACCTCGGTACAGTCTCGTTAATCATGCATTCTCTGTTGCTGTTGGAAAGATCATAGAGGGCTATGTTTGTGCGTTGGACACATTGTATGCATCTGTGTGTCTTAGGCATTCATCAGAAATTTCTGAAATGCCTTTAGAAGCATGTTCTACTGTAGGATGTCTCACCACTGTAGTTCATTCTGAAATTACATTGTTGGAGCTCTATTTGCACACAAAGGAGTTGAGAACTCAGATTGAAGCACTTGGGAATCTATGCAATTTGTATACTATAGCCTTTTGCTTCTCGGAAACTTCTTTTGAAGGTTTAACAGTTAAAGCAAAGAACGAATTTAGTAATTTCTTTAGAGGAGGGGATCTTCTCACATATTTGTATGCACAATTACAGGTCAGCTTGCTTTTTGTTTCTGTTTCCAATGCCACCTTTATACTTCTTGCTTAAAAGTCTCACATAAGTGATTTCATCATTTTTCTGTTCCTCTTATTATGATATCTTCCTTCTGGTTATTTATTTATTTATTTTTTAAGTATTATTATAGACTCTTTAATCCAAATTCCAAAATTTAAATGAACAAGCCACTTGTGTTTAATTATTAAAAAAAGAAGAAAAACTTGTTTATTCTTTTCTGTCCTATCTGAACTGAGACTTGATGGCAAGCGTTTACAATTATCCTCCTTTTTAATCATCAAATCAAGTTACAGAGTCATGGAAATTGTTCTTTAATAGTTGCAAAACCTGTAATTTCTTATTACATTTTATAATTATTGGTTTTCTCTTCACATGTACTTTGTTCATTTTTTCTGCTTATAATATTCTCAATAATTTACTTGTTTAGGTTGCTGATCCTTCTCATCGTGCCGTACTCAAATATCTTTTTCTTCGCTCATGTGAACCATATGTGGGGTTTATTAGATCTTGGATTTACAAAGCAGAGATAAGTGATCCTTATAAGGAGTTTATAGTAGAATGTTTTGACAATCTACCATCCTATCGACTGGGTAATGTTGGGATGTCTTCTGACTTCCCATTGGCAAAAATTAGGGTAATGATATTGCTGAAATTTTTAACTTCGAGAACTTGTTCTTTTTTCTGTTTGTTCTATATCTAGCTTTTCATGTTTATGCTGATTATCATTGACTTTTCACCACAGGAGCGAGATGGAGTTGTTGCTCCTTGTTTCCTAAGGGACTACTTGATTCCACTTGTCAGAGCTGGTCAGCAACTGCAAGTATTGATGAAGTTGCCAGAATTTTGTACTTATGTTTCCTCTGAGGACCTTACCTATGAGGATCTTCTTCCTTCTTGGAATGGATTTTCTAGTGACGATTCATCTAGTGCATTTCCAATAACTTTAAAAAAAGAGGATATAGAAGCAAGGGCACTTGCCCGAGGGAGTTACTACAAAAGGATGCACGAAAAGCTTACAAGTATATTGACAAAATTGGAGATCAGACATCAGCAGGTTATGACAATGCACACTTTTCAGGTTCTTTGGATGTTAGTATATTTGTTCTAGGCTGTTACAGATTTGTAATTGCCTAGTCAAATGAAATTACAGATATACGAATTTCTAGTATCCTTTTTCAGTTGTCTTTGTGTTACTATTTATTTATTGATATTTTCTCTTCTTTATATACTTGTCTATTCAAATACACCTCCTAATAGTTTAGTTTTTGGGGAGAAATGGTAAAACTAACATTGTGTCCAAGTAGGAGGTCCTGAGATTAAACTCCTATAATTGCACTCTCAAAAATTGTCATCACACATTGGAATATAATTCTGTTTCGTGTTGATTATATGATTTTCACGTGTTGGGCATGTCTAATTAGTATTTCACCCCACAATTGCCCATTGTCTAGCCCACACGTGAGGTGGAGTGTCAGAATAAAGAATTAATGTTGGCCCACCTCTTAATAGCTTATTGTTTGGGAAATTGTAAGACTGACAGATGATTCGCCAGTTTGATAGTGATGGTCATGGCTTATAGCCATGCTCCTGTGCTCCCTAAAAATGGATTCAGATAAGGTTGGGAATGAGAAGTTTTTTTTTTTTTTTTTTTTTTCCTCTCCTGACATGCCTGGTTGCATTAGCACTGTCTTGTGGTATTGCTACTTTCTGATTATCTGTTATCTGGTGCCTTTTCGAATCCTAATATACTTAGCATCATTTCTTTTTTTAGGTAGTATCACAGGACAGGGCAACTAATGACTTTGATGATGGTTGGAAGAGTTTGATGTCTCATTCAGCAGAAGATAGAAGGAAGTTAAATGTGTAATTCACTCTCTCTCTCATCAATTGTATCTTTCCCTGAACTTGATCATGCATATCATTTTAATGAATCTTCTTTCAATTAATCTTCTTTAATTTGCATCACTTCCTTTCAAATGTTGTCATTCATTTTTATGTTGCTTCTCAAATTCTCAGGGATATTGATGAAACAGCTTCTGAAGGATCCAGCACGATGGGTGATTTATCTTATGTAGTTCATACACAAGAATCATCTGAATGTTCATCGTCAACTGATGGCGAAGAAAAAAATGTGTCTGAGGAGCTGATTGACCTTTCAACTCATATGTTTGGCATTGAGCAGAAATATTTATCTGCTTTAAACTTCTCTGTGAGTTCTTTTAACAATTCTACGGCAAAGACTGATGAATGTGAAGAAATAAACCATATTGAGAGTGATTCCGATGGAGTTTCTGAAGGAAAAGATGCACTTAACAATTTTGTGCAATCTCATCATAATGGCTTATTTCTTGATGAATTTTCCGTGGCTATTGAGTCACAAGAGCCAAACTGGTCAGTCAATGATTTTCTGAAAAGCTCTGTTCTTGAAGGAAATTGCAGAGATAATTCAAGGTCAAATCTCTTGGATTCTGAGCCAAAAGTGAGCAAAATGGGAGCTTTAAATGATGGAATCTCATTCTATAGAAAAATGATTGTCATGAATGATTCTCTATCTTGGGAATTATTTAGCAAGGATGAAAGGGAGAATAGCATAAATAGTTCAGATTTATTTACGTTGAAAGAGTGGAAGGTTAATTCCCATGACAATTTTCTCAGTATAAATCCAATGTTGGCAAAAAATACTTTCCTAAAGTTGAAAACTGATCCTAGAGAGAGAGATGGTACACACAGGCCGTCTTTACCGTATTTTGACTTTTCTTCTGTAGAAGACCCTTGTAAGGGATGTTTGGAAAACTTTTCTGTGGATATTGACTCTGGTGCTTCAGCACTCCGCATCAAGAGTGATCTCCATGTTGAAAAACACTTCGAGGATTTCTTGATTGATAAAACCAAAATTTCTGATGTTAATACACTTGAGGAACAGAAGGACTATAAACAAGAAGGAATGACATCAACCCCAGTTTCTGGAGGAAGTAGTTGGGAAAGTTTGCTTGGTAGATCTTCTAAACCTTTCTCTAACAATGAAGACCGCAGAGAGAGTTCGTTGGCCAAGTTTGACATACCGCTTGATTTTGTAATTGACAAATGCCTGCTGCAGGAAATTATGCTTCAGTATCCTCTTTATCTTTCTGCTAAATTTGAAGCTGGAGTATTACTGTAATGTTTGCTTTTTTATTTTTTTATTTTTTTGGGTTGTAGCTGTTGGCTTATCCTTAAAAAAATTGACAGATATAAATATGTCAGCAAGTTAACTATTAAGTTGCTCGAAGAAGGATTTGATTTTAAAGAGCATTTGTTAGCATTGCGGCGGTACCATTTCATGGAGTTAGCGGACTGGGCAGATTTGTTTATCATGTCACTTTGGAATCATGTACCCGTCTCCAGTAATCATTTCAATGAGTGTTAATTATCCGTTCTCATTCACTATAGTCCTATGGTCCCAACTGAGTTCTTGTTTTGTCTCTTGAAAAAGCAGAAGTGGTGCATCACAGAGGCAGAACAGCGACTTGCAGAAATTCAAGGTTTTCTTGAATCGTCAATTCAGAGATCTTCCTGTGAATGTGATCATAATAAAGACAGATTGTACGTGTACATGAAAGGACAAGATACCATGCTCTTTCTGTATCTGCTATTGGTGTGTAAACATTTCCGTAGACACGTCTTTGCATCTGTTCTCATGTCGTAAATCTGACTCGTCTTAATATTTCATTCGTTCTTCTTTAATTCAATTTGGGTTCTATCATATTTCCTTAATAATGAACCTGTCACTCGATTGCAGGGCTGCATTCTTTTGATTTTTTAGGTTTGGGTTATCGAGTGGACTGGCCAGTCAGCATTGTCTTGACTCCTGGTGCATTGAGGATATATTCTGAAATATTTAGTTTTTTAATAAAAGTCAAGCTTGCCATTTTTTCATTGACTGATGTCTGGGGCTCATTAAAGGTATGATTACTCTCGTCCTGGTTTGTAAATCTTCATTTGGCCATTTAGCCTACTCTTTTTCCATAAGAGCACTTGCAAACGCACATCAAACCTTGACTTCCTGAAAAGTGACAAGTGATGGTTTTATGTTATTTTAAGTACTATTCTTGGAAGAAAGCGGATTAACTGGCTAGCCTTTTAGTTTGCTCCCATCTGGTCTTTTGTTCAATTGCAATACTCAAAAACTTTCATGCTTACCAAAGATTGTGGGATTTGGAAGAGTCCAGAAGCTTGGAACTTGATTCTGCTAACTGGATTCTGGGGATTTCTGATAATATCAAAATAGAAAAGAACAAGAGAGCAGAAGGATGATACTATTTTTAGATTTTACATTTATTATCATCATTTTTGAAAATCAAGTATAGAAGCGTGTGGTTTTAACCACCACTTGCAGATTCATTACCTTGAACTGGCAAATTCATGATAATTATGCCATCGTAGGATCTTTTGGAGTTTTCTTTAGATCAGTTAAGGTTCATTAGAATACAATTGATTTCTTTTATCTTGCTGAGGAACTAAATTTTTTTTTAAAAATTATAAACAGGAGTTTAAGGCCCTTGATCAGCCTGAACCAAAATGCTGAACTACGTAAAGAGGGAGTCAGCCATTTCAATTTATTGATGAAGATGAGGTACAATATTTTGTAACCCCTATTGACTGAAAACAAATTTTTGTGGGCAAATATTACTCTATTTGATATTCAATTAGGATTGGTTGATGACGTGATTTTTATTCAGGATTAATTCATGACATGAATATAAATGAAGTGGTTCTTAAATTATTCTGCCATGCTATCCAATCGAACAAAGACTGAACCATTAGGATCCAAACGGGAATTAAAATCCTATTTGTTAAAGCTTTCATTTGGTGCTGGCTTTTGTTGTTGTTGAAACTTTGACCTTGTAGACTTGTACTACAATTAGAAGAAAGGAGAGGAGAGGTTTCATTAGCATCATCCTATGCTAGTTAGTTTAACTGACTCGTAGGAGTTTCGTATTGGACTGTGTTATTTAAATATTTGGATTACAGATAGTAATTACGGTCCTTTTTTCTTTTTTTGTTTTTGATCGATTTCCTTGGCATATGGGCAGGCATCAGGTCAATCATTTTGTATCTACACTGCAGCAGTATGTAGAGTCACAACTATCGCACATATCATGGTGCAATTTTCTTCAATCCCTTCAACATAAGGTGTGTAAGTGATTATCTTTTGTACTGTTGAGCTAATGGAGTTTCAATCATTGTGTACCTACGACTGTTTGTACTGTTGGTACTTCTCCTCATTTCTTGGTTCGTCTCTCTTTTGAATTGCGGGAAATTCTTGTTCTCTTTCCATTCTTATGGTAAATTTTGTCTAGTTATTTTTTAAAAAGTTTTTAACTTTTACTCTAACATGGTACACATGAAATATTTGTTGTTTCATGCGCTGAAATGTAAGTAAATACTTGTCAACCTTCTAAAACCTAGTGATGCTTCTGGCACCTTTCAGAATTTTATGAAACGTTAACGGAATTAAAAATACAATTTTGGCTTGGAATTAGGAAAGATTTCTCTAACTTGGACTGTATGATAGATATTGAAGACATCATGAACTAGATGACCAAAGAAAATTTGCTTTTGAAAACGACGGGGACAAAAATCTTTGCTTGATCTATTTGTCTATTTGTCTTCTCTTCCTCGTCTGACTTGGCTGAGCACTTTTTTCCAGATTTGTTTCTTTTATTTGTCAGCAATAGCTAAGCTCCTAATCATCTTCATGCCCATTTTCTTTATTGCATTTCTTATCTTAATAATTTTCTCACAGTAGCAGTTCAGTTCTTCCTCTTCTTCTTCTTCTTCTTCTTCTTCTTCCTCTTCTATTTTTGGGGTAAGATTTCTTGCTCTTAGATCTGATTTATTTTTATACAGGTTAGGGATATGATGGATCTTGAGTCAGTGCATATGGCGTATCTAATTGATTCACTACATATGTAAGTTCAGTCTTGGTATTTGTATCTTGCTATTCGTGTCATTATCCATTTAAAGCTTATCTGTGCCCATGAACTTTGCATTCAATCAATTTTGGGTATTGACAGAAAAATTTTATGCACAATTTATCATTCAAGAAAATCAAAATTCACACTATAAGAGGCAATTTTAACTTTTGAGTGGGTAAACCTCGAAAGTCACACGGAAACAGTAACACAAAAGGTGTGGGAAACCACCTTGGAAGTGGTGGCGGAAGCATTGTTTTCCAAGATGTGGACACCACTATGCTGGACTAATTAATTAATTAATTAGTTTGATAATCACCATAGTGAATTATTCTCACTACTGACTTGATCATTTGCATTATGTTCTATCATTTTTTTTTGGGGGGTTCAATCCTGCAACAGAAACAGAGAACAAAGCTAGATCGGTTCAGTAGATCCTCTCTTGCCGATTATCTTCTCGGCTTCTGTTGAAACAGGGTTGACTCAAAGTCATTAGGGTTTCATTTGTCCAATTGTGTCTTATTTTGTGATATAAACTTCTTATCAGGTTAAGGTTTATGATGTATCAAAGCAATTATTCTTTCCCGGTGTTCCTTTGTCGGTTAATCTGTGTTTTCTAACCTCTTATCCAACTGTATATGTTTTATTCGAGCGTGGGATAAATACAAATATCTCTATGTAGTTGTATGTCGTGCTTGTATCCTCCTTTCATTGGTTCTCAGCTGATTAAGTCTCTGCAGATGTTTTCTATCAAATGAAACCCGGCCTGTAGCCAGAATCATTGAAAGCATTTTGCAGTGCTCACTAGACTTCCGGTCTTGTCTTAGAGGAGGCATGTGGGATGTTGGAACAAATCAAGGAGATCCCGCTGGAAGACTTTCTAGAATCAATGTATCCCAGGTGATTATCGTTATATGTCTAGTGTGAACAAATACAATTGAATTATTTTTTGAGAGGCATCACAAATGGAAAAAAACTTTTAGGAACATGTTCAAGTGAGCCTTGCTCTGATTTGAAAACAAATCATTTCATCTGATGCTGCAACTCTGTAGCTCAACCATTGAATCTGGAAGCGATTAGAACAAGTTGTTACTAACCTATAAATTTTCTCTGTTCTGTAGGTGCTTGCCATAAAGAAAACATTTGACAAAAATATCCAAGAATTGCACCTTTATTATCTGAAGTCACCTAAACACGGGGAATATGGACTATCTCGCTTTTGGGGATATCTCAACTATAATGAGTACTACTCAGACGTCGGTAATGAGATGTATTATGCTTTCTCACTCTGAACTCTGTACCATTTGATCAGAACAAGTGAAGACCTGATTGAATCGATAACCAAAAGTCAAAAGCTTGGGATTTTTAAAGAACCACTGCAAAAGACGTGTCAACGTGATGCCGGTGAGATGTGTCCGGCAGACTTGTACACCCGACACAGGCTTGGGATTGTGTCATTTTAGTTGGTCCTGGTGCCGGTGCACGTACTGTCCGAGGATCAAATTTTCACGTGTGAATGTGTGTTTGTTGCGAATTTTTCTTTTCGGGAAGTGAGTGACGGGGAAGTTGTAAGGGGCAAAAATAAGTTGCCGGCTTGATTGTTGATAGTGTAGTAGAAAATTTATGCGCCATAATCTAGTTTTGTACATAGAAGCTTTTCTGGTGTATTTGTATAGACAAATTAAGGCTAGTCAAATTAAGGGTAATGCCCGTTTGGTTGAGTTTGGATTCGTTATTATTGGTCCTCAAATGCAATTGATGTTTGGTTGGGCCATTACCGAGGTGAAACTGTTTGATTGTTTCATTATTTCACACTCACAACAACTCAATGTAAGTCCAAATCTTTTTTAGAAATTCGTATAAAATTCTTTTTTTTTTGTTTGTATTTTTATATTAATTTAAATATTACTTTTAACAAAATCTACCAAAACGCACACTTCATTTAAATAGAAAATTTAAATTATAAATTTGATTGTAAACATTCATTTATTTTGTCTTTTTGATGTGAGACCAACTATTCTTGTAATGGCAAGGTAGACTTTTTTTTTTTTTTTTTTAAATTAATTTTTAACTCGCAATCAAGCTCTTAGTTAGGCCCTGTTGATGTGATATCTTCAAACGTTAAAATATCATTTAGATTTTAATTTTATATCAAGTTTTCACTCTTTCATATTTAAAAAATTCAAACTTTAAAAATTCATAAATTTTTTATTTCAAATCAAAATAAGATGATTTTTATGTGGAAATACTCGTAACGATAAGACAAATAAGATAAGACCTATTTTGCATTTTTTTTTTCTTGAACACATCTTAAATTTTTACACTATTTTCTATATCATATAACTTTTTCAAAATTTTTCATTTTAAACACATATTTTCAACAAAACTTTCAAAACACCATCTTCAGATGTCCTCTCAAACGGGTCTTTTTTCTTTTATTTAATTTTAGGACAATGGAATTTCTATCTCAACCGTAAATGTAATGTTCAATGTTTTGGCAATGAGTGAGAGAGGGAGGGAGGGAAAATTTGACGGAAGGAAAAGATAAACTATTCTATAAATAAACAATTCTACAAAACTAGTTGAAAACAATAATGTTGTCTTTACAAATATCTAAGATGAAAATACCATCTCAATGAAAGCAAATCTAAGGTGAAAAATACCAGACATATGGATGCTTCCAATTCTGATATTGTAATCAGCCACATAATCTTTACATTTTGAAAAATATTTAAAGAATATCAGTGATGTTTAATATCACATTAATAGAGAAGTAGGTCTCACTAGTAGATCTCATGTTGTAAGATCCATCATTTATTAGTGAGTGACTGATGTTTCCTAGCGTTGTTATTATATTTATGTCGTTTTGTCTGTCCTTTGCCTTCTAGTTTCCTCTTTTGATAATAGGACTGAACAGGGGCTTTATTGTAGTGGTCAGCATTCAACTGGGACATTATCCGACCAAAAGAATAAAACATTTGCACAATTGAACTAGTTTAAAAATCGCAACTCCAAATACGGAAATTATAACATATAAACCAGTTTTTTACAATATTTAAATTAAAAAATAATATATTTGTTGATCATTTATTTACCATAGAATATTTTTTCTTAAAATATCTGTTTAATTTTTAAGTTTCGAAAAAAATATATATTTAGCTTTTTCCTTTTTAAATATGATTAGGATTATAAAATATAACGTATTTGCTGATTTTTTTAATTCAATTTATTCCACTGATATATACAGTTTCATTCAAATACAATTTGAGATGCGGGGATTTTTTTTTCCTCACTTATTTCTCATATTGTAAGATTTTTTTTCGTATATTTTTTATTGTATTAATCATATTATTAAGTTAATGATTTTTGTGCAATAAAATAATAAGCAACAAAGTAATTCTGCATCCTCTTCAAACAAATAGGTTGAAGAGGTTTTGAATATCAGGAATGACAAATCAGAAGAGAAGCTCGACAATTATATAATTACTCATAAAGAAATGAAGATAATGATTTTTAAGATCTTAAGATAAATTAGAGGAATTCAATAACATGCAGAGACTTGTAATCGTGCATCCGGAAAAGAAAAGTGCCTACAAATTTCATGTTGGAAAACAAAAGAAAAGAGTTTTAAGATATTTAAATGAATACAATTTATTTGTTTTCTGTGAATGGTTGTTTCTTTTTTTTAATTATTATTATACTTTTAGTTTGGCTTGTCACTGAAGTTGAATTTTAATTTTCTCAATTTTTTTTCTCTCTCTCTTCAATAAATATGAGTGGACGCTTAGTTCTTCTTCAATATTTATTTTAACAAAATATAGAATTTTAAATCAAAAAAAAAATTAGTGAACTAAATAAGAAAAACATAGGGTCAATGTAACAATTTGTAAAAGATTCTAGCAAAGCTACTTAGGTCCAAGGAGGATTTCACCTTAATCATTGGACATTAGGAATGTATTACAAGGAATCAATTTTTCCATATTAGTAGTACACAGTTTTAAAGTCATTCTTACATTAAAAAAAATGTCACATTTTAGTATACAATATATTAGAAAACTAATAATAATGATAATTATCCTTCTATATAAAATACAAACATTATGACGTAGGATAATCAATAATGAGTGTTCGTGACTACAAAAAATAAAAATAATAATAATGTGTATTCGTGGTGTCCTTTTATGTAAGAACACTTGTATATTCCGACTGGTTGAGTCGTAATTAAATAAGGAATTTGGTTTTTTTTTTTTTTTTTCTTTAACCTAATTGTGTCCACGCATATGAGATTTTGAGTTATGAAACTGATGTTTCTTAAATTTTGATATTCCAAATTTGTTTTCTTATTTTAAACTAATAAAAAATGCAGACACTGATTCTAAAATCGAAAATGATGACACAACAAGTCATACGTTAATATTTAACATTATAATTGTAATTAATACTAAATTTACACCGACTAATTAAATTTTAACAGTTAAGAACTACGTTACATAGAAATTATATTTTTCATCCTTATGTAAAATTCTTCAATAAACAGGAGAATTCTACATTAGAAACTATCAATAGGTACCTAGTTTAATTGTTTGTATCAAAAAGTATATGTTCTAATTTACCTTTTATACTTTAATATGATTTTGATTAGATTTAACGTCTTATCACATAAAAATGTTAAGTAATATTTAATTAAATTACACAAGAGCCTTTTGAACTTATCGTAAGTTTGTAATTTACATTTTGAACTTTTAATTTTGACAATTTGTAACCCGAAATTACAAATACGTAATAATCTATCCCAAGTAAAACAATGTTAATTTTTTTTTTTAAAGGAAACTGACACTTTTTCATAGGTTTTAATTAAGAGCATGAAATGTGTTTTTTAAATCAATATTGATCCCATAACTCATATTTCAAATATATTCATAATTCAAGATTTTCTATTTTGATAAAACCTAATATCTATGCTATTAATTCAATGATTTATGCATAAATCACATATCAATTTTCTTCAAAAGATTA
>CM046377.1:9535997-9571257 GCA_025413485.1 Ficus microcarpa | reverse complement strand
ACATTATTATCCAGATTAGAATATTACAATTTTGCAAATTCATAGTGTAAATAGTTAAAATTTATAATTTAGAACATAAAATTATCACATTGGCTAAGGTGCAGGATAACCCGAACGCCATCAACGTGTCGGGTGGTGGAGAAAAACGGGTTGGCAATGGGTTGGTGCTACCTGTGCATGCCAGAAGGACATTGGAGGAGAAAAAAAAAATACGAATTTATTTAGTATTTAATTTTAACTCTAATTAAATTATATTTTTTATCTTAAAATTTTTTTTCTGAAAATTTAATAAAATTTATAATTGGTTTTTAAAAACTCAACAAACGTCAATTTAAAAATTTAATCTCCAACAGACAAACCAAACACAAATATAGTAAAAAAAAAAAAGGAAAACTGGGTGTAGAAGGTGGAGTGTAATGTAAACGGGGCTATTTAGTAAATATGCATGTTTTGTAAGGACAAAATCATAGTCATGCGGGATTATTAAAAAATTAATTAATTAATTAAAGTAAGGAAAAAGTGTCACAGAAACGACATAGTAAGTGGCATCAAGTTTGTAGTAAAATATAGTTAGTTGGAGGGTAAAGTGTGCATATTTAGCAATTAATGAAGTTAAATTGCGTGGATTGGGGTAACCAGATAAAATGATAGAAGGGAAAGAATTTCATATTTAGTCCACACAAGTAAGACATAATTATAATTATGCCCACACGAAGAAAAAAAATAAACAAATTAATCCGTAAGTTATTCGCAATTTAATTATGTAAGTAATAAAGTTGATTCAATATTAAAAGAAAAGTCATATATAGGTAGAATATTCAGTATGATAATGAATATTTTTTTTTAATGAGAAATTTGTTTCATCATGAGAATAAGTCGACTTTTGAATAAATATAAAAAAAAAAAAGTTTCTATTTTCATTAAAGATAGAGTCCAAAAAAATTTTTTTGAAAAGTCATATTAATTTCGATATAGGGAAGAAATTGTGTTAGAAATGGTCCATTCCAAAGGATGAGAACAAGAACGACGTTTGATTAATGTATAAAAACTTATCATTTGGAAACCTAAAAAGATTTTGAAAAGTAATAACTCATCACAGATCGTAAGTCACTGTTAACTTCTTCTTTTAATATTAATCTTCTAATAAAGTGCGGGAAATAAAATAAAATAAATAAATAAATAGGGAAAGGAGAGAGAAGTTAACTATGGAACCAAAAAAAAAAAAACAGCTAATTAGTATTCAATTGATTTGCTAGCAATTTTCCTTGATATCTGACAATCTTTCTTACCCTAAATAAGCCTTTGACAACCCATAAATCACTTCATTTGAACCAATTGATATTCTAATTCATTCCAAAATTTATTTGGTATTAACTCCTTAAAATTTTTTTTTTACACGATAGAGAGTCCTATTTTTTTTCATGCTCACTCACTCTCCCTCTTGCTGTTGTCTAATCTATTTCTCTCTCACTCTCTATTCCTTTCACACGCACACACACTCATCAAACCTCCATATTCATCCAAGCCATAATCAAAGATTTCAAGGTATGTTTTTGTTATTATTTGATGATGGTGATTTTATTATTTGTTTTGGTTTAAGATCCTTCGAAGGGTAGATGATTTTCTTGATAAGTTTCTTCATACGAGTCTGAGGAGATGATAAGAAATATCCATTAATTGATGATTGAGAGAGGCTATACGATTGATTGATGATGATTTAGTATTTTAGAAATATGTTAAGTTTTGTGAATGATTGATTTTTTTTCAACTTGATGATTTTAGGGTTTTTAACCTCTTGATATATGATTTTGTTGGAATGGTGATTTATTGATTTTATATGTTAAAAAAAGAAAAATGTCTTACTGCTGTATTTTGTGTGTGTGTGTGTGTGAGTCATATTGTTGTGGTGATAGTTTTTATTTATTTTTTAAATATAATTTATTTGTGGGAATTTTCGGACTTGACCACTACTAGAAATTTTCAGATTTTATGATCATTTTTCCAAATTATTTTTGAGGATGCAAACGGATTCCGTTTTTAACGAATTTAGTATTGTTGGAAAGCTTGGGATGTCTACTTTTGATTTGAAATCATTTCAGATCGTTTTAAGACATGTTCACATTTTTATGATTTTTCAAAAAGGTAGAGGTCCAGCTGCCAGATTCTATAAAATTTTAGTGATCAAGTTTCAAAACTGTTTTTTAGACTCCAAACGGTCTCTGTTTTTAACGCATTATGTACCTTAGAAAGCTCTAGATGTCTAATTTCTTTTAAAATTGAATCAGGTCATTTAGACTCTAGTGCAAATTTTTATAAATTTTTAAATGGACAAAGGTCTGGCTGTGAGTTTTTGTAAAGTTTTATAATTTTGTATAATTGTTGGATTTTGAATTTTGATGTCATTAAAGGATGAAATAGGCGTATTAGGTGCTGTTATATTGCGATAAATTTGATTGATGAATTATTGTGACCTATTGTTAATTATTTATGTCATGAACGGTTCTAAAACCGACTACCCGATACTTCAATCGCGCGTCACCGTCGAAAAAATTTAAGAAGGCTAAGTAAGGCGTTTAAACAAGTACAATCTCACCTCCAACATGAATTAAAGATTTGAGATATATATGTTTTGATGTTGATAGTGATGTAATGATTTTTTTTTTTAATGCTTCTCTTATGATGATATTTTGTTGAAAAGTATGCGTTGTACACCCTTGATGATTGTAATGATGATGTTGTCATCGTTGGTTTGGGAATAGCTACCCTACTCATTCTGTGACTAGCACACTATGACGGTATAACGCCGAGTCCAATATATGACGGTTTTGAAAGTTAAAGAGTTTTTCAATGATGTTTGTGTCTATGATGATGATTAACAACAAAATGTTATTTACATTTATCAGAAATTAAAGTATCTTACTAAGCATTTGCCTATATAAGTTAATTCATATGATAAAAAAAAGGCACGATGTCTTAATGGAGAAGCTTGGAGCGGATGCAGGACGATGTGTGATGAGCAAACGGGAAGAACGATCTTAGATAAAATTTGAATTTCAAATAAAGTTTTGAAACTTTGAATGATGACTATTTGATTGAAGGATTTTAATGGACATTCTCAAATATTGTTTTAAGGTTTGGTTTTTTAAAAAAATTTATACTAGTTAGGAAAGTTATTTTGATAAGGTTTTAAAAAGAAAAAATCCTAAAAGTTTTTTTTTTATATATAAAAAAAATCCAAGTAAATTCACTAATTGTTAAAGAATATATATTTTATTTATTTATTTTATTTTCCACACTTTATTAGAGATTAATGTTTAAAGAAGAAGTTAACAATGACGGTCTATGAGGGGTTGTTAGATAAATGATGTTTGATTGTGTAATCCTGAATTAGAAAAATGAAGATTTATTTTTAAGTTGAGAAAGAGCAGTAAAATGAATATTTGGCAAAATTGAACTTGTTGGAGAAACGAGTATCTCAAAATGATTGTTTGTATTGCATGAAATTAGAGAATTATTTCAAATTGAATGAGATTTCAAATTGAATGAGATAGTGTTTGAAAGTGTCAAATAATTAGTTTTGGAAACAAAAAAGAATATGAAATGATGTATAATTGCATTTGAAAGTTGAAAGGATTTCAATTTAAGAGCATGTTTGGTAATACAACTCATTTTAAACTAAATTGTATTTTTTCATTTCAGTTTTTATCTTTTTTTGAAAAAGTTTTTTTCTTTTCTGAAAAGTCAACAAAAATTACTATTGAAACTTAAAAATCTTAAACTAAACTCATTCACCAAACACCCCCTAAAATGAGCATCACAAACAAACAGTATTATATTAGTTCATTTTGAAAATAAATATGTGATCAAAACAATAACATGATTTTCAGTTAAACAATATTTAAACTTTAATTTATGGAACGACACGTTGTTGCCTTCCAAGCTCTACCAACGCTTCCCCATATGACATCGTGCTTCACTAGTGACCTTTGGCCTTTTTTTTTTTTTTTTTTTTTTTTTTTTTTTTTCACTCTCCACTATTACTATTACTGGCTACACCTTTAACGCCGATGAGTTTTTTCCTCCTTGCCCTCAATTCGTTCACAACGGATGGATTTCACACGCATGACAAAGATAAGATTGGAGTTTATGTTCTCCAAAATTGGGGTGGAGGACCTAAGTATGCCCCCATAAATTATAGTTGTAGTACAAATGTAAAGACACGATCATACCAGTGCAAAAAAGCCTTAAAGATTTCGGATTGTTTGGGATCTTATTTGGAAAAGTGTATTTCGAACTTTTTTTTTTTTGGTCATTTTCTTCCAATTTTATTATTCATTTTTTCAAATAAATTCAAAAAACTCAAATTTTAAAAATTCATAATTTTATCATTTTAAATCAAAATGGGTTGGCTTTTTCCCCTCAAATTTCATAGAATTTCGAGAAGAACGAAACAATATTTATATTGCTAATTTTTTTTTTTACCTAACACGCTTTAAGTTTTTATAAATTTTCACTCAAAACAGTTCATTTTCACCAAACTCATATTTCCAAAGCTCAAACTATTTTCAACCTCAAAAATATTCTCTCCAAACGTGAGGACCTAATAGTTGAAATGACGAGAAAAAAAAAAGACAATTTATATAACCAATGTAAAAATCTCCTCACTAACATTTTGTTGTAGAAAACTATGAAAAATACGATTCGCAAGAAGCAAGATAATAGGCCCATTTGTTATTATTTTTGGAGGTTGTTTTAAGATTATTAAAGAATTTACAAAACGTTTAAGGTATTTGGTAAACACTGCTTCTGCCCAACAAATTCTAAAAACTACTGCAACACAACAGAATTTGAGAAGAAAGTCAGGGATTGTTTCTACTTCTGCTGCGATGTTACAAATTTTACTCAAATATCCTTAACAATAAGTAATAACTTAATATACCCTCTATATTTATCTACATGCCAAATAGTAAAACTATTTATTTAAAATTTATATATATCATTTTCCTCTTAAAAATAATTTCAAATTGTAAATTATAACTTATACCTTTATTATGTAGTAAATTTTTATATTAAAAAAACATTCATTATAATTTATACTCAATTGTTATATTGATGTATAATTTATCGTCTATAATAAATCTAATTTTTTTAAACATTTTTAATTACGAAATTAAAATATAATATTTCTATAAGTGGCTTACGTAGTGGTCGGCATTCCTACGTGCTCTTCCTGGGCCCCCTACTTAAGAATCCAAAGGCGACCTTTGGACGTTGTTGTGACGCTTTGGTTATGGAGGTTGCTGGGGTCTACGTTTATGGATGGATTCAATCAGCGAAAGTCCCTGAAACTCAATCAATATCAACAACATGTCATGATCGGTTAGGCTTGGCTGATTTTGTTATCAAATAAAGTCGGTTTTAGGGGTTCATTGATTAGTACACCTCCGGTGTTGGTAAGGTTGGGACCGTGGTCATCGGTCTCCAGTTTGCCGGTCGATAAGATCTCTAAGATTGACTAGCCAGCTAGGAAATTTGGTTAAAATTTTAAAATGTTAGACATTAATTATGTATACTAAAATATTTATTAGACAAAAATATGTTATATTCTTTTTAATCATTATACGTCTACACAATAACTTTACTTCTAGTTTACCAAATATCTAGGGGATGTTTGGTTCACCGTTTTAAACTTAAAATTTTCATATCAGTTTTTATCTTTTTAAAAAGTTTTTTGTCTTTTCTGAAAAAATTTTTGTATTTTCTGAAATGTTAATACAAATTTACTATTGAAACTTAAAATTTCCAACTCAAACTCATTCACCAAACGGACCCCTAATAATTCAACTTCTGGTTTTCACAGCAATTTTGAAAAAAAAAAAAAAATTAGCAAACGCCTATCTGCTTATAGCACAATAATTTTAGACTCCCAATACAGCGATAACAAAAATTCTCCACAGTATAGCAATACCAAACTGGCCCAATATGCAACGATCATTAGAAAAAGCAAGGCTTTTTTTTTTTTTTTTTTTTTTTTTTTTGTATATCTTAAACTTATTATAGAATTACAATTCACACCATGAATTTTTAATTTTGACAATTTACACCATAAACTTACAAATCTATAGCAATTTGCACTTAATTGATAAACAATGTTGATTTTTTTTAAATGAAAATTAATACTTTACTTACAAATAGATTGTTAATTAACAAAAATAAAAATGATTATTTATGTAATGAATTAACAATCCATGTACAAATCACATATCAATTTCCTTTGAAAGATTATTATTATTGTCAATGGGGTGCAATTTGCTACATATTTACAAGTTCATGGTGTAAATTATCAAAATTAAAAGTTTAAGGTGCAAATTGTAGCTCTACGATAAGTTTAAGGTGTACTAATACCAAAAAGCCAAAAAACAAAACATAGGGGTCCACTTGAGAGAAACTACACACTGTGTTTCATGAGTTTCTTTTGACATGTACGGTTGGGGAGGGCATTGGATCGAAACTAGTTTTTTTTTTACCATCTGTTATTTGACTAGTTTTTCTTTTAAATCCAAAAATCCAATCTAATTTATTTTTGTCATCTAATCCAATCCAATTTAAAATCAATTGGATTGGATGATTGGATTATACTTATTTTTTCATAATTTTTTTTTTAAAGCTTACTAAAAAAGAATAATTACATTTTGTAAAAATGAATTTACTTTTCAGTTATCCATTCATCATAGAATAATATATCAAATCACCAAACATAGTAAATACTACCTAAAGTAAAAACTTTAAATTAATAAAATGTGAGGTTTTTTGTGTACTATTTATTTGTTTATTTATTTTAAAATGGATATTGATTCATCTGAATTTCTGAGGGAGAATATAAAATAATGGTTTTTTTTAGGCCCAAAAAAAGGGGTTAAGCAGATAAAAGGCAAAAAAGAAAACGTTAGCTTATAAGAAATAAAAAAATAAGCTAAATGATATATTATATAATGTATAATATTTCAATATTTTCATATAAAATATAAGTACATAGATTGGATTGGATTTACAAAATTTAAATCTAATATTCAATCCAATCCAATTGGATAAATCCCATTAGAAATAATTATATAAAAAAAATTTTATTTTTAGGACCCCATTTTAAAATATGTTGATTTTTTGATAATATTACATAAGTATTTATTTTTTTAAAAACAACCATTCATAGTAACTATTTTGCCTTTTTATTAGATTTAACATCATTTTTTTCTTATCATGATTTTTATTTTTATTTTTTCCTTATTTATTCATCATTGTTGTGTCTTTATGTTAATGCCTAGTTTTTTATTCTAATAAATGTTTGTTAGTAAGATTTAAATTTTTTATAACCTATTTTTTAAGTATGATTTAGATTTCCTAAAAAACCTAATTTTTTAATATGATTTATGTTTTTCATGACAATTGTGACGTAACTATGATAATTTATTTTATTTTTTATAATTGGAATTGTTTTAATAGTTCATTTTTAAAGTATAAATGTGATATAAAATTACTTTTTTTTAATGATAATTACCATATTATAATGATATATTTTTTTGAATGTGGTATGTTTTTTTTTCTCTTTATGATTGCTGTATTAATATGATGTTTTTTCCTTTTATCGTAATTATTATATCATTATGATATCTTTTTTAAATTTTAAAATGTTTAATATTTTTGTACAATATCTATTTAACTTTCTTTATATGTTCATTGTGTTTATCTTACTAACTAATTCTTTAATATAATGATTGCTTTGCCTTTATAACACAATTAATATCTATTAGGGTCCTTTTTTTTTTCTTTATAATGAATCAAGAAAAATAGTTTTTTTTTCTTTTATAAAAGGTTTACTAAGTTAAAATTTTTTTGGAGAATTTTTCTTTTTTATTAATTCTTTACTTATTTGTATTCAATTCTTGATAAAACCATAATATCATCTTTATAAGTATTAAATTAGATATTTCTATAAAAAAACATAAAAAATAAATATATTTTAAATTATAATTTTTTATTTTGACATTTGTATAAAAAGGTTACGATCCAAATCCAATCTAATAATATTTGATCTTTTTATCGAAAGATCACAAAAAAATGGGTCCGGACCTCCTGGGAATGATTTGGAAGATCCAAAATAAAAAATAGTCGTATTTGCTAGCAACAACATAATGGAGGCAACGTAGGTTTAGTAGTTCTAAAACCATCAATGATTGGCGAACCTGCGGATTCATTGGCAAGTGCTTTTCCTTATGTGGATCCTATTTCAATGGGAACCTGATAAGTCGATCTGCCTACACGTCTTGTTTTTACTGCTACATCGGGAGTTTATTTTTATTAATGGATTAGATTAATTTAGTTGGATGTAATGGATTACTTCATCTAGTGTACACCCACATTTACGGCTGTAATTTTATGCAAAGTTGAGAAGAAGGCAATGCCCAATCTTTTCGCTGGAGCATCGACATCCCAAGGCGAGATCGGCAGTTCAATGGTACCGGCGAGTTCTGCTCCGTCGAATATCGTCCTCATCTGGCGACCTTCGACCATCCCACCGGAAAAAATGGCAAAGACGATGGCGGGGGCGAGGCATCGGCGGGAGAAGCGTCCAGACCACGACGCTCCCTCCGGCTCTTCGTCTTCTTCACTCGACCGCCGCCGGAAAATCCGATTGGATCTAGTTTGGAGATAGAGGTGGTCGGACTCGGTGGTGATTTGCGTGGGCCTGGGGCTGCGAAGCTCCTCGCAAACCTTTCGAGTTCGCCGTCGAAGCGCTAGTTCGGGGATAAAGGTCGCCGGCGATGGGTGGCCGGCGGGAGGGGGTTATCTGGGCCGGTAGCCATGGGGACGAGAGTTCAGAGGGTAGAGAGAATTTCTTGGGCTACAATCCTATGGGTCAGTGCCTAGTTTATTTATAATGCACCTTTGATGGATATGTCAGTTGAGTGATTTAATATGGGTGGTCTAAAATTGAGAATCACAAATACTGTCCCTCGAATGCTCTATACCACAGCCTGTTTTGAATTTCACAATGTAATCTTACAATAGTGGCCACCAATTTTTTTTTTTCTCTCGCACTTAAAAGGTGGTACTCTATGTCTTTTGATGGAGTTAGTATGATATTATCATTAAGATATGTGATCACTCGTGGTGTCTTTATGTGAAATGATAGGGCTTTTTTAATAGAGTTTTTTAAAAGTTATTTTTGACTTCTCATGTTCAAAAATAACTTTTGAAAATATTTGAATGATCTGAAGAGCGTTCAGGCCTAATTTATTTATAATGCACCCTCAATGAATATCTCAGTTGAGTGATTAAATATGGGTGGTCTAAAATTGATAATCACAAATAGTGTCCCTCGAATGCTCTATACCACAGCCTGTTTTGAATTTCACAATGTAATCTTAGAATAGTGGGCACCCGTTTTTTTTTATTTATTTATTTTTTTTTCACACTTAGAAGGTGGTGTCTTTAGGTGAAATGAGAGGGCTTGTTTAGCAGAGTTTTCTAATAGCTATTTTTGGCTTTTCATGTTCAAAAGCAGCTTTTGAAAGTATTTGGATGATCTGAGGAGCTTTTAGTATCCATAAGTACTTTTTGTCAAAGCTAAAAAATATGACTTTTGACAAAAGTTTTTTTGAGTAGATTTTAAAACTTATAACAAAATTTATATTAGACATTATAAACTTCATTTAACATTTTTAGTACATATTAGAATATTTTAGAGATCATTTTGATTTTAAAAGCTCTTTGTTTCTAAACACTTATTGAGAAATCACATTTTTTTTTTCTCTTCTTCTACTAACTAGAAACAAAAGCAAAAGCTCTACTAAACCGGTCCATAAAAGTCTCGTGTCTGGTATTGAATGGTATTCGGCACACTGACTTGAATGTGAACTTATTTACTAAGAATGTGAATTCATGCAGAAAAAAATGTAAATACCTCTACACATCAGTTACTAAGAATGTGAACTTTAATTACTAGGAATATATATTTATGCAGAAGGAAATGTAGTTAAGGGGAATTCACATTCATAGGATGTTTTTTAACATCCTCATATTCTGCATGAATTTATAATCTTAGTAACTGAAGTTCATATTCACGACAGTGTTGGATACCATTTGGTACCGAATATGTGACCATTTATATATATATTACATATGAAATTTTGAATTAAAAAAAAAAAAAAAAACGACGTTACTTAAGAGTTATACTATTGTGGGGGGATATTGCTGCTCTTTTTACGGTTGATAATCGTAGATCGAAATAGAAAGGATGTTTACTCGAAGACTTCGACATCAGCAGTGGAAAAATTGGTTGGATTTTTCGTCTTGACTTCTGAAAGTGTCTGTTCGTTTGTATAACAACAACAAAGAATATATATATATATATAGGTGAATTAATACTCTATTTAGGAGTACACATACACTACTCTCAAAGTCAGAACCTTTTTTGTTGTGGTGTTTTGGAAATGGAGGAGAGAGAAACAACAACAACAACAACAACAAGAAGCTGTGGTGGTTTGGTATTTGCTGTTAACGGAGAGAGGTTTGAGCTTTCAACTGTGGATCCTTCTACAACTTTGCTTCAGTTCTTGCGTTCCCGGACTCGCTTCAAGAGTGTCAAGCTCAGCTGTGGTGAAGGTTCTTCCTCTCTCTCTCTCTATCTCTCTTGTGTTTTTTTTTTTTTCCTTAATAATTCAAATGGAAGTTCTTGCTCTTTGTTGGTTTCTTCTATTGTTTTTCTTGTTTGTTTTCTGTAGGAGAATAATTACTTGGCCCCAAATGTTGGATACTTCTGTTTTCTCTTTATCTCTTTTATATTTTATGTAGGTGGGTTGTTCTGCTTTTTTGTTGTTTATGACCAGAATGGAAATAATTAGACAGGCAGAAATGACGGATTTTCAACATGGGTTCGTTTTTCTTTAACATGAAGAGTACTGCATTTTGGCCGGTTTGGGAGCATTTTAGAAATGATTTTGTTTTGCATAAGAAATAGAAATGAGAATGGTTTGGGCATGGTTTTCAGATTTTTTTTTTTTGAAATTGTGTTTTCCGACTAATCTTTTATTTTATTTTTTTTTTTCTTTTTTTCAAAAGTGTACTACTTTTTATATTGAGTGTGGTTGCTGGGTTTTGGTTTAGGACGTGGTTTTTTTGTTAGGACCCGTTTGGGAGAACATCTGGAGATGGTATTTTGAAGGTTGGGTTGGAAATGTCTGTTTGGGGGGAAAACTTTTGAAAAAGTTATATAATACAAAAATTTGAAATGTGTTCGGAAAAAAAAAAATGCAAAATGGATCTTGTCTTGTTCCTCTCGTCATTAAGAGCATTTCGACATAAAAATCATCTCATTCCGATTTGAAATGAAAAAGTTATGGGTTTTTAAAGTTTGACTTTTTTGAAAATAGAAGAAAGGGAAAGTTTGACGTAGAGTAGGATTTTGAAATCCAGATGGTGTTTTGCTATCTTAGATTTTTTTCTTGAGGAATGTTGTATGTAAAGAAGAATAATGTTCCTTTTTTTATTTGCTGCCTGGGTTCTCATTTGCTTGCAAAGAGGATGAAATGTGGATATTGATTGATCGGTTAAGACTACATCTTTTGTCTTATACAGAATTCTTGACTATCTTATTGAATGGTTATTTGTTGGTTGAGAAAAAAATGATGAATTAATTCAGCCTCTGAAACTTGATATTACCATTGTTTAGTTTATAAGATAACAAAGCCCGTTCTTGACTAAGCAATCTGAATCAGTAAAAAGCTGTGTAAATTTTGCATACCGACGTAGTGTGGTCATACTATTCATTTCGATCTTTTCTTTTGTTGGTGAATCGGTGACTGATAGCAGGACCTGGATTTTTTGACACTGATGATTCGGAAGTGTTGGAATTCAGGGAAAATCAATATCGTTTTTTGACGATTAATGTGGAGAATTGTCCTAGAGAATAAGTAAAATAACCTACTCATGGGTACAAATTTTAACCGTTAGATTTTGATGACCGTTAAACTGTCATACATTGTTTAATCGGTATGAAAGTAATGTCATTTAAATCAGTAAAAAGAAGTGTGAATTTTTGCATACCAACATTGCGCAGGAGTATCATTCATTTCTCTCTTTTCTTTTGCTGGTGACTGATGGAAGGACTAGGATCTTTTAACACCGATGATTCTGCAGTGTTAGAGTTCAGGGAAAATCATCATCATTTTGAACGATTAATTTATGGAGAACTGTCCAGGAGAATAAGTAACATAATCTTGTGGTAGGTAGGTACAAATTTGAACCCTTCAGAATTTCATTAAGTTGCATTAAACTGTCATACATCTTATTGATATGATTCTATTGTGTTCTGAAGTCCAAACTTTTTTTTTTTTAATTTCTCTCTTACCCCACCACATAATTCTCCTTTAATTTGTCTGATGACTTGTTAATAATCTTCTTTTTTCTAAATAGTTTTCTCCTGATTTGGTATATTATTGAAGTACTACTTAATTTATGGTTCTAGGAGGTTGTGGTGCTTGTGTTGTAACGCTGTCCGAGTATGACCCGGTGCATGACAAAGTTGAGGATTTCCCTGTTAGTTCATGCCTCACTCTCCTCTGCAGTATACATGGATGTGCAATTACAACATCTGAAGGAATTGGAAACAGCAAGGATGGTTTTCATCCGATCCATGAGAGGATCGCTGGTTTCCACGCTTCTCAATGTGGATTTTGTACTCCTGGAATGTGTGTTGCAATCTTTTCAGCTCTTGTCAATGCTGAAAAAACTAGTAAGTTGGACCCTCCTCCGGGGTTCTCTAAGCTGACCGTTTGTGAAGCTGAAAAGGCAATTGCGGGAAATCTCTGTCGCTGCACTGGGTACCGATCCATTGCTGATGCCTCCAAGAGTTTTGCCGCTGATGTTGACATAGAAGATTTGGGGTTCAACTCCTTTTGGAAAAAGGAAGACAGTAAGGAATCAAAGATAGATAATTTACCTGCTTATAATCGGAATAAGGAGGTACATACATTTCCCGAGTTTTTGAAACAAGAAATTAAGGATGGCTTGTCTATGGATTCGAAAATACCTTGTTGGCACTCTCCTTTCAATGTCGAGGAACTAAAAGACCTATTAAAGGCTCTTGATTCTGGAAAAGGGACAGAGACAAAATTAGTAGTTGGGAACACCGGGGTCGGTTATTACAAAGAATTAGGACGCTATGAAAGATACATTAACCTCAAGTACATACCTGAACTCTCAATTTTTAGGATGGATTCAACAGGGTTTCATATTGGAGCTGCTGTAACAATCTCCAAAGTTATTGAAGCTCTAAAGAAAGAAAACCAAGGTGCGTTACTGTCATGTGGCGACACTGTATTCGAAAAACTTTCCAACCATATGGAGAAAATTGCTTCACGGTTCATCAGAAATACTGCAAGCATAGGGGGAAATTTGGTGATGGCTCAAAGAAAACATTTTCCTTCAGATATTGCAACGATACTTCTTGCTGTGGATGCCATGGTAGAGGTGATGACCGGTCCAAGATGCGAAAATATTTCATTGGAGGAGTTTCTGAAAGGGCCTCCGTTGGATTTCAATAGTGTACTTCTCAGTGTTACAATTCCAAATTGGGAATCGGCTGGAAAAGTTTCTCAGCAAGACAATGCTGTAGTGCTTTTTGAAACCTATCGAGCTGCACCGAGACCCCTCGGAAATGCTCTGGCTTATCTAAATGCTGCTTTCTTGGCTCAAATTTCTCATTATGAAACTTCTGATGGAATCACAATCAATCACTGTCGGTTAGCTTTGGGTGCTTATGGGACTAAACATGCTATCCGAGCAAGAAGAGTTGAGGAATTTTTAACTGGGAAAGTGCCAAGTGTTGAAGTTTTATATGAAGCTACTAAATTACTAAGATCTACCATTCATCCCGAGGATGGCACTGCAAACTCTGCTTATAGGTCAAGCTTAGCTGTGGCATTTCTTTTCGAGTTCTTTAGTCCCTTCATTGTGGAACGGCTGAAACTACAGATGGTTCAGATAAATATAAGTCTAAACTGTTTTCCAAGGCTTCCATAATAGGAGAGAATCAGGATCCGATTTGTCATGACAAAATTCCAACTCTACTGTCATCTGGGAAGCAGGTTATTAAGTTGAGCAAAGAATATTATCCAGTTGGAAAACCGATTACGAAATCTGGAGCAGCTCTCATGCATCTGGTATGCACACTCGAATGTAACACAATTTTTTTTTTTTTTTTTTTTTTTTTGAGAGTTGACTGACTGCATTAAAGGAAGTAGAGGAGTAGGAACCCACATGAATTAACTTACATATGTCTTCATTTGTTGTTACAATCAGTAATCTTCAAGAATTGATTTATAGGCTTGGCTTTTTTCATTTCTTATCATATTTTTATTATTGTTTTCATTTGTTGTTAAAATCTCTAAATTGTTCAAATCCTGATCTTGAAAGCTGCAAAAAACTGAACAATCCTGATTTTAAACTTCATGTCCCTACACACGGAATCTTATCTGTCAGCATTAGTTTACATTTAACGTTATGCTCACATCTGCACAAGCGTTTGTCTTTCTCAGTTTAATTGGAAAATTTGCTAGCCATGAACTTATTTTTTATATAACACAATTTCATATATATATATATATATATTTAATTGACAATATTTTCTACGGACCTGGGCTTGTTTCATTCACACTGATCATTCATGTAGGTGAGGCTGTGTATGTAGATGACATACCTTCACCGTATGCTTGCTTACATGGAGCATTTATTTATAGCACTGAACCTTTTGCACGAGTGAAGAGTATAAAGTTCGAGACGAAAGAACAACCAGAGGGTGTATTTGAAGTTATAACTTTTAGAGACATCCCTGAAGCTGGGGAGAATGTGGGAGCCAAGAACATTTTGGTACTGAACCTTTGTTTGGTGATGCAATCACCCAGTGCGCTGGTCAGCGCCTTGCCCTTGTGGTAACTCTCCGCTTCAACAATATCATCTAGCCGTTTAGTGGCTTCTCTTCTATTGATTGTAAATTTACAGGCAAAGTACTTTCTTTCATTAGTGTCAGTTTAATTTGCTGATCAGAACAACTTATTATAGGTTGCAGATTCACAGAAACATGCAGACGTGGCTGCAAAGTTAGCGGTGGTTGATTATGGAGTGGAAGACCTAGAGCCACCCATTTTAACTGTTGAAGAGGCTGTAAGAAGGTCTAGTTTCTTTGACGTTCCTTCTTTCCTCAATCCGAAACAGGTTGGCGACATATCAAAAGGGATGGCTGAAGCTCATCACAAGATTATTTCTGCTGAGGTACTTAATCCTAACTTGATAATTTGAACTTTGATAAGTCTAGAAAATAGTATTGGACATGCTCATATTTTCTACTAATTCAGCTTTCTTTGAAGAGTCATTCTATAGCTTATTGATTCATGTATGCTTTCATTTTCTTTGACATTCAGCTCAAACTTGGTTCACAATACTATTTCTACATGGAGACACAAACTGCCCTTGCTGTACCAGATGAAGACAACTGCATGGTGGTATATAGTTCAATTCAGTGTCCCGAATATGCACACGATGTTATTGCAAAATGTTTGGGTGTACCCGGACATAATGTCCGTGTTATCACAAGAAGGGTTGGAGGTGGCTTTGGTGGAAAGTCCGTAAAGCAATGCGGTATGTATTTTGCCGCAATTTAAGATTAAAACTTACAACCACCATACTACAATTGTTTTTTAATCTTACTTGAAAGACAATTTTCCTATTGCATTTGCATTGATGAGTTTGTTAGGAACCTACCAAGTAGAACTCACCCTGGCAAAATCAGCTTGCAAGGGGAGGGGATCCAAGGGCTTATAAACCCGCTATTTATCTAATAAAATTTTTATGTGGGACATTCAATATCTAATAGAGTTAATCATTCTTTTTAGTGGAAAGGATTATCCAATTGCCTAATTATTCCATCTAAATAGATTCTATTGGATGCCAAATTTCTCATATTTGGTTTCATTGCTTTTGGGAGGAAGATAATATGTGTTTTCTCCACGTTGTGTGCTAACTGGCAATAGTGAGAGAATTTGGAATCTTCATAATGTGTTCAAAGAAAAAGAAATCTTGAACCAAATTGATTGACTCAAGTATTATGAGTAGGTTGCTTAAATTTATATACCGTCTGTCAGTCAAAATCTTAATGTTCCTATGATTCTTAATCAGAGAGTAAGCTCTAAACCTTCTAGCTTTCTTATCCTTGTGTCATTCTCCTCCATTTCAAGGAGATCTATCCTTCCTATGCCATCTCTTTTTTTGCGCTCCTTCTCTGTCACTCAACCGCTGCTTCTGCTCTACTTTGACTGTCAATATCTGAATTTATCAGGACATATAATTTGTTCTTTGCCGTGTATTACATATGAATACTCGTCTCTCACTCATTGATCTTTCTTCGAATTCTTTTTTGGACTGTTTGCAGTGGTGAATATCTCCTATGTAATTTCTTTTTTCCCTTTTCCCTTCAAAAAAGCCTTTACAATAACTTGTCGCTAATAGAATTATGTTACAATTTTAGAACAAATGTTTGATATCCTCTCTCATGTAAGCCATCTCTCTCAATTGAATAGATACTCTATAAGTCAATCCCAAAGTACATCTTTTGTTGCTTGTTTGTTGATTCAGGTTGCAACAGCATGTGCACTAGCAGCGCATAAACTACGTCGCCCTGTCAGGATGTATGTCGATCGCAAGACTGATATGGTAATGGCTGGTGGAAGACATCCCATGAAAATAACTTACAGTGTCGGATTCAAGTCAGATGGGAAGATTACAGCTTTACAACTAGAAATCTTGATCAATGCAGGAATGTCTGTAGATGTTAGTCCAATCATACCATCAAACATGATAGGGACACTTAAGAAGTATGATTGGGGTGCTCTCTCTTTTGACATAAAGTTATGCAAAACAAATCATACGAGTAAGTCTGCGATGCGAGCGCCTGGAGAAGTACAGGGGTCGTACATTGCTGAAGCTATAATTGAGCATGTCGCCTCTTTCCTTTCGATGGAAGTTGATGCTGTTAGATACAGAAATCTGCACACGTACGAAAGCCTCAGCTTTTTTTATGAGGATAGTGCCGGAGAAGCTCCAGAGTACACTTTGCCTTCAATATGGGATAAGTTGGCTGTGTCTTCTAGCTTTAACCAAAGGACTCAAGAGGTAAACGAATTTAATAAGTGTAATAGATGGCGGAAAAGAGGCATAGCAAGGTTACCGATTCTGCAACAAGTGACGCTGAGAGCGACTCCAGGGAGAGTAAGCATTCTATCGGATGGAACTGTGGCTGTTGAAGTAGGAGGTATCGAGCTGGGCCAGGGGCTTTGGACGAAGGTAAAACAGATGGCCGCTTTTGCTCTCAGCTCAATCAATTGCAATGGAACTGAACGTCTCTTGGATAAAGTACGGGTCATACAGGCTGATACATTGAGCATGATTCAAGGGGGATCAACTGCCGGGAGCACTACATCCGAGGCAAGCTGTGCAGCGGTCAGACTGTGTTGCAATATCCTGGTTGATAGATTATCTCCTCTTAAGGAAAGTTTGCAGAAGCAAATGGGATCTGTCACGTGGGAAACACTTATTGCTCAGGTATCCATTCAGGTTTTCCTGTTTATTTATCTCACAACGATCACAAGGTTTGAACAGATCGTCCTCCCAAATTTTGCAGGGACAAATCTTAATCATAGTACATTTTTTCAATACCCAGTCACTAGCACCCATTTTCTGGACCTTTTACCATGCAACATATTGGTTGAATTATATTTCATAACTCGTATTGTTGTCACCAAATTGGTTTTTTAAAATCCTCAAAAGGTCTTCATGTTGAACTGAATATGATGAATTAACATCAGATTATCGTTTTCCATCTCTCATGCAGGGTTACATGCAATCTGTGAACTTATCAGCAAGTTCATATTATGATCCTGATTTTTCTTCTCTCCGATACATAAACTATGGCGCAGCAGTTAGTGAGGCTAGTCTTTTTTGGCAGACTGTGTTGCTTCAATGCAGCATTTTGCTTAATTCTTTTGATTAAAGCTATGGCTAGCCCATAAATGGGCGAACTAGAATTATCTCATCACAGTAGTTTCTTAGCTGATTTTCGTACCAAATGCGTTTATCTCATCACAGGTAGAGGTAAATCTTCTGACTGGGGAAACCACAATTTTGCAAGTGGATATTATCTATGACTGCGGACAAAGTCTTAACCCTGCCGTGGATCTAGGACAGGTAAACCCGATATCTTGTATGCAATTTTCATAAACATGCGACATCTCCTCGGAATTCAGTTCTTAGTTGGATCAGGTCTTGTTTAAACTGTGTTGCTCTTTGCAGATCTCATAACAGATTTAGACCCTGAATGAACCTTTTGTTTTGTTCATTGCCAGTATGCATGATTGCCGTATTTAAACATAAGCTTGTTGGTTCTTGCAGATTGAAGGAGCCTTCGTACAAGGAATTGGGTTTTTCATGTTCGAAGAATACCTGACGAATTCGGATGGATTAGTAGTTTCTGAAGGTACATGGTCGTACAAGATTCCTACATTGGACACCATCCCTAAACAGTTCAATGTTGAAGTTATGAACAGTGGACGTCACAAAGATCGCGTTCTCTCCTCGAAAGGTATGTTGCTTGATAAAGTGAACTTCTTTAATGTTGTATACCTCCACACTACAACTCTTGCTGAAAAATAGTTGAGAGAAGTTGTAGTTCAAAATGACAAAATGATTCTGGTTCTACTACGTTCAAATTGAAGAGGGGAAAAGAAATGTGTTGTCATATATTTTAAGAAAGATAAAAAAAGTACTCACAGGATCTCTATCGATTCACCTTCGATATGAGAGCTACGTGCACTTTTAGCTGCAGCAGAATTTCACTGTTGAAGAAGAAGACTACAACAGAATCGCACACCTCTTGCTTCTAGGGATGGTAAATAGGCTCTAAACACCCAACAATATAGATTAAATAGGGAAGGCTAAATGGTGTTATAGCTTTAGCATCAGAAACGGACACTTGGATGAGATTTTTCCTTGATAGTAGAATATTATATCTGGTATATCATGGTCAACAAGGTGAAACTGAAATATGTTATTGAACAGCTTCTGGTGAGCCTCCATTGCTTCTGGCAAGTTCCGTTCATTGCGCAACAAGGGCAGCCATCAAAGAAGCACGGAAACAGCTTCTTTCGTGGAGTGGCATAGATGAACCGAAATCGATTTTCCAATTGGATGTTCCTGCTACCATGCCAGTTGTGAAGGAGCTTTGTGGGCTTGACATGGTGGAAAGGTACTTGGAATGGATTATAGGCAGAAAGTGAAGAGGTTCGGTTTTGATGCTCAAAAAAAGAGATAACGCAAACGAATCTTTACACACAATTCGTACCAGACAAGTCTTGAAAATCAAGTCTTTAATAAGATCAATATGATCATCAGTTGTGTTGATCTTTTTTCCCTTGTTTACATCTTACAGAGAAAAAACATGGGAAAATATATGTACCATAGCTAGGCATAGTGGTCATTCTTGTAAAATTGATATCCAAAACAACATTGGAATTGTCGTATGCATTACTGAAATAAGAAAAGGAACTCAGCTCAAGAGTCCTTTAACCTTCGAGTGTCTTTAAAAAATGCTCTGCCATGACCGTCTGCTATCAGGGCAGCCAGCCCAGTCGGCATCGGAGAATGCAAAGAAGGTGCTTATCGGTCCGGACTGATGGTTAGACCAAGGCCAAGAGAACCCTTAAGATACAATTAAAAACATTTAAACATAATCAACTGAACGTGATTATCTTGTTACTCATAAGATATTCATTCTGCTTTACTTTCTTTTCCTCTTTTATTACGTTGAATTGGCACAAAGGAATTGTAAAACTACAGACCGCAACGGTGCATACTGAACTTGATGTACATGTACAATTTGCAATCTAAACTTTTAGGGACCGTTTGGGGATAATAGGAAACGGTGTTTTGGAGATATTTTGATTAGAGATGGGTTGAGTTTTTGGTAATGTACGTTTGGTTTTTTTTTTTTTTTTTAATAAATAAATAAAACTTTTTGGAATGAAAAATTGTGTAAAATCTTAAAATATATTTGTAAAAAAAAATATATCAATATAGATCTTGTTTTGTTTCTCTTAAATTCTATGTAATTTAATGGAAAAAAAATAATCTTATTTTATTTCAAATGTAAAGTTATGGACTTTTAAAGTTTGAGTTTGTTATAAATATTGAAGAGGTGAATAATGAAAAGTGGTTTTGAATTGAAGAAAAAGACGAAGTTTTGAAAATGTGGTTTGGAATGCTTGCCCATGAGCCGTTAATTATGGAATTTACATCATAAACTTACAAATATGTAAAATTTTAATCCCTATATAGATAATGTTGTTATTTTTTTTTAATGAAAATTAACAACTGATTTGCACGTAAGTTGTTAATTAAGAACATAGAAGGTCTAACAGACAACACAACCAAATTCTTTCAAATCCAAAATTCAAGAATTGAAAGATGGAAGTTGATTTTGTTCTTGGAGGGCAAAAGGAGCCAAGGGTTCAGAAGAGAAAGAAAGTGTCTGAGGTCGGAAATGGCGATGAAAGGAAGCTCGCCGGATTGAACATGGCTCTTTATTATTCTAATCAACAATCTCTTCTAAAACTCTTATTAAAATCACATATCACAATATTGTATGCTTCTTCAGCTTCAGCTCCTTTTGTTTCTATTTGAGTTTGCAATATGCACAACTCCTTATAACATCTTCCCATACTTGCCTTAGGAATCCTCATTGCTTGCGCCGCTCTCGTAAATAGGCCTTGCAATTTTCTCACATTAAGACTTTTGACTTTCTCACTTAAAAAATTTAGTCCCTAAACATTTTTCTTGACAATAAAACTCGGGAACTTATAAATATTGGCTCTGTCGGCCCTTTTGCTCACGTCCATAAACTTAAATGGGATTTTTGCACAGGACAGCTCCAAAAATATATTTCTGGTCATTTTTATTTTATATCAATATGAATTTACTTAAAAATTTCAACCTAACTAAACTATAACTCAAACTTGAGCTCGTCCTTGGTAACTATGACGTTAGAAATGTGTAATAACAAGAGTCTATTTTTTTCAAATTAGTATCTCACTATTTTTATTTTTATTTTTTAATAAAGGATGGAAGAACAACTCTGTAATTATGTATGTTAATTTTTAATATATTAGAAAACTAATAAAAATAATTAACATTTTATATGAAATACAAAAATTATGATGTAATCTTGGATAATTTTGGTTCCTGTGGTGTCCATTTCATGAAGTGGCCTTTATAGTCTAACTTCGTTGCTAAACTCAATTTCAAAAAATAAAATAATATATATATATATTTGCTAAACTCCTTATTTGATTACGACTCCAACCATATTTTTTCCAACCAAAAAAAATTAAAAAAAAAAAAAACTTGGTTGGAGTCGCAATCAAATAAGGAATTTAGCATTTTTCTTTCATCTAATTGACTTATACACACAATTGAGATTTTGAGTTACAAAAACTAAATATTTCTTACTCTTTTTATTTCTTATCTATTCATACACTAATTATAAAATTGAAAATTTTTGATACATCAAGTCATGTGTTAGTTTTTATAACATTGTTATTATAATTTTTTTGCCAAAAAAAAAACATTGTAATTATAATTTTAATAAATATAGACCTATAATAATTTAGTAAAAATTTAACAGTTTAGGTTTGCGATTTATAAAAAGGATTTTTTTTTTATATTTTATGTAAAATTCTTCAATAATTAACAAGACATTTGTACATTAGGATTTGAATAGATAAGCAATTAGTAGCCTTTTGCTTTTATTATCAGATCAGATATTTGGTATAGTAAATGACCTTTTCTTAAGAAATTTTTTAACTTTTGTAAAATTAGCAAAATGATCGTTTTTGAAAAATATCAATCGATCAATCATTTATGGACTATAATTAATTAATGATTAATCAATATTAATTTGTAATGTTTACTGTTTAATAATGATCAATTACTGATTAATAATTATTTTTCTAAATAATTTGACTATTTATTTAAATACATGTTTAAAAATTGTCTATTTACTTAGTAAGTGTTTGGATCCACGGTTCCATTCAATCCAAACCTAAAAAATTCAATTCAGTTTTGTTTTAATCTAAAAAGTCAACTTTAATTTTACGTACGATTCATAGTTTTTGTAACTTAAACTTCAGAAGTCAATAACTTGCATATACAAGTCCAAATTGGAAGATTTTTTTTTTTTTAATTGTATAGAATTTTGAGACAAACAAAGCAAGCTCTATAGTGTTTTTTTTTTTTTTTCCTGAACACATTTCAAGTTTTTAAACTTTTTAGTTTTGACAGTTCAAATGTCTCACCAAACGCACATTCAATTCAACTCAATTCTAATAAAAAAATTTTAGTTTCAACATGTGCATCAAACAAATGCTTAATTTTTTGTTTTAATTTGTTTTTATTATTACCATTGAAATCGACATAAGAAAAAAGAAAAAGAATAAGTAATTGATCCAAATAGTCTCGAAACTTTTTAAAAGTTGATGATTTAGTCTATATTTTATTTTATTTTTGGGTTGAGAAGACCCTGAACTCTTAAATATTGACCACTATAGTCCTTTCCATTCAAAACTGTTAAGTTTTTAACAGAATGAGTCATATGATCCATCATATGAGCTCAATTAATTATGAAAAGATGAAAATTCCCTTATTCACACTACTAAGTAACATTAATTAAAAAAAAAAAAAAAAAAAAACCCCCTCTCTCTCCCACATAGCCATGGTGAACTCCCCCTCTCGACAGCCATGGAGAACCCCCCCCCCCCCCCGCGCAACCAAACCCCAATCCTGACCCCCCCTCAAAATCGCGATCTGGGTCAAATCCATACCCCCCCCCCAACTGAATCCCCCCTCCCCCCAACCAAACGTTGATCCGGCTTTGCCCACCTCCCTGCCAAACACGAAATCCAAAGCCCCCAACAATCCACCGATTTGAAAAACGGAGAGAGAGAGAGAGAAAGAAGAGATAATTTTTAGTTTTTTATGATTTTTTTATTTTTTTAAATTAATTATTATTATATTACTAAAATACATTTTTAAATTAGATTACATATATTGCACGGAAAAAACTACGGTGGCCAACATTTTAAAAGTTCAAGGTCTTATCCGTAAAAAATAAAAATAAAATAGAGATCAAACCATCACTTTTTAAAAAGTTTAGAAACCATTTAAATCAATTACTTGAAAATAATACGTAGCCAATGCAAAATTCTCACCAAATGACATGTTGTTGTGGAAAAATTATGAAAAAGATAGTTGTAGATGGATCGTAAAGTAGAGAACGAGTTTGAGACCCGTGTTACGCTTGGGAATGCAGGGGAAAAAATAAAAAGAAATCATTAAATATTATACAATAAAGTAGTTAGTTAAGATAAATAATATAATCATGATGAGTATATTTTTTTAGCATTAATTATTACAATATTATAATATTTACATTCAAGTTTATATTAAAGTGTTGGGTTTATATATATAGACAAACATGTATAGATATATGTTTATAAACAAAGTTGTTGCAAACGAAACATCTTCTGTTGAAAATGTCATCAATTGTGTTTAAGTTTTTTCCCCTTCTCTTCTGATCTGTTATGAGAAAAAAATTAATTATTTTATGTTTATAAATAAAATTGAAATTAGTATAATTATATGATATGATATGTAATTATATATAAAAGATAATTATATCTTGATTCTTTACGTTTTCTGGATGGGTCAACGGAAGATGTTTCAATTTCTATTGAGGGAGGATGTTGTTGAGGGTTGAAATAATAATGAGTATAATTATACAATTGTTTATAATTTATGTTTATATATTTGTAGTAAACAAATATAAAAATTTTGAAACAAATTATGAATAGCAACGTATATTGATTGAATGTCCTCTGTTATAGGTTCGGTGATGAAAAGTTATTTTTTTAGACCTTTTTTTTTTTTTTTTTTGTTTCTAGTGCAGAAATATCTTTTAGGGATTCGGTTGGTGGTGCAGGTAATAACAATTGTGATTCATCGTCATAAAAAGTTTTAACAACCGTTGTATCAATATATGCACCTCTTGGACGAAATTGAATTGAAAATATTTTTGAGATGCCTTTGAGTTGATTGAGGAGAGGCGGAATGATGTTTGGATCGGTATATCCATCTTGAATTGTTAGTATGGAGCAAGGTTTATTTACCAGTGATTGTACTGTTTTTCGAAGCATAACAATATTTATGCCTCCAGTGCTGTCCTCGATTTGAGCATTAATTTTGTACCTGTTATAAATAATTAAAATTTCATAAATTTTTTATTGTTTAGGAGTTATGTATTAATTTTTTATAATAAAAGTGAAGAATATTATCAACTAATTGGTATTGTCGTTAAATATGCATGAGTGTCGCACCACCATAAAGTCCCTGATTGTTTAACACATCTGCAGTAGTGTGGACAGGCATTGTAAAACCAACCTTGCCGTGCATCAGTTTCGGTGATTGTTGCCTTTATAGTAAATTTTTTGTCTTGTTATTTGGAGAGAAAAAATTTTATTAAATTATATATTATAATTAGAAAGCAATAAATAAATATTTACCTGATTTTGGTATGGATCCAAGGCTCGAAGTTCTGCTACCATTAGTCTATTCATCGTCTTTTCTCTTCTAATGTTATTGGTTTTTGTATCGATGGAGCAATAAAATCTATTTCTTGAATAGAATGACTAATAAGATATTAAATAATGTTAATTTTTTAAGAGAATTGTAAAATGTATAAATAAGTGTAATATTTTTGTAATAAATATTTATAATACATATTTTTTTATTTTTTTTATTCAGCGATGTTAATTTCGAAATAGAATGATGTTTTAGAAGTGCTTGCTACATAAAGTCCATATGTATATTTATAATTATTAAAATTAATAATTAGAAATGTTTTATTATTATTTGGGATAAATTTGTATTTACTAATATATATTATATTTAAACTTACTAAGATATTGTTTAGCTGTCATGGCTGTAAAGGCGATTACAATTAGTTCGGACATTTTTTGAATTGCATTTTCATCAAAATTCTCGCTAATTTCTCCCAAAAGAGTTATATTTAGTAACTCTTCTCTGCAAAATATAATAAATTTAAATAAATGAATTATTAGGAAATAAATTTTCATTAAAAAGAAATATATTTGTAATGATATATAATTTATAATTACCTAATATTTTGAATTGTTAGATTTCGTCTTTTAACTAATTTAATCCCTATATTGGATTCCTCGACACCTTCCATAGATATGAGACAACCAATAACATCTGGTATAAAATTATAAATACAAAATTACTAAATATTGATATTAATATTATATATTAATATTTTTTTGTTAATAAAAATATAAATATTTTATAGTATTTATTTGAAAGAAAGTCGTTGATATCAACTCTTGATGTTAATTGGTCATATTCGACAAAATTAAATTTGTACTGAGATATCTCGGGAATATCTTCTTCAACTTCCTTGAAAATTGTTGATCGTGCAAACTGTAGCATTGCTCTATGTTGAACAATCTTGTATCTTTGTTTATTGTTCGTAATAAAAAAATTACTGATTTCATATATATTGCCTACTTGTATTTTGTTTGTTATGAAATCAGTATCTTTTGGACGAATAAATCCATATATTGCTTCATCCTAAAAAAAAAAAAAACATATATTAATTTAATATGATATATATAATAATAATAATATGAAGTTTTTATTATTAATAAATATAATTTTGATAAAAAATAAATTTAATTACCTGTTCATCTACTAATAAGCAATCAACGTTTATTAGACGTCCGGTATTGTAATCTGTGTTTCTCCATAAGCGACAAACTCGAGCACAGATGATATCATATATTTCGCCTACTTTTCGTATTCGTAGTAAATTGAACATTTTCTATAAATAATAAAAACAGATAAATATATCGTTATGAATTTTTGAATTGAATTTAATATTTAAAAATTATAATAAATATTTGATAATATAATTATTAAATGGAAATTAATATATGTTAAAAATTTATTTTCTTTCATTGATTATTAATTTTCATTAATTTTATGTAATATCTCTTTATAAATAATATTTTTAATATGATCTGAATATTTGTTAATTGAATCATGTATTAAAATATGTAAACCTCTTGGTGATGTTACTCTTGATAATGCAACATATAATTGTCTATGACTAAAAATTTCATTTTCTAAATAAAGTCACACTTTATTTAATGATTGACTTTGACTTTTATTTATTGTCATAGCATAACATATTTTTAAAGGGAATTGTCATCTTTTTAATATAAAAGGGTATTTAGATTCATTTATTGTCATTTCTATTATTGATATATAAACTTTTTCATTTATATCATTAGAATTAATAATATTCAACAATTCTATTTGTTAATTGTGTTATAATAAGTCTTGTACTATTACATAATCCCATTGATTGGTTAAGATTTCTAAATTAACATTACTGGAATTCCAATTTTTAATTTTAATTCATGCGGAGGTAATCCATTAAAATTAAATGTGTGTAAAAATTTTGTAGGATATAAAAGATTTAGTTCGTCAAGATTTCAAGATGATGAAAGAATAGTATCATAACTATATCAAATTTTTGTTTCTGTTGGTACTAAGCTTAATAAATATTTATTTATTTCATTAGTTGTTTTATTTTTAGGTGTAACAACTGCTCGTTGTTTTAAGTAATCAATATTATTAAAATTTTTATATATTGTAGTAGAAATGTGTTTAATAGAATTTGTATCATATGGTATTATATATTTTTCTGGTATTTTAATCCAAGTAGCATATTTATTTTCTATATTTTTTATTCTACCTGCTATTCCATTATCGATATTTAAAATCCATTTGCAAAAGTTATTAATTTCTATTTGTTCATTAGTATTGGAATTATATTTTTTTAATTGCATATTTTCTGTTAAGGTTAGTATACGAAAATGTGGCCAAATGTAAGAATTATTTATAGTTACATTAATTATATTTTCTTTTATTCCATTTGGAATAATTGTTAATATTTGTCTAAAATCGCCATTTAATATAACTGTTATTCCTCCAAAAGAACGATTGAAGTCATTTTTTAAATCTTGTAATTTTTTGTCTAAAGCTTCGAAACAATATTTATTTGTCATAGGTACTTCATCCCATAATATTAATGTTGTTTTTTCAATTAATTCTGCTAGTTGAGTACATTTTTTGATTTGACAGGTTGAAAAATTGTCAATTGAAAGGGGTATACGAAATCTTGAATGTGCTGTTTGACCTTTTGGTAATAATAATGATGCTATACCTGATGATGCTACAACTAATACAATTTCACCATTTGATCTAATTTTAGTAATAATAGCATTGCATAAATATATTTTTCCTATACCACCATAATCATATATGAAAAATAAATTATCTTGTTTTCTTTCAATTGCTTTTAAAATTTGATTATTAATATAGTGTTGTTCTTGATTTAAATTTTGTACTAAGTTAAAAATTTTTTCTTTTAATTTATATTTGTCATAATTAATTTCTTCTCTTAGAAGCTTATTATTTAAATATTCAATTAATGATCCAGTTGGAAATAGAAGATTATAATGTGATAAAGAAGATGAATTTAAATTTAATAATTTTTTTAATTCATATAATACAAAATTATATAATTCATTTTCTGAATTTTGAAAATTTGGGTTATTAAATAAGCTTTTTACTTTGTATAAAATATTATCGCACATTAATTTCCAATGTTTTTCTAAAAATTTTATGAGATCAGAAATATTACAAAATAATAGTATTGTAATAAAAAGTTGATGAAGTTGTGTAGATATTGACTAAAATGATGCTTCTTCTATTGATTCATTCCATTTTTTATCATCTCCTAATAAACCTAATGTACGACAGGCTGTTTGATTTGTGAGATAAATAATATTATTTACTGTTCAAAGCGATTCATAACTTGTTGATTCTTTTTGATGATTTAATAAAAATTTTAAATAGTATAATTCATCAGAACTTGGATGAATATAAAATGTTCGTCTAATAACATATCCACTTTGTCGATGAGTCCATAATTTATCTTTATCTTTATTATTCCAAACAAATTTTGTTGGAAATTCTACATAAGTAAATTGTTGAGCATCTTAATCTGTTTTATTTATCTCCATCCATAATGTTAATGTTGTTTTTTCAATTCATGGTTGTCGTATTATATTGTGTAATTATTGATTTTTATGAAATGTAATATTTTACATATTTGATAAATGAATAGAAAGACATTGAATAGCTGGGTTTTTGTAATATATTGAATATTCAAATATTTTCCAAATAGCTTCATAAGGTGTAATATATCGACAATTTAGATAAGCTTTTATTTCATCAACTTCTTTATAATTTATTGTTTGATTATTTTCAGTAATAATGTTATCTTTAATAACAGCTCTTATTCTATCTGGATTTTTTTATCAAGTATTTAAATAAATATTTAATAAGCATAAATTGAGAACATATTTCAACATTAACATGTGCGGAATATTTTAAGCACAAAGTTCGATTATATGGTACAACATATCTGTTATCAAGTTTTATTCCTTCTTTAATAACATTAAAATTTGTATCTTTTCGACGATAATTTACAAAATTATTTTCTTCTATAGTTGTCTCATTTTTTATTTGTTTGGAAAATTTTTTTGAACATTTTGAATTTTTCATACATGGTGCACATGTTTTTGTATATCCACATGGTCCATGTATCATATATTCAGTAATAATTTTATGTCCTAAAGGATCAGTTATTGAGTTTGAAATTTCTGCAGAAATAATTTAATCTATTTGTAATGGATCATGGTATTTATATTCAGGATATAACCAAAATAACATAGACAATAAGGTAAATCTCGTTTTTGAAATTCGACTACATGTAAATTTGACAAAAAAAAAAAACAATATTAGCAATTTAATTTTTTTAGATAAATAATAATAATAATATATATATATATATTTATTATATAAAATAAATTTACTAACCTGTTATTATTGGTCCAAAAAATAGTCCTAATTTTATTGTTTGTAATAAATGATCTAATTTAATTTTAAATATTCTACTTATAATATCTGATCTATTTTCAGGTTTTTGTCCTGGAATTATTGATAAATGTCTTTTAATTTCTGGCAATTTAGGATTACATGTAAATGTTAGAAATATATCAAGATTTCTATAATGTCTACAAATTACCATTGTATCTTGATAATTTTGAATCATATATCTTGGATTTCCTGTATAAGATGATGGTAAAATAATTCTTTTTCTAATTACTTGTGCATCTGTATCACATCTAATTATAGCATCTTGAATACCTTTATAAATTTTAGATCTTAAATTGTTTTGATTATATTTAATATAATCAAGACGATCTTTTTCAATAAAAGCATAAATATCTACAATATATTGTTGAAAAAGTCGACCAGATCTAAATGATGTATTTCCTTGTTGTATTCGTTGGTGAAGTTGAAAAGTATAAAATAATCTCATTAATATTTGATGTCTACATGGTTGTTGACCCACAAAATTTGGATTCCAACTTATATCAATTCTATATCCATATTTTCCATAAGGAAATAATAATGGATATTATAATGCTATATAAGATGAATGAAGTTTATTGATTCTTTGTAATTCTCCAGTTTGATTCTGAATAATAATATCTCTTCCATTTTCACATTCACTAATATCTCCAACAATTAAAGCACCTATATCTGTTGAAGTTGGAAGATCATATTGTGTACTATCTACTTGTCGGTCTTCCTAATAATCTTAATTTCATTGCTGATATCTGATTATTTTTATAAGTTTCTCTGATAGTTCTAAAAAGTTGCACTAATCTATTTGTTTCATCTAACATTGTAATTAATTTTTCAACTATTATCTCATTTAAATTATCAGCATTTGGAATTGTAGATATTCTTTTTTTAATTTCATTTTCTGTATCATTAATATATAATTGTGCAAATCTTGGGCGATTATTATCAATCAGAAGTAAAGATCTAATTAAATGATGTATTTGTCCAGAAAATTTAAAAATATATGCTTTTAATGAATTATTAATATCTGATTGAGTATTTGCTTCAAACGAAGTAAAAGCAAACATAGAATTATAAATTCTAATATTTTTTCTAAAATTTGTACTTAAAAGTCCTCTATAATAATTTAATAAATCATCTAAAATTTGTGATGTTTTTTTATTTATTTAAAGGTAAGTTAATTTTTCCATTTTAACAACATAAAAAAAATTTTGGTGGATTTGTACGTCGTATTTGTTCATTTTTCCAAAATAATACTCCACAATGTTGACATGTACAATTATAATCTCCAATATCTATATATTCATCATTTGGATCTGAAAAAAAAATCATATTAAAAATTAAAAAGAAATAAAATTTAAAAATATTATAAAATTTTTTAATTCAAAATAATAATTATATAAAAAATAAAAAAAATTTAAGATAAAGAAATTGCTTTTTTCAAATGACGACAAATTATAACTTTTACAAAATATATTTATTGTTTCTTCATTTGCTGTTTCTACATTTGATTCTTCAAATTGATTGTTTGAAAAATATACATTTTTTGATGTAGATACTTTATTATTATTGATATAACTTGAAATTTTTTGACGTTTTAATTCTCTTAAATAATCAGCATCTTTGTCAACAAATTTTTCCATCTCCTGTCAAAAAAAAAATTTTTTTTTCCAAAACAAAGAGACAATAATATAAAATATTGTTAGAAGGAAAAAATGATAGATGCAAATATAAGAGAAAAAAATTTCTAATTAGACAATTTGTTTAAAAAAAAAAAAGGTTAGATAATTAAAAAATTATAATGCAAATTATTAAAATAAAATATTAACTATAAAATTTTTTTGCATTCTAACAAATTAAAATAATATATTCTTATGAAAAAACTATTAATAATAAATAAAAGTAAAAATATTAAAAATTTAAAATACAAAAAATTTTCATCAGTTATATTGATAAAATTATCAAAAAAGTAAATTTAATTTAAATATTTTTAAATTTAAAGAATAATTGAGGGGACGGGAAAAGCAATGATTCCGAAGAAAGAAATTGAGGTTTTCAATGCTTCTTTACGCTCAATAACATAAATAATAATTTATTTAGAAATATAAATTTATATTTCTTTTAACTTATTATAATTTTATATAACTTTTTTAGTTTCAAATTTATATAAACTATTATATATATACGAATTGTATTTTTTTAGAAATTTAACTAACTGAACAAAATGTATTTTTCTTTTTTATAATATGAAATTTTTTCTTTATTTTTGTTGTAAATTTATAAAATTTTTATAATTACAAACTTTAATAAATTATTTTGTATTTTTCTGATTTTTAGTTGTTTTTTATTTTTAGTACTATGACTTAATTGTATTAATATGATATTTTTTCTTAATTAAATTTTTTTGGACAAAATATTTTAATAGTTTAGTAAATTGATTTATTTTTTTAAGAACTATAAGTTAAAGTTAATTGTATTAATTTTGTTTTTGTTTTTCATGATAATCTTTTTTGTCAACATTTTATTATTTTTGTTTATGATTTAAAATATTGGGTGAATAAAATTTGATAATTTTATTTTTCAGTTTAATAGTCAATTATTCATAGGCATATAGTTCTTAACTTTTTATATACTTATCTTTTTTTTGCTGTTACTAATATTTGAAACAATTTTAGTTTTTTATATAATTATGAAATTGTCAATCTAAACAATTTCTCAAAACTATCTAAGAAATTTGATAAATCTTCTAAGGTAAAAATTTATTGTCCTACTACAATATAACATAGTATAAAAAAGTAAATCATACAATAAAAATTACAGAAATTACAAAATACAAAAAAATGAAGTATACATTAAAAATTACAAACATTTGTAACTATAAAGACATTTATACAGATAAATTCTCCTATTAACTCTAAATAATTTACAATCTAAAAAAAAAAAAAAAAAAGAAAAGACCCGCTCGGCTAATAAAAATGGTGGAAAAAAGTTGTGTCAAATTAGTTAAAAAAAATAATGAACAAAAAAAATAATAACATGACAAGATAATAGAAAGGATAAATGAACATTCAGAATGCAGAATCAATACAAAATCAATATATAAACACTAATGTAAATAAATAATTCAATATATTCATATTATAGAAAATATTAAAATAGTCTATGGATACTGTTTTCTGGAAAAATAGAAGAAAATTAAGATTTATTCCACTAAGCTCAAATCTCATATATCATAAGATTATTTATAAAGAATAACTAAAATGTTATTGAACCTTGTCTTCAATAGCTACCAGGTGAGATATTTGTGAATATCTATACTATGAAAAAAATTAATAAGCAGAAAAGGAAGATAACATAAAAAATATATATATATAGTAAGAAAACACCAAGTAGTAAAAATAGTAAGAGATAGAAGAATCGGTAAAGACAGAAAAGAAAACCGAAAATTGAACTCTGGAAAACAAAAATAAAAAGAATAAGAGGAGACAAAAAAATAGTTACAGTACAAAACTACAAATGTAGAAAAAATAAGAAAATACTAAAAACTAAAGAAACTAAGTGAAACAGTAATATATTCAATATGATTTTGTTATCAGAAAAAGATAGAGATTATATTTCCCAAATATTCACAGCAACAATGAAAACTATCAAATAACATATAACAGTTATTCAACATACACTTTGAATAATATTAAATTCAGCAACATATACCAAATTAAGTAATATATTTGGTATATGGATTATATTATACATAAATGGAGATCATCATAGCATGTTATGATTTGTGGTCGAAAATTTTGTAAAAAAACATTTAAAGTATCAACAAAAGAAAAGAAAGACTGAAAAGGGATGGAAAAAAAAAAAAAAACCAACATTCATCACAACTACAATAACATTCACAGCAGTTAAAAAAATAGTAAATCATATAATATAATCATCTAACTTATAATAAGAATAATAATAAAAAAAAATACTACAAAAAACTAAGATTAATTTTATAGTCAGAAACGGGAGGAGAAGGGGAGAGGCAGAAATGGAGGATAAAAAAAAAACTAAATACAATAACAAAAGTATTTCTCCTATAGTATCATTATAATATCAATAACAATAATTATAAAACAGATAATACTAATATAATAAAGGAAGAATAAATTCCAAGTAAGAGACATGAATATGAATAGTACCTGATTAAAAATAGTAGTTTTACATAGAAATAAAGATGTCAAGATGATTAATTTTCAAGAAAGAGCAGAGCAGATGATTTCAAGTAACAATTAAAGAAGGTTTAAAGAAGAGCAATTAAAAAGCTATTAGAGAGAGAGAAATGGTAACATATGGGAATGAACTAATAAATAAGCAGAAACGTATTTATAAGAGGAAATACAGTAAAAAATTTATTTCCAAAAAGTTTCATAGAAAATGTTAGTCAAAAAGAGAAACAATAAATTTTCCATAGATATAAAGACAAAAATACATTAACTCACAATAAATCACAAAAATAACGAAAATTCAAAATATTAATGACAGATTTAAAGATATAAAAAATCTGAGTTAATTAATTATTAGTCTGTAAATAACAAACATAAAACAAATAGCAACATTCCAAGCAAAGCAAATTGATAGAGAAGCATTAAATGCTCATGACAGATCAGCAAAAACAGAAGATAACATCAAAAGTTAGAAACTATATGAATAGTCTAAAAAATTGAGTAATCAGAAAATCTAACAATCCATTCAATTTTAACTAAATCATAAAATTGAAACATCAAATATGAGAGAAAATCAGAAACGGCAAAAAATTTGCATGCAAAATCAACAGACTATTAGCCAAGGGGAAAACTGACAAAAACTAAAGAATTACAAAAATTATAGAAACAAAATCTTCAATCTCTTGCTCCATATTCCCAAGCAGCCATGTCCATAACATTGTCGATGCAATCTTCACAAAAAAATAACAGAAATGAAAAACTCCAAATTAAGTAGTATATGAGAAAAAAAAAATAACAACAAAAAAAATACAACAAAAACAAAAACATATCTAAATTTTTTATTTGACTCCTTACATTTAATTGTATAGGAAAAAAAAGGTCGAAAAAAATAATAAAAATCAAAACTTAAACTTGTAAAAGAAGAACTAAACAAAAAAAAAAAATAATTATACAAAACCTAAATCAGTGATAAAAAAAAAATACCAAGAATGAAAATTAAGAGGGAAAAAATTTAGCATTTGGATGAGGAAAGAAGAAAAATGAAGAATTGACAGAAACATAAAATGCTAAACTTTAAAATAAAAAATGCATGAACAATAGACGACGGGAAAATATACACAACTAAAAAATACCCAAAAAAGCCCAAAATGAAAACCTAGAATTTAAGAAAAATTATTCACAGCCGGACATAAAAAAATTTCCATCAACAGTAGAACAACAAACTGAAAAATATAAAAAATCAAGAAGAAGGTGGAGAATGTAATCTAGGGTTTAAAAAAATATAATCATATTCCGGCCAAAAAAAAAATCCAATCAACATTATATGCACATACTGCAAAATGATGAAAGATTAAGAAAGCAATAAGAGGAAGAGAGGAAAAAGAAAATGGAAAATAAGATATGAAAAACCGAGAATCCAAAAAAAAAATTACCAATCAACATTAGATACACATGCTCAAAAACGATGAAATATCAATAGAGGAGAGAGGAGAAGGGACAAAAATAAGAATCAGAAAAAAAAATACAGAACTGAAAATCCAAAAAAAAAAAAACCGAAAACAACAAATAGAGAAGAAACAAAAACAAAATATAAAAAAAACAATCAATCAAATGAAAGGAGACGACCGACAAAGCAAGAGGAAGCAAAATGGGGTTTGGACACCAAAAACCCAAAAACTTAGAAGAAAGAAAGAGAAGAACAGAGAGAGCAACAAGATAGAGAAAAAAAAAACAAACAAAAATTAGAGAGAATGGACCAAATGAGAGGCAAACGACGACTAAACCACGAAAACCCAAAAAACTCAAAAATCAAA
>CM046377.1:9520641-9535897 GCA_025413485.1 Ficus microcarpa | reverse complement strand
TAAATAAAATAAGAGATCTCTAAATTGCATGCATTCATCAATTAAGCTGACTCAATCAATTTTAGACGATGTTTTGCAGACAAGTTTTGTTCTATCGCCCACTCTTTTAAGAGTCATTGATGATAATCGTGCCATAATCCATGTCTTCTTTCTGTGGTATATTCTACTAATAATTTGTAAGGTGATTTGAAAAAATAAAATAAACTAAAAAGTCACTGATCCAGTTTACTATTTGATTTTCCACGCATTACATAATATTTAAATAATATTCTATACCAAAAAAGGTTGTATACATTAACTTATATATTTTTTAACAATCCTAATAGAGATTGAAAAAAAAAAAAAAAAAAAACAATCCATACGACTCTATTATAAACCATTAGATTTGTAAATAAAAGTATCTTATATATATACACACACACACAGGGACAGAGTCAAGGGTGCGAGTGGGAGATGAGGCCCCCATTAAAATTTTTTTGTTATTTTATTTTTATCCCAAAAGTTTTATAATTTGCTTACATTAAAAATTGTCATACAGTCCTTATTTTGTCCTCAATAAAAGTAAAAAATTCTCACAAATCCCTACTAAAATTAATTTTATAAAAAAAAAAAAAAAGGTTTTTACTTTTATTGTTTTGCCCCACTAAAAATAAAAATTCTCACATAAACCCACTAAAATTACGAATTCTCATATAGCCCTTTAAAATTTATTTTATCTTGAAAAAAAAATTTTGTTGTACAGCCCTACTGAAATAGATTTATGGCTCCATCCCTATATATACATATTATTGTTAGGTGATTTCAACCCATTAAAATATTTAGAAATATGCACCACCGGTGTTGAGTACTTTTTTGTTGAAATTCAATCTAAAATGTAATTTGAAAATTGGAGATTTCTAGGATAGGAATAGTCTTTCTTCATTATTGCTAATAATTGTAGTCTTAGACTTTGTTTGGTATTTGAATTAAACTCTAATTAAAATATACTTTTTAATTTCAGTTTTTGTCTTTTTCTAAAAAGTTAATAAAATTTATAATTAGTTTTTGAAGAGTTAAATAACTCTAACTTAAAATTTTCATTTATAACTGACGAATCAAACAAAAGCTTAGTTATTAAATTAATCTTTTAACTATTTATTTATTAGTAAGAGCTACTTTATGTAGTGCATTTTAAATTTGTATATCAACACTCATAAGTCAGATAAAATTATGATTTTTACCGATAATAAAAAATAAAAAAAAAAAGACAGTTTTGAGCAATAATAATAACACACAATGACGTGAAAATACAAATGGAAACTTCCCGTCCCTTTGGATCTGGAGAGGGAATCGCACATGGGTCCGAAGTCAGATCTGCAAGGAACCTATGAATACTATAAAGAAAGAGAGGCCTTTTTCCATGATTGATAAGCCGTAACATGTGAATGAGACATTTAGACGACTCCTTTAATTGTGACAGAACACCATTCTAATTAGTAATTACCCTCTCAAGTATCGGATGGGATGGCAGGGATGAATAGGATGGCAAAGGAATGAAAAATCTTTGTTAGGTATCTTCTATTAGTCAATTAGAGCTCGATTTTTATTGTTTTTCTTTATGTCTCGTTCCGGTTCCGACTATTGAAACTTGATTTGTAATAATAAGATAGATCTCAGGTGGATGACTGAGAGAAACTAGTATAAAATACATATCTTTGCCATCCTTAGGGTGAAATTCCTGTTTATCACGTTGAAAATCCTAAATATGATAGGAGCTACCTCATATCTTTCTTTCTACCCAAAAACTAAATTAAAATAAAATAAAAATTACCCTCTCAAGTATACACAAGATCAACTTCTGACAATTACATATGGCTATATCTTCCCTTCAAACGACAATTTTCTAGCAAAATTTCTTTTATAATTAGTTTTGTTTTTTTTTTGTTTTTGTTTTTTGGGTTGAAAAAGAGAGGGTTGAGGCCTAACATCATTGGAGGTCCCTCAATTGTTAAAATAAGTAACCATTTGGCCTCCCATCTAATTTTAAAATTCTAGTAACATGATCCAATAAAGATATTGTGAACTATTCTAGATGGGATGTATCAATCGCCATTAATATTCAATCTATAGATTGGATTATTTCTTTATTAACAAAAGAATATATATACTCACGCGCACACACATGATCTGACTGATAAAACAAACACAATCACTTATTTGTTTTGAAAATGATTTTGTTTTTGGTGTAAAAATAGAAAGGAAAATACTTTGGGACTGATTATAAGTTCGTTTCTGAAATTATATTTGGTTGTGTTTTAAGAGAGACTGTGTTTGGATATTATATCATTTTTCGTTTTCTTTACAAAAACCATTATAATCATTTTTAATTTTTATTTTTTTTTATTTTCGTGTTCAAAGAATTTGTTAAACAACTACTATTTAGAAAGTATTTTTGTTTTTGTGCCTCAAAAAAACGTGCAAATTTTTTTTTTGAAAATACTTGGATACAATACCAAACACCACTAATGTTCTCCCGGTCCCAGTCTCAATCCCACTTCCAAACTGGAAAAATGATTTCAACCCACCCCTGTCTCTTTCATAGCAAAGCCTTACAGGGCTCGATCTCCACGGTAAATATTGTCATCCCGAGATGGAGGATTATTATAGGATCATTTTAATTATTTGTAGTAATGATTTTTTTAATTGTTTAATTATTATAGGATTATTTTTGTAATTCACTTTCAAAGGATGGTCACGGTGATGCACGTACCGCATTCTATCCGCAATACAATGGGCGTTTACAATTAAACCACTATTTACAATAATAATTTTTGTGGATATTTTCTCACTTAAAATTATATCGAGAACCAGAGGTCACTTGGTTAAAAGCTTGCAGGCTTGTGGCATTATCTATGCTATACCACTCTATCTAATCCAATAATAAAAGAAAGAGTCAATGCTTTATGGATAATGTTTTTTGATCCTCCCCTTTATGACTGATAGCCTAATTATTAGTCATGTATGTGTTCAGTCACTGTCATGTGATGGTTCAATTATTAATGTCTTTTTTTTTTACTTATAAATTTTGTTTTATTTTATTTGTTTATTTCGCATGTGCTATACAACTAGTTAACTTAAAAGAAGGAAAACTTGGGTCGTAGACTCTCAACATCATGCACCAATGTGATTGCCAACATGTTATATCCTGCTATTATAAACTCTAGTAATCAGATTATAATAGCAATTATAATCATTCACTCTCTCCGTAATTAATTATTTGGAGTACTAAGCGTCGGTTTTAATCCTTTTCTTTTTGTTTATACATGTACATATATATTTTTGTATATAATTAATAACTCCTATTTATTAAAAAAAATGAAAACACTGTTAGATTTCAAATGTAAAAACATGTATCTAAATTTCTCTCCTCCTATCAACTTTTGAAAAATTGTCCGCCAATTTTTTTCTTTTGATTATTTACCCCTTTGAACTTTCTAAATTATTGCATTTGTCTATTTTTAAATTTAAATTAAATTGAATATTAGGATATGTATTATATTTGAATTTTTTTTATACCGAAAATCAAGTTTTATATCTTCACATGAGGTATAAGCAAATTTTCTATGATCAATTTAACGGGAAGTTAAGCCAAATGAGATACATACAACAATTTTAAAAATTCAAGTGACAAATTATTAAAATTAAAAATTTGAGTGATAAGTTAAAATGGTAATAATTTAAAAGACAACAGTGTTAAATACCCCAATCCGCTCTAAAGCGCTAGAGAAGGTGGTTTTTTGATGTATAAATGTTATTTATTTTTCATTTTCCTAATTTCTAAAATTCATCGACAATTGAACTGATTAAACATGTCCCTTCTTATTGTTGTCATTGCAACATCAATAGTAATTAATAATTACAACCACAATCAACAACAAGCAACAACCAAACCGGTTAATTAAATTATTTAAAGAAGAAATAAACTTCAAATGAAATCTTGATTAAGATATTGTGTTTTCCATGTTACGAAAGATGATTAGCATTATTTTAATAAACCTATAATTTTGGATTATTGAGTTTGACCCAAAGGAAAAGCAGACAGACATTTGTCCAAATATGGGTAGGGAAAGAGTAGTTGCAGGCCGGTCACATGGGTACACTGCCGACTCATGTGTGGCTATGGCCCTCTTTTTGCAATTTTGCTTTTCTCATCTATTATTTTGTCTTGTCTTTCTTCACTACACTTCAAGTAAGATAGGCAAGATCTAGATTCCTTTTGATGGATGAGATTAAAAAAGAAAAAAAAAATGGTTGTGTAATATTTTCCAATTAACTATTTTTTTTTCAATGATTAACGAAATCCCCCCCTTTAGTTTGTGTTTTTATCACAAATGCCACCATGTTCATGGAAACAATTTTGTAGCATTCGATTTAAGCAATAATATTTATTTTTATTGGTAATACATCATGTATGACCATGTCTCAGTTAAAGAGAACCGTTACACGCAAAAAGTTTAAGATTTTGTTTTACATATTAATTTAATTATAATAAATTATACTTTTTTTTTGTTGGATTTTTGCTTCTTCTTTTTTTTTTTTTTCCCTGAAAAGCATCTGAGTTTGAATTAAAATTTTTAAGTTAAGGTGGTTGACTTTTTAAAAATTAGTTATAATTTTTTGTTGATTTTTCAGGAAAAAAATCTAGCAAAAAAAATATAGTTTAGTTGGAGTTAAACTAATATGCCAATAAAGTATAAGGCTTCGTTTGACATTTTAACTTAACTCAAACTAAACTGTACTTTTTCATATCAGTTTTTGTCTTTTTCTAAAAAATTAATAAAAATTATAATTAGTTTTTGAAACGTAAAAATTTCATCTCCAACTGGTGAACCAAATGCAAGCTAAAACTTTGTTTCATATTTAAGTTTAACTCAAACTGAACTGTATTTTTTCATTTTAGTTTTTGTCTTTTTTGAAAAGTGAACAAAATTTATAACTAGTTTTGAAAAGTCAGCCAACTCGATTTAAAAATTTCATCTTAACCGGCGAACCAAACGCAAGTTAAAAAAAGAAAAGAAAAAACTCATCACGTTATGTGTGAGTTTGCATTTATACATCAGGTTTGGACCTAAAAATTTCAATTTAGTTTTTGTTTTTTCCTAAAAAATAAACAAAAATTTTAATTAATTTTTAAAAAGTTAACAAACTCCAATATAAAAATTCAATTCCAAACTGATGCACCAAATACACCTGTTACATATGTTAATTGTATTATTAATTGTGAAAAATAATATTTAAATAAATAATATTCGACTTCTAAAACTCCTATAAGAAGGTTAAATTAATCATTTTATCCATTCGTTACAATCTCAATAAAAAAGTGTGAGAACCATGTAAACCATGCTAAAACTTTAGATAGAAAAGGCATATGAGAATCATGTGTTGTTACGTGAGAGTTAATTTTATAGTTTTTTTAGTAATAAGTATAATCTAATCATAATTTTTCACCTGACTTTATTATGAGGTATAGAATTTGAATTCCTCTCACTCCCAAGTTAAAAAAAGAAAAAAATTATAGTTTAATATTGGCATGAATTTTAAAAAGGAAATTATGCTTCTTCGTTCAGATTTTAAAGATAGATCAAATGAGTAATTTGAAACAACTTACATAAATCAAGTATTTATTACACGCTGTTTTAAAAGTCAAAGATCAAATTGTGATTAACGTTTAATTTGAGGACTAAAAATGGAATTAATGTAAAGAAAAACATGAAAAAGATTTAAAAAAAATTAGGGGTGGTTGAAACACACGCCCAGAAAAATTGGGTGTAATTTGCGAGTAACCCAAAAAAAAAAAAAAAGTATTCAAGATATCTTATGGGGCAATAACATGAATACTACATAGAATCGTGTTCATCATGAAAAATCTTCAATCACGGCTTTCATTTTTCAAAAAAAAAAAAAAAAAAAAGGCGGGCCCGCCTATTCTCCAGATTTTGTACATTTGAAAAAGGCCAATCAGCAAATCTCTCGTCACTCACGTTACAGAAATTAAATCCAGACCGTCCAAAGCCTTTGCATCTGACGGTTACAAGCGCAAAAAGGAGGGAACCAATCTTGGCCGTACAATCTCACATCCTTGCCCTTACACGAAAGCTTAAATACCTGGGACATCTCTCCCTCTGGTCTTCACTCTATCAACTCACTCACTCAGTCATTCACTCCTCTTCTTCGTCTTCCGACAGCCTCGGTCGTCGGGAACTTCGCCGGAGTTCCGCTTCTCCTCGTCGGTCAGATCCTCCGCACATTCACCGGTAAGTGACGAGTTCTTTGATCCGATCCGTGTTTTCACTTATTTGTTTTTGGAGAAAGTGTAGGAAATGAGTGTTTTTGAACTTCGATCTAATTATATTTTCTTGTTGAGTGTTAGATCTGGTTATCTGTTTGGAAAATCTAGAGAAATGATGTCTCGATTTTGTGACTAGTGTTTGACCAGAATGTTGCGATTTTAGTTTCTTTCCTACGATCTTTGGGAATTTGTTTTTCGGATTCACCTTGATAGATTTCATATCTTCTACTTGGATTTTCCTTTCTTACGGCATGTTAGATCTGGTTGCCTGTTTGTTCGTGAGAAAATTTAGAGGAACTGTGTTTTGGGTGTCTGACCAGATTGTTGCGATTTTTAATGATGTCTTTTGTCTGATCTTTCGAAACAAGTTTTGTCGAATTCACCTTTGATTGTTTCATCTTTTTAACTTGAACCATTCGATTCCTTTCTTGCGAAACGTTGGATCTGGTTCTCTGTTTGTTTCGTAAGAAAATTTAGAGAAATGATGATTGGTTTCTATATTTGTGGTTCCTGACCAGAATGTGTGGGGTTTTTTTTTTTTTTTTTTCCCCAATTAATTTCTTTGCTTTGATTTTTCAAATTTTAAATTTGTCGATTCACACTAAACTGCAAATTTTCTCACCCCACATTTTTCCTTGATCAATGTGTTTTTCTATCTGCCGATCATAGTTACTGCAAGTTGATTGAATTATGGAACTAATTTTCACTTGTCGGCTATTTCTTCTTGTCTGCAGAGAGAAAATGAGAGAAATCCTTCACGTTCAGGGTGGACAATGTGGAAACCAGATTGGATCCAAGTTCTGGGAAGTCGTCTGTGATGAACATGGCATTGATCCTACCGGACGATACACTGGAAACTCCGAGCTTCAATTGGAGCGTGTCAATGTCTACTATAACGAGGCGTCCTGTGGTCGATTTGTGCCACGTGCTGTGCTCATGGACCTCGAGCCCGGTACCATGGACAGCGTTAGGACCGGTCCCTATGGCCAGATCTTCAGGCCTGATAACTTTGTGTTTGGCCAATCTGGCGCTGGTAACAACTGGGCCAAGGGTCACTACACTGAGGGAGCAGAGCTTATTGATTCCGTTCTTGACGTTGTTCGAAAGGAAGCCGAGAACTGTGACTGTCTTCAAGGTATAAATCATCCATAATTCCATATTTAATGTTCCGATGAGCTTTTGTTGTGGGATTGGTTTTTTATTATTTTGTTGGGTTTGTGTAGGTTTTCAAGTGTGCCACTCGCTTGGTGGAGGTACTGGTTCCGGAATGGGTACTCTTTTGATCTCAAAGATCAGGGAAGAGTATCCTGATCGGATGATGCTTACATTCTCTGTGTTCCCATCGCCAAAGGTTTCTGATACAGTTGTCGAGCCCTACAACGCCACGCTCTCCGTTCACCAGCTCGTTGAGAATGCAGATGAGTGCATGGTTTTGGATAACGAGGCTTTATATGATATCTGCTTCAGGACTCTCAAGTTGACCACTCCTAGCTGTAAGTGTGCCAAATTCTCCTATATTTTGATTTTTCATGCAATCAAGAGTTATGATGCTACAACTGACCTTCTTATCGAGTTAGCAATATGACATCCTAGTTTTGCATTCAATATCTGCTTTGAAGTTTGAGGCGACCCTGTTATTTAATCTTTGATATTGCTGCTCTCAGAAATCTTTTGCTTGGAGTTGTCTACTTATAAGTTTTTCCCCCCTTTGCAATGAGATTTCACTTGTGCAAATTTGGTTATTCTGCAAAAGAAATTCAAATTGATCAAAACTGATCTATTATATTTCATTGTGGCAGTTGGTGATCTGAATCACTTGATTTCTGCAACCATGAGCGGAGTCACGTGCTGCCTTAGGTTCCCAGGACAGCTGAACTCTGATCTCAGGAAACTTGCGGTGAATCTCATTCCCTTCCCGCGTCTTCACTTCTTCATGGTTGGATTTGCTCCTCTCACATCGCGTGGATCTCAGCAGTACCGTGCACTGACAGTCCCAGAACTCACTCAGCAAATGTGGGATGCCAAGAACATGATGTGTGCTGCAGACCCACGCCACGGTCGCTATCTCACGGCTTCAGCCATGTTCCGGGGAAAGATGAGCACCAAGGAAGTTGATGAACAGATGATCAACGTGCAAAACAAGAATTCCTCTTACTTTGTTGAGTGGATTCCTAACAATGTGAAGTCAAGTGTTTGTGACATTCCTCCAAGAGGACTCTCCATGGCATCGACCTTCATCGGAAACTCAACCTCCATTCAGGAGATGTTCAGGCGTGTGAGCGAACAGTTCACAGCAATGTTCAGGAGAAAGGCTTTCTTGCACTGGTACACCGGCGAAGGTATGGATGAAATGGAGTTCACTGAGGCTGAGAGCAACATGAATGACCTTGTCTCCGAGTACCAGCAGTACCAGGATGCCACAGCTGATGAGGAGCTCGAGTACGAGGAAGAGGAGGACGTTCCTGAGGATGTGTAATGATGGATTGAGAAGATTCGAAGCCCTTTGCTACCGCATTATGGTTTTACTTTTACTATACCTATATTGTCTCCCACATTCATGTCTGAGTGTTCTGTTTCTGATTTTGTTTAAAGGAGAGTTGGAAAAAATGCCTGTTTTTCCTTTAGTTAATAGTGGTGGGAGATGGGAGAAAATTATTTGTGCATGTCCGAGTTGTAGCCGTGTTTTTGCTCGAATGTATGAATTCCGATTGTGAATTTCTTTAGTGTATGTTGAAAATATCTACATTTCTATATATGTCCTTGCCCGGAGTTGGCAGATTCATGCTTGGGATTGAACGATATTTTCCATGATTTTGATACATTTAAAGCCTTGACGATTTAGGTACAACCTCCAACGTGACAAAACACCAACTTCTTATCTGGTGGATGGTGCTTGGGACTACAACCTTTTAATGTCTGTCGTTTCGTACTTAAATGGGGTAGTGTCATATAATGATGGACTTCAAAAGATAGATGTCTTTTTGCCAAGTAAAAAGATTGGTATTGTTTAAACTAAGGTCGAGATTGCCAGGTTAACACACATTACCCTTTAAGATATCTAACAAGGATGAAAATATCGGAATTGGTGAAAATATCAATAGTATGGTTTTATAGAAATTTTGGAAAATATTATCGATAATTGTAAATATCGAAAAAAAAAAAAGAACAAAAATTATAGAAATTTATTTCAAATTTGTAATATTTTAGGACAGCATAAAGAGATAAATTAATTACACAAGTTTTATATATAAAACATTTTACATCTTATGCATCTTAATATCAAAGGAAAGTCCTTTGAGATTCAAATATGGTTGGGATGTTATCCCTAATTTGGTGCCATGACAAAATATATTCATCTCATCTTTCGTTTGCTTTTTTTTTTTTTTTTTTTTTAAATAATAATAATAATAATAATTTCCTTTGTTTTTGAGGAAAACTATAGAATGTTGAAAAAAATAACAAATAACAATCCAAAATTTTCAACTGAAAATTCAATTGAAATTTCCGGATATTTTTTAAAAATTACACAAAACTATTCCAATAGCTATATTTTTACCAATATTTCCCAAAATTTTCCGATATTTCCACGATCTTTTGACGGAAAAGATTTTATTTTTAAAAGATATTTTAGTACCCCTTAAATACAGAAATTGCACCCCACAAATACAGAAATTTTGGTGGAAAATTCTGAAATAATGTGGATATTTTCGACTATGATATCTAATTCATCTAACTACGATTTAGGAATAATGCTGGTGACATCAAATTTAATATCAATTTTTAATACTAAATTATGTGATATGTGAATTTTATTTCTTTTATTGATAAAATTTAAAAGATTATTATGTCAATTTATTATATCTATCAGATAGAACTTCCGCTAGTTGATATCGAAAAGTCGATATTTCTAATATTATTCCCTACTTTGTGTTCATTTCACCTGCTACATGTTTGTGGAAGTCAACATTTGAGGAAGTCAACAGAAGTATTCCTGGGCCAGTGGGCCCAGCACATTCGTCATAGAAATTGGGAGTTGATGAAATTATTTAGAGACAATAATTGAGAATTATTACACTCGAGCAGCAATTGGTAGGAGAGAAAATGAAAACGTAAGAAAGTATAAAATCGATGTGAGGAAAAGGAGGCAACGGGTGGCTTTTATTTATTGATTTTAAGTGTTCGTTTGGTTCGTCAACTCGAATATAAAATTTTCATATCAGTTTTTATTTTTTTTTGAAAAGGTTTTTTATCTTTTCTGAAAAGTCAACAAAAATTACTATTGAAATTTAAAATTTCCAACTCAAACTGATAAATCAAACGGAGCATAAATCTTGTGTTTGATATGTATTTATCGTTCTAATTTTGATTACAATTTTCAGGTTTTCTGAAGGATTGAATCCCTCATTCTATCTGTTCTTGCTCATCTTTTCTCTATTACCAACTAATTATAAGTCTTAAAATTCTTTCACTTTTCCATTCTCCATCTTTAACTTTTTCCTCGTACCAAATAATTTCTTAAAGGGTTAAAAAGGGAAGGAGAAAAGAAGAGGGAAAAAAAAGGATCATATCATTGGGATTTTCGTCATTCCAGTGTGTTGAAAAGAGCAGATTTGCTGGCAGGTAATACATGCACATTGCCAACTCATATTGAACCCAACAACAGACCTCTTCCAGCCTCTTTCTCTTGTCTTTTATTTAACGCCAATTGTGTAGAATAAATAAATAAAATAAAAATAAAATAAAAGGAAAAAAAATATTTATGATGTGATCATTATATCACGATGATGTGATAATCACGTGACAAGTAAGAAGGGGAGATGAAAAGAATCATTGATTCTTCTACAATATAAATAATAACATATATAACACATCATGCCTTTTAAATTTGGTGTTTTCTTTCTTCTTTTTTTTTTTGTCCCCCTTCTTTTTTCAAAGTCCGAATGGCTACGATATACCGAAAGGATTTAGATTAGAGCTCTCATATTTAAAATGGGACATTTGGTAAAATTATAATAATGGCTAGATAGCATTCGGGACAACATTCATGAATAACAAATATGATCTCCTCATTAAAAATAATAATAATAATAATAAATTAAAACGGTTTGCATATTAACGTTGGATTCTCAACCTTGAAGATCAACCCTTTAAAGATCCGGATTCGTTTTTTAAGGGAAAACTGAAGAATATTAGTTCACTGGACTAAAATCAAACCATTAATACGAAGAGAGACTTTTCTCCATCAAAAAGCGATGAGAAGACATCACAAATTTTGTAAGTGTGGCAGTCACCAATTGAGCCGAATCTACCATGATCCAAGAGAATTGCAAGTTGGGAAAAGACAATAATAGGTAACAAGTTGTGCAATCTTATGTTCTCTAAATTAGGTCACAAGTGATATTTCACACACACACTCAAAAAAGAGAGAGAGACTTTTTAGGATAAAGTTTATGACTAAATTCATTTGATTTTTGATCGCCAAAATGAACCATATCATAAATATAGGTGTGGGTCCTTACAACCTGTCATGTTTGAATAGGATATGTGTTTTCGCTCAAAACTTTAAAATTTAAATTTTCATCTATAAATTTTTAATGTAATTTTAACACTATTCCCAGTCAATAAGAAAATTTATAAATATCTTCTTAATCACTGACTTTATCTTATTATTATAATCTTTCTTATTGAAACAAAAAGTTCTCTTACTTTGTTAGTATTTTTCTGATTGAAAAATTTACCGGCTTTACTACTAATTAGATTCACATAGTTACTTAGCATATTATGTATATTGAATAACAAGCATATAAGTCACCGCTTATGTTCTAGAATTCTTAGAATTTAAATAATTTTTTGTTACATCGGTGTCCCATGAATTGTAGCACATTTATAATTAATTCACAAACTTTTAATTTTGATAATTCACGTCCTAAATTTATAACTAATAATGCTAATTTTTTGATAGAAGTTGACATGTGATTTATACCTGATCACTTATTTATTTTAACTCAAATTTATTCAGTTGAGATCTTTAGTTGAGTTCTATGAAAACAAAATTGAATTTTTAGATATTAATTTGGGTTAGCAGTAATTAGTAAAAGAAAGACATTTCATGCTCTTAATTAACAATTTATATACAAGTTATCTATCAATATCTTTAAAAAATTAAAATTCTTATTATTGAAGGACATTTTGCTACCAATTTATAAAATTTATAATGTAAATTACAAAAATAAAAAATTTAGAAAATGAATAATTATTATGTGGTAAATTTAGGAAGCACATGAGTAATTTTTAGCCCCATAAATTCTCAAGACACTGGCTAAACTCGAGCCCACTTGACAAAATAGCCTCAAAATTACTATGTGGGGTTGCTCATGGATTTAACTGCCGTCTGCCACAATACCCGTAATCAAGATGCGTCTCATTTTGCCTTCTAAATTGCATTTTAAGAAATTAATTCAACAGCTTTGACATTGATTGAATATTTTTCTTTTATTTTTGGCAGAAAATTATTTATAAAAGACTTGTTGTGATAAAAGAAAAAAATTCTAGAGGCCATGTGAATTTCAAAACAATAGATTAGAACAAAAATTTCACTAAAAACAGATTATGCTTAAAGTTAAGAATGAAAACTGAGTAAGATTTGTAATTGTAAATATAATATAACGATAACTATGCAGGTGACTGTAGAAGCTGGATTACTACAGTCAAAAATTTTAACAGAGATCAATTAGATTGTACGAATTAAATAACTGATTGGGCTCCTGGCAATCGTTGATGAAATCCATAAAGCATACCGAAAAAATGAAATGCTTATATCAGAAGATAAAACGAAAATAAATGCTTGAATATGAAATAAACATGAAATAAATGAACACCAAGATTTATAGAGGTTCGCTCAATCGATGCGCTACGTCCTCTGAGAGTAATTGTATTACTGTATATGAGTATTTTTACAGTACAGATGATTGCAGTGTTTCTGGAAATAATCTAGCAGAGTGATAGTACGTTCAGATCAAGGATCCTTTTGAAGGAGGGATCCTCCTTTATTTATAGAGGAAAGAACCCAGTCTGAATCCGAAATTCTGGTGAACGGTTATCGTTCTTGTATGATGGGACACGTGTCAGAAGATAAGTCATGCAGTTGACTTAGACAGTTACCGAACGCAATCGTGGGCTTAGCGGTTGAAATGTGACACTTAGATAGTCAGTTATTGTAAATAATCTGACATGTCATCGATGAGTGTGAGTTTGATGGTTAAGGGATATTTTCCTTGAAAAGCCGTTTGAAAGGTCAAACTACGAACGATTGATAATGAACGAACGTTCATCGTATGATTCGTGTCGTCCATCGTTCGTTACATACTCGATGTTCGTATGAGCAGTCAAGTTAGACGTTCGATCTCATACCGAATTTCGAACGATATCATGTGAATGGCAGATTGGGTCCGGCCCAATTAATCGAACGATAGATGGGTATCGAGGAGCAGGCCGTAACTTGGGCATTGGCCCAAACATAATCCATCAATGAATCGAGTGTCCGTTTAATGTACATCTAAAGACTAACGGTACAATGGAAAGACGAAGTCTAACCCCAACAGTGACTTTGTAAGATTAATAATTCGAATCCCCGTACGCACAAGTTCAAACAAAATCAGAAAGAAAATGAACAAATTCTAATTAAAATTTTCCTAAAATATTATGTAATAAAGATAAATCTAAAACAACATCAACTCAAAGACGATTAAACAAGAGACCTCAAATAATAGTATAAAACTTAGATCTTTAAATCATTCATTGTCAATTTCATTATGTTTAATTAAACATGTGTCGTGTCAATGTATCATACCTCACATAATAGCGATTTTTAGGGGGCATATGCCCCCGTCAATTTTTGAAATTTTATTTTACCCACATAGATTTTAAAAACTCTAATAGCAACCTACAGTTTCTTTATATGAAAAAACAATTTACAAATTTTTCCCTTGTTTGCTCTTTTAATTTTTTTAATTACTTTTTTTTCACATAATTTTTTTTAATAAAAAAGAAACTTTGAATTTCACTCTAAATTTTGATTTTAGGTACTCATACTTAAAATTTAGCATCCAAATAAATCAAAATTAATTATGCTATTTTATAAATTCATAATTTTTTTAACACTAAACTTTAATATTAAATTAAACTCTATTACAAGATTAGTTCATCTAGGGGAAAAAAAAAAAGAAAAGCAAATGGATAAAAAATGGTAAAAGATATTAATGTTGCAGTTTTGCTTCAAATTTTTATTTTGATTCACGCATCATAAAAAATATTTCTGGCTCCGTCAATGTTAGTAAGGGTATTGATTATCTTCAACTGGATCGACATTGCTCACTACTGACTAGATGTGTAAATTTTAGTACTCATGAGTTTGGTATTACTGTTGAAGCTTTCTAATTAGATATGAGAACGGATGTTTTTGCGAGCTGAAACTAGATTCATAATATCCACCAAAAAAAAAAAAAAAACATATTATACAATACTTTTGTAGTTAGATTAAGCAGTAGTAGTACCCCAAAACATATATTTTTTAATTAGAGTTTTCAGTGTGGTTGTCCTTTAAAGTTGTTAACTTTTGACAATTTATGCTCCAAACTTCTGATTCAACAATTATCCCCTAAATCTTTTGATTAATTTGTTGCAACCATTTAAAACATATTATTAATTATATAAGTTTTGAAGTAGAGGTAAATTTGAGAAAATATGTCAAAAGGGAAATCAAGAAATAAAAAAAATTTTAAGTAGAAACATTTGAAACGTACAAGATTTTTTTTTTTTTTTTGGTTAACCAAAAATATTGAACAAGAAAGCATATATTCTGTTAGAGATTATGGAATGGTAGTGACACAACACAGGTACATTTTTGACTTATGGAGAAGAGAATTTGGC
>CM046377.1:9242481-9520541 GCA_025413485.1 Ficus microcarpa | reverse complement strand
TATATATATATATATATATATATTTTATGACAATATTTTCCTATGGACCTGGGCTTGTTTCATTCACACTGATCATTCATGTAGGTGAAGCTGTGTATGTAGATGACATACCTTCGCCGTATGCTTGCTTATATGGAGCATTTATTTATAGCACTGAACCTTTTGCACGAGTGAAGAGTATAAAGTTCGAGACTAAAGAACAACCGGAGGGTGTATTTGAAGTTATAACTTTTAGAGACATCCCTGAAGCTGGGGAGAATGTGGGATCCAAGAACATGTTTGGTACTGAACCTTTGTTTGGTGATGATATCACCCAGTGCGCTGGTCAGCGCCTTGCCCTTGTGGTAACTCTCCGCTTCAACAATATCATCTAGCCATTTAGTGGCTTCTCTTCTATTGGTTGTATATTTACAGGCAAAGTACTTTCTTTCATTAGTGTCAGTTTAATTTGCTGATCAGAACAACTTATTATAGGTTGCAGATTCACAGAAACATGCAGACGTGGCTGCAAAGTTAGCGGTGGTCGATTATGGAGTGGAAGACCTAGAGCCACCCATTTTAACTGTTGAAGAGGCTGTAAGAAGGTCTAGTTTCTTTGACGTTCCTTCTTTCCTCAATCCGAAACAGGTTGGCAACATATCAAAAGGGATGGCTGAAGCTCATCACAAGATTATTTCTGCTGAGGTACTTAATCCTAACTTGATAATTTGAACTTTGATAAGTCTAGAAAATAGTATTGGACATGCTCATATTTTCTACTAATTCAGCATTCTTTGAAGAGTCATTCTATAGCTTATTGATTCATGTATGCTTTCATTTCTTTGACATTCAGCTCAAACTTGGTTCACAATACTATTTCTACATGGAGACACAAACTGCCCTTGCTGTACCAGATGAAGACAACTGCATGGTGGTATATAGTTTTCATTCAGTGTCCCGAATATGCACACGATGTTATTGCAAAATGTTTGGGTGTACCCGGACATAATGTCTGTGTTATCACAAGAAGGTTGGAGGTGGCTTTGGTGGGAAGGCCGTAAGAGCAATGCCGGTATGTATTTTGCCGCAATTTAAGATTAAAACTTACAACCACCATACTACAATTGTTTTTTAATCTGACTTGAAAGACAATTTTCCTGTTGCATTTGCATTGATGAGTTTGTTAGGAACCTACCAAGTAGAACTCACCCTGGCAAAATCGGCTTGCAAGGGGAGGGGATCCAAGGGCTTATAAACCCGCTATTTATCTAATAAAATTTTCATGTGGGACATTCAATAACTAATAGAGTTAATCGTTCTTTTTAGTGGAAAGGATTATCCAATTGCCTAATTATTCCATCTAAATAGATTCTATTGGATGCCAAATTTCTCATATTTGGTTTTTTGGGAGGAAGATAATTATGTGTTTTCTCCCATGTTGTGTGCTAACTGGCTATAGTGAGAGAATTTGGAATCTTGATAATGTTTTCAAAGAAAAAGAAATCTTGAACCAAATTGATTGACTCAAGTATTATGAGTAGGTTGCTTAAATTTATATACCGTCTGTCAGTCAAAATCTTAATGTTCCTATGATTCTTAATCAGAGAGTAAGCTCTAAACCTTCTAGCTTTCTTATCCTTGTGTCATTCTCCTCCATTTCAAGGAGATCTATCCTTTCTATGCCATCTCTTTTTTTGCGCTCCTTCTCTGTCACTCAACCACTGCTGCTGCTCTACTTTGACTGTCAATATCTGAATTTATCAGGACATATAATTTGTTCTTTGCCATGTATTACATATGAATACTCGTCTCTCACTCATTGATCTTTCTTTGAATTCTTTTTGGACTGTTTGCAGTGGTGAATATCTCCTATGTAATTTCTTTTTTCCCTTTTCCCTTCAAAAAAGCCTTTCAATAACTTGTCGCTAATAGAATTATGTTACAAATTTTAGAACAAATGTTTGATATCCTCTCTCATGTAAGCCATCTCTCACAATTGAATAGATACTCTATAAGTCAATCCCAAAGTACATCTTTTGCTGCTTGTTTGTTGATTCAGGTTGCAACAGCATGTGCACTAGCAGCGCATAAACTACGTCGCCCTGTCAGGATGTATGTCGATCGCAGACTGATATGGTAATGGCTGGTGGAAGACATCCCATGAAAATAACTTACAGTGTCGGATTCAAGTCAGATGGGAAGATTACAGCTTTACAACTAGAAATCTTGATCAATGCAGGAATGTCTGTAGATGTTAGTCCAATCATACCATCAAACATGTTAGGGACGCTTAAGAAGTATGATTGGGGTGCTCTCTCTTTTGACATAAAGTTATGCAAAACAATCATACGAGTAAGTCTGCGATGCGAGCGCCTGGAGAAGTACAAGGTCGTACATTGCTGAAGCTATAATTGAGCATGTCGCCTCTTTCCTTTCGATGGAAGTTGATGCTGTTAGATACAGAAATCTGCACACGTACGAAAGCCTCAGCTTTTTTTATGAGGATAGTGCCGGAGAAGCTCCAGAGTATACTTTGCCTTCAATATGGGATAAGTTGGCTGTGTCTTCTAGCTTTAACCAAAGGACTCAAGAGGTAAACGAATTTAATAAGTGTAATAGATGGCGGAAAAGGGGCATATCAAGGTTACCGATTCTGCAACAAGTGACACTGAGAGCGACTCCAGGAGAGTAAGCATTCTATCGGATGGAACTGTGGCTGTTGAAGTAGGAGGTATTGAGCTGGGTCAGGGGCTTTGGACGAAGGTAAACAGATGGCCGCTTTTGCTCTCAGCTCAATCTATTGCAATGGAACTGAACGTCTCTTGGATAAAGTACGGGTCATACAGGCTGATACATTGAGCATGATTCAAGGGGGATTAACTGCCGGGAGCACCACATCCGAGGCAAGCTGTGCAGCAGTCAGACTGTGTTGCAATATCCTGGTTGATAGATTATCTCCTCTTAAGGAAAGTTTGCAGAAGCAAATGGGATCTGTCACGTGGGAAACACTTATTGCTCAGGTATCCATTCAGGTTTTCCTGTTTATTTATCTCACAACGATCACAAGGTTTGAACAGATCGTCCTCCCAAATTTTGCAGGGACAAATCTTAATCATAGTACATTTTTTCAATACCCAGTCACTAGCACCCATTTTCTGGACCTTTTACCATGCAACATATTGGTTGAATTATATTTCATAACTCGTATTGTTGTCACCAAATTGGTTTTTTAAATCCTCAAAAGGTCTTCATGTTGAACTGAATATGATGAATTAACATCAGATTATCGTTTTCCATCTCTCATGCAGGGTTACATGCAATCTGTGAACTTATCAGCAAGTTCATATTATGTCCCTGATTTTTCTTCTCTCCAATACATAAACTATGGCGCAGCAGTTAGTGAGGCAAGTCTTTTTGGCAGACTGTGTTGCTTCAATGTAGCATTTTGCTTAATTCTTTCGATTAAAGCTATGGCTAGCCCGTAAATGGGCAACTAGAATTATCTCATCACGGTAGTTTCTTAGCTGATTTTTGTACCAAATGCGTTTATCTCATCACAGGTAGAGGTAAATCTTCTGACTGGGGAAACCACAATTTTGCAAGTGGATATTATCTATGACTGCGGACAAAGTCTTAACCCCGCCGTGGATCTAGGACAGGTAAACCCGATATCTTGTATGCAATTTTCATAAACATGCGACATCTCCTCGGAATTCAGTTCTTAGTTGGATCAGGTCTTGTTTAAACTGTGTTGCTCTTGCAGATCTCATAACAGATTTAGACCCTGAATGAACCTTTTGTTTTGTTCATTTGCCAGTATGCATGATTGCCGTATTTAAACATAAGCTTGTTGGTTCTTGCAGATTGAAGGAGCCTTCGTACAAGGAATTGGGTTTTTCATGTTCGAAGAATACCTGACGAATTCGGATGGATTAGTAGTTTCTGACGGTACATGGTCGTACAAGATTCCTACATTGGACACCATCCCTAAACAGTTCAATGTTGAAGTTATGAACAGTGGACGTCACAAAGATCGCGTTCTCTCCTCGAAAGGTATGTTGCTTGATAAAGTGAACTTCTTTAATGTTGTATACCTCCACACTACAACTCTTGCTGAAAATAGTTGAGAGAAGTCGTAGTTCAAAATGACAAAATGATTCTGGTTCTACTGCGTTCAAATTGAAGAGGGGAAAAGAAATGTGTTGTCATATATTTAAGAAAGATAAAAAAAGTACTGACAGGATCTCTATCGATTCACCTTTGATGTGAGAGCTAAGTGCACTTTTAGCTACAGCAGAATTTCACTGTTGAAGAAGAGATTACAACAGAATCACACACCTCTCGCTTCTCGGGATGGTAAATAGGCTCTAAACACCCAACAATATAGATTAAATAGGGAAGGCTAAATGGTGTTATAGCTTTAGCATCAGAAACGGACATTTGGATGAGATTTTTAATTGATAGTAGAATATTATATCTGGTATATCATGTTCAACAAGGTGAAACTGAAATATGTTATCGAACAGCTTCTGGTGAGCCTCCATTGCTTCTGGCAAGTTCCGTTCATTGCGCAACAAGGGCAGCCATCAAAGAAGCACGGAAACAGCTTCTTTCGTGGAGTGGCATAGATGAACCGAAATCGATTTTCCAATTGGATGTTCCTGCTACCATGCCAGTTGTGAAGGAGCTTTGTGGGCTTGACATGGTGGAAAGGTACTTGGAATGGATTATAGGCAGAAAGTGAAGAGGTTCGGTTTTGATGCTCAAAAAAAGAGATAACGCAAACGAATCTTTACACACAATTCGTACCAGACAAGTCTTGAAAATCAAGTCTTTAATAAGATCAATATGGTCATCAGTTGTGTTGATCTTTTTTCCCTTGTTTACATCTTACAGAGAAAAAACATGGGAAAATATATGTACCATAGCTAGGCATAGCGGTCATTCTTGTAAAATTGATATCCAAAACAACATTGGAATTGTCGTATGCGTTATTGAAATAAGAAAAGGAACTCAGCTCGAGAGTCCTTTAACCTTCGAGTGTCTTTAAAAACCGCTCTGCCATGACCGTCTGCTATCAGGGCGGCTAGCCCAGTCGGCATCGGAGAATGAAAGAAGGTGCTTATTGGTCACGGACTGATGGTTAGGCCATGGCCAAGAGAACCCTTAAGATACAATTAAAAACATTTAAACATATCAACTGAACGTGATTATCTTGTTACTCATAAGATATTCATTCTGCTTTACTTTCTTTTCCTCTTTTATTACCTTGAATTGGCACCGGTGCATACTGAACATGTACAATTTGCAATCTAAACTTTTAGGGACTGTTTGGGGATAATAGGAAACGGTGTTTTGGAGATATTTTGATTAGAGATGGGTTGAGTTTTGGTAATGTACGTTTGGTTTTTTTTTTTTTTTTAATAAATAAATAAAACTTTTAGAATGAAAAATTGTGTAAAATCTCAAAATATATTTGTAAAAAAAAAATTATCAATATAGATCTTGTTTCGTTTCTTTCGAAATTCTATGTAATTTAATAGAAAAAAAAAATACATCTTATTTTAACTTCAGATGTAAAGTTATGGACTTTTAAAGTTTGAGTTTGCTATAAATATTGAAGAGGTGAATAATGAAAAGTGGTTTTGAGTTGAAGAAAAAGACAGTTTTGAAAATGTGGTTTGGAATGCTTGCTCGTGAGCCGTTTAATTATGGAATTTACACCATAAACTTACAAATATGTAAAATTTTAATCCTATATAGATAATGTTGTTATTTTTTTGTTAATGAAAATTAACAACTGATTTGCACGTAAGTTGTTAATTAAGAACATAGAAGGTCTAACAGACAGCAAAACCAAATTCTTTCAAATCCAAAATTCAAGAATTGAAAGATGGAAGTTGATTTTGTTCTTGGAGGGCAAAAGGAGCCAAGGGCTCAGAAGAGAGGGAAAGAAAGTGTCTGAGGTTGGAAATGGCGATGAAAAGAAGCTCGCCGGATTGAACATGGCTCTTTATTATTCTAATCAACAATCTCTTCTAAAACTCTTATTAAAATCACATATCACAATATTGTATGCTTCTTCAGCTTCAGCTCCTTTTGTTTCTATTTGAGTTTGCAATATGCACAACTCCTTATAACATCTTCCCATACTTGCCTTAGAATCCTCATTGGTTGCGCCGGTCTCGTACATAGGCCTTGCAATTTTCTCACATTAAGACTTTTGACTTTCTCACTTAAAAAATTTAGTCCCTAAACATTTTTCTTGACAATAAAACTCCTGAACTTATAAATATTGGCTCTGTCGGCCCTTTTGCTCACGTCCATAAACTTTTAGATGGATTTTTGCACGTGACAGCTCAAAAATATATTTCTGGTCATTTTTATTTTATATCAATATGAATTTACTTAAAAATTTCAACCTAACTAAACTATAACTCAAACTTGAGCTCGTCCTTGGTAACTATGACGTTAGAAATGTGTAATAACAAGAGTCTATTTTTTTCAAATTAGTATTTCACTATTTTTATTTTTATTTTTAATAAAGGATGGAAGAACAACTCTGTAATTATGTATGTTAATTTTAATATATTAGAAAACTAATAAAAATAATTAATATTTTATATGAAATACAAAAATTATGATGTAATCTTTGGATAATTTTGGTTCCTGTGGTGTCCATTTCATGAAATGGCCTTTATATAGTCTAACTTCGTTGCTAAACTCAATTTCAAAAATAAAATTATATATATATATATATATATATTTGCTAAACTCCTTATTTGATTACGACTCCAACCATGTTTTTTCCAACCAAAAAATAAATTAAAAAAAAACTTGGTTGGAGTCGTACTCAAATAAGGAATTTAGCATTTTTCTTTCATCTAATTGACTTATACACACAATTGAGATTTTGAGTTACAAAAACTAATCATTTCTTACTCTTTTTATTTCTTATCTATTCATACACTAATTATAAAATTGAAAATTTTTGATACATCAAGTCATGTGTTAGTTTTATAACATTGTTATTATAATTTTTTGCCAAAAAAAAAAAACATTGTAATTATAATTTTAATAAATATAGACCTATAATAATTTAGAAAAAATTTAACAGTTTAAGTTTGCGTTTTATAAAAGGATATTTTTTTTATATTTTATGTAAAATTCTTCAATAATTAACAAGACATTTGTACATTAGGATTTGAATAGATAAGCAATTAGTAGCCTTTTGCTTTTGTTATCAGATCAGATATTTGGGATAGTAAATTACCTTTTCTTAAGAAATTTTTTAACTTTTGTAAATTTAGCAAAATGATCGTTTTTGAAAAATATCAATCGATTAATCATTTATTGACACGATCATAAATTATGTTCTCCAAAATTGGGGTGGAGGACCTAAGTATGCCCCCATAAATTATAGTTGTAATACAAATGTAAAGACACGATCATACCGGTGCAAAAAAGCCTTAAAGATTTCGGCTCGTTTGGGATCTTGTTTGGAAAAGTGTTTTTTGAACTTTTTTTTGTGTGGTCATTTTCCTCCAATTTTATTATTCATTTTTTCAAATAATTTCAAAAAACTTAAATTTTAAAAATTCATAATTTTATCATTTTAAATCAAAATGAGTTAATTTTTTTCCCTCAAATTTCATAGAATTTCAAGAAGAACGAAACAAGATCTATATTGCTAATTTTTTTTTTACCTAACACGCTTTAAGTTTTTACAATTTTTTATTCAAAACAGTTCATTTTCACCAAATGCATATTTACAAAGCTCAAACTATCTTCAACCTCAAAAATATTCTCTACAAACGTGAGCAACTAATAGTTGAAATTACAAGGGAAAAAAAAAAAAAGACAATTTATATAATCAATATAAAAATCTCCTCACTAACATGTTGTTGTAGAAAACTATGAAAAATACGATTCGCAAAAGCAAGATAATAGGCCCATTTGTTATTATTTTTGGAGGCTGTTTTAAGATTATTAAAGAATTTATAACACGTTTAAGGTATTTGGTAAACACTGCTTCTGCCCAACAAATTCTAAAAACTGCTGCAACACAACAGAATTTGATAAGCAAGTTAGGGGTTGTTTCTACTTCTGCTACGATGTTACAAATTTTACTCAAATATCCTTAACAATAAATAATAACTTCAATATACCCACTATATTTATCTACATGCCAAATAATAAAACAATTTATTTAAAATTTATATATATCATTTTCCTCTTAAAAATAATTTCAAATTGTAAATTATAACTTATACCTTTATTATGTAGTATATTTTTATATTAAAAAAAACATTCATTATAATTTATACTCAATTGTTATATTGACGTATAATTTATCGTCTATAATAAATCTAATTTCTTAAAAACATTTTTAATTATGAAATTAAAATATAATATTTCTATAAGTGGCTTACGTAGTGGTCGGTATTCCTACGTGCTCTTCATTGTCCCCCAACTTAAGGCTATATTTGGTTCACCATTTTAAAACACCCATCTTAAAATTTTTTTTGTCTTTTTCCCAAAAAATTTTTGTCTTTTTCCCAAAAAGTTTTTTGTCTTTTCTGAAAATTCAAAAAAATTTACTATTGAAACTAAAAAATCTCAACTCAAACTAATCCACCAAACACACCCTAAGAATCCAAAGGTGACCTTTGGATGTTGTTGTGACGCTTTGGTTATGGAAGTTGCTGGGGTCTAGGTTTATGGATGGATTCAATCAGCGAAAGTCCTTGAAACTCAATCAATATCAACAACATGTCGTGACCGGTTAGGCTTGGTTGATTTTGTCATCAAATAAAGTCGGTTTCAGGGGTTCATTGATTAGTACACCTCCGGTGCTGGTAAGGTCGGGACCGTGGTCGTCCGTCTCCGGTTTGCCGGCCGATAAGATCTCTGAGTTTGACTAGCCAGCTAGGAAATTTGGTTAAAATTTTAAAATGTTAGACAATAATTATGTATACTAAAATATTTATTAGACAACAATATGTTATATTCTTTTTAATCATTATATGTCTACACAACAACTTTACTTCTAGTTTACTGAATATCTAATAATTCAACTTCTGGTTTTCACAGCAATTTTGAAAAAAATTTACCAAACGTCTATCTGCTTATAGCACAGTAATTTTAGACTCCCAATATAGATATAATAAAAATTCTCCACGGTACAGCAATATCAAACTGGCCCAATATGTAACGATCATTAGAAAAAACAAGGCTTTTTTTTTTTTTTTTTTTTAATATTGGTATACCTTAAACTTATTATAGAATTACAATTCACACCCTGAATTTTTAATTTTGACAATTTACACCATAAACTTACAAATCTATAGCAATTTGTACCTAATTGATAAACAATGTTGATTTTTTTTTTGAAAATAAAAATTGATACTTTACTTACAAATAGATTGTTAATTAACAAAAATAAAAATGATTATTTATGTAATGAATTAACAATCCATGTACAAATCACATATCAATTTCCTTTGAAAGATTATTATTATTGTTAATGGGGTGCAATTTGCTACATATTTACAAGTTCATGGTGTAAATTATCAAAATTAGAAGTTTAAGGTGTAAATTGTAGCTCTACGATAAATTTAGGGTGTACCAATGCCAAAAAGCCAAAAAACAAAACCTAGGGGTCCACTTGAGAGAAACTACACATTGTGTTTCATGAGTTTCTTTTGACTTGTACGGTTAAGGTGGGCATTGGATCGAAACCAGTTTTTTTTTTTACCATCTGTTATTTTATCCAATTGTGAAAAAATCCTTTTAAATCCAACAAATCCAATCTAATTTATTTTTTATCATCTAATACATTCCAATTTAAAATCAATTGGATTGGATGATTGGATTATACTTATTTTTTCATAAATTTTTTTACAAGCTTACTAAAAAAGAATAATTACATTTTGTAAAAATGAATTTACGTTTCAGTTATCCATTCATCATAGAATAATATATCAAATCACCAAACATAGTAAATACTACCTAAAGTAAAAACTTTAAATTAATAAAATGTGAGGTTTTTTGTGTACTATTTATTTGTTTATTTATTTTGAAATGGATATTGATTCATCTGAATTTCTGAGGGAGAATATAAAATAATGGTTTTTTTTAGGCCCAAAAAAAGGGGTTAAGCAGATAAAAGGCAAAAAAGAAAACGTTAGCTTATAAGAAATAAAAAAATAAGTTAAATGGTATATTATATAACGTATAATACTTCAATATTTTCATATAAAATATAAGTACATAGATTGGATTGAATTTTCAAATTTTAAATCTAATATTCAATCCAATCCAATTGGATAAATCCCATTAGAAATAATTATATTAAAAAATTTATTTTTAGGACCCCATTTTAAAATATGTTCATTTTTAATAATATTACATAAGTATTTATTTTTATAAAAACAACCATTCATAGTAACTATTTTGCCTCTTTATTAGATTTAACATCATTTTTTCTTATCATGATTTTTATTTTTTTCCCTTATTTGTTCATCATTGTTGTGTCTTTATGTTAATGCCTAGTTTTTTATTATAATAAATGTTTGTTAGTAAGATTTAAATTTTTTATAACCTATTTTTTTAAGCATGATTTAGATTTCCTAAAAAACCTAATTTTTAATATGTTTTATGTTTTTCGTGACAATTGTGACGTTACTATGATAATTTATTTTATTTGTTATAATTGGAATTGTTTTAATAGTTAGTTTTTAAAGTATAAATGTGATATAAAATTACTTTTTTTAATGATAATTACCATATTATAATGATATATTTTTTTGAATGTGGTATGGTTTTTTTTTCTCTTTATGATTAATGTATTAATATGATGTTTTTTCCTTTTATCATAATTATTATATCATTATGATATCTTTTTAATTTTAAAATGTTTAATATTTTTGTACAATATCTATTTAACTTTCTTTATATGTTCATTGTGTTTATCCTACTAACTACTTCTTTAATATAATGATTGCTTTGCATTTATAATACAATTAATATCTATTAGGGTCCTTTTTTTTTTCTTTATAATGAATCAAGAAAAATAGTTTTTTTTTTCTTTTATAAAAGATTTACTAAGTTAAAATTTTTTTGAGATTTTTTCCTTTTTATTAATTCTTTATTTATTTGTATTCAATTCTTGATAAAACCATAATATCATCTTTATAAGTATTAAATTAGATATTTCTATAAATAAAATAAAAATAAATATATTTTAAATTATAATTTTTTATTTTGACATTTGTATAAAAAGGTTATGATCCAAATCCAATCTAATAATATTTGAAAATAAATTTTTTATTAATGGATTAGATTAATTTAGTTGGATGTATTGGATAACTGAATCTTGTTCACACCCCCATTTACGGCTGTAATTTTATGCAAAGTTGAGAAGAAGGCAATGCCCAATCTTTTCGCTGGAGCATCGACATCCCAAGGCGAGATCGGCAGTTCAATGGTACTGGCGAGTTCTGCTCCGTCGAATATCGTCCTCATCCGGCGACCTTCGACCATCCCACCGGAAAAAATGGCAAAGACGATGGCGGGGGCGAGGCATCGGCGGAGAAGAGTCCAGACCACGACGCTCCCTCCGGCTCTTCGTCTTCTTCACTCGACCACCGCCCGAAAATCCGATTGGATCTGGTTGGAGATAGAGGTGGTCGGACTCGGCGGTGATTTGCGTGGGCCTGGGGCTGCGAAGCTCTTCGCAAACCTTTCGAGTTCGCCGTCGACGCGCTAGTTCGGGGATAAAGGTCGCCGGCGATGGGTGGCCGGCGGGAGGGGTTATCTGGGCCGGTAGCCATGGGGACGAGAGTTCAGAGGGTAGAGAGAGTTTCTTGGGCTACAATCCTATGGGTCAGTGCCTAGTGTATTTATAATGCACCGTTAATGGATATCTCAGTTGAGTGATTTAATATGTGTGGTCTAAAATTGAGAATCACAAATAGTGTCCTCGAATGCTCTATACCACAGCCTGTTTTGAACTTCACAATATAATCTCCCCCCCCCCCCCCATAAATGGTGGTACTCTATGTTTTTGATGGAATTACTGTGGTATTATCATTAAGATATGCGATCACTCTCACTTTCTCTATGTGAAATAATAGGGTTTTTTTAACAGAGTTTTTTAAAGCCATTTTTGACTTCTCATGTTTAAAAGTAGTTTTTGAAAATATTTGAATGATCGGAAGAGTGATTAGGCCTAATTTATTTATAATGCACCCTCAATGGATATCTCAGTTGATTAATTAAATATGGGTGGTCTAAAATTGATAATGACAAATAGTGTCCCTGAATTTCACAATGTAATCTTACAATAGTGGGCACTTTTTCTTTTTTCTTCACAATTAGAAGGTGGTACTCTATGTCTTTTGATGGAGTCAATGTGGTATTATCATTAAGATATGCGATCATTCTCGTTGTCTTCTACGTGAAATGAGAGGCCTTGTTTAACAGAGTTTTCTAATAGCTATTTTTGGCTTTTCATGTTCAAAAGCAGCTTTTGAAAGCATTTGGATGATTTGAGGAGCTTTTAGTATCTATAAGTACTTTTTGTCAAAGCTAAAAAATATGGCTTCTGATAAAAGTTCTTCTGAGTAGATTTTAAAACTTATAACAAAATTTATATTAGACATTATAAACTTCATTTAACATTTTTAGTACTTATTAGAATATTTTAGACATTATAAAACAGCAACAACAGCAACAAAAACAACCTCCTCCTCCAACGAAGCCCGCGCCTCCGGCGGAGAAGCCTCAAACCGGTCCCAAAACCAAGGATGATGATCAACAAAAAGCGAAAACTGCCATTGATGCTGATCAGAAGAAGGATATCAAGGATGTACCCAACAATACTCAGGAGAAGAAGACTGCTGCTGATGCTGCTGCTGCTGAGTTGTTAGGACCCGATTTGGGGCAAGGCTTCGGAGAAGACCACGCCGGACAAGGCAGAGGAGAAGGTGACACAGCCGCCACCGGAGACCGGTCCTACTAAACCAGCGAAAAAGGCGGTACTTCCGGATGGAGCAGAGTTAGCAAATAACAAGGATGCGGAGAAGAAGAGTACTGCCACAGTGCCACTCATGAAGTCATTGATAGATCTGCGGGTAATAAATCGGAAGGCCAAAAGAAGGGGATTTTCTCGGGCTTATCGGGGAGCTTGTCGAAGTCGATTCCGAGGACATTGGTTAACGTGGTGATAGCCTCTTTGATTCTTGCGGTACTAGGGTTTTATGTGAAGAACGCTATCAGGTTTTATGAGCGGTCCAACAGCTCAGCTGAGCTATAAATTTGGTTGCATAAAAGTACACGCACGTACGTAACATGTTACGTTAGCATGCACAGCATGCACGTACATAGACTATGCATGAGAGGTTGATTAATAATGGGGGGGTTTGCTTTATAGAAGGTTGTTTTATGTGAATTTTATTTTTTAAGTTATTTTACTCTATATATTATGTGTAATCCACTTTTAATGATATTTGTTTGAAATAAATGGTGTTATTTGTTGTGAGGTTTTAATTTATACTTTGATTTCACTTCTAATGATATTTGATTGAAATAATTGTTCGGTTTTAATTCTCATCTTGATTTTTTATGTTATACTTTTTTTTTTTGGTACGTAGCTATGATTTTGTTTTGTTATATGTAACAAAAGGAGAAATTTAAGTCCGGTTTTTCAGTTTTGTATTCTCCATATATTTCTTTTAGAATTAGGTCCCTCTTAATTTGATTTTAAACTGACAACTGAACTACTCGTAATTGATATTTTTTTTCGTTGCCCTAGTTTCATCTCCTCCAATCTATTCTTTCCACTCTTTTCTCTTCTCCGAATTTCCTAGATGTAAATTAATGCTGGCAACATCCAAAGGTTTCGTGGCTTAGTTCATCTCAAGATCAGGAAATTCTGATTCCACCATCCTCCCCGAGCACCATGATCGATGGCCATAGCTTCTTCGTTTGAGGAAGCGAAGATCGGTGGTGAGCTTATTTTGAGGGCGGAGATTGAAGTCAAAACAAGTCGAGTCAGCTGCGTTAAAAGGGTGCGGAATTAGGTGAAAAAAAAGTCTATAAGAAATGGCCAAATTCGGTATTAGACCATTGTTTAGAAGTTATAGGCCTTTATTGATATTCTAAGATCCAGGAATTCACAATTTAAAACATAAGTACAAATAATTACAGGCATTACAAGAAATATCAACTTTCTATATTAAATGTAAAAAACTATCGCCCCTGAAAACGGCTACGGCAATGACCAATTCTCACCAACAAGCCACTTTTTTTCGAATTAATGAATGTGAATTACTGATTCTGCCTGGCTCGTAAATTTGAACAGTAAATTTAAATTTTTGTGAGAGAAAATACTATTGAAAGAAGAGGTGTGTTTTTTTTTTTTTTTTTTTAAATTGTGATTTAAACCTATGATCTAAGGGGGAGTAAGTCATTTGGACTTTTTGGACACTCTAGTGTGAGTATTCGTTTCTTCTATTTTTCCTTTTAAATTTGATATTTGCCTTTCTGTTTCCGTTGATTCTTCTGTCTGGTTTCTAAGGTGTTCTAGACATTATGTGCTTATAGTAATACAAATGAGCAGGTTTATTTTGGCTGAAAATTAACTATTAAAATGTTATTACTGTACAGCGACGAAGTCAACATTTTACTTGTGTATATCTTTTTTTGAAAAAAAAAATTAACATGAAAAATATATTTAAAAAAATTATGCAACCTATATTTTTCAAGAACTACTAAATACATATTGAGAATTTTATGGTGAGATAAGAAAAAAAGCTATCCATGGGTCTACGCTATCTTGAACTATCATATATATATATATATATATATATATATAACTCTAACGTTTTAATTTTAACTAAATCTAACATTTAAAAATTTACATTACTGCAAAAATATCTTACCTTAGAAAGCTCACATATATAAATATATAATAAAACACAAAAAAGAATTAGGTTTTTTATTTCAAAAAATTGTAGAGATAAAAATATGAAACGTAAAGATTAGTAGGGCAGTATAAAAAGAATATCAATTCACAATGGGGACAATACATAGAGAAGTCAAAAGTTTGCTTACGGACTCAAATTTAATTTTCATTAATTCAATGGGGGCAACTCCTGATTATGTGCAATGTTTGGATTATAATTTTTTAAACGTTTGGTTAATCCGCTATTGACACGGGTCATATGTTGATTTCACAACCTGACTTACGCTAATGACCTGTGATCATCCAGTGGATGACTCCACACATTAGCGCCAATGAAGACCAATGATCACCTGCCATTTCAATTAGTGAATTTAGCGGATTACTTCTTGTTGACTCTGATGATCAGTGATCACCTGTCGACTTTGTAGATAACATGTGATAGGTCTCAGTGACACTGAGAAACTGATGACGTAATGACAGGGCCAGAAAATTTTATGAGTGAAAGATAATTTTTATTAAATAGGTGGACAATGAATGTTATAAAAGATGATAATGTATGAAAATAAAAGAGTCTCAAAGTGATCAACTTTGTCGTGCTGTTTCTTTTCTCCTTTTTTTTTTTTTTCTTTTTTTGTGTGTTTTTCATTTATGATTAAATTATACCGACACCTCTCTAAACTTATTACATTGTTATAATTTACATACTGAATTTTTAATTTTGATAATTTTAGATATTTTGTACTTATAAATTTATAGTAAATGACTCCAGTAAATAATAATATTAATTTTCTCATGGCATAATTTATTATAGATTTGTAAATTTTTTATGTAAATTGTCAAAATTAATAATTTGGTGCATAAATTATAATTATATAATAAATTCACAGGATATGGGTGAAAAAACCTTTATTTAGGTGATCTCTCGAGTCCTGAGTACTCTTAAATTATTATTATTATTTTTTTTTTTTTTTTGATAAATGCTCTCGAATTATGTCCTCCGCAGAAGATGTCGTTTGCCTATGTGCTGCTAGACTTTTGGGTAGCAGCAATTTGCAGGTCAAATCCAAACACAAATAAGCAAAGGTTATGACTACAGTACATGGTACTAGATTCATGAATACATGAAAATAAACTTAAAATTGAAGCAAGAAACTTCAAAGATAAGCCGGGGTCCATCCCCAAAGAAATTATTAGTAACTTTTTTTTTTTTTTCTTTTTTTCAAGAAATTGGGGGGGAAAAAGTGTGACTGATTTTTGCCATCTCTATAATTTTTAACATTCAGTGATAAGTTTCCCAAAAATAGTGGGAATGAGTAGGGACGGAACTGGTTAAAGCTTGCGACACTCTCGGGACCCAAGTTGTCCTTCGATTTTTTTTTTACCCTTTTTTGCACCACTGAATTCATGAATATCCCCTAAATCTAATTTCTTTGTTTACAGTTTTATCTTTAAATAAAATTATGTTAAAACCTCTTAAAAGTACACCTTCATAAATACCTCATGTTAACTATAAATAGAAATGTTAAAAGAAATAAAAGAGCATGCCCATGTTACCTATAAATTAGAGAGACAGTATTCTTAATTAAATTTAAGAAAAAAAAAAAAAAACAACAACAACAACAACTATTGCTACAACGAGATTGTTGTTTAACCCTCATTTTATCTTTATGAACCCTCTTTTTTTCGTCATAACTATTTCTTAAGAAATATGTATCGCTGTTTGAAATTCTTAACAGAGGTCCTAAAAAATAAAAGAAAGAAAAGAAAAGAAAAGTGAAAAAATCTCATTACATAGTAAAGCTCGTATTTCTTTTATCTTTTTTTTTTTTTTTTTAATTTCTGTATTCGCATGTTCTTTTTAATTTGTTTGTTAGTATTTCATTGTCTATTGTTCGTGTATTCTTATAATTTGACTTTGCTTTTGGGTTTTTAGTTTAGGTTATTGATGTATAAATAATTAGTCCTTAATTTTTTTCCCCCTTTAGCTTCAAATGGATAGTTATTCATTTTTCATGACGTGTTAATTCATCAAGATGGAAAAAGAATGCTCAAATTTAATCATATGATACATGTTGGATTTTTTTAAACTTTTATTTATCTTTTTAAGAAAACTTTTTCTTTCTTTCTTTCTTTGTATCTTTTTTTTTCTTTTTTTTTTTTTTTTTTTGAAAGTCTTTTTTTTTTTTTTGAAAATGGGAAGTTTTTTTATTTATTAGATTTTTAAATTTTTTATAAACAAATAATTCAAAATCAAAGTGAGATGGGCATTAGGAATAATGTAAAAATATCTAGAAGAACATATCTTTTTGAATCTTAATAAAAGAAAAATTAATTGATTGAGAATATCTACAAATTAGATGGGTATGAAGATAATCATTCTAAATTATTACTTTAGCCCCCATTTTCTTGTTTTCCCCCCTGAAATTATTTACGTCTAAATGTTATGTTGAATGTTCTAAAAGGCTTCATTTATTCTCTTAATCTTGATCCAAGATTTATCATTTTTTCTCTTGATTTTAATCTTTTAAGAGTGGATAAGAATCTTAAGATTATCTAATTTGATATCGGATAATCTTATATTTTAAAAAGTGACTGTAAAAATAAAAAATTAAAAAAAAAAGTGACCTTGCAATACTTTAAAAAAAATTTAATTCGTAAATTTTTTAAATTATAGTTATTTCAAATCTAGCAACAAACTGTCCCTAAAAAATCTAGCATTAAAATGGATAAATTTTTTTTTTTTTTTAATTCAGAAGTGAGGAGATTCAAACTCTTTTATCTTATGATAGAGTATCTGCAACTACAATTGAAGAACTTTTTAGTAGGGCCAAAAAAAAAAAAAAAAAAAAACTGTGCTGATTAACATAGTTATGAACAGTCAAAATCTGTTGTTTTTTACTTAATTCATAGATACTGATCTATTAAAGAATTGTTTCTTATCCATTCGGCTTTTTAATAATCTTTCACAAAATAATTCTTAACAAGAAAGAACATCAGCATAAAAGAGGCAGGTATGGCAACTTACGGGGACTTGTGGCCATCTTGTATTGGATTTAACCTGATTTCATGAGTATTGAGTTTGTTTGTTGCTATTTTAAAAAACACGTGCTACGTGTGTGCCTGTTAAATTTCTTATGCATTTTATTCTGATAGAAAATCCTTAAAAGAGTTATATTTAAAAAGGAAAGAGAGGTCTACAAATGGGCACATTTGAAAAAAAAAAAAAAAAAAGGTTCAAATGAGAAATTAAAAGAAAATATATATATCCGGATCACATTTAATAAAATACTATCTTACAAACTTCTATGGAAAACTCTTTTAAAGAAAAATTAGTTTAATAGTGACAAATTAAGGAAAAAAAACATTTCAAATAAGAATACAAATATAAGGAAGAAGCAAAAAAAAAAAAAAAGCATCAGAATAAAAGGAATAAAATTTGGGAGGAAGGAAAAAAAATCCAATTATGAAAAAATCCTTTTAAATCCAACAAATCCAATCTAATTTATTTTTATAATCTAATCCAATCCAATTTAAAATCAATTGGATTGGATGATTGGATTATACTTATTTTTTCATAAAATTTTTTTAAAGCTTACTAAAAAAGAATAATTACATTTTGTAAAAATGAATTTAACTTTTCAGTTATCCATTCATCGTAGAATAATATATCAAATCACCAAACATAGTAAATACTACCTAAAGTAAAAACTTTAAATTAATAAAATGTGAGGTTTTTTGTGTACTATTTATTTATTTATTTATTTTGAAATGGATATTGATTCATCTGAATTTCTGAGGGAGAATATAAAATAATGGCTTTTTTTTAGGCCCAAAAAAAAGGGGTTAAGCAGATAAAAGGCAAAAAAGAAAACGTTAGCTTATAAGAAATAAAAAAATAAGTCAAATGATATATTATATAATGTATAATACTTCAACATTTTCATATAAAATATAAGTACATAGATTGGATTGGATTTTCAAAATTTAAATCTAATATTCAATCCAATCCAATTGGATAAATCCCATTAGAAATAATTATATAAAAAAATTTATTTTTAGGACCCCATTTAAAAATATGTTCAATTTTTGATAATATTACATAAGTATTTATTTTTATAAAAACAACCATTCATTGTAACTATTTTGCCTTTTTATTAGATTTAACATCATTTTTTCTCATCATGATTTTTATTTTTTTCCTTATTTATTCATCATTGTTGTGTCTTTATGTTAATGCCTAGTTTTTTATTATAATAAATGTTTGTTAGTAAGATTTAAGTTTTTTATAACCTATTTTTTAAGTATGATTTAAATTTCCTAAAAAACCTAATTTTTAAATATGATTTATGTTTTTCATGACAATTGTGATGTTATTATGATAATTTATTTTACTTGTTATAATTGGAATTGTTTTAATAGTTCGTTTTTAAAGTATAAATGTGATATAAAATTACTTTTTTTAATGATAATTACCATATTATAATGATTTATTTTTTTGAATGTGGTATGTTTTTTTTTTCTCTTTATGATTACCGTATGAATATGATATTTTTTTTCTTTTATCATAATTATTATATTATTATGATGTCTTTTTTTAAATTTTAAAATGTCTAATATTTTTGTACAATATCTATTTAACTTTCTTTATATGTTCATTGGGAATTTTATTTTACTTACTAATTCTTTAATATAATGATTTCTTTGCATTTATAATACAATTAGGGTCCGTTTGGTAAAATGGTTTGAATTGAAATTTTTAAGTTTAAGTTGGTTGACTTTTTAAAAACTAGTTATAATTTTCGTTGAATTTTTAGAAAAAGATAAAAATTGATATAAAAAATTAGAGTTTAAGATAGTTTATCAAACAAAAACTTAATATCTATTAGGGTCTTTTTTTTTTTCTTTATAATGAATCAAGAAAAATAGTTTTTTTTCTTTTATAAAAGATTGACGAAGTTAAAATTTTTTTGGAGATTTTTTCTTTTTATTGATTCTTTATTTATTTGTATTCAATTCTTGATAAAACCATAATATCATATTTATAAGTATTAAATTAGATATTTCTATAAATAAAATAAAAAATAAAAATATTTTAAATTATAATTTTTTATTTTGACATTTGTATAAAAAGGTTATGATCCAAATCCAATCTAATAATATTTGAAAATAAATTTTTTATTAATGGATTAGATTAATTTAATTGGATGTGTTGGATAACTGAATCTTGTGTACACCCCCATTTACGGCTGTAATTTTACGCAAAGTTGAGAAGAAGGCAATGCCCAATCTTTTCGCTGGAGCATCGACATCCCAAGGCGAGATCGGCAGTTCAATGGTACTGGCGAGTTCTGCTCCGTCGAATATCGTCCTCATCCGGCGACCTTCGACCATCCCACCGGAAAAAATGGCAAAGAAGATGGCGGGGGCGAGGCATCGGCTGGAGAAGCGTCCAGACCACGACGCTCCCTCCGGCTCTTCGTCTTCTTCACTCGACCACCGCCGGAAAATCCGATTGGATCTGGTTTGGAGATAGAGGTGGTCGGACTCGGCGGTGATTTGCGTGGGCCTGGGGCTGCGAAGCTCTTCGCAAACCTTTCGAGTTCGCCGTCGAAGCGCTAGTTCGGGGATAAAGGTCGCCGGCGATGGGTGGCCGGCGGGAGGGGTTATCTGGGCCGGTAGCCATGGGGACGAGAGTTCAGAGGGTAGAGAGAGTTTCTTGGGCTACAATCCTATGGGTCAGTGCCTAGTTTATTTATAATGCACCCTTAATGGATATCTCAGTTGAGTGATTTAATATGTGTGGTCTAAAATTGAGAATCACAAATAGTGTACCTCGAATGCTCTATGCCACAGCCTGTTTTGAATTTCACAATATAATCTTACAATAGTGGCCACCCCTTTTTTTTTTTCACACTTAGAAGGTGGTACTCTATGTCTTTTATGAAATTAGTGTGGTATTATCATTAAGATATGCGACCACTCCCGCTTTCTTTATGTGAAATGATAGGGTTTTTTTAACAGAGTTTTTTAAAAGCTATTTTTGACTCCTCATGTTTAAAAGTAGTTTTTGAAAATATTTGAAGGATCGGAAGAGTGATCAGGCCTTATTTATTTATAATGCACCCTCAATGGATATCTCAGTTGAGTGATTAAATATGGGTGGTCTAAAATTGATAATCACAAATAGTGTCCCTGAATTTCACAATGTAATCTTACAACAGTGGGCACTTTTTTTTTTTTTTTTCGTCACACTTAGAAGGTGGTACTCTATGTCTTTTGATGGAGTTAATGTGGTATTATCATTAAGATATGCCATCACTCTCGGTGTCTTTACGTGAAATGAGAGGGCTTGTTTAGCAGAGTTTTCTAATAGCTATTTTTGGCTTTTTATGTTCAAAAGCAGCTTTTGAAAGTATTTGGATGATCTGAGAAGCTTTTAGCATCCATAAGTACTTTTTATCAAAGCTAAAAAATATGACTTCTGACAAAAGTTCTTCTGAGTAGATTTTAAAACTTATAACAAAATTTATATTAGACATTATAAACTTCATTTAACATTTTTAGTACTTATTATAATATATTAGAGATCATTTTGACTTTAAATTGAGAAACCACATTTTTTATTTCTTTTCTTCTACTAACTAGAAACAAAAGCAAAAGCTCTACTAAACGGGCGCATAAAAGTCTCTGTCTGGTATCGAATGGTATTTGGCACATTGACGTGAATGTGAACTTATTTATTAAGAATGTGAATTCATGCAAAAAAAAAATATAAATACCTCTACTCATCAGTTACTAAGAATGTGAACTTTAATTACTACGAATATAAATTTATGCTGAAGGAAATGTAGTTGAGGAGAATTCACATTCATAGGGTGTTTTTTAACATCCTTATATTCTGCATGAATTCATAATTTTAATAACTGAAGTTCATATTCACGACAGTATTGGATACCATTCGATACCAAATATGTGACCATTTATATATATATTACATATGAAATTTTCAATTAAAAAAAAAAAAAAACGACGTTACTTAAGAGTTATACTATTGTGGGGGGATATTGCTGCTCTTTTTACTGTTCATAATCGTAGATCGAAATAGAAAGGATGTTTACTCGAAGACTTCGACATCAGCAGTGGAAAAATTGGTTGGATTTTTCGTCTTGACTTCTGAAAGTGTCTGTTCGTTTGTATAACAACAACAAAGAATATATATATATATATAGGTGAATTAATACTCTATTTAGGAGTACACATACACTACTCTCAAAGTCAGAACCTTTTTTGTTGTGGTGTTTTGGAAATGGAGGAGAGAGAAACAACAACAACAACAACAACAAGCTGTGGTGGTTTGGTATTTGCTGTTAACGGAGAGAGGTTTGAGCTTTCAACTGTGGATCCTTCTACAACTTTGCTTCAGTTCTTGCGTTCCCGGACTCGCTTCAAGAGTGTCAAGCTCAGCTGTGGTGAAGGTTCTTCCTCTCTCTCTCTATCTCTCTTGTGTTTTTTTTTTTTTCGTTAATAATTCAAATGGAAGTTCTTGCTCTTTGTTGGTTTCTTCTATTGTTTTTCTTGTTTGTTTTCTGTAGGAGAATAATTAATTGGCCCCAAATGTTGGAAACTTCTGTTTTCTCTTTATCTCTTTTATATTTTATGTGGGTGGGTTGTTCTGCTTTTTTGTTGTTTATGACCAGAATGGAAATAATTAGACAGGCAGAAATGACGGATTTTCAACATGGGTTCGTTTTTCTTTAACATGAAGAGTACTGCATTTTGGCCGGTTTGGGAGCATTTTAGAAATGATTTTGTTTTGCGTAAGAAATAGAAATGAGAATGGTTTGGGCATGGTTTTCAGATTTTTTTTTTTTTTTTTTGAAATTGTGTTTTCCGACTAATCTTTTATTTTCTATTTTTTTTTCTTTTTTTGATAAGTGTACTACTTTTTATATTGAGTGTGGTTGCTGGGTTTTGGAGCTGTTTACTTTTAGGACGTGGTTTTTTTTATTAGTACCCGTTTGGGAGAACATCTGGAGATGCTGTTTTGAAGGTTGGGTTGGAAATGTGTGTTTGGGGGGAAAACTTTTGAAAAAGTTATATAATACAAAAATTTGAAATGTGTTCAGAAAAAAAAAAAAAAGCAAAATGGATTTTGTCTTGTTCCTCTTGTCGTTACGAGCATTTCGACATAAAAATCATTTCATTTCGATTTGAAATGAAAAAGTTATGGACTTTTAAAGTTTGACTTTTTTGAAAATAGAAGAGAGGGAAAGTTTGAGGTAGAGTAGGATTTTGAAATCTAAATGGTGTTTTGCTATCTTAGATTTTTTTCTTGAGGAATGTTGTATGTAAAGAAGAATAATGTTCCTTTTTTTTATTGCTGTCTGGGTTCTGATTTGCTTGCAAAGAGGATGAAATGTGGATATTGATTGATCGGTTAAGACTACATCTTTTGTCTTATACAGAATTCTTGACTATCTTATTGAATGGTTATTTGTTGGTTGGGAAAAAAATGATGAATTAATTCAGCCTCTGAAACTTGATATTACCATTGTTTAGTTTATAAGATAACAAAGCCCGTTCTTGACTAAGCAATCTGAATCAGTAAAAAGCTGTGTAAATTTTGCATACCGACGTAGTGCGGTCATACTATTCATTTCGATCTTTTCTTTTGTTGGTGAATTGATGACCGATAGGAGGACCTGGATTTTTTGACACTGATGATTCGGAAGTGTTGGAATTCAGGGAAAATCAATATCGTTTTTTGACGATTAATGTGGAGAATTGTCCAAGAGAATAAGTAAAATAACCTACTGATGGGTACAAATTTTAACCGTTAGATTTTGATGATCGTTAAACTGTCATACATTGTTTAATCGGTATGAAAGTAATGTCATTTAAATCAGTAAAAAGAAGTGTGAATTTTTGCATACCAACATTGCGCAGGAGTACTATTCATTTCTCTCTTTTCTTTTGCTGGTGACTGATAGAAGGACTAGGATCTTTTAACACCGATGATTCTGCAGTGTTAGAGTTCAGTTAAAATCATTATCATTTTGAACAATTAATTTATGGAGAACTGTCCAGGAGAATAAGTAACATAACCTTGTGGTAGCCTGGTAGGTACAAATTTGAACCCTTCAGAATTTCATTAAGTTACATTAAACTGTCATACATCTTATTGATATGATTCTATTGTGTTCTGAAGTTCCAAACCTTTTTTTTTTTTTAATTTCTCTCTTACCCCACCACATAATTCTCCTTTAATTTGTCTGATGACTTGTTAATAATCTTCTTTTTTCTAAATAGTTTTCTCTTGATTTGGTATATTATTGAAGTACTACTTAATTTATGGTTCTAGGAGGTTGTGGTGCTTGTGTTGTAACGCTGTCCAAGTATGACCCGGTGCATGACAAAGTTGAGGATTTCCCTGTTAGTTCATGCCTCACTCTCCTCTGCAGTATACATGGATGTGCAATTACAACATCTGAAGGAATTGGAAACAGCAAGGATGGTTTTCATCCGATCCATGAGAGGATCGCTGGTTTCCACGCTTCTCAATGTGGATTTTGTACTCCTGGAATGTGTGTTGCAATCTTTTCAGCTCTTGTCAATGCTGAAAAAACAAGTGAGTTGGACCCTCCTCCGGGGTTCTCGAAGCTGACCGTTTGTGAAGCTGAAAAGGCAATTGCGGGAAATCTCTGTCGCTGTACTGGGTACCGATCCATTGCTGATGCCTCCAAGAGTTTTGCCGCTGATGTTGACATAGAAGATTTGGGGTTCAACTCCTTTTGGAAAAAAGAAGACAGTAAGGAATCAAAGATAGATAATTTACCTGATTATAATCGGAATAAGGAGGTACATACATTTCCCGAGTTTTTGAAACAAGAAATTAAGGATGGCTTGTCTATGGATTCGAAAATACCTTGTTGGCACTCTCCTTTCAATGTCGAGGAACTAAAAGACCTATTAAAGGCTCTTGATTCTGGAAAAGGGACAGAGACAAAATTAGTAGTTGGGAACACCGGGGTCGGTTATTACAAAGAATTAGGACGGTATGAAAGATACATTAACCTCAAGTACATACCTGAACTCTCAATTTTTAGGATGGATTCAACAGGGTTTCATATTGGAGCTGCTGTAACAATCTCCAAAGTTATTGAAGCTCTAAAGAAAGAAAACCAAGGTGCGTTACTGTCATGTGGCGACACTGTATTCGAAAAACTTTCCAACCATATGGAGAAAATTGCTTCACGGTTCATCAGAAATACTGCAAGCATAGGGGGAAATTTGGTGATGGCTCAAAGAAAACATTTTCCTTCAGATATTGCAACGATACTTCTTGCTGTGGATGCCATGGTAGAGGTGATGACCGGTCCAAGATGCGAAAATATTTCATTGGAGGAGTTTCTGAATGGGCCTCCGTTGGATTTCAATAGTGTACTTCTCAGTGTTACAATTCCAAATTGGGAATCGGCTGGAAAAGTTTCTCAGCAAGACAATGCTGTAGTGCTTTTTGAAACCTATCGAGCTGCACCGAGACCCCTCGGAAATGCTCTGGCTTATCTAAATGCTGCTTTCTTGGCTCAAATTTCTCATTATGAAACTTCTGATGGAATCACAATCAATCACTGTCGGTTAGCTTTGGGTGCTTATGGGACTAAACATGCTATCCGAGCAAGAAGAGTTGAGGAATTTTTAACTGGGAAAGTGCCAAGTGTTGAAGTTTTATATGAAGCTACTAAATTACTAAGATCTACCATTCATCCCGAGGATGGCACTGCAAACTCTGCTTATAGGTCAAGCTTAGCTGTGGCATTTCTTTTCGAGTTCTTTAGTCCCTTCATTTGTGGAACGGCTGAAACTACAGATGGTTCAGATAAATATAAGTCTAAACTGTTTTTCAAGGCTTCCATAATAGGAGAGAATCAGGATCCGATTTGTCATGACAAAATTCCAACTCTACTGTCATCTGGGAAGCAGGTTATTAAGTTGAGCAAAGAATATTATCCAGTTGGAAAACCGATTACGAAATCTGGAGCAGCTCTCCATGCATCTGGTATGCACACTCGAATGTAACACAATTTCTTTTTTTTTTTTTTTTTTTTTTTGAGAGTTGACTGACTGCATTAAAGGAAGTAGAGGAGTAGGAACCCACATGAATTAACTTACATATGTCTTCATTTGTTGTTACAATCAGTAATCTTCAAGAATTGATTTATAGGCTTGGCTTTTTTCATTTCTTATCATATTTTTATTATTGTTTTCATTTGTTGTTAAAATCTCTAAATTGTTCAAATCCTGATCTTGAAAGCTGCAAAAAAACTGAACAATCCTGATTTTAAACTTCATGTCCCTACACACGGAATCTTATCTGTCAGCATTAGTTTACATTTAACGTTATGCTCACATCTGCACAAGCGTTTGTCTTTCTCAGTTTAATTGGAAAATTTGCTAGCCATGAACTTATTTTTTATATAACACAATTTCATATATATATATATATATATTTAATTGACAACATTTTCTACGGACCTGGGCTTGTTTCATTCACACTGATCATTCATGTAGGTGAGGCTGTGTATGTAGATGACATACCTTCACCGTATGCTTGCTTACATGGAGCATTTATTTATAGCACTGAACCTTTTGCACGAGTGAAGAGTATAAAGTTCGAGACGAAAGAACAACCAGAGGGTGTATTTGAAGTTATAACTTTTAGAGACATCCCTGAAGCTGGGGAGAATGTGGGAGCCAAGAACATTTTTGGTACTGAACCTTTGTTTGGTGATGCAATCACCCAGTGCGCTGGTCAGCGCCTTGCCCTTGTGGTAACTCTCCGCTTCAACAATATCATCTAGCCGTTTAGTGGCTTCTCTTCTATTGATTGTAAATTTACAGGCAAAGTACTTTCTTTCATTAGTGTCAGTTTAATTTGCTGATCAGAACAACTTATTATAGGTTGCAGATTCACAGAAACATGCAGACGTGGCTGCAAAGTTAGCGGTGGTTGATTATGGAGTGGAAGACCTAGAGCCACCCATTTTAACTGTTGAAGAGGCTGTAAGAAGGTCTAGTTTCTTTGACGTTCCTTCTTTCCTCAATCCGAAACAGGTTGGCGACATATCAAAAGGGATGGCTGAAGCTCATCACAAGATTATTTCTGCTGAGGTACTTAATCCTAACTTGATAATTTGAACTTTGATAAGTCTAGAAAATAGTATTGGACATGCTCATATTTTCTACTAATTCAGCTTTCTTTGAAGAGTCATTCTATAGCTTATTGATTCATGTATGCTTTCATTTTCTTTGACATTCAGCTCAAACTTGGTTCACAATACTATTTCTACATGGAGACACAAACTGCCCTTGCTGTACCAGATGAAGACAACTGCATGGTGGTATATAGTTCAATTCAGTGTCCCGAATATGCACACGATGTTATTGCAAAATGTTTGGGTGTACCCGGACATAATGTCCGTGTTATCACAAGAAGGGTTGGAGGTGGCTTTGGTGGAAAGTCCGTAAAAGCAATGGCGGTATGTATTTTGCCGCAATTTAAGATTAAAACTTACAACCACCATACTACAATTGTTTTTTAATCTTACTTGAAAGACAATTTTCCTATTGCATTTGCATTGATGAGTTTGTTAGGAACCTACCAAGTAGAACTCACCCTGGCAAAATCAGCTTGCAAGGGGAGGGGATCCAAGGGCTTATAAACCCGCTATTTATCTAATAAAATTTTTATGTGGGACATTCAATATCTAATAGAGTTAATCATTCTTTTTAGTGGAAAGGATTATCCAATTGCCTAATTATTCTATCTAAATAGATTCTATTGGATGCCAAATTTCTCATATTTGGTTTCATTGCTTTTGGGAGGAAGATAAATATGTGTTTTCTCCACGTTGTGTGCTAACTGGCAATAGTGAGAGAATTTGGAATCTTCATAATGTGTTCAAAGAAAAAGAAATCTTGAACCAAATTGATTGACTCAAGTATTATGAGTAGGTTGCTTAAATTTATATACCGTCTGTCAGTCAAAATCTTAATGTTCCTATGATTCTTAATCAGAGAGTAAGCTCTAAACCTTCTAGCTTTCTTATCCTCGTGTCATTCTCCTCCATTTCAAGGAGATCTATCCTTCCTATGCCCATCTCTTTTTTTGCGCTCCTTCTCTGTCACTCAACCGCTGCTTCTGCTCTACTTTGACTGTCAATATCTGAATTTATCAGGACATATAATTTGTTCTTTGCCGTGTATTACATATGAATACTCGTCTCTCACTCATTGATCTTTCTTCGAATTCTTTTTTGGACTGTTTGCAGTGGTGAATATCTCCTATGTAATTTCTTTTTTCCCTTTTCCCTTCAAAAAAGCCTTTACAATAACTTGTTGCTAATAGAATTATGTTACAATTTTAGAACAAATGTTTGATATCCGCTCTCCTGTAAGCCATCTCTCTCAATTGAATAGATACTCTATAAGTCAATCCCAAAGTACATCTTTTGTTGCTTGTTTGTTGATTCAGGTTGCAACAGCATGTGCACTAGCAGCGCATAAACTACATCGCCCTGTCAGGATGTATGTCGATCGCAAGACTGATATGGTAATGGCTGGTGGAAGACATCCCATGAAAATAACTTACAGTGTCGGATTCAAGTCAGATGGGAAGATTACAGCTTTACAACTAGAAATCTTGATCAATGCAGGAATGTCTGTAGATGTTAGTCCAATCATACCATCAAACATGATAGGGACACTTAAGAAGTATGATTGGGGTGCTCTCTCTTTTGACATAAAGTTATGCAAAACAAATCATACGAGTAAGTCTGCGATGCGAGCGCCTGGAGAAGTACAGGGGTCGTACATTGCTGAAGCTATAATTGAGCATGTCGCCTCTTTCCTTTCGATGGAAGTTGATGCTGTTAGATACAGAAATCTGCACACGTACGAAAGCCTCAGCTTTTTTTATGAGGATAGTGCCGGAGAAGCTCCAGAGTACACTTTGCCTTCAATATGGGATAAGTTGGCTGTGTCTTCTAGCTTTAACCAAAGGACTCAAGAGGTAAACGAATTTAATAAGTGTAATAGATGGCGGAAAAGAGGCATAGCAAGGTTACCGATTCTGCAACAAGTGACGCTGAGAGCGACTCCAGGGAGAGTAAGCATTCTATCGGATGGAACTGTGGCTGTTGAAGTAGGAGGTATCGAGCTGGGCCAGGGGCTTTGGACGAAGGTAAAACAGATGGCCGCTTTTGCTCTCAGCTCAATCAATTGCAATGGAACTGAACGTCTCTTGGATAAAGTACGGGTCATACAGGCTGATACATTGAGCATGATTCAAGGGGGATCAACTGCCGGGAGCACTACATCCGAGGCAAGCTGTGCAGCGGTCAGACTGTGTTGCAATATCCTGGTTGATAGATTATCTCCTCTTAAGGAAAGTTTGCAGAAGCAAATGGGATCTGTCACGTGGGAAACACTTATTGCTCAGGTATCCATTCAGGTTTTCCTGTTTATTTATCTCACAACGATCACAAGGTTTGAACAGATCGTCCTCCCAAATTTTGCAGGGACAAATCTTAATCATAGTACATTTTTTCAATACCCAGTCACTAGCACCCATTTTTTGGACCTTTTACCATGCAACATATTGGTTGAATTATATTTCATAACTCGTATTGTTGTCACCAAATTGGTTTTTTAAAATCCTCAAAAGGTCTTCATGTTGAACTGAATATGATGAATTAACATCAGGTTATCGTTTTCCATCTCTCATGCAGGGTTACATGCAATCTGTGAACTTATCAGCAAGTTCATATTATGATCCTGATTTTTCTTCTCTCCGATACATAAACTATGGCGCAGCAGTTAGTGAGGCTAGTCTTTTTTGGCAGACTGTGTTGCTTCAATGCAGCATTTTGCTTAATTCTTTTGATTAAAGCTATGGCTAGCCCATAAATGGGCGACTAGAATTATCTCATCACAGTAGTTTCTTAGCTGATTTTCGTACCAAATGCGTTTATCTCATCACAGGTAGAGGTAAATCTTCTGACTGGGGAAACCACAATTTTGCAAGTGGATATTATCTATGACTGCGGACAAAGTCTTAACCCTGCCGTGGATCTAGGACAGGTAAACCCGATATCTTGTATGCAATTTTCATAAACATGCGACATCTCCTCGGAATTCAGTTCTTAGTTGGATCAGGTCTTGTTTAAACTGTGTTGCTCTTTGCAGATCTCATAACAGATTTAGACCCTGAATGAACCTTTTGTTTTGTTCATTGCCAGTATGCATGATTGCCGTATTTAAACATAAGCTTGTTGGTTCTTGTAGATTGAAGGAGCCTTCGTACAAGGAATTGGGTTTTTCATGTTCGAAGAATACCTGACGAATTCGGATGGATTAGTAGTTTCTGAAGGTACATGGTCGTACAAGATTCCTACATTGGACACCATCCCTAAACAGTTCAATGTTGAAGTTATGAACAGTGGACGTCACAAAGATCGCGTTCTGTCCTCGAAAGGTATGTTGCTTGATAAAGTGAACTTCTTTAATGTTGTATACCTCCACAGTACAACTCTTGCTGAAAAATAGTTGCGAGAAGTTGTAGTTCAAAATGACAAAATGATTCTGGTTCTACTACGTTCAAATTGAAGAGGGGAAAAGAAATGTGTTGTCATATATTTTAAGAAAGATAAAAAAAGTACTCACAGGATCTCTATCGATTCACCTTCGATATGAGAGCTACGTGCACTTTTAGCTGCAGCAGAATTTCACTGTTGAAGAAGAAGACTACAACAGAATCGCACACCTCTTGCTTCTAGGGATGGTAAATAGGCTCTGAACACCCAACAATATAGATTAAATAGGGAAGGCTAAATGGTGTTATAGCTTTAGCATCAGAAACGGACACTTGGATGAGATTTTTCCTTGATAGTAGAATATTATATCTGGTATATCATGGTCAACAAGGTGAAACTGAAATATGTTATTGAACAGCTTCTGGTGAGCCTCCATTGCTTCTGGCAAGTTCCGTTCATTGCGCAACAAGGGCAGCCATCAAAGAAGCACGGAAACAGCTTCTTTCGTGGAGTGGCATAGATGAACCGAAATCGATTTTCCAATTGGATGTTCCTGCTACCATGCCAGTTGTGAAGGATCTTTGTGGGCTTGACATGGTGGAAAGGTACTTGGAATGGATTATAGGCAGAAAGTGAAGAGGTTCGGTTTTGATGCTCAAAAAAAGAGATAACGCAAACAAATCTTTACACACAATTCGTACCAGACAAGTCTTGAAAATCAAGTCTTTAATAAGATCAATATGATCATCAGTCGTGTTGATCTTTTTTCCCTTGTTTACATCTTACAGAGAAAAAACATGGGAAAATATATGTACCATAGCTAGGCATAGTGGTCATTCTTGTAAAATTGATATCCAAAACTACATTGGAATTGTCGTACGCATTACTGAAATAAGAAAAGGAACTCAGCTCAAGAGTCCTTTAACCTTCGAGTGTCTTTAAAAAATGCTCTGCCATGACCGCCTGCTATCAGGGCAGCCAGCCCAGTCGGCATCGGAGAATGCAAAGAAGGTGCTTATCGGTCCCGGACTGATGGTTAGACCAAGGCCAAGAGAACCCTTAAGATACAATTAAAAACATTTAAACATAACAACTGAACGTGATTATCTTGTTACTCATAAGATATTCATTCTGCTTTACTTTCTTTTCCTCTTTTATTACGTTGAATTGGCACAAAGGAATTGTAAAACTACCAGACCGCAACGGTGCATACTGAACTTGATGTACATGTACAATTTGCAATCTAAACTTTTAGGGACCGTTTGGGAGATAATAGGAAACGGTATTTTGGAGATATTTTGATTAGAGATGGGTTGAGTTTTTGGTAATGTACGTTTGGTTTTTTTTTTTTTTTTTTTTAATAAATAAATAAAACTTTTTGGAATGAAAAATTGTGTAAAATCTTAAAATATATTTGTAAAAAAAAAAATATATCAATATAGATCTTGTTTTGTTTCTCTTAAATTTCTATGTAATTTAATGGAAAAAAAATAATCTTATTTTTATTTCAAATGTAAAGTTATGGACTTTTAAAGTTTGAGTTTGTTATAAATATTGAAGAGGTGAATAATGAAAAGTGGTTTTGAATTGAAGAAAAAGACGAAGTTTTGAAAATGTGGTTTGGAATGCTTGCCCATGAGCCGTTAATTATGGAATTTACATCATAAACTTACAAATATGTAAAATTTTAATCCCTATATAGATAATGTTGTTATTTTTTTTTAATGAAAATTAACAACTGATTTGCACGTAAGTTGTTAATTAAGAACATAGAAGGTCTAACAGACAACACAACCAAATTCTTTCAAATCCAAAATTCAAGAATTGAAAGATGGAAGTTGATTTTGTTCTTGGAGGGCCAAAGGAGCCAAGGGTTCAGAAGAGAAAGCAAGTGTCTGAGGTCGGAAATGGCGATGAAAGGAAGCTCGCCGGATTGAACATGGCTCTTTATTATTCTAATCAACAATCTCTTCTAAAACTCTTATTAAAATCACATATCACAATATTGTATGCTTCTTCAGCTTCAGCTCCTTTTGTTTCTATTTGAGTTTGCAATATGCACAACTCCTTATAACATCTTCCCATACTTGCCTTGGAATCCTCATTGGTTGCGCCGGTCTCGTACATAGGCCTTGCAATTTTCTCACATTAAGACTTTCGACTTTCTCACTTAAAAAATTTAGTCCCTAAACATTTTTCTTGACAATAAAACTCCTGAACTTATAAATATTGGCTCTGTCGGCCCTTTTGCTCACGTCCATAAACTTTTAGATGGGATTTTTGCACGTGACAGCTCAAAAAATATATTTCTGGTCATTTTTATTTTATATCAATATGAATTTACTTAAAAATTTCAACCTAACTAAACTATAACTCAAACTTGAGCTCGTCCTTGGTAACTAAATATTTCTTACTCTTTTTATTTCTTATCTATTCATACACTAATTATAAAATTGAAAATTTTTTATACATCAAGTCATGTGTTAGTTTTTATAACATTGTTATTATAATTTTTTTGTCAAAAAAAAAACATTGTAATTATAATTTTAAAAAATATATACCTATAATAATTTAGTAAAAATTTAACAGTTTAGGTTTGCGATTTATAAAAAGGATTTTTTTTTAAATATTTTATGTAAAATTCTTCAATAATTAACAAGACATTTGTACATTAGGATTTGAATAGATAAGCAATTAGTAGCCTTTTGCTTTTATTATCAGATCAGATATTTGGGATAGTAAATGACCTTTTCTTAAGAAATTTTTTAACTTTTGTAAAATTAGCAAAATGATCGTTTTTGAAAAATATCAATCGATCAATCATTTATGGAACATAATTAATCAATGATTAATCAATATTAATTTGTAATGTTTACTGTTTAATAATAATCAATTACTGATTAATAATTATTTTTCTAAATAATTTGACTATTTATTTAAATACATGTTTAAAAATTTTCTATTTACTTAGTAAGTGTTTGGATCAACGGTTCCATTCAATCCAAACCTAAAAAATTCAATTCAGTTTTGTTTTAATCTAAAAAGTCAACTTTAATTTTACGTACGATTCATAGTTTTTGTAACTTAAACTTCAGAAGTCAATAACTTGCATATACAAGTCCAAATTGGAAGACCTTTTTTTTAATTGTATAGAATTTTGAGACAAACAAAGTAAGCTCTATAGTGTTTTTTTTTTTTTTTTCCTGAACGCATTTCAAGTTTTTAAACTTTTTAGTTTTGACAGTTCAAATATCTCACCAAACGCACATTCAATTCAACTCAATTCTAATAAAAAAATTTTAGTTTCAACATGTGCATCAAACACATGCTTAATTTTTTGTTTTAATTTGTTTTTATTATTACCATTGAAAACGACATAAGAAAAAAGAAAAAGAATAAGTAATTGGTCCAAATAGTCTCGAAACTTTTTAAAAGTTGATGATTTAGTCTATATTTTATTTTATTTTTGGGTTGAGAAGACCCTGAACTCTTAAATGTTGACCACTATAGTCCTTTCCGTTCAAAACTGTTAAGTTTTTAACAGAATGAGTCATATGATCCATCATATGAGCTCAATTAATCATGAAAAGATGAAAATTCCCTTATTCACACTACTAAGTGACATTAATTAAAAAAAAAAAAAACCCCTCTCTCTCCCACATAGCCATGGTGAACTCCCCCTCTCGACAGCCATGGAGAACCCCCCCCCCCCCCCCCCCCCGCAACCAAACCCCAATCCTGGCCCCCCCTCAAAATCGCGATCTAGGTCACATCCATACCCCCCCCAACTGAATCCCCCCCCCCCAACCAAACGTTGATCCGGCTTTGCCCACCTCCCTGCCAAACACGAAATCCAAAGCCCCCAACAATCCACCGATTTGAAAAACGAAGAGAGAGAGAGAGAAGAGATAAATTTTAGTTTTTTATGATTTTTTTATTTTTTTAAATTAATTATTATTATATTACTAAAATACATTTTTAAATTAGATTACATATATTGCACGGAAAAAACTACGGTGGCCAACATTTTAAAAGTTCAAGGTCTTATCCGTAAAAAATAAAAACAAAATAGAGATCAAACCATCACTTTTTAAAAAGTTTAGAAACTATTTAAATCAATTACTTGAAAATAATATGTAGCCAATGCAAAATTCTCACCAAATGACATTTTGTTGTGGAAAAATTATGAAAAAGATAGTTGTAGATGGATCGTAAAGTAGAGAACGAGTTTGAGACCCGTGTTACGCTTGAGAATGCAGGGGAAAAAATAAAAAGAATCATTAAATATTATACAATAAAGTAGTTAGTTAAGATAAATAATATAATTATGATGAGTATATTTTTTTAGCATTAATTATTACAATATTATAATATTTACATTCAAGTTTATATTAAAGTGTTGGGTTTATATATATAGACAAACATGTATAGATATATGTTTATAAACAAAGTTGTTGCAAACGAAACATTTTCTGTTGAAAATGCCATCAATTGTGTTTAAGTTTTTTCCCCTTCTCTTCTGATCTGTTATGAGAAAAAAATTAATTATTTTATGTTTATAAATAAAATTGAAATTAGTATAATTATATGATATGATATGTAATTATATATAAAAGATAATTATACCTTGATTCTTTACGTTTTCTGGATGGGTCAACGGAAGATGTTTCAATTTCTATTGAGGGGGGATGTTGTTGAGGGTTGAAATAATAATGAGTATAATTATATAATTGTTTATAATTTATGTTTATATATTTGTAGTAAACAAATATAAAAATTTTGAAATAAATTATGAATAGTAACGTATATTGATTGAATGTCCTCTGTTATAGGTTTGGTGATGAAAAGTTATTTTTTTAGACCTTTTTTTTTTTTTTTTTTTTGTTTCTGGTGCAGAAATATCTTTTAGGGATTCGGTTGGTGGTGCAGGTAATAACAATTGTGATTCATCGTCATAAAAAGTTTTAACAACCGTTGTATCAATATATGCACCTCTTGGACGAAATTGAATTGAAAATATTTTTGAGATGCCTTTGAGTTGATTGAGGAGAGGCGGAATGATGTTTGGATCGGTATATCCATCTTGAATTGTTAGTATGGAGCAAGGTTTATTTACCAGTGATTGTACTGTTTTTCCAAGCATAACAATATTTATGCCTCCAATACTGTCCTCGATTTGAGCATTAATTTTGTACCTGTTATAAATAATTAAAATTTCATAAATTTTTTTATTGTTTAGGAGTTATGTATTAATTTTTTATAATAAAAGTGAAGAATATTATCAACTAATTGGTATTGTCGTTAAATATGCATGAGTGTCGCACCACCATAAAGTCCCTGATTGTTTAACACATCTACAGTAGTGTGGACAGGCATTGTAAAACCAACCTTGCCGTGCATCAATTTCGGTGATTGTTGCCTTTGTAGTAAATTTTTTGTCTTGTTATTTGGAGAGAAAAAATTTTATTAAATTATATATTATAATTAGAAAGCAATAAATAAATATTTACCTGATTTTGGTATGGATCCAAGGCTCGAAGTTCTGCTACCATTAGTCTATTCATCGTCTTTTCTCTTCTAATGTTATTGGTTTTTGTATCGATGGAGCAATAAAGTCTATTTCTTGAATAGAATGACTAATAAGATATTAAATAATGTTAATTTTTTAAGAGAATTGTAAAATGTATAAATAAGTGTAATATTTTTGTAATAAATATTTATAATATATATTTTTTTATTTTTTTTATTCAGCGATGTTAATTTCGTAATAGAATGATGTTTCAGAAGTGCTTGCTATATAAAGTCCATATGTATATTTATATTTATTAAAATTAATAATTAAAAATGTTTTATTATTATTTGGGATAAATTTGTATTTACTAATATATATTATATTTAAACTTACTGAGATATTGTTTAGCTGTCATGGCTGTAAAGGCGATTACAATTAGTTCGGACATTTTTTGAATTGCATTTTCATCAAAATTCTCGCTAATTTCTCCCAAAAGAGTTATATTTAGTAACTCTTCTCTGCAAAATATAATAAATTTAAATAAATGAATTATTAGGAAATAAATTTTCATTAAAAAGAAATATATTTGTAATGATATATAATTTATAATTACCTAATATTTTGAATTATTAGATTTCGTCTTTTAACTAATTTATTCCCTATATTGGATTCCTCGATACCTTCCATAGATATGAGACGACCAATAACATCTGGTATAAAATTATAAATACAAAATTACTAAATATTGATATTAATATTATATATTAATATTTTTTTGTTAATAAAAATATAAATATTTTATAGTATTTATTTGAAAGAAAGTCGTTGATATCAACTCTTGATGTTAATTGGTCATATTCGACAAAATTAAATTTGTACTGAGATATCTCGGGAATATCTTCTTCAACTTCCTTGAAAATTGTTGATCGTCCAAACTGTAGCATTGCTCTATGTTGAACAATCTTGTATCTTTGTTTATTGTTCGTAATAAAGAAATTGTTGATTTCATATATATTGCCTACTTGTATTTTGTTTGTTATGAAATCAGTGTCTTTTGGACGAATAAATCCATATATTGCTTCATTCTAAAAAAAAAAACATATATTAATTTAATATGATATATATAATAATAATATGAAGTTTTTATTATTAATAAATATAATTTTGATAAAAAATAAATTTAATTACCTGTTCATCTACTAATAAGCAATCAACGTTTATTAGACGTCCGGTATTGTAATCTGTGTTTCTCCATAAGCGACAAACTCGAGCACAGATGATATCATATATTTCGCCTGCTTTTCGTATTCGTAGTGAATTGAACATTTTCCATAAATAATAAAAACAGATAAATATATCGTTATGAATTTTTGAATTGAATTTAATATTTAAAAATTATAATAAATATTTGATAATATAATTATTAAATGGAAATTAATATATGTTAAAAATTTATTTTCTTTCATTGATTATTAATTTTCATTAATTTTATGTAATATCTCTTTATAAACAATATTTTTAATATGATTTGAATATTTGTTAATTGAATCATGTATTAAAATATGTAAACCTCTTGGTGATGTTACTCTTGATAATGCAACATATAATTGTCCATGACTAAAAATTTCATTTTCTAAATAAAGTCCCATTTTATTTAATGATTGACTTTGACTTTTATTTATTGTCATAGCATAACATATTTTTAAAGGGAATTGTCATCTTTTTAATATAAAAGAATAGTTAGATTCATTTATTGTCATTTCTATTATTGATATATAAACTTTTTCATTTATATCATTAGAATTAATAATATTCAACAATTCTATTTGTTAATTGTGTTATAATAAGTCTTGTACTATTACATAATCTCATTGATTGGTTAAGATTTCTAATTAACATTACTGGAATTCCAATTTTTAATTTTAATTCATGCGGAGGTAATCCATTAAAATTAAATGTGTGTAATAATTTTGTAGGATATAAAAGATTTAGTTCGTCAAGATTTCCAGATGATGAAAGAATAGTATCATAACTATAACAAATTTTTGTTTCTGTTGGTACTAAACTTAATAAATATTTATTTATTTCATTAGTTGTTTTATTTTTAGGTGTAACAACTGCTCGTTGTTTTAAATAATCAATATTATTAAAATTATTATTAAAATTTTTATATATTGTAGTAGAAATGTGTTTAATAGAATTTGTATTATATGGTATTATATATTTTTCTGGTATTTTAATCCAGGTATCATATTTATTTTCTGTATTTTTTATTCTACCTGCTGTTCCATTATCGATATTTAAAATTCATTTGCAAAAGTTATTAATTTCTATTTGTTCATTAGTATTGGAATTATATTTTTTTAATTACATATTTTCTGTTAAGGTTAGTATACGAAAATGTGGCCAAATGTAAGAATTATTTATAGTTACATTAATTATATTTTCTTTTGTTCCATTTGGAATAATTGTTAATATTTGTCTAAAATCGCCACCTAATATAACTGTTATTCCTCCAAAAGAACGATTGAAGTCATTTTTTAAATCTTGTAATGTTTTATCTAAAGCTTCGAAACAATATTTATTTGTCATAGGTACTTCATCCCATAATATTAATGTTGTTTTTTCAATTAATTCTGCTAGTTGAGTACATTTTTTGATTTGACAGGTTGAAAAATTGTCAATTGAAAGGGGTATACGAAATCTTGAATGTGCTGTTTGACCTTTTGGTAATAATAATGATGCTATACCTGATGATGCTACAACTAATACAATTTCACCATTTGATCTAATTTTAGTAATAATAGCATTGCATAAATATGTTTTTCCTATACCACCATAATCATATATGAAAAATAAATTATCTTGTTTTCTTTCAATTGCTTTTAAAATTTGATTATTAATATAGTGTTGTTCTTGATTTAAATTTTGTACTAAGTTAAAAATTTTTTCTTTTAATTTATATTTGTCATAATTAATTTCTTCTCTTAGAAGATTATTATTTAAATATTCAATTAATGATCCAGTTGGAAGTAGAAGATTATAATGTGATAAAGAAGATGAATTTAAATTTAATAATTTTTTTAATTCATATAATACAAAATTATATAATTCATTTTCTGAATTTTGAAAATTTGGGTTATTAAATAAGCTTTTTACTTTGTATAAAATATTATCGCACATTAATTTCCAATGTTTTTCTAAAAATTTTATGAGATCAGAAATATTACAAAATAATAGTATTGTAATAAAAAGTTGACGAATTTGTGTAGATATTGACTAAAATGATGCTTCTTCTATTGATTCATTCCATTTTTTATCATCTCCTAATAAACCTAATGCACGACAGGCTGTTTGATTTGTGAGATAAATAATATTATTTACTGTTCAAAGCGATTCATAACTTGTTGATTCTTTTTGATGATTTAATAAAAATTTTAAATAGTATAATTCATCAGAACTTGGATGAATATAAAATGTTCGTCTAATAGCATGTCCACTTTGTCGATGAGTCCATAATTTATCTTTATCTTTATTATTCCAAACAAATTTTGTTGGAAATTCTACATAAGTAAGTTGTTGAGCATCTTGATCTGTTTTATTTATCTCCATCCATAATGTTAATGTTGTTTTTTCAATTCATGGTTGTCGTATTATATTGTGTAATTGTTGATTTTTATGAAATGTAATATTTTGCATATTTGATAAATGAATAGAAAGACATTGAATAGCTGGGTTTTTGTAATGTATTGAATATTCAAATATTTTCCAAATAGCTTTATAAGGTGTAATATATCGACAATTTAGATAAGCTTTTATTTCATCAACTTCTTTATAATTTATTGTTTGATTATTTTCAGTAATAATGTTATCTTCAATAACAGCTCTTATTCTATATGGATTTTTTTATCAAGTATTTAAATAAATATTTAATAAGCATAAATTGAGAACATATTTCAACATTAACATGTGCAGAATATTTTAAGCACAAAGTTCGATTATATGGTATAACATATCTGTTATCAAGTTTTATTCCTTCTTTAATAACATTAAAATTTGTATCTTTTCGACGATAATTTACAAAATTATTTTCTTCTATAGTTGCCTCATTTTTTATTTATTTGGAAATTTTTTTTGAACATTTTGAATTTTTCATACATGGTGAACATGTTTTTGTATATCCACATGGTCCATGTATCATATATTCAGTAATAATTTTATGTCCTAAAGGATCAGTTATTGAGTTTGAAATTTCTGCAGAAATAATTTAATTTATTTGTAATGGATCATGGTATTTATATTCAGGATATAACCAAAATAACATAGACAATAAGGTAAACCTCGTTTTTGAAATTCGACTACATATAAATTTGACCCAAAAAAAAAAACAATATTAGCAATTTAATTTTTTTAGATAAATAATAATAATAATAATATATTTATTTATTTATTATATAAAATAAATTTACTAACCTGTTATTATTGGTCCAAAAATTAGTCCTAATTTTATTGTTTGTAATAAATTGTAACGACCCGACTTTTCGGACCGTTAACAAACTTACTTAAGTCTTAACACTTATTTAAATTCGGTTCTAAAAAAATACTTAAATTTTTTTTTTAAAATCATATTCATACTATAAAAATTAGAATTATTAATATTTTTATATGTGGAAATTAAAAACCACTAGTAAATAATTATCTTATTTAAATTCATGTTTAAATAATATTTAAAAAGCTATAACTTCATGTTGATTAAAGCAAAAGAGTTAAAGGTCTTTTTCTCATAGAGTACTCATACTAATTTAGTAATATCAAAACATTGGGACATAACTATAATTATGGTCGTTACAAAATAAATTACGAAGTCTAAATGCGGAAATTAATTTCGTGGTGGTATCCCACTCCCTTCCTTCACCGCCTCCGCATAACTTCGCCTGTCCATAAGAACATCTAAGTAATAGGCTGCTTACCCGCGTTACCTACAGCACAAACACACACGTATGTGCTTTCGCTCAGCAAGTACAAACAATATCTCACAAAACATTTTCATAAGTCATATCATCACATGTAATTATCAAGAATGTTCAAAATGCATGAAATCATGTGTGTTCAATTATGCTTCATTATATACATATCTTGTCTACTTAATGGCCCCTATGTCGTACCCATATGCACGCAACCAATGGGGAGTCAGAGGAGCGACCCTCTAACAACCTCCAAGGTCATATCTTATAACTTCGTTCTTATTATATCCTCTCACTAGTTGGAGGTTGGTACGACACTTAATCCTATCTTTCATTAGCCTCATTCTTATTATTTGTGACAATGTGTATATTTACATGTCACTATGCATCTATCATTACGGCATACATATCTGAGAGGCATGTAAGTCATATCAGTGCAAGAGAATTTATGCAAATCAAATACTTAGTCAAAGCAATACGTATAATTTATAGACTCATCACATTATCCAGTCAAATCATCGCAACCGTAGAGCATCATCAAAAAAAACATTTTGTTTCATGCTGTAGGTGAGGTTTGTACTTACTTGTCTTATGTGCTTAACTTCGGGAGTTGTATCTCCTATTATGCGGATTTGAGAAATTGTCCTGATTTAACAATATCTCATTATTAGATAAAATCATGGTTATATTACTTTATTCAATTATTCAATTATTTTATAAACTATAGCGAATTTAATTTACTTATATCATAACTAACCTCAATAATTAATTTCTATTAATTATTAAGTGTTAAAATAATTTTCTATTATTATTTAATTAATTTAATTTAATTAATTGTTTTTATTAATTAATTAATCAATTGACTAATTAATCGATTAACTACTTAATTAAGTAATAGTTAATTATTTCTTTATTTAATTGAGTAATTATAATTAAATTACATAATTTTAGTTGACTTAATAATAATTAAATTGTTAATAATTTAATTATATTACTTAAATATTCTTTCTCATATAATAATTAATGATTATTAATTTGATTAATCTAATAATTAATGTTTGATTTATCTCTAGTTAATCATCCCTAATTATTTTGATGATTATATCAATGATTAATTATTAATAATTAATTAATTTATAATAAATCATGTAATATAATTATGTAATTAATTAACATAAATATCTTGATTATCATATGTTAACTCTTATAATTAATTAATTAATTAATAATCAGTTAATTAATTAATTCCTTTATTAAGTTACAATTGGTTATGAATTAATTAATTAATTAACTAAGAAATTAATTAATAAATCAATTAAGGTGATAAGGAGTCACCTAAGGGTATACCTCTATTTTACTATTGGGCTAGTCCAATTCCTTGAGTTATGTCCATTTAGTTGGGCTAAGGTAATCTCATGGGATAGGCCTAGTAACCCTCTAGTGTACTTTAGTTTAGCCCATTAAAACTTATGATTTAATTTATGAAATTAGGATTTTTCACATTATTTGTTCACACACTTAAAATCAATTCATTTCATAACTAATTATATTCATATGTTATGATTTACTTTTATGTCACCTTTTAATGTTTAAATCATTTTATCGGTGTAGGATTTTAACTTACCGGATTTATTTAGAATTGAGTATAATTCCGTTTTGGACACTTGATAACTTGTTGGAAAGCTTGAAACATCTAATTTCTGTCTTTATAATTTGTTTCCTCAGATTCCAAGCATTTCAAAAATTAATGTGGACGTTTTCTTAAGTGTCTTATGGTAAAATCTCGGATTTCCAGATTTCAATACAATCTTTAAGGATTTATTAAAATTCATATACATAACCGTTTTAAACACATGATATCTCATTTTGAAGCTTAAGATGTCTACTTTACAGTGGTAAAGTTATTTCTTTTAGTACTTGAGCATTTCATACCATAAACTTAGGTTTTGTCACTGTTGGTCCCACGTTTGCACCACCAGTCCAGATTCATGCATAAGATTTGAAAATCCATAACAATTTACTTACAAGTCCAAATAAGACAAAAGATATGTCATTGGAAAGATTATAATGTCTATTTTATATGGTAAAAACAGTTTTATAAAAGGTCATGGTTTGCTAAGTCAAAATCAACAAAACCCGTAGCTAGTACCGGGTTCCAGCAAGGTTTTTTGATTCGTAGGCCAAAATTGTAAAATTCACCAAAAATTGTAAATTTATCCATTCAAGGTGTATGATACCTTGTTAGAAAGCTTAAAGAATCTAGTTTTTAGTTCTCCAACTTATGAACCAAAATTTCGAGTCTAAATGGTTCGGAGTATAAAAAAAACCGTGGCTGGTCAGTGGCTCGGAGGTTCATTTCTTCCCTAGTTTTTTGTCACAACTTCAAATACACATAACTTTATACATATAAAAGCAAATCAAGTGATTCCAAAGCCTAAAATGAAGCTTATCCTCTGTAGAATCTTAATATATAATTTATTTTTCATACCAAAGCTTCTAATGCATGCTATATCACCACAACAACTACGACCTTCAACAAAGTTCACAAATCTTACCGAAATGCTCCGGGGATCCTTCAAGATCTCGAACCTCCCGAGTTCTTCTCAATACTTTTTCCTAGGTAAGAAAAATCTAATATTAAGATCATAACTAAACATCATATTTTTTTTTCTCCAAAAATAACTAAAACCCGAATAGCACCACTAGGTTACCTCTAGTAAAACGTCCTCTAACTCCGTCTTGCACTTCTTCGATCTTGGTGTTGGGGTTCCTTAGACCTTGAAAATGGATGGAGGAGGTGCTTGAGGAGTGTTGGAGATGGAGAGTAGTGTTGGTGGTTCTTGGTTTTGTTTAGAGCTTGGTTTGTGTGAGAAAGAAAATGGGGTGTTAGGGGTTTGTGCTTAGCCAACTTTGGCCTTGAGAGAGTTGTCTTTTGGGAGATGAAATTTGAAAAATATTGGCTGAATCAGCCCCTTCAATGGCCGGCTGTTTTGGGAGAGATTTTGGGTGAAATTTGGTTCAAAAAGTTGAGATGAAAGGTCACTTTCACTTGCCTCCTCTCTAGGTCAAATTGCCAAAAGAAACCATGCCATTTCTTACTTGTGGTTGCATGCATGCACCACTTTCCTCATTTCTCTTTTGTTCACATTTTTTCCTTGTTTCTTGAACCAACAAAACCGACCCCCCCCCATTGCTTCCTTCTTTTTTTTTTTTCTTTCTTTCAATATCCACCCTTGATCCAAAGTTATCATCCTTATTCTCACCCATTGGATCTTCCATCACACCAATCCTTAATCTAAGTTCTCATTGGTCACTTATCATCTAAGGTTTGGCCATTGATTTGCCTAGGATTCTCTAGCATCAAATCTACACCATTGATTTCAAATCAAGCACAATTCTTGATTAATCTCACACCTTTGGATTTCCTAAGAGTAAATACTAATAATTCATTTTCTATTCATGTGACACATTAATTCCCAATCATGCTCTCAAAGCTTGACTATTAATATGATCAAAATAAATACTAAGATCATTAAATCGATCTACTAATAAAATCGGGGTCCTTCCGAAAAATTATCGCTATATCTCTAATACGACATAACTTATTTTTTTCGTATAAATTTTTATGTCGTTCGTCACACGTTTTATGTATTTAAAAATTTTCATTTAAATAGAAAAACTCAACATTGTTAAATCATCGACATCATCACACCGATGATACATATATTATCAGTCATGATCTTGAAATTTGATATTCATCAAAATAATTCATTAAAAGCATATTAATGAAGAAAATCCATAATAATAATTTGTTAATTAAGCTTATGAATTTCTAGGGCATCACATAAATGATCTAATTTAATTTTAAATATTCTACTTATAATATCTGATCTATTTTCAGGTTTTTGTCCCGGAATTATTGATAAATTTTTTTTAATTTCTGGCAATTTAGGATTACATGTAAATGTTAGAAATATATCAGGATTTCTATAATGTCTACAAATTACCATTGTATCTTGATAATTTTGAATCATATATCTTGGATTTCCTGTATAAGATGATGGTAAAATAATTCTTTTTCTAATTACTTGTGCATCTGTATCACATCTAATTATAGCATCTTGAATACCTTTATAAATTTCAGATCTTAAATTGTTTTGATTATGTTTAATATAATCAAGACGATCTTTTTCAATAGAAGCATAAATATCTACAATATATTGTTGAAAAAGTCGACCAGATCTAAATAATGTATTTCCTTGTTGTATTCGTTGGTGAAGTTGAAAAGTATAAAATAATCTCATTAATATTTGATGTCTACATGGTTGTTGACCCACAAAATTTAGATTCCAACTTATATCAATTCTATATCCATATTTTTCATAAGGAAATAATAATGGATATTATAATGCTATATAAGATGAATGAAGTTTATTGATTTTTTGTAATTCTCCAGTTTGATTCTGAATAATAATATCTCTTCCATTTTCACATTCACTAATATCTCCAACAATTAAAGCACCTATATCTGTTGAAGTTGGAAGATCATATTGTGTACTATCTACTTGTCGGTCTTCCTAATAATCTTAATTTCAGTGCTGATATCTGATTATTTTTATAAGTTTCTCTGATAGTTCTAAAAAGTTGCACTAATCTATTTGTTTCATCTAACATTGTAATTAATTTTTTAACTATTATCTCATTTAAATTATCAGCATTTGGAATTGTAGCTATTCTTTTTTGAATTTTATTTTCTGTATCATTAATATATAATTGTGCAAATCTTGGGGGATTATTATCAATCAGAAGTAAAGATATAATTAAATGATGTATTTGTCCAGAAAATTTAAAAATATATGCTTTTAATGAATTATTAATATCTGATTGAGTATTTGCTTCAAACGAAGTAAAAGCAAACATAAAATTATAAATTCTAATATTTTTTCTAAAATTTGTACTTAAAAGTCCTCCATAATAATTTAATAAATCATCTAAAATTCGTGGTGTTTTTTTTATTTAAAGGTAAGTTAATTTTTCCATTTTGACAACATAAAAAATTTTTTGGTGGATTTGTACGTCGTATTTGTTCATTTTTCCAAAATAATGCTCCTCAATGTTGACATATACAATTAGAATCTCCAATATCTATATATTCATCATTTGGATCTGAAAAAAAAATATATCATGTTAAAAAATTAAAAAGAAATAAAATTTAAAAATATTATAAAATTTTTTAATTCAAAATAATAATTATATAAAAAAATAAAAAAAATTTAAGATAAAGAAATTGCTTTTTTCAAATGACGACAAATTATAACTTTTACAAAATATATTTATTGTTTCTTCCTTTGCTGTTTCTACATTTGATTCTTCAAATTGATTGTTTGAAAAATATACATTTTTTGATGTTGATGCTTTATTATTATTGATATAACTTGAAATCTTTTGACATTTTAATTCTCTTAAATAATCAGCATCTTTGTCAACAAATTTTTCCATCTCCTGTCAAAAAAAAAATTTTTTTTTCCAAAACAAAGAGACAATCATATAAAATATTGTTAGAAGGAAAAAATGATAGATGCAAATATAAGAGAAAAAAATTTCTAATTAGACAATTTGTTTAAAAAAAAAAAAGGTTAGATAATTAAAAAATTATAATGCAAATTATTAAAATAAAATATTAACTATAAAATTTTTTTGCATTCTAACAAATTAAAATAATATATTCTTATGAAAAAACTATTAATAATAAATAAAAGTAAAAATATTAAAAATTTAAAATACAAAAAATTTTCATCAGTTAAATTGATAAAATTATCAAAAAAGTAAATTTAATTTAAATATTTTTAAATTTAAAGAATAATTGAGGGGACGGGAAAAGCAATGATTCCGAAGAAAGAAATTGAGGTTTTCAATGCTTCTTTACGCTCAATAACATAAATAATAATTTATTTAGAAATATAAATTTATATTTCTTTTAACTTATTATAATTTTATATAACTTTTTTAGTTTCAAATTTATATAAACTATTATACATATAAAAATTGTATTTTTTAGAAATTTAACTAACTGAACAAAATGTATTTTTCTTTTTTTATAATATAAATTTTTTTCTTTATTTTTGTTGTAAATTTATAAAATTTTTATAATTACAAACTTTAATAAATTATTTTGTATTTTTCTGATTTTTAGTTGTTTTTTATTTTTAGTACTATGACTTAATTGTATTAATATGATATTTTTTCTTAATTAAATTTTTTTGGACAAAATATTTTAATAGTTTAGTAAATTGATTTATTTTTTTAAGAACTATAAGTTAAAGTTAATTGTATTAATTTTGTTTTTGTTTTTCATGATAATCTTTTTTGTCAACATTTTATTATTTTTGTTTATGATTTAAAATATTGGGTGAATAAAATTTGATAATTTTATTTTTCAGTTTAATAGTCAATTATTCATAGGCATATAGTTCTTAACTTTTTTATATACTTATCTTTTTTTTGCTGTTACTAATATTTGAAACAATTTTAGTTTTTTTATATAATTATGAAATTGTCAATCTAAACAATTTCTCAAAACTATCTAAGAAATTTGATAAATCTTCTAAGGTAAAAATTTATTGTCCTACTACAATATAACATAGTATAAAAAAGTAAATCATACAATAAAAATTACAGAAATTACAAAATACAAAAAAATGAAGTATACATTAAAAATTACAAACATTTGTAACTATAAAGACATTTATACAGATAAATTCTCCTATTAACTCTAAATAATTTACAATCTAAAAAAAAAAAAAAAAAAGAAAAGACCCGCTCGGCTAATAAAAATGGTGGAAAAAAGTTGTGTCAAATTAGTTAAAAAAAATAATGAACAAAAATAATAATAACATGACAAGATAATAGAAAGGATAAATGAACATTCAGAATGCAGAATCAATACAAAATCAATATATAAACACTAATGTAAATAAATAATTCAATATATTCATATTATAGAAAATATTAAAATAGTCTATGGATACTGTTTTCTGGAAAAATAGAAGAAAATTAAGATTTATTCCACTAAGCTCAAATCTCATATATCATAAGATTATTTATAAAGAATAACTAAAATGTTATTGAACCTTGTCTTCAATAGCTACCAGGTGAGATATTTGTGAATATCTATACTATGAAAAAAATTAATAAGCAGAAAAGGAAGATAACATAAAAAATATATATATATAGTAAGAAAACACCAAGTAGTAAAAATAGTAAGAGATAGAAGAATCGGTAAAGACAGAAAAGAAAACCGAAAATTGAACTCTGGAAAACAAAAATAAAAAGAATAAGAGGAGACAAAAAAATAGTTACAGTACAAAACTACAAATGTAGAAAAAATAAGAAAATACTAAAAACTAAAGAAACTAAGTGAAACAGTAATATATTCAATATGATTTTGTTATCAGAAAAAGATAGAGATTATATTTCCCAAATATTCACAGCAACAATGAAAACTATCAAATAACATATAACAGTTATTCAACATACACTTTGAATAATATTAAATTCAGCAACATATACCAAATTAAGTAATATATTTGGTATATGGATTATATTATACATAAATGGAGATCATCATAGCATGTTATGATTTGTGGTCGAAAATTTTGTAAAAAAACATTTAAAGTATCAACAAAAGAAAAGAAAGACTGAAAAGGGATGGAAAAAAAAAAAAAAACCAAACATTCATCACAACTACAATAACATTCACAGCAGTTAAAAAAATAGTAAATCATATAATATAATCATCTAACTTATAATAAGAATAATAATAAAAAAAAATACTACAAAAAACTAAGATTAATTTTATAGTCAGAAACGGGAGGAGAAGGGGAGAGGCAGAAATGGAGGATAAAAAAAAAAAAAAAACTAAATACAATAACAAAAGTATTTCTCCTATAGTATCATTATAATATCAATAACAATAATTATAAAACAGATAATACTAATATAATAAAGGAAGAATAAATTCCAAGTAAGAGACATGAATATGAATAGTACCTGATTAAAAATAGTAGTTTTACATAGAAATAAAGATGTCAAGATGATTAATTTTCAAGAAAGAGCAGAGCAGATGATTTCAAGTAACAATTAAAGAAGGTTTAAAGAAGAGCAATTAAAAAGCTATTAGAGAGAGAGAAATGGTAACATATGGGAATGAACTAATAAATAAGCAGAAACGTATTTATAAGAGGAAATACAGTAAAAAATTTATTTCCAAAAAGTTTCATAGAAAATGTTAGTCAAAAAGAGAAACAATAAATTTTCCATAGATATAAAGACAAAAATACATTAACTCACAATAAATCACAAAAATAACGAAAATTCAAAATATTAATGACAGATTTAAAGATATAAAAAATCTGAGTTAATTAATTATTAGTCTGTAAATAACAAACATAAAACAAATAGCAACATTCCAAGCAAAGCAAATTGATAGAGAAGCATTAAATGCTCATGACAGATCAGCAAAAACAGAAGATAACATCAAAAGTTAGAAACTATATGAATAGTCTAAAAAATTGAGTAATCAGAAAATCTAACAATCCATTCAATTTTAACTAAATCATAAAATTGAAACATCAAATATGAGAGAAAATCAGAAACGGCAAAAAATTTGCATGCAAAATCAACAGACTATTAGCCAAGGGGAAAACTGACAAAAACTAAAGAATTACAAAAATTATAGAAACAAAATCTTCAATCTCTTGCTCCATATTCCCAAGCAGCCATGTCCATAACATTGTCGATGCAATCTTCACAAAAAAATAACAGAAATGAAAAACTCCAAATTAAGTAGTATATGAGAAAAAAAAAATAACAACAAAAAAAAATACAACAAAAACAAAAACATATCTAAATTTTTTATTTGACTCCTTACATTTAATTGTATAGGAAAAAAAAGGTCGAAAAAAATAATAAAAATCAAAACTTAAACTTGTAAAAGAAGAACTAAACAAAAAAAAAAAAACATAATTATACAAAACCTAAATCAGTGATAAAAAAAACAATACCAAGAATGAAAATTAAGAGGGAAAAAATTTAGCATTTGGATGAGGAAAGAAGAAAAATGAAGAATTGACAGAAACATAAAATGCTAAACTTTAAAATAAAAAATGCATGAACAATAGACGACGGGAAAATATTACACAACTAAAAAATACCCAAAAAAAGCCCAAAATGAAAACCTAGAATTTAAGAAAAATTATTCACAGCCGGACATAAAAAAAATTTCCATCAACAGTAGAACAACAAACTGAAAAATATAAAAAAATCAAGAAGAAGGTGGAGAATGTAATCTAGGGTTTAAAAAAATATAATCATATTCCGGCCAAAAAAAAAATCCAATCAACATTATATGCACATACTGCAAAATGATGAAAGATTAAGAAAGCAATAAGAGGAAGAGAGGAAAAAGAAAATGGAAAATAAGATATGAAAAACCGAGAATCCAAAAAAAAAAATTACCAATCAACATTAGATACACATGCTCAAAAACGATGAAATATCAATAGAGGAGAGAGGAGAAGGGACAAAAATAAGAAATCAGAAAAAAAAAATACAGAACTGAAAATCCAAAAAAAAAAAAAACCGAAAACAACAAATAGAGAAGAAACAAAAACACAAAAAATATAAAAAAAACATACAATCAAAAATGAAAGGAGACCGACCGACAAAGCAAGAGGAAGCAAAAATGGGGTTTGGACACCAAAAACCCAAAAACTTAGAAGAAAGAAAGAGAAGAACAGAGAGAGCAACCAAGATAGAGAAAAAAAAAAAACAAACAAAAATTAAGAGAGAATGGACCAAATGAGAGGCAAACGACGACTAAACCACGAAAACCCAAAAAAACTCAAAAATCAAAATCTAGGATTTAAAAAAATTTAATCATATTCCGGGCAAAAAAAAATTTGCGATCAACATTACATGCAAATACTGGAAAATGATGAAAGATTAAGAGAGAAATAAGAGGAAGAGAGAAAGAAAAAATCGGAAAATAACATATGAAAAACCGAAAATCCAAAAAAAAAAAAAAATTTACCGATCAACATTAATACACATGCTCAAAAATAATGAAAGATCAACAAAGAAGGGAGGGGAAGGAACAAAAAGAAGAAATCCGGAAAAAAAAAAATTCAGAACAGAAAATCCAAAAAAAAAAAAAAAACCGAAAACAACAAATAGAGAACAAACAAAAACACAAAAAACATGAAAAACATACAACCAAAATTAGAGGAGACCGGCGGACAAAGCAAGAAGAAGCGAAAATAGGGTTTGTACACCAAAAACCCAAAAACGAAGAATAGAGAAAGAGAAGAACAAAGAGAGGAAGAAAGAGAGAGAAGAAATCAAAAATTGAGAGAGAATGGAGCGAGGCAGTGAGAGGCGGCGACCAACTAATTACGCCCAAATGTGTATAAAAACAAGTGGTCGATTGTAGTACAGATCGGGCGGTCGTATCCACGAGGAGGTGATAAAAAAAACAAACAAGAAAAGATTAGTGAAACAAAAGCATTAGAGAAATAAGTAATCAAAAAGAGAAGAAGAGGAAATATTTTTGTGATTTTTAAAACAAATTTAAGACAACGTAATTTAAAATGAAAAAAAAAATTCAATAATCAAAAGTGGTAAGACATCGAGAATCTCCTATATGTTTCGTTTACCTATTTAGATTTTGATTCATAAAATAACTCAATTGACTATTTCACATCCCAAACAATCAATCGGAAAATAAAGATTTGAAGAACTTGTGAATTAAAATTTATTTAAGTAAATAAAATTCTTACGTAAAGAACTAACAAATATTATCTTATAAGAAATCCAGAAGCGACATTATACTACGAGCAATATTGCAGTAAAAGACTACTTATAAAATAATATTATCGATATATCCTATCATTCAACAATTTCATAAAAAGAGCTTGACTAGATTTATATAAAAGTTGACAACAAAATATATAGATATGATAAAGAAATAAGATGAGACAAAATTTATTTACTCAAATATATGAACCTTACAACCCATTGGAGAATGAAAACCCAAATAAATTCACTACACATATAGGATCATCTCTAGCCTCACCAAAGAAATTAGCCTAACATGCTCACAAAAATCCTCAAGAAAATAAGAGAAGTTGGCTCTCAACTCAACCAAAAATTCATCGAAAAAAACGTCCCAAGCTTGCTGCAATGGCTTGCTTTTATAAGCATCAATGTCCAATGGTGATGGAGAGAAATTCGGCCCAAAATTCACGCTGTCCAGCTGTTAATCCGAGTGGAGATTCACGGTAAATCAGCCGGATGGATTGGATTGCCTGGGCTAGAGTTTCGCGCGGGCTTGGTTGGAAGTTAGCCTGAGATTCGCACGGGCTTGAGCTAAAGGAGCAGCTGGAGTCAGCTAGAAATTTGGCCCTGAAGTCATGCGGGCTGGGCTGCTGATTTTCGGCCCGAAATTCGCGCGGGCCTGACTGGAGCTGAGGGTGGCTGGCTGTTGGATTTTCGGCCCAAAATTCGCGGGCCTGAGCTTAAGGTGCAGCTGGAGCTTTTGGCCCTGAAGTCACGCGGGCTGGGCAAGAGTTTCAGCCCAAAACTTGCGCTGGGCTTGGTCAGCAGCTGGCCTGGAATGCAGCTGGAGCTGATTTCACGTGGGCCGAAAATCTTGCTGGGCCAGCTAGAGGGGGAGCTGATTTCACGTGGACTTCGGACTTGGCTGCAGAAGAAAGGAAACAGAAAAGGAAAGAAAGGAAAAAGAAGAGGAGGGAAGAAAGGAAAATAAATAAATAAATAAATAAAATTATAAATATTTACAAAGTAAAATATTATGAATTAATACTATAAAAATACTTATTTAAATTGTAAATTATTTAATAGATTATATAAACAAAAGTGTGTTTTTGTGCATTTATCACAACTCCCAACCAGCTTATTGCTAGTCTCTAGCAATTCAAGCAGAAGAGAAATCAAGTCAAGCTGAAATTTTAAATCGAAACCAGCAAAAATCATCCAAGCACTCAAACAAAACATCAGCAAAAAAATCAGAAAATGCTATCAAAACTACTCTAGTCAATACTCCAGAGTTGTGTGTGTGTGTATTAAACCATATCCTTCTTACCACAGTCCGTAACACAAATAGTATTGAAAAGTTCACCACGAAAAAGTCTCAACTCCATTACCTCACGGGTGTTGGAAATATTTTAGTGTAGGGGTTTTCACTCATGGAGTTGGAAGGGAATTAGTCAACGCTCGCATGAGAGAAGGCGATTTAAGGACGAGCTATAAACAACCATTGATCAAATGATAGGCGAATCAAATATTCGAAACATTACACCACTTACACCATAAACCAACTTTCGGAGTTTAATTTGGGTCAAATAGAAAATTACACAAACAAAAAGCCGTAAAATACAACAAATAAATATGCAACACCTTTTTTTTTGTTTTGTTTGTTTTTTTTTTTTTTGTTTTGTTTGTTTGTTTTGTTTGTTTTTACTTTTTTTTTTTTAACAAGAGACATCATGCTTAATAGAACAAATGTAGTAAGGAATTCTTTCGACTACTATACAGCACCTGATGAGATTACAGTCGAACTACATGAATATTGATGATGAAATGAATGCTCTTGTTTGTTTGTTTGTTTTTTTTTTTTTTTTTTTTTTGAGAGAATACAAAAGAAAAATAAGGAATATTTACAAAACAAGGCTCTATTACAAAAGATCAATTCTATCTATCCAAAAATTATCCCTCAAGCAAAAAGTACAAGTTAAGTAGTGGTGTTCTAAATAGTGATTTTACCAACTCGAAAGATCAATAAAAGTTCAAAAAGCTGTTTTCTTAACTCTCACAACCCACCAAAATTGGAACACTCAAACTTGGGAATTTTTCTCAACTAAATGTGTTAACAACCATCTTACCATAAGGTTTAACATGTGCACAAAAAGAACTTTGGAGATCATTTCTTAATAGTCAAGATAACAAAAACTGACTCAAACCGAAAATTTTGAAATCACACTTAGATAACTTTGCAAAAATTTTGATCTAGATTCCAAAATGACAAGAATTAAATTCACGCATGAATATGCTCACCACCCCTAACCAAAAATCAGACAGTGTCCTCAATGTCTAAAAATATGTATAATTGTGGAGAATAAGGAAAGAGAACACCTGGATGATGACGGAGGGAACATAGATGAGCTACCTGATCTGATGCTCCAAAACACACAAACAAATATAAAAGCACACAAAACAAATCGAAAATAAAGCACACAAAACACACAAAAATAAAAGAAATAGAAATATGACACAAAAAGGGTTGGAAGCAAACTACTCATAAACTGGGGCCTCAAGAATTATTTCTTCAGCCTGGCTCACTCGTTCAATGTAATGCTTCAGTCTCTAACCGTTGACTCTAAAAATTCTCCTATTGCTTGGGTCCTCGATCTCGACAGCACCGTTGGGAAAGACTTGTTTCACCACAAATGGACCAGTCCACCGCAACCTTAACTTACCTGGGTGGAGATGCAGACGGGAGTCATAAAGATGCACCCTCTGATTTGGCTCGAAATTCTTCCTCAAAATCTGCTTGTCATGAGCCACTTTCATTCTAGCCTTGTAAATCTTGGAGTTATTATATGCATCATTTCTCAACTCCTCAATTTTCGACAGCCGAAGCTTGCGATGTATACCTGCAGCACTGAGATCAAAGTTAAGGGCTTTGATAGCCCAATAAGCTTTATGTTCAAGCTCTACAGGTAAATGACAAGCTTTTCCAAAGACAAACATGTACGGGGACATTCCAAGAAGGGACTTGTATGCAGTGCGGTATGCCCAAAGTGCATCGTAAAGGCGCAAAGACCAATCTTTGCGATCGGGGTTTACCGTCTTTCCAAGATTTGCTTGATTTCTCGGTTTGCCAGCTCAGCTTGTCCGTTCGTTTGTGGGTGATAAGCAGTTGAAACTTTATGGATCACACCGTATTTACGCATGAGAGCCTCAAAAGAACGGTTGCAGAAATGAGTTCCTTGATCGCTGATGATGGCACGCGAAGTACCAAACCTAGATAACACATTTTCTTTCAAGAACTTCACAATGTTGCATTATCATTGGTTCGACACGGCACGGCTTCTACCTATTTAGAAATGTAGTCCACAGCAAAGAGAATGTAAAGATAACCAAAAGAAGATGGAAATGGTTCCATAAAATCTATCCCCTAACAATCGAATATCTCTATCACAATAATTGGGTTCAAGGGCATCATATGGCGACGGGACAAAGTACCTAACTTTTGGCACCTCAACCAAGAACGACAAAATTCATTAGTGTCCTTAAACAAAGTGGGCCAATAAAGATGACACTGCAATATTTTTGCGGCAGTCTTTTCACGGAGAAATGACCACCACATGCATCATTATGGGAAAAGTTTAGAACACTATGAATTTCATCGTCAGGAATGCATCGCCTCATGATCTGGTCGGGGCAGTATTTGTAAAGGTATAGGTCATCCCAGTAGAAATTACGCACCTCGATCAAAAATTTACGCTTATCTTGAGCACTCCAATCAGCAGGAAGGTCGCCGGTCACCAAGTAGTTGACGATGTGAGCATACCAAGGTAGCTTGGTAACAGCGAACAGATGTTCATCGGGGAAATCATCTCGGATAGCAGGACCGTCAGCAGGGTCACTAAATTTGAGTCGAGAGAGGTGGTCTGCAACAACGTTTTTGACTCCTTTCTTATCCTTGATAGTGATGTCAAATTCCTGCAACAAGAGGATCCACATAATCAATCGCGCTTTGGCATCCTTTTTGGAAAGGAGATACTTAAGGGCTGCATGATCTGTGAAAATGGTGATGGGTGAACCAATCAGGTATGCATGGAACTTGTCGAGTGCAAACACAACAGCGAGCAACTCTTTCTCAGTGGTTGAGTAGTTCAATTGAGCACTATTCAGAGTACGGCTTACGTAATACACTACAAAGGATTTCCCTTCTCTTATTTGACCGAGGACCATCCCAACAGCATGGTTGCTTGCGTCACATATGATCTCGAATGGTAAACTCCAATCCGGTGACTGAATGATGGGGACAGAAGTCAACTTCACTACAAGCGTTCGGAAGGCAACCTCACGCTCTTGCGTCCACTCAAAAACGGCATCTTTGGCTATGAGATTACATAACGGACGAGAAATCATGGAAAAGTTCTGTATGAACCTCCTATAGAAACCAGCATGCCCGAGAAATGATCGAACTTCTTTCATTGACTTGGGGGTGGGCAAATTAGAGATAAGTTCAATCTTAGATTGATCGACCTCAATCCCTTTCTCAGAAACAACATGCCCCAAGACTATACCAGATGGTACCATGAAATGGCACTTCTCCCAGTTGAGCACGAGACATTTCTGTTCACATCTTGTCAGAACAGCTTCCAAGTTGAGAAGGCACGAGTCAAAGGAATCGCCGAAGACGGTCAAGTCATCCATGAACACTTCCATATATTTCTCAACCATGTCGCTGAAAATGCTCATCATGCACCTCTGAAAGGTGGCCTGCGCATTACACAGTCCAAATGACATGCGCCGGAAAGCATAAGTACCAAAAGGACAGGTAAACGTAGTCTTCTCTTGATCCTCCAATGCAATCTCGATCTGATAATAGCCTGAGTAGCCATCAAGAAAGCAGTAGAAAGGATGACCAGCCACGCGTTCTAGGATTTGGTTGATGAACGGAAGCGGAAAGTGATCATTGCAAGTGGCGGCGTTCAGCTTTCGGTAGTCGATACACATGCGCCAACCCGTAACAGTCCTCATGGGGACAAGAGAATCTTTCTCGTTCTCCACCACTTTCACCCCTGATTTCTTGGGCACTACCTGAGTTGGACTGACCCATTTGCTATCAGCGATTGGATAGATGATACCTGCATCCAAAAGCTTCAAGACCTCATTTTTCAGAACTTTTTTCATCGTTGGGTTCAGTCTTCTTTGGGGATCCCTTCGTGGAATAGCCCCGTCTTCCAATTTGATGTGATGGGAGCAAATTAAGGGGCTAATACCCTTAATGTCAGCAATCATCCAACCTAACGCAGCTTTGTGTTCTCGCAGCATGTCGACTAACCGCTGCTCTTGTGATGTGTCAAGTTTAGATGAAATGATAACAGGAAATGTATCACCAGCTCCGAGGAAGACATGTTTCAGACCCTCAGGCAGTTGCGCCAGCTTAAGTGTTGGGATCTCTTCGGTGGATGGTTTTGGCTTTTCTTTCTCTCGAGGGAGCTCTTCGAAACGTGGTTGCCAAAACTTGGTTCCTCTGCCTTGTGAGTCTTTATAGATGGTAGCGTTGTTGGCCAACTCACAAGGACCGGAACTCTCAGAGTCAGAATTTTTGGAGGAGATTATCAAGATTATCGGAATCGCTCTGCAGTTGAACCTCCTCCGAGACGAATGTGTCGATCAGGAATGTTTGGTGACACTTGTCATCATCATGTGGCTGTTTCGCAATGTGGAAAACATTTACCTCCAAGGTCATGTTCCCGAATGATATTTTCATGAGACCATTCCTACAGTTGATCAAAGCATTGGCTGTAGCAAGGAAAGGTCTACCGAGGATGATGAGAATCTTGGATTCCATGCTCACCACAGATTGGGTATCTAAGACGAGAAATCAACGGGGTAATAAAACTTCTCAACTTGAACCAAAACATCCTCAACTATACCCCGAGGCTTCTTGATCGAACGATCGGCCAATTGCAAAACCACAGATGTGGGCTTAATCTCTCCTAGACCAAGTTGCGAGTATATAGAGTAAGGCATAAAATTGACACTCGCTCCACGGTCGAGCAAAGCTTGGCCGAATTCTTAAGTCCCAATTTGGCACGAGATGATGGGACAACCAGGATTCTTGTACTTAGGCGGTGCCTTCTGCTCGATCACCGCACTCACTTGTTCCGTTAAGAAGGCGGTCTTCTTAACGTGGTGCTTCCTTTTGATGGTGCATAGATTCTTGATGACTTTGGCATAAGCCGGCACTTGCTTGATCATATGAAGCAAAGGAAGATTAATCTTCACTTGAGTCAAATGCTCGAGGATCTCACCTTGACTATCCAGTACTTTCCCAGTAGATCGCAGAGCTTGGGGAAAAGGCACCTTTACTGGAAGTTCAATTGGCTCATCTTTCTTGGGGGCGACTTCTCGACTACTTAAAGTGATAGTAGTTCTTGATGGTTCATCCAAAATCTTGCCACTACGAGTGGTGATGGCGTTAACCTCCTTGATGTTTCGCCCTTCAGAGTTGGAGGTTTGTGCCATGTGTTGCCCCTGGAGTTGGATTGATCTTGGGAAGGAAACTTGCCTTTTTCTTGAACAGCCAAGGCACTAGTCAGCTTTGTGATCTGACTCTTCATCTCTTTGCTTTCTTCCACCAATTGTGTGAAAAGTGATTCGAACTTTTGGTTCATCCTAGTCTACGCCTCCATGAAAGATTGCAAGGTATTCTCGAGAGAACTCCTCGGCGGTTGTGCATGATATTGCGGTGCAGAATTCGCCTTTGGTGGTGGTGGCTGTTGCTCCGTTCTCCATTGTCCACTTGATGGTTGTGTTTGATTGGAATCTCTCCAACTGAAGTTTGGATGGTTTCTCCAGCCAGGATTGTACGTGTTAGAGAAAGGCTTGTTGTATGCCCCTAAGGCATTATATTGTTCCTCGTAATCCCCTCTCATTTCATTATAAGTAGGGCAATCCTTAGCCAAATGTTCCATCCCTCCACAAACAAAGCATGGCTCTTGTGATTCTGCCCTTGCGACCATGTGGATTCCTCTACTTTCCTTTGTTTTGAGGGCCTCAATCTGTCGTGTCAAAGACTCGATTTGGGCCTTGAGGTTATCCTCTTCCCTTAGTTGGTAGACTCCAGCAGGTCGGGATCGACTGGTGCTATCAATAGCACTTGGTCCAATCCATGTGTGGGCTTTCTCAACTAGCTCGTTGAAATACTCGAAAGCTTCTTTGGGATCCTTCTGGAGAAACTCACCATTGCACATCATCTCCACAAATTGACGCTCTCGATTGTGAGTCCTTCGTAGAAATAACTAACAAGGTGCCAACTCTCGTAACCATGGTGGGGACATTGATTCAACAAATCTTTAAACCGCTCCCAGACTTGATATAGAGTTTCATTGTCTTCTGAGTAAAGGTCGAGATCTGTCGTTTAAGACCATGGGTCTTATGGTGTGGGAAATACTTGTTGAAAAACGCAGTTGTCATCTCTTCCCATGTTCCAATAGACCTAGGTCGCAAAGAATACAACCAGCTTTTGGCCTTGTCCTTTAGAGAGAAAGGGAAAAACTTCAATCGCGCAGAATCTGCAACGTCAGCTCGGTTGTGGAAAATGGCCACCACCTCTTCAAACTCCCGAATATGCACGTATGGATTTTCGCTTTCTAACCCATGAAAGGTTGGCAAAAGTTGAATCATACCCGGCTTGAAATCCAAATTCGGCAGATTAGGTGGAAACATTATGCATGATGGTGTGGCCGTACGCGTAGGGTGAAGGTAGTCGTTCAACGTCTTGTGCTGGACCTCCTCGATTTGAGCCATCGCAAAAGGATTTGGAATTGCTAAAGCGTTTGGAGATGGAGGAGGCTAGACGTAGAAGAAGAAACTTCACTAGGGTTTTCAAGTCTTTGTGCAAATCTCCTAGTTCGTTTTATAACGATTCATTCACCTCGAGCGATACCCTCTTTTTTTTTTTTTTGAAAGAAAATTATTTTACAAAAAGAACAATTATGTGGATTTGCGAATCGCAACCCCTAAGAGTGCTCCCAGGAAAGGTTGGTGGGGCGAAGCCTCCTTAAAAACCAACCTCCTAGACAGAACAACGTTCCCAGGAAAGATTGGTGGCATAGAACGCTAACAGAAACCAATCTCCTAGACAGAACTCCCTTAGTTTGTACTTTTCAACGTTTTCACACAATTGTTTGCAAAAAAAATAAATAAATAAATAAAATAAAATAAAATAAAATAAAATAATTTAAAAAAAAAATATGGCGTATTATATGAAATGTTAGATGTTAGCACAATTAGTATCCTAAATTAATATTACACTAAAACGTAAGGTTACACAAATTATGAGACCTAAAAAGTTAAAACCTAAATGCAATACAAGGAATTAAAACAAGCTATAAAATGGAAATTAGATGAAAATTAACAAAAACAAAAACAAACAAAAAATATATATATAATGTGACAGTAAATATAAACAGTAAATTTTTTTTTTTATATGATGTGAACAAAAACAACAAAAACAAGGAACATCAAAAAGAGAAAAAAAAAATTTTTTTTGAAAAAGTTAAAAGAAAGAAAAAAAAATTAAACTAATAAGAACTCTAACTTTTTTTTTTTTTTTTTTACCTAACCGGAAGAAAAGAAAAGAATTATATATATATATATATATACAGAAATATAAATGCATGAAATCAATAAATTAAAAGAACTGACAAATGGTCAAAATAAAAATTAAAAAATAAAAATAATAATAATAATAATAAAATTACAAAAACGGAAACTAATAACAATAGTAAAGGAAAAGATAAACCACAAGAAAATTTACTACAAAGAGAATCAAAAACTGACAAAGTATTAATGGAAAGAGAAACTGACAGAAAGAAGAAAAGAAAAAAATAATAATAATAAACAATTGGACACAAAAATGATAAAATGTACAAAAATCAAAACTGAAACAATTTTTTTTTTTTTTTTATAAACAAAACAAATATTATGTAAACTAAACTAACTCAAGCCAACAAAACTAACAAACTGAACCAAAATATAATATAAGCAAAAATATAAAATAAAATAAAAAGAAACAGAAATAAAAATAAGAATAAAAACAAAAATGTACTTACCTCTTTGGCTTAATATCTACTGATCAATCTTGCTTCTTGACACCTCCCCGGCAACTGCGTCAAAATTTGATTACGCCCAAATGTATAGAAAAACAAGCGGTCGATTGTAGTACAGATCGGGCGGTCGTATCCACGAGGAGGTGATAAAAAAAAAACAAACAAGAAAAGATTAGTGGAACAAAAGCGTTAGAGAAATAAGTAATCAAAGAGAGAAGAAGAGGAAATATTTTTGTGATTTTTAAAACAAATTTAAGACAACGTAATTTAAAATGAAAAAAAAAATTCAATAATCAAAAGTGGTAAGACATTGAGAATCCCCTATATGTTTCGTTTACCTATTTAGATTTTGATTCATAAAATAACTCAATTGACTATTTCACATCTCAAACAATCAATCGGAAAATAAAGATTTGAAGAACTTGTGAATTAAAATTTATTTGAGTAAATAAAATTCTTACGTAAAGAACTAGCAAAAATTATCTTATAAGAAATTAAGAAGCGACAATATACTACGAGCAATATTGCAGTAAAAGACTACTTATAAAATAATATTATTGATATATCCTATCATTCAACAATTACATAAAAAGAGCTCGACTAGATTTATATAAAAGTTGACAATAAAATATATAGATATGATAAAGAAATAAGATGAGAGAAAATTTATTTACTCAAATATATGAATCTTATAACCCATTGGAGAATGAAAACCCAAATAAATTCACTACACATATAGGATCATCTCTAGCCTCACCAAAGAAATTAGCCTAACATGCTCACAAAAATCCTCAAGAAAATAAGAGAAGTTGGCTCTCAACTCAACCAAAAATTCATCGAAAAAAACGTCACAAGCTTGCTGCAATGGCTTGCTTTTATAAACATCAATGTCCAATGGTAATGGAGAGAAATTCGACCCAAAATTCACGCTGTCCAGCTGGTAATCCAAGTGGAGATTCACGGTAAATCAGCCGGATGGATTGGATTGCCTGGGCTGGAGTTTCGCGCGGGCTTGGTTGGAAGTTAGCCCGAGATTCGCGCGGGCTTGAGCTAAAGGAGCAGCTGGAGTCAGCTGGAAATTTGGCCCTGAAGTCATGGGGGCTGGGCTGCTGATTTTCGGCCCGAAATTCGCGCGGGCCTAACTGGAGCTGAGGGTGGCTAGCTGCTGGATTTTCGGCCCGAAATTCGCGGGCCTGAGCTTGAGGTGCAGCTGGAGCTTTTGGCCCTGAAGTCACGCGGGCTGGGCAGGAGTTTCAGCCCAAAACTTGCGTTGGGCTTGGTCAGCAGCTGGCCTGGAGTGTAGCCGGAGCTGATTTCACGTGGGCCGAAAATCTTGTTGGGCCAGCTGGAGGGGGAGCTGATTTCACGTGGACTTCGGACTTGGCTGCAGAAGAAAGGAAACAGAAAAGGAAAGAAAGGAAAAAAAAAGAGGAGGGAAGAAAGGAAAATAAATAAATAAATAAAATTATAAATATTTACAAAGTAAAATATTATGAATTAATATTATAAAAATACTTATTTAAATTGTAAATTATCTAATAGATTATATGAACAAAAGTGTGTTTTTGTGCATTTATCACCAACCCAAGAGAAACACTAAGATTAGAGTTTCAGGGACAAAAATGGAGGATCACTATGCACATGCAACTAGTAGAAACAATCAGGAGGGTAAAACCGTAAAAGCACAAAGAAAAGGGTAGAGTCGGCATTTTACTATGCAGTCGAGATTCCAAAACTGATCTACAGGGATAAAAGTATAAATTCACTGTATAATAAACACTATTTAATCCATCCTTTTAGTATATTAAATAATTTGAATATCAGACTCTTAAAATTTCAAAATAATAATAATAATAATAAAGAAATTAACGATGTAAACTTAGGATAGTGGCCGTCCGTGGTGTCTTTTCATGAAATGATGAGGTGAATGTCGTACACGGAAATGGAGATATACGTGTGTGTGTGTGAAATTTTGCATTAAAAAATCGACGTTACATGAGAGTTCAATTTTTTTGGGGAAAAATATGTATGCTCTTTTCGTGGGTAATAGAAGTCAAAAGGTTGTCTACTTTAAGACGTTGACATCAGACATCGGACCGGTAGTGGAAAAATTGGTCGGATTTTTGGTCTGCACTTCTAAAGTGTCTGTCCGTTTCTATAAAAATAACAAAGAAAAGAATAATATTAAAAAAAAAAAAAGTGAATTTGTGGCAGTACTCTATATAGAAATATTACTCTCGAAGTCACAACCTCTGTTGTTGTGGTGTTCTGAAAATGGAGGAGAGAGAAACAACAAGAACAAGAAGAAGCTGTGATGGTTTGGTATTTGCTATTAATGGAGAGAGATTTGAGCTTTCATCTGTGGATCCTTCAACAACTTTGCTTCAGTTCTTGCGTTCCCGGACTCTCTTCAAGAGTGTCAAGCTCAGCTGCGGTGAAGGTTCTTCCTCTCTCTCTCTCCCCTCTCTCCCTTTCTCTCTCTCTTGTGTGTGTGTGTGTGTGTGTGTTTTTTTTTTTTTTTTTAATTTTTAGATTTAATTGGAAATTGTTGCTCTTTGTTGGCTGCTTGTATGTGGGTTCTGCTTGTTTTGCTAGGAGAATAATTGGTTGGCCCCAATTGTTGGGTAATTTCGTTTTCTCTTAATTATTGTGTGTGGATTGTTCTGCTTTTTGTTGTTTATGATCAGAATGTAAATAATTAGACAGGTAGAAAAATGGAGGGTCAATGTGGGTTCGTTTTTCTTTATTGTGAAGAATGCTACTTTATATAAATATATATATATATATATATTGGATAGTGGTTGCTGGTTTTGGGACTTTTTACTTTAGGACTTTGTTTTTTTATAGATTTTTTAATTTTTTTTATGTTTCCTTGAGGAATGTTGTATTTGAATAAGAAGAATGTTCCTTTTTGATTTGCTGTCTGGGTTCTGGTTAATTTGCTTTTTGCAAAGAGGGTGAAATATGGATCTTGATAGATCTGTTTAACTACTCTTTTGTCATGCAATGAATCGGGCTGTTGATTAGTCATATTGAATGATTATTTGTTGGTTGAGGAAAGGGAAAAAAAAAAAAAAAGGATGAACTAGCTCAGCCTTTGAAACTTGATATTACGATTGTTTTGTTCATAAGATAACAAAGCCCGGACTTGTCTAAGCAATCCGAATCAATAAAAAGATGTGTGAATTTTGAATGCCGATTTAGCATGGTAATACTATTCATTTCCCTCTTTTCTTTTGCTGGTGACTCAGTTACAGATAGAAGGACTTGGATCTTTTGACACTGATGATTTGGAAGTGTCGGAATTCAGGGAATATCAATACTGTTTTTTAACGATTAATTTGTGGAGAATTGTCCAAGAGGATAAGTAAAATAACCTACTAGTGAGTACAAATTTGAACCACCAAAATTTCATCAAGTTCCGTTAAACAATCATACATTTTTTTTATTAGACACAAAAGCAATGTGATCTGAATCAGTGAACAGAAGTGTGAATTTTTGCATACTGACGTAGAGCAGGAATATTATTGATTTCCCTCTTTTCCTTTGCCGGTGACTGAGAGAAAGGCCTCAAAGTATTCGACACTTGTGATTCTGCAGTGTTAAAATTCGGGGAAAATCAGTGTCATTTTTAAATGAGTCATTTGTGGAGAATTCGCCAGGAGGATAAGTAAAGGAAACCTACCTGTAGATACAAATTTGACCTGTCAGATTTTACATCAAGTTCTCTTAAACTGCCATACTTTTTTTTTAATTGCTTAGATTCTAATATTGATTTGATGGTGCCAAACTTTTTATGTTTTCTCTCATACCCCACCACATAAGTCTTCATAATTAGTATGATAATTTTTTAATTATTGTATTTTGTATAAATAGTTTTCTCATGTTTTGGTATATTTGTTGAAGTACTACTTGATTTATGGTTCCAGGAGGTTGTGGTGCTTGTGTTGTAATGCTGTCCAAGTATGACCCGGTGCAAGACAAAGTTGAGGATTTTACTATTAGTTCATGTCTTACTCTCCTTTGCAGTATCCATGGATGTGCAATTACAACATCTGAAGGAATTGGAAACAGCAAGGATGGTTTTCATCCGATCCACGAGAGGATCGCTGGCTTCCATGCTTCTCAATGTGGATTTTGTACTCCTGGAATGTGTATTTCAATCTTCTCATCTCTTGTCAATGCTGAAAAAACAAATAAGTTGGACCCTCCTCCAGGGTTCTCTAAGCTGACAGTTTGTGAAGCTGAAAAGGCTATTGCGGGAAATCTCTGTCGCTGTACTGGGTACCGATCCATCGCTGATGCCTCCAAGAGTTTTGCGGCTGATGTTGACATAGAGGATTTGGGGTTCAACGCCTTTTGGAAAAAGGAAGACAGTAAGGAATCTAAGATAGATAAGTTACCTGATTATAACCGGAAAAAGGAGATATGTACCTTTCCCGAGTTTTTGAAAGGAGAGATTAGGGCTGGCTTGTCTATGGATTCTAAAATATCTTGCTGGCACTCTCCTTTCAATGTTGAGGAGCTGAAAGACCTATTAAAAGCTCTTGATTCTGGAAAAGGGACAGAGATGAAACTAGTAGTTGGGAACACTGGGGTCGGTTATTACAAGGAAGTGGGAAGATATGAAAGGTACATTAACCTCAGGCACATACCTGAACTCTCAATTTTAAGGAGGGATTCAACGGGGTTTCAGATTGGAGCTGCTGTAACAATCTCCAAAGTTATTGAAGCTCTAAAGAAAGACAACCAAGGCAAGTTACTTTCAAGAGGCGCGACAGTATGCAAAAAACTTGCCAACCATATGGAGAAAATTGCTTCGCGGTTCATCAGAAATACTGCAAGCGTAGGGGGAAATTTGGTGATGGCACAAAGAAAACATTTTCCGTCAGATATTGCGACGATACTTCTTCCTGTGGATGCCGTGGTAGAGGTGATGACTGGTCCAAGTTGTGAAAAAATTTCATTGGAGGAATTTTTGGAAGGGCCTCCGTTGAATTTTAATAGTGTACTTCTTAGTGTAACAATTCCAAATTGGGAATCAGCAGGAGAAGTTTCTCAGAAAGACAATGCTGTAGTTATTTTCGAAACCTATCGAGCTGCACCGAGACCCCTGGGAAATGCACTGGCTTATCTAAATGCGGCTTTCTTGGCTCAAGTTTCTCCTTGTGAGACTTCTGATGGAATCATGGTCGATCAATGTCGGCTAGCTTTTGGTGCTTATGGGACTAAACATGCAATCCGAGCAAGAAAAGTTGAGGAATTTTTAACTGGGAAAGTGCTAACTGTTGAAGTTTTATACGAAGCTACTGAATTACTAAGATCCACAATTCATCCCGAGGTTGGCACTCCGAATCCGGCTTATAGGTCAAGCTTAGCTGTGGCGTTTCTTTTCAAGTTCTTTGGCCCCTTCATTGATGGAACGGCTGAAACTACTGAGGGTTCAGATAAAAATAAGTGTAAACTGTCGGCAGAGGCTTCCATAATAGGAGAGAATCAGGATCGGGTTTTTCTTGACAAAACTCCAACTCTACTGTCATCTGGGAAACAGATTATTAAGTTGAGCAAAGAATATTATCCAGTTGGAAAGCCGATCACAAAATTCGGAGCAGCTCTCCAAGCATCTGGTATGAATACTTATTTTTTTTGTTTTTTTTTTTTTTGGTTTGAGAGTTGACTGATTGCCTTAAAGGCTTAGAATTAGATGAGTAGAGACCCACATGAAATAACTTACACATGTTTTCACTTGTTATAATAGCTAATCTTCAAAAATTGAGTTATAGGCTTGGCATTTTTCACGTATAATCTGTCTTTTTATTCGTTGATATTGTTTTCATTTGTTGTTAAAATCTCTAACTTGTTTTAAACCTGATCTTGAAAGCTGCAAAAGAACATGGGCTCTTGTTTCCAATTAGAGTCTCTCCAATTGGAAAATTTGCTTGCCATGAGCTTATTTTGTATAAGACAATATTATATTTTTGTTTGACAATTTTTTCTACGGAACAGTGCTTGTTTCATTGACACCAATCATTCATGTAGGTGAGGCCATATTTGTAGACGACATACCTTCACCGTATAATTGCTTATATGGAGCATTTATTTATAGCACTGAACCTTTTGCACGGGTGAAGAGTATTAAGTTCAAGACTGAAGAAAAACCGGAGGGTGTATTTGATGTCATATCTTTTAGAGACATCCCTAAAGCTGGGGAGAATGTGGGATCCAAGACCATTTTTGGGACTGAACCTTTGTTTGGTGATGAAATCACCCAGTGCGCTGGTCAGCGCCTTGCCTTTGTGGTAACTCCCTGCTTCCACAACATCATCTTCCATTGATGGAAATTAATAGTCAAATTTGTTTCTAATTAATTGGTCTCTGTGTAGTATGCTGATCATGGCAACTTTGTTAGGTCGCAGATTCACAGAAACATGCAGACGTGGCTGCAAAGTTAGCGGTGGTCGATTACGGAGTGGAAGATCTAGAGCCGCCCATTTTAACTGTTGAAGAAGCTGTTAGAAGATCAAGTTTCTTTGATGTTCCCCCTTTCCTTTATCCGAAACAGGTTGGTGATATATCAGAAGGAATGGCTGAAGCTGATCACAAGATTATTTGTGCTGAGGTACTTGATCATCTATTTATATTTCTTCTTTCGTTGAGTGTTTTCTATTTGAGTGTTTATATTCAACACTCCGCCTAATGTCACCATTTTTAAGGATTTATATAATTATGCATTCACAATCACTGGATTAAAAGAACTTTCATTTTCTTTGTCATTCAGCTCAAACTTGATTCACAATACTATTTCTACATGGAGACACAAACTGCCCTTGCTGTACCAGATGAAGACAACTGCATGGTGGTAAATAGTTCAATTCAGTGTCCCGAATATGCACACGATGTTATTGCAAAATGTTTGGGTGTACCCGGACATAATGTCCGTGTTATCACAAGAAGGGTTGGAGGTGGCTTTGGTGGAAAGGCCATAAGAGCAATGCCGGTATGTATTTAGTCGCAAAACCTTTTAGTGTTATCACAATTGTTGAAAAATAAAACTATTGTTGGCCCACCACCCAACAGCCTAAGCTTTTGGGAGAATTGGTAAACTAACATGGTATCGTTATTCCCTTTAATATAGTCATCACGTGTTGGGCTTTTAATATATTTCAGGTTTCTTCTTAAATATGTGTGTTGGACTTTCTAATCAAAATTTTTGGCAGGCCTAAACGTGAAGGGGGGTGTTTAAATATAAAACTATTGTTGGCCCACTTCCCAACAGCTTGAGCTTTTGGGAGAATTGGTAAACAAACAACAATTATTTTTTACCCCCCATATTATTTTAAAAAAAAAAAGAAATTTTAGGAAATCTGTAATCTTATTTGAAGACCAGTTTTCTGTTGCATTTGCATTGACGAGTTTGTTAGGCAAAACTGGCTTGCAAGGGGAGGGGACTCAAGCGCTTGTAAACCCTCTATTTATCTTATAATCTTTTCATGTGGGATATTCATTATCCAACATTCATTGTTCTCTTTAGTGGAATGGATTTCTCATATTTGGTTTCCATTGCTTTTGGGAGGAAAATAATTATGTGTTTTCTCCATGTTGTGTGCTAACTGCCAATGATGAGTGGAGAATTGGGAATCTTGAAGTGTGTTCAAAGCATAAGAATTGTCATATAAATATGCAGTTTTTGAAACAAACTTATTGATTAAAGTATTATGAGTAGGTAACTTATATTTACCTTCCATCGGTCAATCAAAATATTAATGTTCATCTATTCTTAATCAGACAGTAAGCTCTAAACCTTCTAGCTTTCGTGTCCTTGTGTCATTCTCCTCCGTTTCATGGAGATCTGATCCCGTATTCCTGTCAGCTATGAAATATATCCATCTCACCTGAATTTATCAGGGACATATAATATGTTCTTTGTTGTGTATAAGAACTAATGAATACTCTTCTCTCACTCATTAATTGATCATCAAAATATTTTTTGGAATGTTTGCAGTGGTGAACATACTCTTCTCTCACTCATTAATTGTTCATCGAAATCTTTTTTGGGATGTTTGCAGTGATGAGCATCTCCAATGTAGTTTTGTTTTTCCTTTTTCCCTTCGAAAAGCCTTAAGAACAAGTTGTCACTAGTAGAATGATGTTCAAAGTATAGTTCTCGATAAATGTTTGATAGTCCTTTATCATGCATGCTATCTCTCTCTATTGAGTTGATCATAATTTACTCCAAAGGTACGTCTTTTGTTCCTTGTATGATGATTCAGGTTGCAACAGCATGTGCCCTAGCAGCACATAAACTCCGCCGCCCTGTCAGGATATATGTTGATCGCAAGACTGATATGGTCATGGCTGGAGGAAGACATCCCATGAAAATAACTTACAGTGTCGGATTCAAGTCAGATGGGAAGATTACAGCTTTAGAAATAGAAATATTGATCAATGCAGGAATGGCTGTAGATATTAGTCCAATCATGCCATCAAATATTTTAGGTACGCTTAAGAAGTATGATTGGGGTGCTCTCTCCTTTGACATAAAGGTATGCAAAACAAATCATACGAGTAAGTCTGCAATGCGAGCGCCAGGTGAAGTACAAGGGTCTTATATTGCTGAAGCTGTGATTGAGCATGTCGCCTCTTTCCTTTCGATGGAAGTTGATGCTGTTAGATACAGAAACCTGCACACATACGAAAGCCTTAGCTTTTTTTATGAGGATAGTGCCGGAGAAGCTCCGGAATATACTTTGCCTTCGATATGGGATAAGTTGGCTGCGTCTTCTAGCTTTAACCGAAGGACTCAAGAGGTAAAAGAATTCAATAGGTGTAATAGATGGTGCAAAAGAGGTATATCAAGGGTTCCAATTCTGCATGAAGTGATGCTGAGAGCGACTCCAGGGAGAGTAAGCATTCTATCAGATGGAACTGTGTGTGTTGAAGTAGGGGGTATCGAGCTGGGCCAGGGGCTTTGGACGAAGGTAAAACAGATGGCTGCTTTTGCTCTCAGTGCAATCAATTGCAATGGAACTGAACACCTCTTGGATAAAGTACGGGTCATACAGGCTGATACATTGAGCATGATTCAAGGGGGATTTACTGCTGGAAGCACGACATCCGAGGCAAGTTGTGCAGCGGTCAAACTGTGTTGCAATACCCTGGTGGAGAGGTTGTCTCCTCTTAAGGAATGTTTGCAGAAACAAATGGGATTTGTCTCCTGGGAAATGCTCATTGCTCAGGTAACCATTCAGATTTTCATGTTTATTTTTCTCGGAATGTCGTCATCCTAACTTATGGAGTGAGACATCTCAATCATAGTACATTTTTTCATTACCCCGGTCACTAGCATTCATTTTCTTGACCTTTGACTGTGCAACATAATAACTTGGATTATATTTCCTAACTCATCTTGTTCTCACATAATTGTTTGTTTAAAGGTCATAGAAGGCTTCATGTTTAACGGAATATGATGAGTTAACGTCAGATTATCTTTTTCCATGTCTCATGCAGGGTTACATGCAATCTGTGAACTTATCAACAAGTTCATATTATGTCCCTGATTTTTCTTCTATCCGATACATAAACTATGGCGCAGCAGTGAGTGAGGCAAGTCTTTTTGGCAGGCCATTTTGCTTCAATGCAGCATTTTGCTTTATTCTTTTGATTAAAGCTGTGGCTAGCCCATAAATGGGAAACTAGCATTTTCTCATCGCAATAGTTTCTTAGCTGATTTTCTTATTGAATGTGTTTTATCTCATCACAGGTAGAGGTAAATCTTCTGACTGGCGAAACCACAATTTTGCAAGTGGATATTATCTATGACTGTGGACAAAGTCTTAACCCTGCTGTGGATCTAGGACAGGTAAACCCGATATCGTGTGTACAATTTTGAAAAACATTCAGTGTTGTCTCCTCAGAACTCGGTTCATAGTTGGATCAGGTCTTGTTTAAACTGTGTTATTTTATCAGTAGGAGGCGTCAAAAAGAAAAGGAAAAAAAAACAAACAAAACAAACAAAACAAAACAAAAACAAAAAGCTCTTGCAGAACTTCCAGCGGATTTAGACCCTGAATGAACATTTTGTTTTGTTCACCAGATGTCAGCATACGCTATTGCTGTATTTAATATTAACTGGTTGGTTCTTGCAGATTGAAGGAGCTTTTGTACAAGGAATTGGGTTTTTTATGTTTGAAGAATACAAGACAAATTCGGATGGATTAGTAGTTTCTGAAGGTACATGGACGTACAAGATTCCTACATTGGACACCATCCCTAAACAGTTCAATGTTGAAGTAATGAACAGCGGGCGTCACAAAGACCGTGTTCTCTCCTCGAAAGGTATGTCTCTTCAGAAAGTGAACCTCTTTATATATTATACCTCTACGTTACAACTCTTGCTGAAAAATAGTTGAAAGAAGTCGCATTTCAAAATGATAATATGATTCTGGTTGTACCGCGTTCAAATTGAAGAGTGGAAAGGAAATATGTGTCATCATATATTATAAGCGTTAGCACCAAATCCTTTAATAACTGAGAGCAAACAAGAAAAGAAAAAACGGTACACACAAAATCTGTAGCACACACCTCTCACCTCTCACCTTTCAGGAATATAACTAGGCTTTGCACACCCAACAGTATAGATTTAATAAGATATTCCTTGACTATATCATATTTGATATATCATGGTCAACAAGGTGAGACTGAAATATGTTATTGAACAGCTTCTGGTGAGCCGCCATTGCTTCTAGCAAGTTCTGTTCATTGCGCAACAAGGGCAGCCATCAAAGAAGCACGGAAACAGCTTCTTTTGTGGAGTGGCATAGATGAACCGCAGTCGATTTTCCAATTGGATGTTCCTGCTACCATGCCAGTTGTGAAGGAACTTTGTGGGCTTGACGTGGTGGAAAGGTACTTGGAATGGATTCTTTGCAGAAAGTGAAGAGGTTCGGTTCTGATGCTGGATAAAAGAGAGAACAAAAATGAATCTTTAAACACAGTTCATACCATACAAGTCTTAAAAATCAAGTTTCAACAATTACTTAATAAGATCAATTTGATCACGAGTTATGTTAGTTATTTTACTTTTCTTTTTCCCATGTTTAATGAGCATTTTACAGAGGAAAAAAAAAAAAAGCTAACATAGTAAATATATGTAGTATAATTAAGCATAGTGGTTGCTCTTGTAGAATCTGATAATCTAAAACAAAAACAGTTGGAAATGTAATGAATATTACTGAAATAAGAAAAGTTGTTACCTTCTTTCTACCTTATGTGTTTTTTACTTAAATTGTTGTATTTTGGGAACGGACACTAGATTTGTAAAATGTTTTTTTGTTAATTTATAGTACAACTATATAGTATAATATATTATAGCTGGTCTACGGTAATGATATATTTATTCTATAAATACTGAAGCTGTGTTATAATGCAATACTATTGGGGGGGGGGGGGGGGGGGTGTTTGTGAAACGAATTGGTGAGATGGTTAAAAGGTGATTGAACAATTTCATCAAATTCATGGAGTAATCATCCCCAATTACTGATTTTAGAGAGCCATTAGTTGTGAGAATTGTGTCTGCCCTATGCAATTTCATGACATTGTTCTAGTATGAATTGAATATCATTTTGCTCATTATCTAAACATCATTATTAACTTAAATGATGATGACATAAAACAATAAAATAGAGTTATATAGCAAAACACAAATCTGAAATATGCTATTTTCCATACTTTCTAGTAACAAATACAGCTTTAACATAAGATATACATTGACGATGGTCTGGCTTCAGCACAAGATGTAGAGATTGAACCTCACCCCGAGTTCAAAAAAAGAAGAAGAAGAAGAAGAAGAAGAAGAAGAAAGAAACTCCATTCATCCAAACTCAAAGTTTGTATAAAACAGAAGAGAGGAAATGAGCCGCAACTACAAGGATTGCTTGCAACTCTCAATTTCTTTTGTACAAAGACAGCTCAATGAACGTGGTGAACAATGCAGAAACTCTATAGGCCTGTTTTGACATTATCCTAAATCTTAACTATCATGGCTTGGTTGAGAGGGAATAAGCCAAGGGAAGAAGCCAACATCGGTTTCTCCATTCAATCTCTGCGATGAGTATTCTGCTAGCATATTCCAGAGATCACCCACAGTCCACTTGTGCGACAGAATCCATCGAGTGACCTACTCCATGTAAAAAGAAATAAAACATGTGCATAAGCCCAAACAACAAGGCCGGTGGGAGGATGTTGTGAAAGAAGTAGTACCAAGAACTTTGGAAATGGAAAACGAAAACATACAAGAACGGAAACTCTGAAGGTGTTAAAATTTCTAGTCGGACATTTTTTTCCTAAAAAATGGATACTACTGAAAACTAATTATTAGAAATATTGCAGAAATGATAATACACAAGAAGCTTTTAACAATGGCAAGAAAAAGTAATACCAGATCTACGTTCCGCAATGCACTCTCCCCAAATGTGTAGTAGGAAACAAAAGGTCTAAATGCCTGAAAAACGAAGGTATCCACTTGTTAGAAAGACATGCTGAAAAGTACTAAGGGGCCGGATCTGTTGGTTCGGACCTCAGGATACAAATCCCCCAAATGTCTCTATAAGAAATGCATGCCAATTCAACCTGATGTAAAGCTACCTGAGAAGCTGCAAGCCACTGAATTATGGTCTTCAGCTCTGGATCTCCACCAAAAGCACCACATCCCCAATTTCCAGTCGCAATCCCTATGCTGTCTTCGTTGACGAGAGACTGACAACCCTTCTGCTGAGAATTGTTGTTCACTCGGTTTGCAAATTCTCCTCCACATGTTTCCATGGGAGTTGAGTTACCTACATTCACCTGTTAAACAAAAGGCCAAACTTAAATCGGATATTAAGAATAGATGGTCTCGAAATACAAGAAGGAAGTCAATAAATGGGCTCATTTTTTGTGGGCCGTTAGATAAACCAGTCGAAAGAAAGCAACAGAGAACTCGTACCAGATGACTATTCTTGTTAGTGTGATTGGGTTCTTTTCCATCTTGGTCATGCTGACTTCCAGTAAGACCCTTCTCTAGAAAGAGTCTCTCATATTGGTGATATTTAGATTGATCAATAAAGCCACAGAATGCCTTGTTAATCTCCCTGTTGAAATCAACGTGTTGGAAACCTTAAGATTTCTCATCATTTAAAAAACAAAAAACAAAAAAAACAAAAACAAAACAAAAACAAAAAACAAAAAACAAAAAAAAAAAAGAGGAAGAAGAAGAAGAAGAAGAAGAAGAAAGAACCAAGGCTACATTAAACGAGGATTATCAAAGATGAGCAAAGCTGGACAAACAATTTTTACAGCACCAAAACATTAGTATGCACTAACTCTAGACATACAACTGTGACAGCACGAGAACGCAAAGCTTAGTTACAAGCATTTGACATTTTAAAACTTGGCTCAAAAAGATTGAATCCACCTTCTGAATATCGGTACTAAAATTCCAAGGTTGTCTTAAGGACATGTGATCATCTACCTTTTCATCCTTTTTGTTTTGTAGCAGTATATTAGGATTTTTGGGACTCTGTTTGAACTTTCCATTTTAAAATCTACATTAAGGCTGGGTGTTAACCTATATCAAACAACTTTAGTGAGCTTTCAACAATGGTTCTCCTGTTTTCGTTGCCCTAATTAATTAAGTCATGGCAAACTTGACGTAAGTCTCCAACTCGACATAGACTTGCAGCTATTTCGGAAGAACGATATTACAACTCTGTAATTTCCCTGTGTTTCTCTCCGTTTTTCCTTTTCTCACTTGGCCTGGTGGTTCAAGCAAATACGATGTTTCTTTCTCTTTCCCTTTTTACTCCCCCACGCAAGCTGGTAAGGAATAACCTCTTATATCCGCTTAACTAGAACCCCAATGGTTAAATGACAACAATTGGGTCGTTCTCAAACTGTACTAATTTTCAAGCATTTTTTTGCTTCACTGGTAATAATGACGTTATTATTGCAACAAGAACTGCAAAATAAGTTTCTAACTTCCTCACTCCATGGTTCTCAAGAAATAAAATGATCAAAATGGCAATCACAACAAAAAAACAGAAACCATGGTTAACAAAATTAACCTAAATTCTCGGAATTATTAAATACTTCAGATTATCAAAAGCCTAAGACAACATGTGAAGAAAAAAGATTGATTTCAACAAACTAGAAGCACACGAATAGAAAGTTGAATATAGGAATCCAAGTTGCTTCTTTGACCTTCTCTTTCCAGTGAAAAAGGGAGTTCATGTTATTATAAAAATAATAGTAACAATAATAATTATTATTATAATAATAACAAAAACAACGACAATAATAATAATAAATAAACAAATTTCAAATCTTCATATTCACAGATGGACCAGGCTCTGGTTATTCGAAGAACCAATACAGATCATAATACTTTCAGAAACAACCATATGTGACACAGCAAACAATTCTGAATGGTAGACTTTCTGATGAATACCAAGTATGCCAGATAACTACATTTGCTGTTGCATGCGAAAATAAACATACCGAATGAGGCTTTTCATTTTGTATTGTCTCATCCCTGGGCTACATAATGCATCAATTGCAATTATTCTGGTCTTACGTCTTCCATGAGAGTCCATTTCTTTCTTGTCCACATAGTCACCAGAGAATCGGAATGAAGAAGCATATCTACACTAATGAGAAATTATATCAGATTGCAAAGAAAAAAGATGCAAAATCGAAGTTACATAATTAAATAAAAATCACAACTTGTAGCGTCAATAACAGAATTTCATACATGATATCTATAATATTACTAGAAAGTTAGCAAAATTTATTACATTTATACCATGTACTTTACTCCAGTGGCACTAGTCTGATATAACAGTTAGAATAACTAATTCTAACCATGCTACAGTATAATTGATAGAATAACTATTTCTTTCAATGTCTTGTTATGTACACCAACACCAACTTGAGTTAGGACTTTTGATAGAGGACAGTAATGCTCACCCGGTGTACTTTGAAAACCTTTCGGCACCAACAACTTCTATGGACTCATTATCTGCTAAGGCAGGCAAGAAAAGCATCCCAGCAATTAATTCGGGATTAACCATAAAACGAATCTCCTCCTACATGAAATTGTAATTAAAAAAATTGTTTCACAGTACAATTAGATCATGGTCGTCTTAAACTCACAAAACACACAAGTGTCTTCACGATTCATAAAATTAAAACAAGCAATTCTCTGACGTTTATTTATTAGGCATGCAACTTGGCCTGCAAGAGAGGTTTTCTTTATACTATGTCTATGAAGCAGACCTGTACACAGCCCCTGTGAAGAGCACCACCTCCGAGATATTTGTTTGCAAAATCCACTTCAAGAGCTTCCCTTGATTGATCTTCTATTAAACCTGAACTGTGAGCCTGCAAAAATGTGAAAACTCTACTAAGAATATCATATGTGTTGATGTAAAAACATATTCATGCCGACTCCGACTGAATATGGTTTTCTGGTTGTTAATAACACATTCCTATTACCTCGAATTGGCACAAAGGAATCGTAGAACTGCTCCAAAACTTAGCATCTGGATACGAAATGCATAAAGGATGATGCTCCAAAGTAAGAACCTTTCGCTCAAATGACACAGAGCCCATCGGCATATGTGCACATATCCGTTCAAAATAGTGTATGATGCACTTTATCTTACTCTCCTGCATTTGGTTGTAACGTCCATATAAACTCCTGAAGACACACCAATGTTAGATGGCATCAAATATATTTAGAAACAAAAAATAATGAGACGAAATCCAATAACTTGAAAGATATCGGGCTTATAACTTATTGCAGACAATAAATTGACCTGGGAAAGACAAGCATTAACAAAAAAAGAAATATACATTAGACAATTGAAAATGTCATTTCCACAAGATGGAAGTCACCCCTTTATTCAAAATTTCATTCTATAAACAAAGTCGATCAATGTAGTAAAAGTTGAAAACAGTTATACACCCCTACCCCCTCAAATGAAGGTTAAGGTCACTTACGCGAACAAATACTCAAAGTTGATTGTTGGAAGATGTTTGTCGCCTCTGGCAGCAACTGGGAACAAACAAAAGAAAGAGCATCCGAGAAGAGCACCGATCAATTCCTGAGAAGAGATTCAGACAATAGTCAGCCTAATTACATTAATAAAATAGAAACACACAGAAACAAAGATATAGTTTTGCAAAATGCAATGAGCGTTTAGGACAGAGTAAAATTGACCCTAACATTACGGTCTGTTTCTACCCATGTTCCTCTATTGAAAGAGACTGAGGTACAAAACAGATGTCATATAAACAATAGTACCAAATTTAATTCGTTCACACAGAATCAACTTATAATTAACCTAAGAATTGAAGATAAACACGTACCTGGCTAAGGAGCACCACACCAGCTTCTTGTGAATTGAGAATGCGAAGACCAGTTTTGGCTTCAACTCCTCCATTGAAAAAGCCATCTGCATTTCGATAATGCAATTCTAACAAAGAGGGGAGCTGCAACAGTAAATTCGCCAATGCGGGCACAACCTCTTCAAACCATTTCCTGGATTCCTCCCTTGGTATTAACTGCACAAAAATTTGCTTTCAGAGAAAAAAGGAAGTTCAACTTATTTCTTATTCAAACGAAATTCACATCAACCCTCAATGTTCACGTTGAATTTTGTTCCTTGGCCTCGGCACATTACTTTCCTTAACTGCAACAAAGGTGGGTTATAAGGTTCTTGGAGAAATAAGAACGTTAACCGACTTTCATACCAATCCTCCACGTTTATGTGGTGTTTGATTCTTGGGTTTGACACAGAACTATTATAAACTACACAAGACTAGGCTTTTCAATTTTAGACCGTTGGGAAAAAGTGAGACCATCTCCAATGCAAATGTTATTGCCAATACTATATTTGGCACAAAAGAGCATAAAAGTGGCATGTTTGATACGTTGTTCTATTCTGTGCTCCAATACATAATGTTATTTTGAACCATATCTACTTTTTGACATAAATTTTTAGCCCTAAAACACGTAAAAAAAAATAAACAAATTTTAAATTTTTGATAAATGGCAATTTAGTAAACTTATAATCGATAACTGAAAAGGTAGGTAAACACTTCAAGCAATAAGCAACAAATGCCAAAACTTCGTTTGATGCACCAGTTACATTCAAATGTAATTGCTTTTTTCAATTTTCAACTATTAACAGTTTACTATTACAAATTTGCAACTTAAACTTTAAAAATCCATAACTTTACATGTACACCTCCAGATGATTTTTTCTTTTAAATTGCATAAAATTTTGAAATGAACAAAACAAGCTCCATGTTGATTTTTTTTTTTTTTTTTGTTTCCATACACATTTCAAGTTTTTACACCCTTTTTCTATTTTTTAATAATTTGCATAGAATTTTGAGAGGAACAAAACAAGCTCCATATCAATTTTTTTGTTTCCGCACACATTTCAAGTTTTTACACTTTTTAGCTCCAGCCATTCAAACCACCCGTGCACCAAACGCATAACAATTCAACTCAAATTCAACCCCCCCCCCCCCCAAAAAAAAACCCCTGATTCAAAACCGTGCACCAAATGCATGCTTGGCATAAATTTCGCACAAGTATAGCATATGCTAAATTTGAGATTAAGAATAGCACTGCACTGGAGAATAAAAATAAATAGTTTTGGCATTGACATAGAAACTTGGTTGCATGAGTAAAACAGAATTCTTTCAAAGGCGTATTGAAGAATCGGGAGATGGAAATTGAATTTTACCTCGTCGAAGAAGAGGGTGTAACCTTGAGAAGCAAAAGGAGACAAGGGCTCGGAAGAGAGGGAAAGAGAGCGTCTGAGGTCCGAAATGGCAACGGAGAGAAGCTCGCCGGTGAGGACATGGCTCTGCTCTGGTCCGTCAGAGAGTGACTTGAGAATTTCAACGACTTGTGAAGGCCAGAAAAGACTCGACGAACGGAGTACCAGCGGTAAATACGGTAATATTGATCTCAGATCTTCTCTCTCTTCCATTCTCTCTCTATTATGTATTTTTGTCTCATATGTTTTCAGGAAATTGCGCCGAGTCTGAACCAATTTCAGTGAAAAAACCAGACTACACCTGAAAACACGCAAACATATATCAAAAGTCATTTTGTTAGTTGACTCGTCTATATTTATATGTGTGTGTGTTGTTAGAAAATCTCACGTTACATACACCACGTGTGCGGCGCACGTGTTGGGGCAATCCGCAGTCTTGCTCTTGACTATGAGCATAATACCACTTTCATAAAAGTGGAAAATAGGTTTTGAAGAGAGGGTTTTGGAAGTTACAAATAGTTTTAGTTTTAAAATTTTTTATTTAATGAAAATAAATTATTTAAAGTGAAAAATGTAAAAATTTAAAATATATTTAAAAAAAGGGAGATGTTATGGTAGAGTCTCTCCCAAAAACACTACTGATAGAGTCTCTTTTTAAACCGTCGATATTGAATCGAACGGTTGACATATCAAGAGTGTATCATATTTATCATACACCTTACTTCATATATTCATTTTCATCTAAAATCTCCTTCATCGCCGGCGACGAACGCCGACGACCCAACCCCGACGCCAGTGACCCACCCCCGGCAGCCCCCACCGCCAGCCCCAACTCCGGCTCCCCCTCTCCCACCGGCCGGCCATGAAGGATAGATCTTCGCAACCAAAGGAATCGCGAGTGGGAGGTGGGAATCGCATGAAATTCGATAAGATCTTGTTGTCGTCGACCTAAAATCTATGGTGATCCCGTCGTTCCATCTTCTCCATCTCCATGACCAAATCCTCCGGCGGTTACATGGCTGAATCCTCCGGTGAGTCCATGGCTGACACCAATGGCTGGAATTAGAGGGTGGCTGGCCGGTTTGGAGATTATGGTTAGAGTTGGGTTGAAGTTGGGAAGGAATTGAGACTTTTTTTTTTTAATATTTAAAACTGTGGAGAAAAAAAAAAACAGCAAATTTTAGTTATTAGTATTAATTGATAAATATTTAATATTAATCTATTAGCTTCCGAATAAAAAAATAAAAAAGAAAATAATGATATTTATCAATAAATAATTATATTTACCTTATTTATTTATCATTTAATTTCATATTTATTTGTAAATAATGGTATTTACATTATATTTATCAGTAAATCATTGTATTTATCTTATTTATTTATTAGTTAATCTCATATTTACTTGATAAATACTAGTTAGATAGAACACAATAAATAATGACATTTATTTGTAAATAATGGTATTTACATTGATATTTACTAGTAAGTAATTATATTTATCTTATTTATTTATCAGTTAATCTCATATTTACTTGATAAATGTGATTTTTACTAGTTAGATAGAGAACATTAAATAATGTACAACTACTTACTAATAAATATCAATATGTACTAATAAATCCTATAATTATTTTGTTTGTAATTTTATTTATTTATATGATAATTTATATTTTATCATGTAAATCCAATATTTATCTAATATTTACTTTAATAAATCTAATATATGAGTAAATATTAATATTTACTAGTAAATTCGGTATTTATTTTTAGTACATATCCAAATTTATTTGTAAATACTTGGATTTACTATATTTATATAATAGTTATTAAACTTTACGTAATTAATATGTACTAGTATTTACTATTAAATATCAATATTTACTAACAAATTTGATAATTATTTTTTTTGTAATTTTTTTGATTTCTACATAAATTTAAATTTCATCATAAAATCCATTATTTGTTTGATATTAGCATTTATTAGTAAATATTGATATTTACTAGTAAATCTAACATTTACTTCATTTTTAACTTTTTATAGTAAATCTAAACTTTATTTTTTAATTTATTTTGATTTATATTAGCACATTTAATTTTTTTTTTTTTTTACAAAAAACATCATTATCCTTTAATATTTACAAAAACTCCATGAAATTATTTAAGATAACAAAATAACCCCAAATTAACCCTAAATCAACCTAACCCTAACCTTAACCCTAACTTTAACCCTAACCCTAGGTTTACTCGCCACCTATCGCAAAACTTTCTTCAACGCTATCGATGACCACCTGAAGGAGGCCAAACATTGTGACTACTTGGTCACCGTCGCAGCCCCCATTCCGTTAGTGATGAAAGAAGAAAACCAATGCCATCGCAACCCCTTAAACTATTGCCGTTACTGGAGAAGATAACAGTGTTGGCATCAAAAATTGAAGGTGATCGTGAGACGGCCTGCAAAAAGTAAATCATAAACCCAAAATCAAAGCCAGACGACACCTACGGTGCAAGAAATTGAGGTAGATCTCAAGAGTTTAAAAGTTTGCCATAGCTCAATGATAGGAGCTTGGTTGCAATCACGAATCTCATACGTCATCGTTGTCGACACCAAGATCCTCCACCGTCGTGGCAAGATCCACCAACGCAACATCATCGTCATCAAGTCGCCTAGATCCTTTGCTCCATCGTGTCTGTGTTGGGAGAGAGGGGAAGGAATCGAGCCTATTAGTCTATGGAGAGAAAGAATAGAGAGAGTATGTATAGAGAGAAAGATAAAAGGGAAAAGTGGGAAAAAGGGTGAGGAGTGAGAAAATGGTAAAATTGGAAATAAATAAATATATTTTAATTGAATAATAAAAACATGCTAAAATTTTTATCATTTTAAAGATATGCTATAATTTTCATAAATACCGTTCAAATATGTTATATGGTACAATTACCGATAGTAAAATTAGAGGAGAAGGACAAAAAAAAACTTTTGGAAAATTATATTTGAAATGTTCGATAGGATAAAAATTTGGACGGAAATGAAAAATGGGTGAAAGAATTAAAAGGTGGATGCCATCAAAATTTATCTTTGCAAATGTGGAAAGATTTTGTGCGTGAAAAGTTTGTGATCAAGGTAAAGAAATAAAATTACATAATTGTTTTTGTTTATTAAAATTTCAACAAATATATGATTGATAACATTAATGGAAAAAAGTAATTTTATAACAGTAAGTTCTCCTTTTTTTTTTTTTTTTGAATTTAGAGGTGAGAAGATTCGAACTCTACACCTTAAGTGAATTCATATATGACATTACTGCTAGGCTGTGTTTATAACCATTAAATTCTTCATCTTTTGGCTTCACTCAATACCAAATAAGAGAAGGGAAAAGTAATTTCTTTCTACTTTCCCATACCAAACAAATTAAAGGGAAAATCAAAATCTTTTCTTTACTTATAATTTTCTTTCCATCGTGTTTTTCTTTCCTTCTTATCAAATGGAGTCTCTAAACTTCTAATTTTAACAATCTGCCTAGTTTTTTTTTTTTTTTAACTTACAATTTTAGTCCTCTACATTAAAAGTAACAAAGATTTCTAAATGGTACTTGACTCTCCGTCTCCCCATCTAAAAACACATCCCTTTTAATTCTAAAATAATCAAAATTTATTTGTAACACCCTTTTATGCATTTTAATAATTACACCGAATTGCTTTCATAAAATTGCTAGATTATGGAAATTTGATCGAGAAAAGAGCTTTAAAAAAAAAAGGAAGAAGCGTTAGTTTCAATCATTTTATCAAATAGGACACATTCTATCTGAATGGTTCTTTAAAATATCTATATGGTTTTTCCCATCTCAAATACTTCATTTGGATTGTCCATTTTGTAATGGGATCCAAATGAAAATAAACATAATCTCAAATATATATCTCATTTGCAATAATGTTATATAATATCTAGATATTCATTTGAAATAATGTTACCATATCAGGTTGTAAGTGGATTTTCATCAAGCATCAATTTCAAAATTTTCTGATTTCAAATGACAATTTTCAACAACTGTCCAAACATAAATCCAAATACTTCCATCCAAATATTCTTTTCTAAATGTTACATATAAACATTATTCAATTGACGATTCAAATATTCTCATTCCAAATATTTCTATCCAAATATGAAAATCTATATGGCTTTCTCATCCACATTAGCATTTGTCATCCAACTTATTCGATTTAAGAATTTTCTCAAACTTTAAATTTTTTTAATCTTATAAATTTATAATGTGCGTTAGGATGTCACTGCCTACTTGTACGAAAACAACTTTTAAATTGATAACTTATGTGATTTAAATATTATAGAAAGAATTTGCTTTGCTTAAATATAATTGCATAGTTTATGTTAATGTTCTTTTTGTCCTTCTACATAAAAATATTTTTGTAATAATAATTTTAAATTAAAGGATATGTAACTAATAAAATAGGGTGTGAATAAAACCATCCATTTTTAAAATAAAATAGATATTATCTTACAATTACTTATATTTTCATTTAATTAGTTAGGTTAACTATAAAATGTTGTCTCTATTGTTATTAAGAACTCTTGAAAACTATACTGTTTTCCACACAATGTAATTATCTCGGTAAGATATTTAGTTACTAAGTGATACGTAGGTGATAATCTATATAAAATCTCAAAAAAAAAATCATCAATTTTGAATATCATGGACTACAATTGCTAAGAAAAAAAAAAAAAAAGGTCTGTTTGGGATAAGCAATCGAAAAAAAAAAAAAAACATTTGAATGAAAAAATTGAACAAAATAGTATGTGTAGTTGAAAACCTTATATGGTGGATTTCAAAAACTTTTACCATATTAATAGAATCAGACGAACTCATATTGTTATATACTATAATTAATTAACATCAATATATACCAGTTTGACAATATCAATTCTAGATGATAAAGTAAGCTTCCAGATAATGAGCACCAATCACATGATCTTTCATACTATGACTCTTTCATATTCGAGTGTGTGGGCACACATGATCTTTCACGCTATGATTCAATTCACGCGATGACTCTTTGATTGACTTTTATGAAAGAGCTATGATTTCTATATTTATGAATAATGTTGTCCTCATCAATATAATGTATCTCCAACTTATAGAATGAAGTTGTCATCATGCAATGCCTAACTCCTTGATAAATCAAAAGACACATTGCACAGACATATAATCGCTTATCCACTCAATATTAGGATGTCTACAAGAATATTAGTCAAAATTAATTGATTTATTTCAATCGGAACCATTACATAAATCAATAGAACTTTAGGTTTGATCTAATATATTTGATAACCCCATCATATATATCAATGCTTTTAGTTGGAAAACCTCTTTCAAATAGTTAAGATAAACTATACCACAACAGTAAAAGTAGAAAATATTACCGTCTTACAAAATAAAAGTGATCATCCTTGCATTATAAATGGGGACTCTAAATTTAGATTATTATTTTGATATTATTTCTTCCTACATATCTCATATGCATAATATCAATAATCTTGTTGCTATTTGTTTGTTACAAATCTATACTAATAAAAGTATTCAGGACAGAAGATATATAAATAAACTTTATTTATATATAAATGTCTAATATTTTTGATAAATTTTCACTTTAGGGCATTATTCCTAACAAAAATTTGAACATAAACATTTGAATTGTCATCTGAACTGGCATTTGAATGTTAATATTCCAAACAAAATATTATTTCAACATTAGCATTTAAATATCCATTGGGAAGCTCCTATTTGAAAAAACATAAAGAAATAGAAAAATGACATCTAAAATGGTTTTCAAAAATTTTTTTCCCTAATCACTGTAAAAGATATATAGAACGGGCTTTTTTTTTTTTTTGGGGTTTTTTTTTTTCTGCGTAGGGGGTTGGATGGACCATTCAAATAAAATGATCCAAATTTGGGCAAATAGCAACCCTAAATAGGGGGTGAGTTTTGAAAGTAATCTATCAAATTAAAAGTTTAGAGAGACTCAAAGTTGGGCAAATCAACAATACTAATAATCCCAAGTTGTTTAGAGTTCATCATAGTATGTACCATTCTCTCTAACTTTCTATTTCTCCAAGCATTTTATGTTGAGATTGGGTGTTTTTAATACATCAAATGTAATTCCTTTTTTTAATATGAAGACATTATTAAGAAACAATTAAAGTTTGTGCAATATTAATTACAAAATTTAATTTTGACCATTTAGTATAATTATAAATATTACATCATAATATTCTACTACTAAACAACTACATTGACTAAATATGGATGAAGAACTTATGCATATGGATGATTCAATTAATGACTCAGAAGAAATCAATAAAGCTCACAGCCGCGAAACAAAGTTGGGTAGTGGATTAGATTGTTTTGTAGTCTATTTCCTAGCTGGAGTGATAAACTTGTCTTGGTTCATGGTGATAATGATTACAAATAGCAACATTAGTGTGAACAGAGACATTAAATCTTTTGATCTATCTATATGTGAAATTATTTCATAAAGCAAAATCTTGATGCTTAGGTAATATCATAACTTAATAGGAACATTATTTCATAGATATAAAATCCATGACTTTATTTATGAAGATTAATGATAACTCTATAAAATAGAGTTATTTTACCCCTTTTACTCATTAAAATTGACTATGCTTTTAAGCATTTGAATAAATTTAGGTTAATTTAGTTTAATTTTTATAAAATTTTAATTTAGACAAGTTTATTTTGATTTTGTGTTATTTTATTTAATTATTTAATTATTAATTTTAATATATTATTATAAATTTACCAGTCTAAATAATTAATTTTCTTATTTGTATAGGTTAATTGGAATTTTGGAGGCAAAATGGCTAATTAAAAGCTCCAAAAAAAAAAAAAAAAGGGATTGACATTCGAATTATCACTGGGGTCAGCCATGGCCACATGCAGGAGGAGTTACGTGTGCCACACTCTTGTTTTTCACCGTCGGATCTCGCCTAGAATGCACCAAATGGCGTGTGCGTACCACCGCTAGATAGGGCGTGTTAGAAACAGAAGCGCATCAGTTCTACTCAGAGCCATGCCGGTTCTCGTGCACGTGCGTCCAGTGGTTCCCTTGTGCGCCCAAGTCTTCCCCCAGCCAATCTTTGACATGCGTCCAAGTGGGCTCCAGCCTTTCCTAACCCTGCGCTAGGAACGCGACACGTGCTGTGGGTGCACCAAAAGCCGTAAATTAGTTGCGCCAGCTGCAGCCAAAGAAAAGAAAAGAAAAAAAAAGAAAAGATGAAAAGAGGTTTTGTGGGTTTGAAGGAAAGTGTTGGGTTTTGGGGAGATCGAAATAGGAGGCCCAACCAGAGGAAAGAAGAAGAGGAAAAATGAGGGAAAAAAAATTTAGTAGAGTAGGATTTTTAGTTTTAGGATTTGAGTTTTGTTTTTAGTTTTAGGTTTTCATTCTCAATAAAATTTAAAGGGAGAGGGCATTTGAATGGCAAAGAAAAGGAGATGAGAAATTGGGGAAAAACTTGAAGATTTGTGTAAATAATTATGTGGGTTTTTATTCCTTTTCCCTATCTTTTTTATTTTTGTAATTTTTGAATACTTGAACCCTTGACTTGCTTAATTTATTTTTAATTTCGTTATGGTTGTTGTTTAGTTTGTTGGTTCTAGAGTTCAATTTAGCCTAATATTAAAGCTTTGCCTATTCTAGTTTTTGATTGAATTTGAGTTTGCCTAATTGTGTTATGGGATTGCTCTATGTTATTTTGATTTAACTTCTAAATGCTTGATCACCGTTTAGTTGTTTAGGAAACTATAATGAAATTGGGAAATGGATTTGTGGTTAGGCCAATCATAGAGTGACATAATTACTAATGGGATAGGCATATACCTATTAGAATTGTGTGGCCATTGGAGAAAACCTAGAACTTAATGAATTCACAATAATTAGTACTCATAGGGATATAGTTTACCAGTTAAATGTTGGATATTTCTACTTGACCACCGGGAGGGGCTTGTTAATAGGTTAGAGGTATTCCGGCTATCGCTTAATTAAGCAACCAAATTAGGTTAGGATTTGGTGGTTTTGTGAATATTTTATATGAGATTGAATCCCTAGAACCTTGCTTGTGTCATTTTCATTTCTTTGATTTTGTTTTGTCAATTTAGATTACTTAGTTTAATTTAATTTTAATTTTTTTAATCTGCCATTCAAAAAATCCTAGCGTTAACCAATTTTAGTAAGTAACTCAAAATTAAACACAATTCTCGTAGGATCAATAATCTTTATTTATCACTCTATTACTTGTGCAACTTATATACTTGCAAGTGATGTTCGTAACAACTAATGGTATCCACAGAAAGTGTTAATTGGGAACTAGAATGAAAGACTACTCCCTTTCATAATATTGGTTATTAAAGAAACCAAAAACCTCATTTATGATTATATTACAAATGGATCTCCGTTAGGGTGTTAAGCCAAACTTATGGACAAAAAAAATTATTAGAGATGTTTGATGGAAATAATACCTAGCTTTAATTATGAATACTCCTATTAGAGGTCACCTTACATAGAAATTGGTTATATTAATAAACAATGGTTCTCATTAAAAGTGTCTTATAAATACATGTGCACAATCTTATATTACAACTTTGGTCTATGATCATGACTCGGACTAAAGTTAACAATCATATTTAATCGATTTATTTGTGTTTATCTTAATTTAGGGTATCTTTTAATTATAGGAGATTTGTCAGTTTTCAGTAACTTATCAGATTTTATATATTGTAACATATATTTATATAGGAACCATTTATATTGCTGTTTACCAATGAATTCTTTTATTTTTAGTCCGTGGATAATCTTCTCCATGTTAAAATTTTCTAAGAAATAAACCTTAACTTGTCGCCAGTGTGTGAACTAATAGACACCAAAGAAGTCTCTTTAGAAAATGGCTCTAGAAAAACGACAATATCTTCAAAAAAGTAAGTTGAAAATAAACAAAGGCCAAAGTGGACTTGTAACGCTTAGTAAAAGCAACTTTAGAAGGGAAAAACTTGATCAAAAAATAAAAAATAAAAAATAAAAAAACAACAACTTAAAAGGGTTAGAAAAGCAACGTGTGAAATGAAGCCGTTTGAAAGAAAATGTTAAAAAAAGTGGAGCGTGTCTCTTTGGAACTTGGAAGTATTTCTTTAGAACTTGGATGTATTTTTCTTTGATTATTTTTCAAACTTTGGCCAATATTATAAGGCCTTATGTTGAGATTTGGAACAGCGATGCTAAAGTTTGGTTGTTGAGATATAAATTAATGTTAAGAAATAAGATTTCATAGTTGGCATTTCTTAAGCAAGTGCCTTCATCTATTTTTCTTTTTTTAATTTTTATTTTTAAAGATTAGGATGAAAACTTTATACGTCTCTATACTTTACGATGAAATCATTATTAAATTATACATGCAATTTAATATTCGTTTGGTTTGAATTTTGTGCATAACCTCGATTCAAAATTACTCTATATTTATAAGCTATTTTTCTTTCTTTTCACTCAAAATTGTTACTTGAACAGAAGCTCCATAGAACCGTAAAAAAATAACCTTAACAATACTCATTAGAAAGGAAATGAAAATAGTGGCAATGTGTGGATGAACTATTAGAATAGTTATCATTATATTAAAATATAACATATAGTTGGTTGGCAATTATATGAGTGAAACTATTCGAATGCTTTACTATTTTACAATAATTTAACTCAAATATAAATACAAAATGTTTCACTTTTAGAAATTTATATCACATTCATTTTTTTTACATTTATTGTATTCAAATATTATTTTCATTAAAAATTATTCAAACACATATTTTAATTAATACATAATTTAAATTCTATATTTAAATTTAAACGTTCTGTTTGAATGAAACATTAATAATTTGTATGACTCAAATGTAGGGGTGGCAATTCGTGTCGTGTTCGGGTCCACGGGTCCAACCCGAATACGACCGTTTTTTTTTTTTTTTTTTTTTTTTTTTTGTATCAATTTCGAGTGACCCGAATTTGACACGTCCATTATTCGTGTCGTTTTCGATTCGTAAAATTCGTGTCGTTTTCGATTCGTATCGTCGTGTCGCGACCAGGGGTGACAATTCGTGTCGTGTTCGGGTTCAACCCGAACACGACCCGTTCTTTTCCGTGTCAATTTCGGGTGACCCGAATTTGACCCGTCCACTATTCGTGTCGTTTTCGATTCATAAAATTCGTGTCGTTTTCAATTCGTGTCGTCGTGTCGCGACCTGTATTGCACCTTACTCAAATGGTGTATAAGAAAATCAATTTCTTAAATTAAAAAAAAAAAACAGAGAGAGAGAGAGAGGGAGAAAATAGTAAATATAATATTAGGAAACAATTCTGAAGAGAAAAAATAATAATAATTAGGGAGTAACGGTAATATTAACGGTAATATTTTGACCAATTCATATTTGGGCCCTTCCACAAGAATCATTGCGCACGTCTGATAGGAATAGTGACCACACTGCTGTCCCCACGCCTTAGTAATGCGTGCCATTGTTTTCTATCTGGCATCAGCTTTTAGCAGAAAATATTATTAATAAAAGTATGCCACATGCTGATTAGCAAAAATAAATAAACAAATTTCCGTACAATAAATAAATTAATTAATTAATACAAATGTTTCACATTTAATATCACGTGTCACATTAAATTTTTTGAACGTTTTTTTGTTTGTCTACAATATTTTTTTTTTTAATTTGATGTGGAAATTGAACTCTAAATAATAAGATGAAGTATTATCATTAAATTAACTAGCAATCATATACATATGGTATACTATTCACTATGTTCATCCAAAAAATAAGAGGAAACGTCGCTAATATTTTTTTTTATATAACAAAATATTTTTAGTTAACTTTGTTAATGTATTTATAAAACCAAATACACCCAAAAATTAGCAGATTTTTATGCTAAAAATGAACGTTTCTCGATTTTGCTATCAATATGGTTAGCAATAGAAATTTGTAGAAATTTTAATTTGACAACGTTATCATATAGTAATTACATGTATAGCTTAATAATAAAACACTTTCTAATTCCTATGAAATGCCCAACCAGATTCATTAAAAAAATGCCACAATATATTTGTTTTATTTTTTTTGGTTATAAGATCTTACGAAAAGGAATTCATATGTAATGTGTGGTCCTCCGCATCTGATTGGTGGAGGTGTAGTTGGGATTTGGGACAAAGTCCAAACAATTCTCTTCTATTATGTTTACAAACGTGAGGACGCAACTTTTTTTGAAAGAAGAATTTCTTGGAAGTCCAAATTTCACTTACCAAAACACAAAAATCAAAAATAAAATAATTCCAATATGAATGCATGAATCTTGGTAAACTTGCCTTCGTTCGCCGAAAGCAAACTTACTTTTTTTTTTTTTTTTTTTTTTGGGAGACAGAAAGATTCATTGAACTGGACAAAAGTGTGTATAATTGTTACAGTTACATATTTTGTTTTAATTAAACTCTATATTTATTATCTAATATTTTAATTATTTGATATATAACTAATTGTTAGTTATAAGAGTCCTTAGATGTTAATCTCATTCTTAGGCATTGTGTTTATTTGAACTTTGATATTTTTAGCAAGATTATGCTTTCTTTTTTTAGATATTAATCTATTTATTAAATATAAATAATTGAAAATTTCATTAAATGAAATCTAATAGCATGTTTGATGCGTGAGTTGAATTTAAATACAATCTTTTTTTTTAATCTTTTATTAAAAAGTTAATCTCAATTTTATTATTCATAATTACTATTATAATTTTGTAATTTAAACTTCAAAAATTCATAATTTTATATATACAAATTTAAATGAGATAATTTTTTTAATTATATCGAGTTTCGAAACGAATAAAACAAGTTTAATTTTGATTTTTTTTAGGAACACATCCAAATTTTTACACTTTTTAATTACAGCAATTCAAATATCTCACTAATATACAACCCAATTCAATTCAAATTCAACCGAAAAAACTCAACTTCAATCCATTCACAGACGCATGCTAAAAGAAAAATGCATGATTATCTATGACGTTTTAATTTCTTGGGAAGTTTAACTTTTCTCAAATGAAGATTTTTTTTTTTTTTTTTTTTGTTTTCTTAAGATTCTGGAATGAACTTAATAATAAAGATCATAAATTTTTATTAATTATAAATTCATAAAGTAATAACTTGTTAAGCTTTAGATCGTAAGTTTAAAATTTATAAAAAAAAACTATAAAATTAAACTTTTAAATAATTTCTGAAAATAATCTTAAAACGGTGAAAGAATCAATTCGGAGTCAAGGCTATACGGCGACGAACTTTTATTTTCTAAGATAAAAGGGCATTAATTCAATAATAAAATACAAATATAAATTGCAGGCAGGTCAGAAAAATGTCGGAGGTATTTTAGCATTTTTAGAGAATCAGAGAGTGCGACAAACCTGTAAAGGGACCCACGTGAACTTTTCAAAAGTTCAGCACTTCAAAAACGTTTTTAATATATTATTATTACTTTTTGATATTTAAATTTAATTCTAATTATATTATATTTTTAATTTTTAATTTTTATAAAAAATTTAAAAAAATTTATAATTATTTTTTTTTAAATTAATCAATTTTAATTTAAAAATTAATTAACTTATCAAACCGAAATTATCTATAAAAAAAAAGAAAGAAAAGAGAAAAGAAAAAGACAGTTGTCACTTCTCAGAAGATTACAAAATAATAAAAAAAGAATTAAATGCTCTATAAAGTGGCAGCCAGTTCCATTATGCTCTCAGCATTGCCCTGTCCAAGCCTAGAGTAGAGAGTCGAGGGAACCAAATATTCCATTCTCAATCTTCAGCGTTCAGGTTGGTCAGTTATCTACATAACTTATAATATATATATATATATATATTTTTTTTTTTGTTTTCTAAGTTTTTTTTAATTTTTAATTTTTATTTTTTTGGGCTTCAATCTGGGATTTTCAGCTTCTTTCTACGTTCTGCTTGTTTTTGGTATTCTTGTTTAATGCAAGACTTTTGTATTTTTCTGCAACATTCTCTTCTCGTCGTATATGTTTTATGTTTATATGTTTATATGTTTATATATATATTTATATATATATAAATATGGTTGTGTTTGATCCAGGAGGTGCGGTTTGGGGTGTGAGAATGGGGAGAATGGCAATACCCATATTGGGTTTTCTGGTGTTGAGCTGCTTAGCAGCAGGGACAGAAGCAGGAGACCTGAAATACAAAGATCCAAAACAGCCATTGGGTGTCAGAATCAAAGACGTTTTGAGTAGAATGACTCTCGAAGAGAAGATCGGCCAAATGGTCCAGATTGAGCGCAATGTGGCCACCCCTGATGTCATGAAGAAATACTTCATTGGTAACCAACCAAAAAAAAAAAAATTTTTTTTTTTTTTTTTTTTTTACTTTTGTTTTCTGTTCTCTGTTTTTTGTATTTTTGTATTTTATTATTATTTTATTTTATATTTTTGTATTTTTTTTTCTTCCCAAATAATCTTCATGTGATTCAAGTGCCTATTTTGTGTCCACGGACAACATTTTGAATCGAACTTATTATGGCGTGTGTGTGTGTTAATGTTTTTATTTTTATTTTTATTTTAAATTTATTTTATTTTTGGTGGGCAGGGAGTGTATTGAGTGGTGGAGGGAGTGTACCAGCTCCAAAAGCTTCAGCTGAGACATGGGTGAATATGGTGAATGACCTGCAAAAGGGATCTTTGTCCACTCGTCTCGGGATTCCCATGATCTACGGCATCGATGCCGTTCATGGCCACAACAATGTTTACAATGCCACCATTTTCCCCCACAATGTTGGACTAGGAGTTACCAGGCAAGTCTAGAAGCTTCTCCCTCCTCTTTTTTTTTTTTTTTTTGGCCGAGGTTTCGAAACGTTTAAATCATCTTAGTTGAGAATCTGAGTTTTCTGATCGTGTTTTTATGTAAATGCTACATTCCACCCTATGGTTTGAAAAAGGTAGTACCTATCCGTACGTTTCAACACAATTTCTGGGGACGGCTTTTTCAACACGATTTGCAAAACGCAGGGATTTAGCATTCCGAAACATTTTGATAAAATACGCGGGATGAGAGGTTTTTGTTGTAATCCCTTTGTTTTTGTGCTTGTGTTTGGTTAATTTTATTCTTTGTTGCGTCTATTATAGAGATCCTAAGCTCATCAAGAAGATTGGAGAAGCCACTGCACTTGAAGTTAGAGCTACAGGAATTCCCTATGCCTTTGCTCCATGCATTGCGGTAAACTAAAAAAAAAAAGAGGCCATCTTAATGCTTTACCGATTTCAAAAAGGCCTCGAATCGACGTTGATCTGGATATGTATTGACGGATGTTTTTGCAGGTTTGCAGAGATCCAAGGTGGGGACGGTGCTACGAAAGCTATAGTGAGGACCATGGGATTGTTCAGTTGATGACCGAGATTATTCCTGGTTTGCAAGGAGATCTCCCTGCTAACTCTAAAAAGGGTGTTCCTTTTGTCGCCGGAAAGTAAGACCCTCTCTGATCATAAACATTGGCTGTTAATTTCCTTCTTTGGATTTATTTGTTTGATACCTATTTGCACGAATTATGGATTAAGATTATGATTCGCCCAACTTGGGATGGGAAAAGTTTGTACTTTTCTGTGACGATGCCATCTGCTAGCATAATCTAAAAACTGCTTCGACGATAAAAGTTAGCTTTTCGTGTTAACCATCAAGAGATGGTGTTTAACATGTGATAGCAGTTAATTTTCATTGTCATCTGCATATTTTCTTCAGTTTCTTAAGATTCCATCATAAGATATTTTGGACATTCTACCTCTCACATTTTTTTTGCAAGCTTTAGGGATGGCCCGTCTGTTCCCCCTTTATGACAACCATTTTTAAGTGATGGAAAATACAAATGGTCCACTCCCAATCACCTCCCCATGTTCAAGCTTCTATTGCATGAGAGAACCGTCAGTTTCAGATGATTTCATAATCTCTCTCTCTCTCTCTCTCTTTTTTTGGGGGGTGATTTCATAATCTCTCTCTCTCTCTTTTTTTTTTTGGGGGGGGGGGGGGGGGATTCAGGGTATCTTTCATATGGTAGGTTTCTTTTGGGACCCAGTTGGTTGTCCAAAAGAACATGGGCACCACTCATTGATTTGATAGGTCGATCCGCTGATGTCGGTGAAAAAAATTATAAAATAAAACAACTAATTAAAGATCTGCTTGGTTTCAATTTATTTTATTTTATTTTTGTTTTTAATTTCCATAAGTAGAATGAAGGGTGCGGATCTCCTTAAGCCGCCATTGAATGTCTATAAAACGAGATAAAAATTCATCTTATTATAGTCCGCATCAATCTTAAAATGTATTTGAAAAAAAGCTTACAAAATGGGAAGCCGGAACTGACAAAGTTGTGTATTATTTGTCTAGAACAAAGGTTGCAGCCTGTGCCAAGCACTTTGTGGGAGACGGTGGAACGACCAAGGGCATCAATGAGAACAACACTGTAATAAGCTTGAATGGATTGCTTAACATTCACATGCCCGCATACTTAAACTCCATTAGCAAGGGTGTTGCAACAGTTATGGTGTCGTACTCGAGCTGGAATGGGGTGAAGATGCATGCAAACCGTGATCTTGTTACGGGCTTTCTCAAGAACAAACTCAAATTCAGGGTAAAGAAAACAGAGATAATTTGAAGTTTTTTTGAAAACCTGATTTGTAGTTTACTTCTAGTCACGCGCGAATAATGGCGATGCTAGGCATATAACTTTTTCTTTTTCTTTTTTGGTTGTATCAGGGTTTTGTCATATCGGATTGGCAGGGTATTGACAGAATCACTTCCCCTCCTGGTGCTAACTATTCATATTCAGTGCAAGCTGGAGTTAGTGCTGGAATAGACATGGTTAGTCAAAACTTGGTTATGTAGTAATCTTTTGTCGTACTTACCTCGCCTAATACTAGTATCTTAAATAAGCTTATTTACTATTTTATACCCTGCATTTTAAGCTTGTAAACATTATATACCATGCATTTGGGATGTCTCAACATCGTCCCCTCGAAATCAATTCCATATCAAGTCTACTCCTTTTCTTGGTCGACTACTAGTTTTGACACTTAAATGACGACTATACTAAGGTTATCATCAACTTGTTTACTCTATGTTTCACAACTAGTAAAGTCGTCAATTAGGTGGTTAAAATCAGCATTTAACCGAGACATGGAATAAATTTGAAATGAAATTGAAAGAAAAAGATACAAGATGTTGAGAACATCCAATATGCATGGAATACGTTTTTTTTAATGAAATTAAAATGCCGGGTATAATATAGTAAATAGCCCTCTTAATTATCAATACTAAGATGGAAACATATTTGGTCCTCTAGTTGACGCAAGTTTTATATCTGGGATTATTGCAGGTTATGGTTCCCGATAAATTTACAGAGTTTATTGATGATTTAACCAACCTAGTGAAAAAGAATATCATACCCATAAGCCGGATTGATGATGCGGTTAAGAGGATCTTGAGGGTTAAATTCGTCATGGGTCTCTTTGAGAACCCACTTGCGGATCACAGCCTGGCCAACCAGCTCGGCAGTAAGGTCTGTTGCTTCGGATTTATCATTTCAGCATCAAAAAGTATTTATCTTTATCTACGTACTCTAGCATGTTTAAATTTAGTTTTTGTTTAACAAAACTTAATGTTATACAGGAACATAGAGAATTAGCAAGGGAAGCTGTTAGAAAGTCACTTGTACTGCTAAAGAATGGGAAATCTGCGAATACGCCGTTACTTCCCCTTCCCAAGAAAGCAACAAAGATACTCGTCGCAGGAAGTCATGCAGACAACCTCGGCAATCAATGCGGAGGCTGGACTATTTCATGGCAGGGCCTCAGTGGCAATGATCTCACAGTCGGTACGTCTAGCTTTACTCATTAACCAAATCCGAATTGATATTGCATCTTTAATAAGAACTTTCTAGAAAAATGCACATTAAAGTTGCAATAGAACTTTGGCTCAGTACTTGCAAAGATGCTAAAAGGCGGAATCTTCTATGAAATACTCAAAATTAGTTTGTTCCAATATGATTAATGAGAAACTATCTTTGTAAACAGGTACCACAATCCTCAAGGCAGTGAAAAACACTGTTGATCCTACCACACAAGTTGTCTACAGTGAGAATCCTGATTCCGACTTTGTCAAATCGAATGACTTCTCCTATGCCATTGTCGTCGTTGGTGAGCCTCCTTATGCGGAAACATTTGGTGACAGCTTGAATCTGACAATAGCTGAACCTGGCCCAAGCACTATCAAGAGCGTTTGTGGAGCTGTAAAATGTGTTGTCATTGTTGTTTCTGGTCGCCCAGTTGTGATCCAGCCCTATCTTTCCACCATTGATGCCCTTGTTGCAGCCTGGCTACCGGGAACTGAAGGCCAAGGTGTTGCCGACGTTCTATTTGGTGACAACGGTTTCACAGGCAAGCTTGCAAGGACATGGTTCAAAACTGTCGACCAGCTTCCGATGAATGTTGGCGATTCACATTACGATCCTCTGTTTCCATTCGGGTTCGGTTTAACTACCAAGCCTAACTACTAGAAAATCAAAATCCCAACTGAGAGACTACGTTGATTCCGACTCATTCTTTTTCTGGATTGTCAAAACTTCATTGAGTATTATTTATTTCGGATTGAATGTAGTTCAACTCCTACGAATGTGTATCAACTGCTCATTGAGCAAGTGATTTCAGCAGCGGGAAAATTCAAGCTTGAGAGTAAATAACCTATTAATTTAATCCTTTTAAAGTTCCAAATACGTGCAAAAAAGCAAAGTCCATCCCTTGAAATCAATCAAAGAGGTAATTGTGCGAATAGCCTCTTAACAAGCACTATATATTATATTACTTCAAATAATATAATGTTTGGTAACATCTTTGTATTACATAATTTAATACAAAATCAAAAGTTAATATAATAATGTCATATCTAAGAGGACAAAAAATCTATATATTAGGTCGTATTATATAATGTAATCTTATCAATTATATTAAAACACATAATATAATGGATTTCAATATAGAGGTTGGGGTTGGGTTTCAACATATGGTTCTGGATTGGGTTTCAGGATGGGGGTCGAAGTCAAGTTTCTAAACGATGGTCGGAGTGGGGTTTCTGAATAAAAGTCTAGGTTGGATTTCAGAACGGGGATGAGAGTCAGGATTCAGGATATGGGTCGAGGTTGGGGTTTGGGACGTGGGACGGGTAAGATTTTGAGATATGGGTAAGGGTTAGGTTTTGAGATTAGGGTTGAGGTCAAGTTTTAGGATGTAAATCAGGGTAGGGTTTCGAGATTGGGGTTGAGTTTTGGGATGAGGTTGGTGTCAAGTTTTAGGGTTGGGGTCAGGTTTCAAAACATGGGTCGAGTCGAGTTTCAGGGCCAAGGGTCAGTGTTGGGTTTCAGAGTTGGGTTTCTAGACCAGTGGTCTAGTCAAGTTTCAGCACCGAGGTCTATGTCAAGCTTCGAGATTGAGGGTCAGGTCAGGTCGGGTCGAATCAGATCAAATCAAATTTTGGGACAGAGATGGGGGGGTCTAGTTTCGAGACTGGTGGTTAGGGCTGGGTTTTGTGGTTAGGATTGAGTTTCGAGGTTGGGATTCAAGACATGGTTGGGTTTGAGTTTCAAGACCAGGGATCAGTGTCTTTTTATAAGTGTAGCTTTGACCGGTTCAAAATATAATTAATCAAACAACTAATCATTTTAATTTAATCTCCAAAATAAAAAATATATATCAAATCTACACCCAGCTTTTAATATGAATCTACTTAAAGAACAAAAATTAGACTAAAAGAAATTTAGGTGTTAAAACATGAATCAATGAGCAGCTAAATATACAAAGTTGGTATATGCGGTACTTGGTCTAAATTTGACACTACGTTTAACATTTACTAATTTTGACAGTAAAATTAACATCTCATTCAATATTAATTCTTTTGCAGAACAAAATATTAATTCTTTTCTGCATTGACATAGAAATTTGACGATACATGGCGATGCTTTTATTTTGCAAAACAACTCATTGATGTTACTTTTCTAAGAAACAAAAAATTTAAACAATAAGTTGTAGGTAGAGTCTAATAGCCATTTGATACATAATTCTATTATAACGTTCAAAATTCAAATACCCTTACCCCAATTTAAAAAAAAAAAAAACATTAAAGAAAAAAGTTTAAAATAGCATGATTGAACTACTTAAGACCGACAAAATGGGTTTGGTTAGTGTAACTTCATATTTTTTTTAAAGAGAACTAGTTTGTATAAGTGCGTTGCACGTTATATACATATTGTAGTAATTAATATTGTAGATTTTATAATTAATATAGATTGATAAAAACTATCAATTATCTTTAGTTTAGTACGAGTCTAATACCCGTGCTACGCACGACAATGTAGATAAACAGAAAGGGACAAAATCAGAAAAAGATAAGAATACACAAAACTAATAAAACCAGAAGGCATAACTATTATTTCAATACACACAGACACGGCAGAGACAATGAAAAAATAAACAAAATAACCGAAATAATATTTAAAAAAAAAAAAACCAAAACTTAATCAAACATGCAACAAAAAAAAAAAAAAAAAAACCCCTAAATAAGCAATAAAAATTTAAAAACCCCCAAAATCAAAATCTAGTCATCCCCAGATTTCTCCCCATATTGCCACCCCAAAGCCATAGCTGTTATCCTTCAAATAAAATAAAATAAAAAATTTTAATGAAATAAATAAACAAAAATTCTCAAAAATCAGAGAAAACACCAAGAGTGTAATAGGAAAAAAAAAAGGGCAAGATAAAAAAAAGAAGGGGATTCGGCTAGAACCACAGAACGAAAGGGGAAAAAAAAAACCCACATACAATAATGGAAAACAAAACAACGCAACAAATGTGAAAATGTAAACATTCAACATAAAAATCCAACAATATTAAAAAAAAAAAAAAAAAAAAGCAAAATAACATTCTAGGGTTTGAAGACCAAAAATCCAGAAAATATGAAAAGAGAGAGAGAGAGACCAGATGTGGAAATCTAACATTCAACACCAAAATCCAACAATATAAAAAAAAAAAAAACGAAATAAAATTCTAGGATTTGAATACCAAAAATCGGAAAAATATAAAGCAAGAGAGAGAAATCGGCAAAGAGAGAGAGAGAGTTACAACATCAACAATAAACATACACAATCGAAGAAATTTATTAGCGGCAGAATCAAAAAGGCGAAGAAAAAATCTGGTTTTGAAAGCCAACAATTTGAAGAATAAGAAGAGAAAGAGAGAGTAGTATAGAGAGAGAGCTAGAACATTCATAGTAGAGAGAGAAAATGACACTACACAATGGGCAGCACAATGGATGGCAGAGAAAAGATAAGAGAGAGAGAGAGAGAGAGGAAGTGAGCATGAGAAAAGGGGAAAAATATAAAAATATAATAAAATAAAATAACTCTAAAAAAAGAAATCAAACGATGTGGAAAGTGGAAAGAGATATAGCATGTATGGCCTAGGGGAAAGATAAGAGAGAGAGAGAGAGAGAGGAAGTGAGCATGAGAAAAGGGGAAAAATATAAAAATATAATAAAATAAAATAACTCTAAAAAAAGAAATCAAACGCTGTGGAAAGTGGAAATAGATATAGCATGTATGGCCTAGGGAGTTGAGCAATCTGATGTAACATCAGATTACTCACATAGGAATGTGTGAGAGAGAGAGAGAGAGAGAGCAAGGAAAGGACAAAACCGTCCATGCACTGTGGGCAACCCAACCGGTAGAGAAGGAAGGGAGGGCAGAAGCGTCCGTTCACTGTAGCAGGCGTAATTCCACATGGGTGGAGGGGCAAATCCATCAGAACACTGTAGAAGGAACAGGGAAAACCCCATTTCCTTTAGTATAATAGTATAATATGTATATGGATTTAAAGTTAAGAAAATTAATAATTAATATTTTTGTAATGAGTTTTTCGAAAAATAACAGTTCTAAACATCTCATAATCTAGTCGCAAAAGAGTGAAACAATAACCACAACATTTTTTGTAAGAAAATATCAATTTCCTCTAATTCTCCACACACACATGTTTTAAGGTCTTCTTCGTGCTTGTGTGCATGAGAAAATTATACCCACAAAGATATTTGTGTTGGTGTATTTTCACCTTAGAGAGAGAAACAAAAAATTTATACACATAGAGAGAGAGTGTGAGAGATTAAAGTGTACCGAAGAAGTTTAATTACTTATAAACATACATAATTCACAAGTAAAAATATAATTCCCCCACAATTGTTTTGAATGATTGAAAACTAAACAATACACAAACACACTTATAAGTGTTGTTTAATATAAATATTAAAGAGATAAATAGATTGTGAATGATTAAAACCTTTCGTAAATTAGTGTTGCTTTGAACAGTTGCAACTGAAAGATAAATATATTATGAATGATTAAAACCGTTCATAACATAGACACCTTTTAATTTTAATGAGAAATTGTAATAATTAAACATGATATGATATATATATATATATATATATCAGAACATTAATTTTTCTTGAAGAGTTATAGCCAAAAGATGAATAGATTATAAGTGATTAAAACCTTTCATAAAATATAATTGCTTTGAACAGTTTCAACCGAAAGATAAATAGATTGTAAATGATTAAAATATTTCATAAAATAAACTCCTTTTAGTGAGAAGTTATAATAAAAAAAATATAATACAGTAAATATAAAAGAGCGTTTAATTAAACTTATGAGCACTGTTTTGAATAACCTAAAATGAACATGACATCTCATAACCCGCTCTTATAGTATTGTTAGGATTCATGATATGTTACAATAGAGCATTTAAGTGACAACCATTTAAACTATTTTAAGCCTAGCATGTAACCTTTTGTTTTTTTTAATATTAAAATAAAAGAAGTAGTTACTGGCTACGTTTAGTATTACAAGGAAAGCAAAGGGGAAAAAAACAATAAATAACTTGACTCAAAATCAAGACAATGTTTGAAAGAAGGTATTAGAACAATGACGGGAATAGGAGAGAAGAAAGAAAGAAAGAAAGAAAGAAAGAAATAGATATATTTAAAATGAACTGAAAAAAAAAAAAAACAAACAAACAAAACAAAAAACAAAGGAAAATTACTGAAGAGCTGTTTAAAAGAGGTTTATATAAACCCCTTTAAGAATAAATGGATTTAAAATGAAATGGAAAAAAAAAATACTGAAGAGGTTTTTTAAAAAGGCTTATATAAGCCCTTTTAGGAGCAAAAGGATTTGGCATTGTACCTTATGCCCCTCAGTGACTTTATCCAATGACATAGACTTATATAAGAATATTAGTGTGTGTTTGGTTGGTTAGTTTGAGTTGAAATAGTAAATTTTTTTGAATTTTTAGAAAAGACAAAAAATTTTTTGAGAAAAAGACAAAAATTTTTTAGAAAAAAAATAAAAAACAGTACGCTTAGAGTTGGAATGAACTAATGAAACAAACAAACTCTTAATAATGTCTGTTTTGGGAAGAGTTACAGAGGAAGGAAAAACGATAACTTGATGAGCAATATCATGACGATTTTAGAAAGAGTCACACCAGTTAAAAAGAGAACCACAACTTATGGGAGTCATTTAGGATGACTAGGATGACCACAACCCAATCTTTTAGGCTCCATTTGATATTTAATATCAAATTAAAATTTTCATTTAAGTTTTTATCTTTTTTTGAAAATATTTTTTATCTTTTGTAAAAAATCAATAAAAATTACTATTAAAACTTAAAATTTTCAATTCCAACTTATTTATCAAACAGACCCTTAATATTACTAGAATAAGTATTATAAGTATATTTGAGTCTAATGTTTTAAATTTATGATAGAATTAAAATTAATATAACCAAATAGCATATTTAAAATTAATTAAAATTAACTTTTTTTTTCCCCCAAAAATCTCCAAATCCCATTCTTTCTCTCTCATCTTCATCCTCCCTCTCCAAGTCCCACACTCTCTCCTCTACCGCCTCGTCGTTCCAGTCATCGTCGCCATCGGTGACGAAGCGGTATCGACGAACCGCTATGTTGACGAAACGCCACCATTACTGTCATGTACCACTGTCGTTGCCGTTGGGAGAATCGTGAGCTGCTGTTGATGGAGCAAGAAATCGCCGTTGCTGTTGATGAAGCAAGAAATCGCCGTCGCATCTCGTTGCGTCTTTTGGTCCCCGGTGGGAAATCTCGAGTCCTTGGCGCGCATCGCGTCAAACCGTCCTCACCAGATCGATGCAATTTTTTCTCCTTGCTACCGATATCACCGTCTCGAGGAACTCATGAGAGCATTGGGACCATCCATCATCACTGGGTCACGGTTGCAACCCTTCCTCCTTACTGGCGAGATTGCTGTAGCAAGCAAGATTTCTCCAGTGGCCTATTTCCTCGTCCGACCGATTTCCTCTTTATGGTGGTGCCTGTTTTGGATTTGGGATTAGATCTAGGGGTTTCATGTCTGGGGTAGATGTGGGATTTCCAATGAGTTGGGGTTTATTTTGTAACTAATAAATGTTTTATACATATTAGTAAATATCATTATTTACTTTGTCGAAATAAAAAATCATTATTTACTATGAATTAATAAATATGTAAATATATTGCTTATTAAATGTTTCTTGTAAATATATTTATTTCCTTTGTAGAATTTAGGATTTACCACTTAACGGAATTAAGGAAAAAAAAATATTTACCAATACTTATCAAAAATCACATTATTTCCGATTAGTAAATTATTTTACTTGGAAATATAATATTTACTTTGAGATAATTTTAGTAGTAAATTTGATATTTATTAGTAAATTTGAATATTTATCAATAAATATCACTACATCCATTTATTTACTTGTAAATCTTGCATATACCGTGATTTATTTTAGTATCTTTATTAAGTTATGTATTTAAAAACCAGCATTAAATGAGTTAAATTTCATTATTTACTTGGATTTAAGTAGTTAATGTATATTAAGTTTACTAGTAAATACCCAGATTTACTAGTAAATACTTATATTTATTCTAATTGCATAATATTCGTAAAATTTTATGTAGGTAATATGTATAAATATTAATTAGTAAATATCAGTATTTATTAATAAATCTGATAGTTACTTTGTTGTAAATCCAATCCTTATCTACTATTACAATAAACAAACAATAAACATGTTATTTACCGGTAAATAATGATATTTACTTGATTTGAAAATAATAACTTAAATATTTATTTGGTAAATCCATTTTATTTTAAATATTTATCAGTAAATAAATGGATTTACATAGTAAAATGCAATGAATTTACTTAGTAGAATAGATCAAAATCAATAAATCTAATTATTCAGAAAATAAATTAAGTATTAATGAGGTAAATCCAATTATTAACACGGAATTCTAATTATTTATATGGAAATCCAATATTATTTATTAGTTTAACTTTAGTTATTTTCATGTAAATTCAAAAATTTCAACAATCTTATTTGTTTTTTAAAGATTTGTTTCTTCGTCCAATAAATCCAATAATTATTTTGTAAATCCATTGTATAGTTTAAAATTTTTTTTTGAAAGGTTACAATAGTTTAAAATTGAGAAAAAGAACATAATAACATATTTACAAAATGATATTTATTGGCCATGCTTTCTTTGCCTGTCACGTGATAATCATGTAGTGGCCACATCATCGTCATATGGATTTTTTTTTTTCTATTCCGCACGCACTAAGCATATGCCATACAACTAGTAACTATAAAAGTGTTCAAAAAATTCAGATCTTGTTTACCATAAGTCAAGGGATTTGGCGCAAATAATTTCCGACATATTTATTAGGTAACAACTTGGTTTCCAATCTTTTAGTTTTGACAATCATTTTCCAAAATTGTTAAATTTAGTACAACGTTGCCAAAATTTATAATTAACATGACAAAATGAACAGTTTTTTCACACATGAGAGCTAGGTGGTGTCACTTTATGATTGATATATTAACATTAGCTCGAAATTGAGAGACAAATTGGATGTTAGTTGGAGATAAAACTAGGGTTTTTGTACAAAAAATTTGGGGGAAGACCAATACGAGAAGTGGACGTAACAACAAGCTCAGAAGTACTTGTTTTGCCATTGTGAGACACTGAGCATGATTAGGGATGACAATGGTGTGCCTTTGAAATTGGATAGTCTTCTCATCAATACGTCCTGTAAATAAAAACACCCCCATACCCGTCCCATAACCTATTTAAGTTGATGAGAAAGGTTTTCCCCTTATAGATTTCGGGATACTTGCGGGATACCCTGTTAACACAATTGTCTATTTTCATCATATAAAAACAAAAAATAAAAAACAACATTTATATAAGACTTTTAAGTTAAAAATAAATCAAATCATAGTATTCAAGTTTTTATGGATCTAATATATATGTTAAAATTTAATACTTAAAATTGTATGTTTAATAAAACATATTGTTTTATATCTTAAATATAAAAATAATATATAATAAAACAAACAGGTAAATGGGCAATAGGGTCGGAGACCCCTAAACCCGTCCATGTCCTGCAAACGGGTTAAACTTAACAGAGAAAATTATGATCCCTACATGATGTACAGCTTGCTGCTATGTGCAACAAACAAAAAGAGAATTTGTTCAAGTCAAATGTGAAATAAACTATCCACTATGCTGTCAGTATAACAAAAATTGTTGTTGAATTCGGTCGAACAAGTAAGGAAATAATTATGAAGTTAATACATAAATAAAATAAGACATATAACCCTCGAACTACTAAGAAAAGTCTAACGTCGGTTTTGCTATTTTGGCGTCGTTACAAGCAATTTAGCTGTTCAGAAGTCTAATTGTCCACATTATTAAAAAAATAAAAATAAAAAGTTCCAAGGCCTATGCCAAAAGCCGAAGTCTTTTATTATGCATGTCACTTATCCATAGTTGCTGGAATTTTGTTTTTCGTTTTGTTTTGCTTTTTTCTATATGTACATGTATGTCATCTTGCTAAAATAATTAGTTTCCTTCAACTGATTGTACAAACAATATTTTCAAAATTTGTATCAATAAAATTTATGACCATGGAACTATCTCGTTTGACATACCATTTTGAAATGAAAAAAAAAAAAAATCATTACAAAGTGAGAATCTAAAATGAATGTGGGTGTGAGAGAGAAATGTATATGATGTGGTTGTTTTAAAAACAAATAAGGTAAAAAAAAAAAAAAAAAGTAGATTGGGATTTAAAAGCATGTGCCGAACATCCATAAGTGTTGAGTTGAGTTCTCTTATTGGTGGACTGAAGAAATTTTAAGTATAAGCTCAATTCACTTTATTCTCTTTAAATATCTCCAAGGTACTAAATGATTCCGTCTTGGTCAAATCTAGAAATTTTCTTTTCTGGTAATTGTGAGTCTTTAGTTTTATCTACAGAGAGTTTTGTAAAATCAATTATTGTTCATATAGGGGAAGTGGATATGATCCAGTGATTGGTTCTTCACTTGTTATGGTTAATTTTAGTATATTGTGTTGTTTTATAGTTGGTATCTTGGAATTGTTTGGAATTTGTTTGAGAATCACATGATTTTAGTCATTCGAAGAAGAAAAATATTTAATTTATCAGTTATGTATCATTCTTAGTTTTACAAAACTAATTGACATTAAAAGATCACCCAAACAGAAGTATGTAAACAAAACATAAAATGCATGCATAATTTTGTATGTATATTTTATTATCCTCTTGCTACATACGGATCATATGGTGATGATAGATCCATGCTGCTAATTAATAAGAGAAGTTAAAAAGAAAACTGAGCAAGACTTTTGCAATGAAAAACTTGGGACTAGTTGGTTGCAAGTATAGCTTACGGTAATTTATATCTGACTCTACTATATATAAGTGAAGAGTTTGAATCTCCATTACCAAGTTCGGGGCTGAGAATTGAGACTATGCAAAACAATTTAACCCTTGGTATAAAGATATTGCGTGGCAAGGAAAACTAGGCCATCTCAAGTAGGCTACACAGTGAAAAATTCTTGAAAAACAATCAAAATTAGCAAGGTCAAAGTAGTTTGTCCTCTACCTAATAGTTATTTCAAACTCACTGATAGGCAATGTTTGGCAAGTGAGAAAGAGAAGGAAATAGAAACGATCTAGTCCTTTATACGTGTGTTGTTGACAGTTTCATGAGTACTATGGCTTGTACAAGAACAATTATTATTCTATTCCTGAAGTTAGAAGTGTTGGAAAAATTTTCTCTTAGTTGGAAAAAACATATATATAGGGTATTCGTAAATGCTATTGAAATACTTGAGAGACACTTAAACGATAGTTTGAAATGTTGCATTTACAATAAGTCTGCAAATTCAGACATAGTAAGTGATATCGATTCCGATTAGTTCACTTTGAGGTTCTTGAGGACTCTAGTAAGGGGAACGGTCTCACCTTAAGTTCAATCTAGAAATTACTTTACAAATCCATTATTAGTGATCTAGTGAATCTTTTCACATAACCATATTTGGGTATAATTGTTGATGCCAAAAATCTTTGACACAACACCAAATGGGATCACTTGACGCGGTCAGTTTCATGCTGTCGTGCTCCACCTAGTCGCCTACAAAAGAGAAACACCTTGGAGTAAGGGGGACATCAGTGGAGTGTTTGCTAAGGGCACTCCGATACTTAAGTCAGTAAAGGGCACTGATGAGCACGCAAAAAAGTAGAGTTTTGACAAAGAAATTAGTCCATACCTGAGTAATGCACTCCTCTATTTATAGGTGTTTCTCATGGGTCTAGGTGTTCCGGTGACCCTAATAGGTTGTATTCCGAGTGGTTTTGGCGGGTAAACATGCTCCAGGTGTACAGATACTTGATCTTTACTAGATAGATGCCACATGCCCTACCATTCAAGTGATGGGGGGGGACACGAGTACAGATGTTAGTATTGGCACAGGCGGCAAGTACTGTATCAGTTCGGTTACGTGGTGAAGGCTTGCGTTGGGGCAGGAACAAGGATATTGGACATCAGGTGTCAGGTGATGCAGAGTAGTCGGTATGGTGTGCCCCGAGGAGGGAATGGGTAATGTTTTCTTTTCAATTTATTTTTTATATATTATTTTTAAATTATTTTAGTTTATACTAGTATGAGGTTGGGTGCATTATCTATCATTTACAAGTAACATGTTAGCTATTTGATTACATCTTAACGGTTTAAAAAGAGGTTCTACTACAGCCTTACCCGTTTTAACTACTAAAAACATTAAACACCCACAAGGGTGGATAGGTTGGCAATGGTGGGTGCCTTTGCTAGGCTTCTCCCCTTCGTCTAGCCGAGTTCGATTTCCATTATCTCCTCGTAGATCTCGCTCCAGCTTTAATTGTTGAAGCATTGCTTAGTGATGGCAGGGTAGACCCTAAATAGCCAACCGAGAGAAATTAGTATAAAGAACTAGTTTTCCTGCCATATCTAGGGAAATGGATTCCTGTCCATAGGGCTAAAAACCTGAAAATGATGAGACCACCCAAAATTCTTTTAATTCACAAAAAAAAAAAAAAATAAAAACATGAAATGCTCTCAAATCAATTTGATATTATTTCAAACACAACCATTTGACCTAATATATTTCTCACTTAATTTTGAGATATTTTGAGAGAGAGAGGGAAATAACATATTTGGCATGTTAAATAGAAAATTAAAGCGTCATTTTTTAGGGAGGGAAATGATAGCATATTTAGAATTTTTCATTTCAATTTTAAAAAAATCCCCAAAATGCCCCCAAACCTCGATTCTCTCTCCCATAATGTATATAAAATTATTTAAGGAAGAACTATGGAGACATAGATGGTTCATAATGGCGCGACTAGTACCATGAGTCAAGATCTATTGTCTCGGATTTTTTATTTTATTGGGTTGTCTTCCCAATAGTATTATGTCATGTAATTTTATTTAGAAGTTTAGACATGCAAAAAAAAGCTAAATATTAAAAATTCTTGAACAAATTATTGAATTGTCAAAACTTCATGAAGGGATAACTATTAAGATAGGAAAATGGGACAGCAGATCTAGACTCCTAGTATAGGAGGAAAAAATGGAGAAAAAGAAAAGCAGAAGAATAAGGAGGTGGTGGTGGCTCCCGAGCAACATGATTGCTAGACAACTACTCATGGACGATTGTGGGTGTGTTGGAGTGAGGGTTTTGATCACTTGATATCGGAGGCTTACTCTTTTTATATATAATCATTGAAACACGTGCTCTACAAGTGTGAGGTTCAGCTTTAAAATATAATATAAAAAAATACACTTAAAAGACACAAATTTAAAGATCATTACACTAAGATGATGCAAAAATTTTTTAAATCAATTTGACACATATTAACATTAAAGTCTATGTCATATTGGCTAAGATGAGAGAATTTATATTATGTTGATCAATGGATGAAAAAAAAACAAAGTGATTATATCTGAGTAATTTTCTCTATAATATGGTGTTATTAAAATAGATATAGAAAATGTCTTGATGTAGATATATCAAAAAGAGAAAGATGTTTAACTAGAGACATAGTAAAGCAATAATTTAAGTAGAATGATGAAAAATTATTAATGAATATTGCAAATAACATTAAAATAAAGAGATAATGATAGAAGAAACTAGAAAGTTAAGAGAATGGTTGAGAAATAAGACAAAATGTAACTGTTAAAGTTCAAATAAAAAAAATAAACTTGAAAATGCATTATGTAATCTGAATTTGGATTACTAAAATTAAGTGAGAAAGCAAGAAGTAACATAAAGTACTTTTTTAATGAACAATATAGAGGTTATTTATAATTGGTTGAAAGAAAAGTGAGGGCAACAATGTTTAGCTAATATTTAAATTTCCAAATATTTATACATATATATCTGGTATTTTAATTATCTAATATGAGAATCATATATTTGAGCAAAAAGATAAAAAGATCTTGAAAAGAATACCAACAATGTGATTAGAGAAAGTGTGTAAAAAAAAACAAAAAAACAAAAAAACAACCACAACGTTAGAGTGTTGAAGTAATAATCAAAAGAATGCCAATGTAAATGAGAAAGAAGAAAAAAATCTTGATCCATGGTTCCTATAACCCATTTGTTTGTTCACCAACACAACTTGGAACTTCAAATATGGATTTCCTAAATTGTTTATAATGCATGAGTTTGTCAATCTAGTATGAAAATACCTTTATCTTGTCGAGTTACTATTAACTTTGTTTTTTTTTTTTTTTTTTTCTCAATTATTGACTAAATTATTGTCCTTGTTTTGTGAATTTTGTTGAAAAGCTAATGGACACTGCCAAGAGAGTCATTACAAAATAAAGACATCATGTCTTCACCTACATTTAAATCATGCTGTCCCAGGTTCACTTTTTTTAATTTATTTTTTTTTTATTATTTTTTGTTTCTCTCCACACCATCAAACTTGCACTTCTCTATCAGCCTTTGTGATTCCCCAAAGGCCATCTATACAAGGAAAATATTATTATTATTATTTTTAGGAAAAATTATTTGATTTCCTAGGAGAGATCAGTATGTGAAGACGAGTTTCTCAACCACAGGGGTCCACATTTTTCCTAGATAAACGGATTCTTCAAAACTTTCTTTAGCAAATTGTAATAACCTAAATTCCATTTCAAAAAAAAAAAAAAATGATAAAATAAAAATAAAAGCCTCAATTACATACTAAAGTATGCAAAAGTATAAATTATTAAACCCTGAATAGAACACTAAATTGTATTCATTTTAGCAGGCTTTTAAGCTCTAAATTTGCTTATAAAATTTAAAAAGAATGCCATCTCTAAGGGGCATAGATCATTGTGGTTTCTTAAGCAGGATGATTTTCTATTCTCACTTTCTCCCATCACAAATCAGCCTAAGAGCCAAAACCATATAAAATAAAAGCCACAGTTAAATTGGCTACTTTCCCGAATTACACGAAACTAACTGAAGTAAATAACATGATTTCAAAATATTTGGAATGGTAAAACTACCACGTAAATTATCTATTTACTAGAAGTAAATAAATCATTTCACCTAATAAATTTGCTATTTAAGGCCATTTCTTTCTGAGCTGAGCAGAGAACCATAATAACACCCATCAGTTTTCCTACACATGAAACAACTGTCGAAAATTAGAAGCAACTGTTTCTTAAGAGTGACATGCCTAGGGCTAAAGGTCAGCAGAGATTAAATAACAACAAAAGTCACACTCACAAAGAGCCAACGGTTCTCTCACATTCCTAGAGTTTTAGGATCGAATCCAGAGGACCCAACTACTTAAACTTTCCAACTATATTTACTTACCAAGTTGCTAAGCGTCATCTAAAAGTTTACTTTCAGAATGTACATCGAAGGCGGGAACAAGAGTACATGAGCAACGAAATCTAGGTTGATATTGTCCTCCATGAGCACGAACTGCACAAACAAGGAGATGATTCAGTTACAAAGATGTGAAGCTCTGAGTCTCACAAATGATATTGGCAGTAACTATCTGCATTACCAAGTATGACGGTAATTTTGTCGTTTTTAGGAAAGAAGGAAAACCAAAACAAACAAACTGCAGAAAATTGTTTAAACCCACTAATTCTCTAAAGGTCTTCTCGGCACTACCAGTCTCTCACTTAAGTACTGATAATCACCTATAATGCTAAAACACACACACAAACGTAGATATATATGTGTATATACATATATTTATACACACAATCCACTGCTTTCCGTTTAAAGAAGAGAAGACATATGATGAACTTCCTGTACAATGAAATGCCATTCCTGAACACAAGCAATAGTGGCTTTTGGTTGTAGAGGAGAAAGCGAGAAATGGACAATGACTTGATTCAATAACCATGTGAAAAGCGCAAAATTTATATGAAAGTCATCCTCAAGATAATTATAGCAACCTAATATGAACACTATCTAAAATAAATTTTCAACAAAAATGTCAATACAAATTTACCTTTAGTCAGTATTGTGAGACTGGTCGTGCTCGATAAAGTCCAGAGCATCATCCTTCGAGACAACATTGACACGGCTCACCCTGTTTTTATGAGTCACCCCGTATATCTTGTCAGCAACTTTAACAAGCTCTGGTCGAAATGTTGTGGTTATAAATTGAGTGCTCGCCATGTCTGCCAGGCGACGAATCATATCTATAGGTACAGTAGTAAAGGATCCATCGAGATCTATACATTCCAAAACAGTCAAATGGATGAGGCAGATTCAGACATATCATGATCTATAAATGCATTTGTTACATCCTTAATGGTAGTCAACAATAAAAGTTCCAATAACCAAAAGGACAAACATCTCTGGAGAATGGTCACTGGCTGCATAGCACCACCAAAAGGGGATGCTTACTTACAAACTAAACCATTCTGGCTGCTAGGTTACAAACATAGCAGCTTAAAGACTAGGTTACTGCAATTTTAAAACTGAACTTTTATGTGTCGTGCTTCTTACTTGGCAAGAGCACAGCCAAAACTGAGTACTTTTACTGACGATGCGTATCACCAAAATGTCACAAACAAGCTTTACACATCTGCAACTGCTTACTGACAGCAGACAAAAGTTGACAGACTACGTATTGTAAATAAACTAGCTAGGGATAGTTGAGGAGGATCCAAAGTTGATCATGTAAATACCTAACTTCATTTAATTATTAAAAAATAAAAAAGGGAAAAGAGGATAAGGTATCACTCATTGTTCTGAGGATCCAAGTTGATCATGTAAATACCTAACTTCATTTAATTATTAAAAAAAAAAAAAAAAAAAAAAAAAGAGGGAAAAGAGGATAAGGTATCACTCTTTATTTTTCCCCTTTCCTCTCATTAGAAGTAAAAGCGCCCTAAATCTCCATGCAGACGTGTGTAGGAGGAATGCATTAGACAAAGGTGAAGAATGCAGAGTTCAAAAGGGGCTGATTAACGCAGAGTTCAAAAACACAATCATAAAGAACGCACAAAGTGAAAGATATTAAGACTAAGAAAAGCCACATAAAACAAGTATGACATTACAGGATACTTCCAACAGCGGTCCTGTACTGTGGATCCAGAGCTGCGTCTATCTCGTCAAAAAGATAGAAAGGAGCTGGATCACATCGCTGGATGGCAAAGATAAGTGTAAGTGCAACAACAGTTTTCTGACCGCCAGATAACTGTTTCATGGACTGCGTCTCTCCTTGCCCAGTAAAAGAAACCTGCCACACCGGAAAAAACATCATACACACAAACACATAATTACACATTCCATACATTTAGTTGGGAAATTCACAGTATTTAGTTCAAGGTCCAAGTCTCCAGAAGAGCTTCTATACAACTTCATTATTATCTCAACTAAAACACCTACTGCTATTGTTGATATCTAGAATGAATTCTTGACCAATCAGTTTGGGATTTCTCTCGGATAGAATGAGTTCCGAATCCGTGTGGATTTGCATCTATCCTAGATAGGCTGGACGGCTATTTGTACTTATAGTATCTAGTTTCATATTTAATTGTCCTAGTAAATTGTCCATTTCCCATTAAAAAAAAAAAAAAAAAAAAAAAGATCGCGTGGATAGGTTCCCAACTTGGCTTGCCACATCAGAATTCAGATATTCAAAAGAGAAATCAGATAGGCTTGTTTCTTTAGGCTTATTTCTTTTTTTTCTGCATGGGAATAAAAATCTTAGGTTAAAAGAATACATGCCTTTACTTTCACACCAATGTATTTCTCAACCCTACCCTCCACATCTGCTTCTCGAGGTCCATCGTCATCATTATCATCATCACCATGGTCACCATCCTGTGAAAATAAACCCATAACCATATGTTATATCAAACCAATCTTCTGCACAAAACCATATACTTAGCAAATAATACATAACATATGAATAAATAAATGGATGAAGCATGACATAACAAAAATACACAATGAATGATCACTGTCAATACAGAAAGTAGAAAATCCAGGTATAAAACAGATGGTAAAGACGCAAAGTTGAAGAGGTAAAACGACAAAAACAAAACCAACCTGATATTATATTCCCACTACATAACTAGAAAATCCAGGAACAAAAAAGATGCCAAAGTAAAAGAGGAAAATGGTAAAACAACCTGACATACTTTTTTTTGATAAAAAAAAACTTTACTTCGTTTGGTAAATGAATCAAATACAAGAGAGAAAAGGACAAGACATCCTTCAAAGCAAAGCAGAAACTAACAACTAGAAAAACCTAGAAAACACTAGAAAAACAAAAATCTAGCTACCAGGCTGATATGCTGTTCCTATACCCCTAACCACATACAACTGATAAACTGTCTGCTCCATCTTACGGTAAATGCTTAGGCTGCATTAGAGTAACACACCTTTTTCTTCATCATAACCAGATACCCATGCCCACCTTGCACGAGTTCAGAGAAAACTTCTCGAAAGTGCCTAGCAACACCCTTGAAAGTACGTTCTATGGACTCATCCTTCCTTTGATCTAAAGCTGATATAAGTTCTTTAATTTTCTGCAAGAATTTAAAATAAAATTACATTAAGAAAGCCCATACTTCAAGCAGTGGAAAAAGTTTCACATTAAAAACCCATTCAAAAGAGACGTCACAGCATACTACCTCATCACCTGCATCAAGTTCCGCTTGCCTTTTCTGTAGCTCTTCACGTTGCTCTGTGAAATTTACATACTGATCAAGTGCTTTCTTGTTGACATGGCTAAACTGCTGAAGTTGTTCATTGCACCTATGCAGCATTTTATGCAATTCCTTGATGTTCCTCCGCTTATACCTACCATTTTTAACATAGGAGAGAACATCAGCACATTGTCAGATGAAAAATTGGAAAATAGAAAATGTGTAGTCACATTAATCAATTGACCAAAAGTATTAAAAACAGCATTGAAGAAATGAATAAATCAATTGCAAAAATAACAAAAGATCCAACATAAGGATGAATTCAAGAAATAAAGACAGGAACCAAAAACTTTTTCTCCAGATTTTTGCCCCCCTTTTCATTAAAAATGAAAATATGATTAATGAAAGGAAAATATGATCTATCACATAACATCTAAAAATTTCCAAGCAAAAAAAAAAAAAAAAAAAAAAAGAGATAACATTAATCCAAAGAGTTCCAAGTAATACGTTTCAAAGGCATCTGATGACAATGGGCCCAATTCCCTGATCCTTCTGGAGTACTCTTCTTGTTTAGCAAGAAACATGTTTCTTTTACTTAATAGTTGTTCTAACTCTTTGGCTTCATCCTGAAGTGTCCTCTCATAGTTGTCTTCCAAATTCTGCAGTCACAAGTCAACAACAAACAAAATTATACTCGAGGGGGGGAAAAACACACACACACAACAACAACAACAACAACCAAAACAAAAACAAAAAACAGCAACAACATTATTGTCACCACTTTGACTGCACAAGAGAACTACCTTTAACTTGATCTTCTCATCTTTAATCTTCTTAAGTTGCTTTGTTCGGTCATCAATGCTATCGGACGCTCCTGAGGAGCAGAATTTGGTCACATACAGAAGCAAAGACTACAACATAAAACTGGAAAATGATAGAAGGATATCATGGCCCTCACTTTTTAGTTGCTCTGTTGCATCCTCAACCAATAATCTAGCGTCACCAAGTTCTTGCCTTTTGATTTCAGATTCACCATGCACATTATCACTCTCCGCAGAAGATACAATGGCCTCCAATTCTTGCTTCCGTCTCTTGAGGTTGGTAGTTAAGTTGGTCTCAAGCTCTGCTTTTCTTGTTTCAATCTATCCGTTGCAAATATATACATATTAGGAACCAAAGGACATGTAAAAACCTAGATAAATACCAACAAGAAACATCTTACAAACCTCAATACGTTCAGTCTTGCACTTTAGAAGTTCGTCTTTCTTTTCTGTTATCTCGGGGTTCAATCTCGAGAGAAGAGCCTTTTCTTCCGGTGTTAAGTGATCAATGAGATCTGTGCCCATTTCAGCCTCTTTCATGGCCACACTGGCTCTAAGCTGATCGATTTGAGTCCGTACATCTGCAAGTGATTTCTCCTACAAAGAAGCAAGAAGATTCTGAATAAACAAACTTTAAATGATAATAAGAGAATAGGTAATACTCCACTAGCTGACGCACATAAAGGTAAGCTAATATGCACATAAAGGTAGGTAACGCCCAAGATACCTTATTTTCAAGAGCTTTAGAAACCAATTTTTTCTGCTTATTAGCATTTGCAATGTCCTGCTTAAGCTGTTCTAATTCTGACTTGTCATGAGACCGCTTTGCATCAATTTTCTGCTGCTCAGTCACAAATTCTGTAATTTTCTGGTCTATCTGTGAGATAAATTTAGCAAAAACAAAAACAATGGAATATACTTGGTACATTTGGAACCAATAAAAAGCACCGAGCAACAAAATTTATGGAACTGTTAACATGTTCACTTTCATATTGTACCCACATGAATCAAGGTGGTCACCTTCATCCATTAAAAGATAACAAGATAAGATGCGCATGGAAAGGAAAGTAATATGAAAATTGCCTATCAAAGCTTTTGATTTGGCATAACAAAAAACAAGTTCTATGACAGGAGAAAAGAATCCCCACAAAGGTGCTCAACAAATAAAGATCACCAATAAAACTCAGAAGAAAAGTATTTCAGAATTTTCCTTTTGTTTTCAAATGAGACGAGGAAAGCAGAAAGTCAACTTGTGGGGACAAATGCCCATATGCAGCTAGCATAGTGGTAAGGCACCACCCTAAGATGAGTCATAAACCTAGACATCCTAAGTTCAAGTTCCAATAGTACCCCTGGACTTTTTTGCTAATCAAACTTATGAGCTGTCATTGATGTTTTGAGGGAGAGAAAAAAAAAAAAAAATCAGAGTCAGAGGAAGAAAACTAGTGACCATCAGGCGACATGACACCCCTACAATCAAAGTAACTTTTCGGCTAAGAAACTTAACCTTTTGAGAAAAATCATAAAAATTTAAATGATTCTTAAAAATAGAACCTGAGCAATCCATTCATTGAAACAGATTTAAAAATTTTCAGATACCAAACGTCCACAGAAAATTCCTTCCTCTCCATTTCCCCCATTTTTTTAATTTCATCGGGGGAAAAAAAAAAAACAAAGTGAGAGAGAGAGAGAGAGAGAGAGGAAATGCAATTAAATCCACAGTAAGAAAACGGCCATTACTTAAGAGGAAAAGATAACAGGAGAAAATTATAATGGAACATGATCAAGAAGAAAACCTAATTTATTAACATATAGCCAAAAGGATATCTTGAAGCTTAAATCTAACTCTCTCCAGTTCTTCTTCCTTCACGTTAATAGATTTCGTGTTCTGGATTATTATGTTCATAAACTTCAATCTTGACCGTCTATGGTCGTAAAATCCACCAGTCATGCCACCTTTCTTGCTCACTTGATCACCTGTTAAAGGATCAATTACGCTTAGTGAGGGAAACGCATGCATCAAAACAATCATGGGAGAACTAATCAACGTTGACACACCTTCCAAAGTAATACAGTCTAGGCTATTGTCACGAGCAACCCTTGTGGCCACATCCAGATCTCGACAAATCACAGTTCTCGCAAACACCTATGAAAATTTTAGAATATAAGGATGATAGAGGTAAATTGTTAGCATGTAAAACATTTTAGAAATTATCAAGACATTTAATTCAACAGAAGGAACTGCAAGCATAAATAGGTATATAAGCCTTAACAATTATCTACAAGTAAAGCATAAAAAAGCTTTCCTTTTCTATCTGATTATTTTGAATTAGAAAAATGTTATGTATGGTTGAATGTATAATTTTGGTAGTTGAGATGTTCTTTTCCTTTTTTCTGTTGGTTGCTGCTTTCTGTCAAAATTGGGAGTACAAATTGTCCTCACTTACTTTGTAATTGATACTATAATCAATGAAAGTTCGTTTTCTTATAACATATATATAAATACATATATATATGTACACAAGTAAATTGCACCGACCACTGAGGGACAAATTCTTACAAGTATTACAATTTAGTATGGTACTGATCTATATTTATAGCCTCGCCACTGGAGAATTTTAATAACTTGACTGCCAAAAAATCCAGAAGCAATACCCTATCAGCATCATAAATTTGTGTCGAACACTAATTACTAATTGTGCCGGTTTCTACAGGAAACAGATTCCAGTTAGTAGCTAACCTGTGCAAATGCTGCATTATAATTCGGAGAAAACTTCAACTTCTTTAACAGAGGTATCACATCGGAACTCTGTGGATAATTAATGCGTGGTGCAGTCACCCTGTTCAGTGGGATGAAAGTAACGCGCCCACCTTTAAGTGAATTAAGGTGCTTAATTATCTGGGTTGATATGTCATCATTCTCAACAACCACATGAAATAAGCTGTTCGAACAGGACAGAAGTCACACATGGAAAAAATAAATAAAAAGATAAAAGAATAATGAGTCGAGGAAATGTTTGCTGATTGTATTTACAGTCAAATAAGAGCCTTTCAAAGAATTCTTACAAACCTATTTCCAGCAGTAACTTCAACAGCAGTGAAAAATCTTTCATCACAGTCAAGTAACTCAATAATTGGTCCAAATACCCCAGGAATTTTATACTCTCTGCAGATCTTCCGAACAGAATTCAACCCTCTTCTGACCTCCTGAAAGTAGAGAAAAAATAAATAAATAAATAAATATGACAAAAATCAAAAAGTCTACAATCCAGCATTGGGCCGTCGTAGAATCAGCTAAAGGATCTCAGAAGTCATAACAAAGAATGGGAACAAAAAAAAGAAAGGCAAAATCAATACATTTTGATAAGAAGAATGATAAAATTTCCAATATGTTAGGTAGTTAGTCAGTCGTGGAACTGATTGGTAGAAGTTGTTAGCATCCAGTTAGAGGTTGTTAGTGAGAGTTGGCAGTATAAATAAGACCAGTAGCTAATGAGGGATCCCCGGTTGTTAATTGGGATACTGGCCTGGGAAACCACATGAGGAGAGGCGGGTATGCTCTCCAATCTCTACCCAAGTCTGGAGTATTGTTGCAGCCTCTCAAATGCTGCTTATTCATTGTTTCTATGTTCCTTGTTACTGCAATTGGTTTATTCATTCAATAAAGCTTTTTCTTGTGTGATTTCCATGGAGATTTTCCAAGAAATTGCTGAGTTCTGTGAAGAGGTATCAGAGCAGTTCTTTCCTAGGGCATGCCGACGCACAAACATTAGCACCAACTGGACTAGTTGATTTTTTCAAGAGGAAACCCAGATGCATGGATCAAGAGAGCAGAAGGGTATTTCTTGAAAAATCAATTTTCTGAGCAAGAAAGAGTGATGTTTGCAGGGGAATTCATAGAACCTAAGGCACTAAATTGGTTCAATTGAAAGGATGGATACAGCCATTTGCGTATTGGAGTGATTTTAAGACTTGTTCGATTCGATGTTTCCAACCAATGCTGGAAAGATTGTTTTTGAGAAGCATGGGCATATCAGCAAGACACGTTATAGAAAATCACAAATACAGCAAAAATTATGGAGAAATTCAACTCACGTAGTGTATAAGGTGGATATCAAAAGACATTAAGGGCTCATTTAGTTTACGAGTCCAGGACCTAAGTTTTCAACAAAAATTATAACTAGTTTTTGAAAAATAAACCAACTTCAACCTAAAAATTTCATCTCAAACCCGTGTTCCAAACGCATGCTAAGAAAACAATGTTGACTGTTGAGGTTCATACAAGCACAATAGTCAACAACAAACAACGTCAATTTATCAACAATAACAGTTTAGAAGAGATTCTTACACCAGGAGTTGCATGATCTAGGCTCTTTTCTGCCTTTTCAACTTCAGTTCTCAGCTTATCAATTTCAGCAGAAAGTTCAGTTTCTTTCCCCCACAAGGCCCTATGGAAATAAACACTTGAATAAAATTGAAACACTCTAAAAAGACAAGTGAAACTTAACATATAATAGCGAAAGAGCCCATACTTCCGCTCATCCTGCAACTTATCTCTCTGTGATTGCTGATTATTGAACCCTTCACGAGACTGAGAAATGAGGGACTCCAGATTCGCAATTTCTGTTCTACGACTCTCAATGAAAAGATCTTGTTCTTTCAACTCAGAGTTTAGCCGATGGATCTCATCCTGAAGTTTTTTCTCCTGGAATCCAAGAAAACATTAGATGTTAGATAAATAATACACACAAAAATTTCACCAGAAGAAAAGTACAAAGGGCACCCGTGCAAGAAAGCCACCAAAACTAGAAGAAACAGAAAAATATATTTTTTTAAAAAAAACTTTTTATTATGTTTATAATAAAACTTCCTTCCACTGAAAAAAGAAACTAAAAAGAGAGGATCAGCAACCCTCTCAAAACCAACAACGATAAAGGGAGAAGAATAATATCCTCCCAACTATGATCAAAAGTGAAAGAACTGTTTCTAAATTCCTTAGCAGAGTGAACCAAAGGAAGCCCAAAACGGAAATCTGTCCCCAAAAGTTGTCAGATTCCCAAGTTGCATTACTTTCCCCTTCACCAAGCAATTGACAACTTCAGCTTCATCCACATCCCAAGCCCACAGCAACCCTAATCGCACCCCTCTCTACGCCTCTCATCTTGCCTCTCTTTCCCTGCTTTTATTTCTTTCATTGGCGTTGATTGACCCTCAGCAAAATTTTATGGCCTGCCAGCCTGGTCTTGTTTTTCCAATAAATCAGCACATATGCAGAAATGATGGCTTGAATGCATAAGAACACAGGAAATGGGTGACATTGAACAAATTGCTGAAATGTCGACCAATGATCTCACTAAAATTTTGCCACAAAGCAACAAAGAGAACAGAACAAGGAACACGGCAAAGAAACAAAATTGCTGAAATGTTGAACATTAAATCAATAATGTTGGATGCAAAAAATCTCGGTTTATATTTTCAGGCATTCATGCATTGGATACAACATCAAAAGAAGGATCTCCAGGCATTGGATACGACATCAAATGAAGGATATCCCAAAATAATCAGAACAAAAAAATGAGAAAAGTTACCTGATCCAAATTTGAACTAAGAACAACATTAAGATCTTTAATTTCCTTTTGAAGCCATTTGTCACGAGCAGCTTTACTAGAGAACTGAGTGGCACGACCTTGCTTTTGATAGAGAATGCTAAGTTGCTTCTCACGCTCCATTATTCTGCATTGCATACAATTCGTAAGGCAGAAATTTACTTCACATAAAGACACATGTACGCGTTTAGAACATGAATGCTAGTTGCTAGTTGCTGCAAAATGCTACAAGATCATAGGCCCATATGGTGAAAAGGCAGAAAAAAGTAGAAACTAATTAAAACCTTAATGCCAAAAAACCAAGAGAAAATCACACTGAAAAGACAGAAAAAAATGAAAATCATACAACTAAACAAAAGATTTCCAACAAAAAAGAAACGGGACAGAAATTTATTTATGCAAAGCAAATTGCACAATGGGACATTAAATTATGAAAATGCTCAGAAGAAAATAAAATGTATACATTCTTCATGGATGGGAACAGCAGACCTTAGAAATCTCAAAACAAGTTATGCTGACCATGTACAAAAGTATCTCAAGTTTCAATCCTCGGTATCTCATACTAATAGACATACCCCATTGTTATCTCTTTTTCCTCTCTGACTTTATCTTCATAAGCAGGATTTATTCCATCAAGCTCATTCATTGACGCCTGAATTACATTTTGCAGAGCCTGAAGTTGCTTCATTGCATCTTCCTGGATGAACATGCCATGAATAAACATTTGCAGCATCCATCGGTTTATCGTCACCAAAAACCTTAATTAAAAAATGAAAAGGAAAAAGGAAAACGAGAACAAAAACTAAAACCATGTGGGACATAAACAAGGTTTACTTTAGCCCGAAAATTTCCTGACATCTTTTCCTCCATATCTTTAACATCCAGCTCAAGCTCTGTGTGCTTCTTTATTGCTTCTGTTCTTCGGATTTCAGCTGCTTCTTTTTCTTTGCTTAGAGCTTGAACTTCTTTTGTCAGATCTTTCAACGCTTTGTCCAAATCTTTGGATTTTTCATGGGCATCCAGCACACTATTATACATTCTAGCCGATGTTTCAGAAACTCTGGTTCGTGCCTCTTCTACCTGTATCAAGTTACCCCAAACCACTTTAGAATCTATCATAGCCACATATGTAGACATATCTACATAGTTTAGATATCAGACCCATTTCCGTTCAAAGTTAACCAATGTTATTAAAATGCTACGTGAACTGTGTTATTAGTCTTATATCTTAAAAAAAAAACGATTTCATTTCCGAGCAGACAAAATACTGCCAGGTCAAATTAAGTAGATATAAGGCCAATTTGCAAATGAAAGATCGAGATAAAATAAAAAATCACACTACATTATTACATGCAAAAATAAAATCATAAAAAAAAATAATAATAAGGGTATTGTATTTCTATTCAACGCGGATATATCTCATCCTTGCACCGCTTATATTTGTAATTAACTACACATTCTAGTCAACTACATTATGCAAGTGGCATTTTAAATTGCTGAATCGGGTATTAAGGCATTTTCCTTTTGTGAGTCAAGGCATAAGCCTCGGAGCGTTTCGGATGAATTCTGCTGTTTGGGCTTTGAGCCTTTTCACATATTTAAATTTTTAAGCCCAACAGATAAAAATAAAAAATAAAAAATAAAAATAAAAATAAAAATAAAAAACAAACAAACAAACAAACAAAACAAATAAAACAAAACAAAACAAAAAATTTCTAGGCTATTTTTTTTTTGGATGAATTCAGATGTTTTGGTTTTGGGACTTCTGACTTATTTTAGCCCAACCCAACATGTCAACAAAAACTGAACATTGGCCTCAAAAAAACAGAGGCGTAAGCAATTTTAAACAAAAAGGCAAGTTTCATAAAATAGAAGTGTATGCCACTTTCCTTCCACATGAGGCTACGGCCTCGTTCCTTTTTTTCACCGCCTCATGCCGTGCCTTGAACATGAACTAGAATATAAACCAACAAACAAGGATGTCTTAACTAAACATATGACATTGACTGACCTCTGCCAACTTCTGCCGAGCATCATGAAGTTCCTTGTCATAAATAGTAAATTCTAGAGATTTACGTTGCTTATCAAGTTGTTGATATTTCCTTAGTTCCTCTTTCTCCTCATCCAATTCTCTTAACCTCTCATCCAAGTACTGAACAACTTGAATTATCTGTTTTCTTTTATTGCCTGAGCAACAAAATAAAGATATGAAAGGTTATAAACGACACATACACATGCACACATATATGTAAATCAGTATAAGAAAAAGCCCATTCATTGCTATGTAAATCAGTTACAAGGGAAGGAGGATAAGCTATACTCCAACAACAAAGACGGAACTTCAAAAAACAACAAACGAGCAGATCAAGATTACACAGCAAAAACCAATTCGAACTTTCCATATTTCACACATAAAAAATGACATTAACTCAGAAAACTTATTTTTGGTAGAATAGAAAAGAGGACGGAAGCAAGTGGGGAAGGGAAAATTGCATGGAGAATGGTAGCGTAGCTTGTTTGGGAAAAAGGAAAAGAGAAGAGAAAGGAAAATAGAGGGGATAAAGGTGGTGGTGGGGTCCACCATTTTAATCTCTCCAACATTGGATGGAAAACTTAAATCTATTCATATCTGACTGAAATTACGTTTTTCCTTATTTTTTAGCTAAGTTAATATAAGTAAACGAATAAAATAGTAATTTTACAGTCACTTATTTTCTTTCCTTCCTATCTACCAAACAACATTAAAGAAAACTAAAATCATTACTATCATTCCAATTTTCTCTCTCATAAGTTTTCTTTCCATTCTAATTTCTTTCCTTCCTAACAAACAGACTTCAGCTCAAGAATGACTTGCCTGTTTCCTGCATAATTTTCAAACTTTCTCGACGCCTTTCCTCATAAACTCGAGTTCCACCAATTTCTTTCAGCAAATCCAGCCTCTCAGAGTCTTTCATTAATGTCAATGATGCTATCTATCAAAAGGACGCCAATTAAAAACTTTCCACGTTAAAGTTCAGATAGATTAAAAATACCAATAGGGAAGTTCAAAATAGTAGGATAGGAATACCTTTCCTTGCTGCACCACATAGTAAGGATTGGAGCGAGAGAACCCAGCACTTTCCAGTAAATTCATAACTTCAGTTTTCCTGAAAATTATTATTGATAGTATTTGTTATTATAAATTAAGACCAGAACCTGTAATGCGCAGATCAGATTCTTAGAGATCAATAGCTCACGTGATGTGCTTTCCATCCAAGAAATAATCATCCTTCTTTGGAGTAATTGTCCTGCGCAAGCACACTTCTTCTTTATCAACCTGAGACATGAAATTGATGATAAGAAAGTGACAAATAGAGTAACCAAAAGATGTTTCAGATGGAGGAGGCATCATAAACAGTGAGCAAAACAAATAAGTTGCAACTATAGAAGCTTGCAAAAAAGATAAGCAGATGAAATGACGCTTCATAAACAGATAAACCAAGTAGTACAAGGTATAACTTTGCAATCAATTCTACTATTTTCATCCAAGTATTGTAGGTCTAATTATAAACCATCCATTAGATTACAAAAAAATCAATAGAAGAGAGCAAGATAAAGAAAGACTCAACCTAGACATTATTTTCAAATTGATGCAACTTTTATTAATAATATTTAACAACCACCAAAAGAGCATTTTCTTCTCTAAATTTCTTAATTAAAATGAATATTCCCAAATTTAACACTCACGTCCTTCTTCCTCCCCATCCTCCTCTCGAAAAAAATATGAAATTATCAGAATAAGGACAGTACCGGGATACGATTATCAGAATTATCGAACACAATCTCGACAAATGCAGATGAAACTTGGTATCCTGCACCTTCCTGTATAATAATGGCACATAGAAAAGTTAAAAAATATCACAAAACCAGCCAGGAAATGGACAAAGAAGTATTGAACATACATGGAGCAGCGCATGCCTATCCTCACTCCGTAGGTTTTGAAACAGGTCACTTAGAACAAAGCGAATTGCTACAAAAATAAATAAATAAATAAATAACACATTTGAAAACCCAAGGTCATTAGACCACAAAAGAGGGGGGGATGAGATCTGATTCTTACCATGGAAAAAGTTTGACTTGCCAGATCCATTGGCACCAACTGTAAATGAAGTTTGTCAAAATAGGTTAATAAATATACACTTTTACATATGTTTTATAAGAAAATTTACTTTCATTGATGAAGAAATCAAATATAACGGAAGGAAATTTGGGAATCGTCAAATAAAATAAAGACAAGCATTTAAAAGGCACTTGTTGCTTCATTGTGAAGTGGCGAGTGCCTTATGGAAAAATATTGCTAAAGGAAGCGGGATTCTTGTGGGTCTTTCCAGCACATTATCAATCGTTGATGGTGGAAGATATGGTGGGGTTGGGTCCAATAAAAAAGCAAAAGTTCTGTGGAGATGTATGGTGCTTTCTTTATTATGGACCATTTGGTTGGAGAGAAATTCTAGATTTTTGAGTAAAGGAGTATGGAATTGACTGACATTTTTGAAAAGGCTAAATACTTAGCTTCCTTATGGGCTTCAACAGACAAAGAGTTCCACTCTACTTGATCATTTTAAATTGGATGGATGTAATTGGTAGATGGTGGGTTGATGGGGATTAGAATTGTTTAGAGTTTTTATGGTTTACTTTTTATTTTCTGTCGTCTCTCTTGTGTTGAGGATTCCTCATCCTCTTTCCTTGTAATTGATTTATAATCAATGAAAAGGCTTTTTCTTATAAAAAAAAAAATTAAGAACAATCGGGAGGAAAATCCTTAAAAGCTTTATCAATCAAAGCCTACAACTAAGCTAGAATTTTGCCCTCTCAAACATATCACATCCTTACATGAATTTTGCTAAATAGGTAGTTTATCATATCTCTTAAAACACATGCTCAGAAGTTGACTCTGTGATTAAAAATCCATGTTAAAACAAAGGCCACTGTAAGTACTTCGAAGATTGTGCTACAGAAAAAGGCATTTGCTATGTATAAATATTTCAATTCACGTTACTTTTTGTTTTTGATACCAATCATCCCACAAACTCGCTTAGTGGGCCCACATTCCTACTTCAAGACCCCTAAGAAAAGATCTTTTTCCTTTTTTCTACAATTCCTTAATATTAATATCACAATATTCTTTTTAACATTACTTACTCTAGATTGTATTTATATACCTTATTTGTATATATATTTATCTTCCTTAAGTGGATTACCTTGAGGGATGCATACACTGTGTCAGGTTAAGCTAAAACGTAGTCTTTAGGCTAAGCTAAAAATACTCTGTCAAAATAGGCAAAGGTTAAAATAAAAATTAACACGTTCTCTTTCCTTTTTTTTTTTTTTTTTTTTTATGCCATAATATAAGAGAACTGAGATTAAGAAAAAACCTTTAGTGTTAGTTGAGTCATCAGGCCTGTGGCTCTCTTTTTCAGAACTTCTAATTTACCAACTTTTGGTACAAAGAAACTAACAATTTTTGGATGTAAACTATGCATTTTAACAAAAATTCATAATCCAGTTCTTGTCTTCTTTATAGAATATAGATTCAAATTTTTACTTTTTAGAAATCTGCACCACACTCATTTTCTCTCTCCCAAACACCAATTCAATTTAGATTCCCAATCAAAATCCAAACTTTCCGGTTAAACCTATAATCCAAATGGGCACTAAAGACTTCAATAATATTCCATTACCAATGATAATGTTGATTGAAATGTTTTCCTTTAGCTCTTGTTTCCCTTTTTGTTATCTTTCTGTATATGAAGACAACTTGTACTCTTCCCGTAATATTATAGTTTCACTCTACGAATCATCCATCTCTCATTAACAAAAACAAATAACAACTAACTTAAAGTTGCAACTAGAACCTATAACACATATTTTGGACAGTTCTCAAGTAAAATGCCCAAAACACTGTGTGAACAACAATTTTAGAACGAAAACTATACTAAAATCATATAAATTCACATGGATTTCAGTCAATGAATAGCACAAACAACCAAGAAGCATCAATACAAAGCAAGGAATCACAACATTACCAACACAATTGACTTTCGGACTAAAAGGCTCAGTAGCAACTTCTTCCTTGTAGCTCTTAAATCCCTCAATTTTAACCTAAGCAAAAACATTAAACATAAAGAAATGGTTCAAAGATAGCAAAATAGAAGATAAAGGAGACAATTTCCAAGCACAACAAGAACTTACCTGTTTTATATACATGTTGAAAATTCGGGGCTATCCAACTTCTGCGAGAAAAGGAAAAATTAAATAAAGAATTTACAAATTCAATGTATATTATAAGGGAAAATCAATTCGTTTGTTGAACCAAGGTACTGTGTGGTTAGCATTTCGAAGATCTGAATTGTGATTGCCTGGTTCAGACATGGAAGGACTTGTGCCTTGGGAATTGGGGCAAGAAAATTTCGATTCTTCTCAGACTTTCTCAGCAACCAAACAACGAGAAAAAACTAGAGGAAGCGAAAATTACAGTACAGCCAGTGAAATAGAACTCAAAACCCTAGTTACACCTTACTGAAAATGCAATCCAGTTTACCAAAATCAGCAGCTCCGATTCAGTCCTAGGGTTTCGATCACCATAAAAGTTTGAATTCGAGAAAATAAGGACGGAATTGAGCGAGAAAAACTTACCAATCGAAGTCGGCGACGAGTTCACAGAACGGAGCAGTTTCAGAGTGAGAAAGTTTTAGAGAGAGAAAGGAAAATTGAATGGGAAAGCGAGCATTACAGAGGGAAAAGAAAGGAAAAGGGGTGCGCAGGTTAAGCAGCGTGCGCACTAGCTGAGAACTTTGGCGCCGAGGACTCGATCGATGAGGAGGAAAGGGAAATGGTTAAATGGCGGCAAAAAACCAGATGAAAATCCAATTTTAGGATTTTTCTCGCTCAATTTTGCACCTTTATTAGTCGGAAAAAAATTGAATATTAGTAATAATTAATTCGCTGGTGTAGAATTATCCTAATGATATTAATTAATTAAAAACTTTCGGAAGAGGTTACTACCTGATATGGTCGCGTCTATTGAACAACTGTGCGGACGCTTTGAATTGCAGCAATGACAGCCGTTGAATTGAATCCACGGCTTGCATATATTTTATGGAAAATATCCAAAACTATCAGTATATTTTGTCTAATCCGTTTGAGACACCATCTTGGCGGGCAAAACCACGTCTAAATTTTAAAATCTCAATTTTACATCAAAAAATTTTTTTTTGTCATTTTCAAAAAACTTCAATTTTAATAGTCTATCACTTTTTTTTATTTCAAATCGGAATTAGATGATTTTTGTATTAAAATGTTTATAATGACAAAACAAAAAAGATAATATCCATCTGCATATTTTTTCCAAACATATTTGAAATTTTTGCATTATTTTATATACTTCGTTCAAGATACCATCTCTAAATGTCCCTCATAATGGTCCGAAGGAGAAACAAAGAAAAAAGGCTTTTTTATATGGATACCCCTTGAACTTTTCAAATTTAGCAATTTAGTCCTTGAATTTTTCTTCTTGACAATTGACTCCTTAAATTTGGAATTCTTGGCATGAGCAGTCCATTTCATGATGCCATTAAAAAAAATAAAAAGGAGTAGTGCAGGTGTTGCTCACATGCACTATTTAACAGGGTAAATTTGGAAATTAAAAAAAAAAGGATTTTTTGGATAAAGAAAAACCATAACCCATTCCCTTCAAACTCTCTCACCTCCAACTATAGCAATAACCGCCCGTCATCCCCTTACAGCAACGACAAATTATGAATCCAACTTCCCATTATAGTCACAAAAAGAAAAAAGAAAAAATAGAGTAGAGTAAGAGTTTTCTTTATCCAAAAATCAACCCAACCAAAAGCAAATTCCAATTAAATTACTACATCTCATGGTCCTTCGAGGAACAATAAGAAGAAGCAAAAGCAAAAGAAGCAAGGGGCTTCTAACTCTTCCATTCCTCCTATTTCTGACAAGAAGAAGAACAAGAACAAGAAGCCTAAGGATCCTAAGAAATCCAAATGCTAATGTGGTGTTTGGGTTTTTGTGTTTGTATATTTGTGAATCTTTGATTGTGGTTGTTTGTGAATTTGTTTGGCATTGAGTTTCATAGAGGAGCTTAGTGCCGCCTACGTTGAAGGCAAAGTCTGTTGGAAAAATCGGATCCGGTCTTGGAGTTACGGCGCAGCGGAAGTTTTAAAAATTTTATGCCGTTTCCGGAAAAGAAGCTCATGATGCATATAACAATAAATTAATTCATGATCAAGCGTACCTTATTTCTTGGATTCCGGAATTGCTAGAGCGTTTGACCAACGTGTCTTCTCTACTATTCTCGAGTTCCACGTCTCAAAGTGTGTGTGGGCACACGTTCTATGAATCCAAGCGACCGGTATTTCTTTCCGAAGTCTAGATCCCTCCTTCTCAATTCCGATGATCCTCGTTGAGAATTTGATCCAACTTCTTTCTTCAAAACTACAAAACAGAAACCGGTTAACCTCCTATGAAAATAATCACTCGGTTTAACCTTTCTCGCAGTTTTGATTCAATGGAATTTTCTTTCTTTTTCTCTCTCACAAGAAAGCCGAATTTTTGATGTGGAAGAAAAAAAAAATTTTTTTTTATTATTAAAAAACGTTTTTCCCTTTTAAAATTATCAAAAATTAGTTTTTCAAGAACTCCTAGCCTTTATATAGTATTACAATCCTTTTCAAAATTTATCTCCTACTTGAAAAATAATTAATAATTATTTTCCGGATAAATCTTGAACCAAAAGATCATACAACTTTAGGGCTAGATTCGTTGAACCTAAAAACAAATTTCAAGAGGAAATCCCCTTTAAAATTCGGCCACAAAGTGAGAGAAATCTTGATTGGTGGTTTAAATTTTAAATCAAGAATCTAGACTAGTCAAAAGATCCTAGTCCTATCTAGATTCAAACTTCTTTTAAACCTTTTCGAATTTAAATAGGATTCACATATTTGAATAAATATTTTCCATAAACATTATCCATATTAATTAATTTAAATTAATGAAATATTTCAAATTTTCTTTCCTCACAAAAATCATGCACCTCTTTAATTAGGAAAGAAAAATTCATGAAATAATCTCCATTATTTAAACCAATTAATAATTAAATGTTAGGAATATATTTAAATAATTTTGAAACAAAATTTTCTTCCCTCCATACAATTAAAAAACGTGCACCACTTTTAATTAGGAGAGAAAAATTTTGTTTTCCAAAATTCAAATACAATCTTATTTTCAAAATTCAAATTAACCAATCACATGTTGACAAATCATTTGTCTACAAATTTCACATGTCCAATCCTTTCTGGATTGCATGTTAGAGAGTACCATGTCTTAATAGACATTACAAAATTCCATTTACAATTTACCGATCTCATTAGGAACAAATCCCGAGACGCTTCGTGGAACTATATGAGCTAATAGAGGGACCCGATGGAAATATGTAAAGAGGCTCCTATAATTATGAAAAATTAATCCCAGATTAATTATCCATCAATTATCAACTTCAAAACTATTCCACTAAAAGTTTGAAGCTGAACTCCTGTTTACATACCGTATTACGAAAGCTCTCTCACGTAGTGCTTCTTCCATGATTTATTCATCGCTTGCTTAATCCCCATATGTTATCCATGATTGAATTAATGACTTTTTCCGTTTTACCTTTTCAATCATTTTAACTTAAAGTTCAATTATTCTCCATTGAAAGAACCACCAATTGTAAAACCATACAATTGGAAAACCACCAGAGAACACAAAGTAAACCGATGGCCAAGATCTTGTTATACTATCTTTCAATCCCCGAATAATACCTTTAAGTAGATAACATTTACTATCATTAAGATAGCTATGGATTCCGTATCTATGAATCTTGATTTCTCCATCCATAAGTCATGCACCCAAAACACAAGTATGTTGACCATGAATTAACAGTGTCTCACCTTTAGTGCATCAAAGTACATAAGTCATGGATGCGAACTCAAGTAATCATTTCAGGATTAAGATTAATGCAGGATGATAATCAAAGTATCATTGATTCTTATAAACGGAATTATTAAACCGAATCAATTAACACTTTAGGTCCAGTCCAATGTCATACCTCAATACTGGTATACATTAAAGTTTCTACTCGGAACCTATCCGATGGTCAAGACAAACCATCCCTCCAAGGAAGTAGACAACCTTTACAATCTTATCATGAATAAGATCCCCAAATCTTATTCCGTTGATTGCGGACTATTTATTTAGACTGTTATCAAATTACCACGTCTTCTATGCATACCCCGTATACATATGGTAATTCGATATATTACCAACAGCCTAGGAGTATTTTATGTTTGCTCAAAATAATTATACAATCACCAAATGAAAGTAAATAGGACACAACTTATTAAACATGAATAATTTCCTCTTATTAATATCAAAATGTCATATTTACAGAAAATCCCTAAGATTTTCTATCCTTAGGGCACCTATAGATCCCAACAATCTCCCACTTGCCCTAAGCGAGTAAATGTGACATCTTACGCATCCCCATGCCTTCGACGTGTTCTTCGAATCTTCTGGCCACCAAAGTCTTCGTGAACGGATCAGCAAGATTGTCCTCCGATGCGATTTTGCAAACCGTCACATTTCCATTCTCAACAAAGCCTCTGATAATGTGATATTTTCTGTCAATGTGCTTACTCCTCTTATGATGCCTAGGATCCTTGGTATTAGCTACTGCTGCACTGTTGTCACAGTAGAGCACCATAGCTTTATCCATACCAGGAACGACCTCAAGGTCACTAAGGAACCTGCGGAGCCAAACCGCTTCCTTTGATGCCTCACTGGCTGCCACATACTCGGCTTCCATGGTCGAGTCAGCAATACAAGATTGCTTAACACTCCTCCACACAACGGCACCACCTCCAAGGGTGAAGACAGATCCTGAAGTCGATTTCCTTGAATCCTGATCTGATTGAAAATCAGAATCAGTATATCCTATAGGAACAAGGTCCTGACCGGAATACACTAGCATATAATCCCTCGTTCTCCGTAGATACTTGAGTATATGCTTGACCGCAGCCCAATGGTTCGGTCCCGGATTCGACTGATATCGACTTACCATACCAACCGCAAAACAAATGTCAGGCCTAGTGCATAACATAGCGTACATAAGACTACCTACTGCTGATGCATAAGGTACATTTTTCATATGCTCCCTTTCTTCCGATGTCTTGGGACAGTCATCTTTAGAAAGTTTGATTCCAATCCTGAAAGGTTGAGCACCTTTCTTGGAATCCTTCATAGAAAACCTCTCAAGTACTTTATCAATGTATAAAGCTTGGGAGAGTGCTATCGTTTTGTTCTTTCTATCTCTAAAGAGTTGAATACCAAGAACATAACTAGCTTCTCCTAAGTCCTTCATGTCAAACTGTTTGGCTAACCAAACTTTGACAGATGATAGTATTGCCACATCGTTTCCAATAAGCAATATATCATCCACATAGAGTACAAGGAACACCACTTTCTCGTTCTTGATACATTTATAAACACATGGTTCATCAATGTTTTGTTTGAATCCATAAGTTTTGATCGCTTGATCAAACCTAATATTCCAAGAACGAGATGCTTGCTTTAATCCATAAATGGATTTAAGCAACTTGCATACTTTGTCTTCTTGGCCTTTTGCCTTGAATCCGTCTGGTTGTATCATATAGATATCTTCCTCAAGAGAGCCATTTAAGAAAGCTATCTTGACATCCATTTGCCAGATCTCATAATCGAGAGCAGCCGCAATGGATAAAAGAATGCGGATTGACTTAAGCATTGCTACAGGCGAGAAGGTTTCTTCATAGTCGATTCCTTCTTTCTGCGTATAGCCCTTCGCTACAAGTCTTGCCTTGAAAGTTTCCACTTTCCCATCCACACCTCTCTTCCTCTTGTATACCCACTTACACCCAATCGGTTTTATGCCTTGGGGTAAGTCTACAAGTTTCCAGACTCCGTTGGAATCCATAGATTCCATCTCGGCGTTCATAGCCTTTTGCCAAAGACTAGAATCAACATCCTCCATAGCTTCCTTGTACGTAGCCGGATCATCAATATGTTCTATGGATTCTGCTTCATAAACTTCACCACTGAACATGTACCTTTCAGGTTCCCTGATAATCCTCCCACTACGACGAAGCTCCTGTGGTTGTTGATTCTTTAGTGATTTTTCCGCAGGGTTTTCTGTGACTTTAGGAACATCCAAACCCGAAGTCATCTCCTTAAGCACTACTTTGCTACGAGGTTTAAAGTCTTCCATGTAACTTTCCTCAAGGAATGTTGCATGTGTTGAAACAAAGACTTTATTTTGCTTTGGATTATAGAACAGACCACCTTTTGTCCCTTTTGGATAGCCAACAAACAAGCACACTTCTGATCGTGACTCCAATTTCTTCGCTTCCTTATCCAGGACGTGTGCCGGACAACCCCAAATTCGAATATGATTCAAATTAGGTTTCCTACTCGTCCATAACTCATAAGGAGTTTTAGGAACCGATTTGGAGGGAACGTTATCCAGAAGATAGCATGCAGTTTGTATGGCGTGCCCCCAAAATGATAAAGGTAAAGTGGAATAACTCATCATAGACCGGACCATATCCAATAGGGTCCTATTCCTTCTCTCAGCTACACCATTCTGTTGAGGAGTACCAGGTGCAGTCAACTGGGATTGTATCCCATTCTCTATCAAATATCCTAAGAACTCATCCGATAGGTATTCCCCACCTCGATCCGATCGAAGTGTCTTAATGGACTTGCCTAATTGTTTCTCCGCTTCAGCCCGAAACTCTTTGAACTTGTCAAAGACTTCGCTTTTGCGGGTCATTAAATAGACATATCCATACCTTGAGTAATCATCAATAAAAGTGATATAATACTCATACCCACCACGTGCTTCTATGTTCATGGGACCACAAACATCTGTATGCACAAGTTCTAAAAGTTTCTCGGCACGACCATCCTTGGCAGCAAAGTGCCGTTTAGTCATCTTGCCCTCCAAACAGGATTCGCATTGTGGCCAAGGTTCAACCTCGTACAAGTCGAGGCATTCATCTTTTACCATCCTTTGAATTCTGTTAAGGCTTATGTGACCAAGTCGTAAATGCCAAAGATATGATTTGTTAGAGTGAGAAGACTTATGTCTTTTAGAGTTCTTTTCCAATTCTGTATCAAGCAGTGAGTGCATCTTAGGTTTGATAAAATAAAGATTTCCATGCATCCATCCATTACAGATAAGAGAATTGTTTTTCCTAATAACAACTTTATTATTAAAAGAAACTGAATAAGAATCTTTAATTAAACAAGCTACCGAAATTAGGTTCCTCTTAAAATTAGGAACATAAAAACAATGTCTCAAAACAATAAACCTAAATTCATCAAAATAAAGATGCACTTCTCCCACTGCTTCAGCTCGCACCAACGTCCCATCGCCGGTTCTTAACGTAAAGTCCTCCTCATGCAGACTTCTCGTTACCTTGAACCCCTGTAGAGAAATACAAACATGGTTAGTAGCTCCAGAATCTATAACCCAATTGTCCTTAGATTCTTCCACTAAACAACCCTCAAGATACAGGACATTGAAATTACCTTTCTGCTTTTGCAAAGCCAGGAAATCTCAGCAATCCTTCTTGAAATGTCATTTCTTCCCACAGTGAAAGCACTTAACCTTTTTGGGGTCCACCTTTTGCTTCTTAGTCTTGGTAGACTTCTTAGAAGCAGGTGCATTCACCGCAGGCTTATTCCCCTTGTTCTTCCCTTTTTCCTTCTTCCTTTTGGGATTAGGAACAGACGAACTAGGTTCAGCCAAATTTGCCTCAGCCTTAGATCCAGAACCCTTAAAAATGTTCTCAAAGGATTGCAACTCTTTTATCAATTCCGTTAAAGACATCTCCTTCCGGTTAAGGTTGTAGGATGTCTGAAACAAATCGAAATCCTTGGATAAGGTTTGAAAAACCATAACCAGTTGAGTTGCAGCATCGATCTCAGCCCCATTTGCCTGAGCTTCAGACAAATAAGCCATGATCGTCATCATGTGCTCCTTGATGGGAGTTCCAACCTTCTGCCTGCAGTTCATGAGACCTTTGATAGCATCGGTCTTAGCCTGGATAGTTTGTTCACCAAACATTTCCTCCAGGTTATCCATGATCTGCCTAGCAGTTTGATGTTCCTCATGCTGTTTCTGGAGCACGTTAGACATGCTCGCCCGAATATAGCACATGGCACTAAGGTTGGAATTGTCCCAGCGCTTAAGCGCTACAAAATCCCTATCAGGAGCATCGATCGTAGGCGTAGGTGGTCGAGGTTGGGTTAGGACAAAACTGTGTTTCTCAAAATTTAGGACGATTAGCAAGTTCCTTTTCCAGTCATTAAAATTCTCGCCAGTTAATTTGTTTTGCGTAAGTATCACAGATAAAGGGCTTGACATTTTGATCTATAATAAGAAAACATGTAATAAGTATGAGCAAACATCCTATCAGTTTATAAAATATGATTTTGTAATGAAACAAAAAGATCTATATGCAATCTAAATGTTCATGTGTAAAACCCTTAAAACACATACCTTACAACGACAATTCCTAGCTACCGCTTTCTAAGCTACCGAGGGGTAGTCATAGAATAACTAGCCAAGAACACGGATCCCTTCCGATTAATACATATTTATCCATGGAACAAACTCCATTAAATATATATTAACTATCGTTTATTTGGCCACTAATTTACATAACAGAGCCTCGAGGGAGGGTTAATAAATAAAGTAGTATGAGTGTGTAACCATCGTTTCCAATTTTGAATCCATATTTTACATCCGCCACCGAGGGGTGATCTAAACATAAAATATGCCCAAAATTGTTATCCTTTCGGAAATCCAAATCAGTGTGCGCTCTAGGTAAGATACCTATCCGAAGGGAATTCTCGGATCGAAACCGAGTAGTAGGCACTACCATGCGTAACTATTGGACCAACGATGGAGACCGTAGGTCTTAGTGTATAAAACCTTCTCCCACTCAATCTTTTAAATTAGGGTTTTTGTTTTTTATGCATAAACAATATTTATTGAGTGGCACTCCCTAGTCTATATGGCATATTATCAATACATCATGAAATAGTATTACATATTCATATAGCAAGTCATCATCCATGATTTGCAAAATATGTGAATAGCCGTGGATCATGATTCCATCCTAGAGAAAAGAAAATTGCAAAATTTACAAAAATTAACCGAAACATATATCGGCCTTCATTTGTAGATCCATGCCGTGTATCCTTCTTCAATGTGTCTTCCTTCTCCAATGTCACATCTTTTTAAATTTAAAATTAAATTTAAATTTCAAAAAAGATTATATGTGATTTTTAATTTTAATCAAAATTACAAAATATCAAAATTTAAATTAAAAATCCGGTTTATTAAATTTTAAAATTTAAATTTTGAAATTTCCAAATTTAAAATTTGAAATTTCCAAATTTCAAATTTAAATAACAAAATTTTAAAATTCATAATAATATCCATTAAATTTAAATTTAAATTTTCAATTTTGATTTCCAAATTATCAAAATCACATATCATTGGAAATTAAATTTTCAAAAGATTCTTGTCATTTTTTTTTTAATACAAAAAAAAATTTTTTTTTAATTAAAAAAATTTTCCAAAAATAAAAAAATCACATCCTTTGAAAATTTCCATACCTTCGTTCATCTTCAATCTCCTTGAATCCATTGTAGTCCGAATTTTACAAAAAAAATTCCTATGCCGTTTCCGGCTTACAAAATTTCTAGGAATTGAAAGAACGACCTAGCGGTGATTATAGACCGCATCTATTACACTTGAAAAACCTAGATACAAATTCTAACCTCTATGGAATCATGACCGGCAAAATTGAACAAGCATCATATATTATCAAAATAATATAAAGCATTCATCCATACATCCATTCATAATATATTTAACATACTCAAAATAAAACCTAGAGTGCCAACTCTCTAAAATATTTCATTAATGCATGGAGAGAAATTTATTTGATCAAATAATTTATATTATATGCATGATCATGAGTTGGCTCTGATACCAGTTGTTGGAAAAATCGGATCCGGTATTGGAGTTACGGCGCAGCGGAAGTTTTAAAAATTTTATGCCGTTTCCGGAAAAGAAGCTCATGATGCATATAACAATAAATTAATTCATGATCAAGCGTACCTTATTTCTTGGATTCCGGAATTGCTAGAGCGTTTGACCAACGTGTCTTCTCTACTATTCTCGAGTTCCACGTCTCAAAGTGTGTGTGGGCACACGTTCTATGAATCCAAGCGACCGGTATTTCTTTCCGAAGTCTAGATCCCTCCTTCTCAATTCCGATGATCCTCGTTGAGAATTTGATCCAACTTCTTTCTTCAAAACTACAAAACAGAAACCGGTTAACCTCCTATGAAAATAATCACTCGGTTTAACCTTTCTCGCAGTTTTGATTCAATGGAATTTTCTTTCTTTTTCTCTCTCACAAGAAAGCCGAATTTTTGATGTGGAAGAAAAAAAAAATTTTTTTTTTATTATTAAAAAACGTTTTTCCCTTTTAAAATTATCAAAAATTAGTTTTTCAAGAACTCCTAGCCTTTATATAGTATTACAATCCTTTTCAAAATTTATCTCCTACTTGAAAAATAATTAATAATTATTTTCCGGATAAATCTTGAACCAAAAGATCATACAACTTTAGGGCTAGATTCGTTGAACCTAAAAACAAATTTCAAGAGGAAATCCCCTTTAAAATTCGGCCACAAAGTGAGAGAAATCTTGATTGGTGGTTTAAATTTTAAATCAAGAATCTAGACTAGTCAAAAGATCCTAGTCCTATCTAGATTCAAACTTCTTTTAAACCTTTTCGAATTTAAATAGGATTCACATATTTGAATAAATATTTTCCATAAACATTATCCATATTAATTAATTTAAATTAATGAAATATTTCAAATTTTCTTTCCTCACAAAAATCATGCACCTCTTTAATTAGGAAAGAAAAATTCATGAAATAATCTCCATTATTTAAACCAATTAATAATTAAATGTTAGGAATATATTTAAATAATTTTGAAACAAAATTTTCTTCCCTCCATACAATTAAAAAACGTGCACCACTTTTAATTAGGAGAGAAAAATTTTGTTTTCCAAAATTCAAATACAATCTTATTTTCAAAATTCAAATTAACCAATCACATGTTGACAAATCATTTGTCTACAAATTTCACATGTCCAATCCTTTCTGGATTGCATGTTAGAGAGTACCATGTCTTAATAGACATTACAAAATTCCATTTACAATTTACCGATCTCATTAGGAACAAATCCCGAGACGCTTCGTGGAACTATATGAGCTAATAGAGGGACCCGATGGAAATATGTAAAGAGGCTCCTATAATTATGAAAAATTAATCCCAGATTAATTATCCATCAATTATCAACTTCAAAACTATTCCACTAAAAGTTTGAAGCTGAACTCCTGTTTACATACCGTATTACGAAAGCTCTCTCACGTAGTGCTTCTTCCATGATTTATTCATCGCTTGCTTAATCCCCATATGTTATCCATGATTGAATTAATGACTTTTTCCGTTTTACCTTTTCAATCATTTTAACTTAAAGTTCAATTATTCTCCATTGAAAGAACCACCAATTGTAAAACCATACAATTGGAAAACCACCAGAGAACACAAAGTAAACCGATGGCCAAGATCTTGTTATACTATCTTTCAATCCCCGAATAATACCTTTAAGTAGATAACATTTACTATCATTAAGATAGCTATGGATTCCGTATCTATGAATCTTGATTTCTCCATCCATAAGTCATGCACCCAAAACACAAGTATGTTGACCATGAATTAACAGTGTCTCACCTTTAGTGCATCAAAGTACATAAGTCATGGATGCGAACTCAAGTAATCATTTCAGGATTAAGATTAATGCAGGATGATAATCAAAGTATCATTGATTCTTATAAACGGAATTATTAAACCGAATCAATTAACACTTTAGGTCCAGTCCAATGTCATACCTCAATACTGGTATACATTAAAGTTTCTACTCGGAACCTATCCGATGGTCAAGACAAACCATCCCTCCAAGGAAGTAGACAACCTTTACAATCTTATCATGAATAAGATCCCCAAATCTTATTCCGTTGATTGCGGACTATTTATTTAGACTGTTATCAAATTACCACGTCTTCTATGCATACCCCGTATACATATGGTAATTCGATATATTACCAACAGCCTAGGAGTATTTTATGTTTGCTCAAAATAATTATACAATCAACAAATGAAAGTAAATAGGACACAACTTATTAAACATGAATAATTTCCTCTTATTAATATCAAAATGTCATATTTACAGAAAATCCCTAAGATTTTCTATCCTTAGGGCACCTATAGATCCCAACAAAGTCAACGACAGGATAGATGTTGGACTAGGCATTGAGGATAGCACGTTGAAAAATTGTGGGTGGTGGAAAATTGTTTAAGTGTAAAGAAATAAAACAGAAACAGAAAGTCAAATGGTTTGAGGCGTATAAATTACTTTCCTTAAGGTTTTATTTGCCCCCACCACAAACAGTTTGCTATCAAGTGTTGTCTCCAAACAACAACAAACTCACAAATTTAATAAGTAACAATCTTATTAAATGACAAAACTGTGGTAGAGACTCACAATGAGTCTCTACCAATACAATCATTTTTTTAACCATCGACTTTTAAATCGGATGGTTTATATAATGAGGGTGCACATGATGAATTATAGGCACATCCACATTGTAACAAAGTAAGTGAAAAAGAGGGGGAAAAAAGGCTGAAGGAAAAGAGAGAGGGGGGGAAAAGAGATGAGAGAGAGAGGGGTGGGGGGGTTCCCGTCGGGGGGGCCAGGGGAGGGGGCTAGGGGGCGCCAGGGGAGGGGGTTGGGGTAGGGGGCTGGGGGCCGGGCCGAGAAGAGAGAGAGGACAGAGAAAGGGGGTGGGGGGGTTCTCGTCAGGGGGGTGCTTGGCAGGCTGGGGGCAGGGGCCTGGCTAGGAAGAGAGAGGGAAGAGAGAGAGGAGAGAGAAATGGGGGAGAAGGGGCGGTGGGGAGGCCGGGGGAGGGGGCCTCCGGGGTGGGCTGGGGCCGCGGGAGAGAGGGGAAGAGAAAGAAAGGGGAAGAGAGAAAAGAGAAAGGGGAAGAGAGAGAGTGTGGGGTCGCCAACGGCAGGGGCTGGGGCTGGGGCTGGTGGGGGGGCCGGGGTGGAGGGCCACGGGACAGAGGGGAAGAGAGAGAAAAGAGAAGAGAGAGAAAGGGATTGTCGACAGGGGTGGGGGGGCCTGGGCTGAGTTCAGGTGGGGGTGGGATAGGGGGGCGCCGGGTGGTCGGGGGTGGGGGGCCTAAGGTCGGGAAGAGAGAGAAAGGGGAAGAGAGAGAAGGGGGTGCCAGCGAGGGAGCGGGTGGGCGGGCTGGGATTGGGTCGCCAGCGTTGGTGCTGGGGCCGAGGGTGGGAAGAGAGAAAAAGGAGAAGAGAAAGAAAGTGGAAGAGAGAGGGGCGGTGCCGGCGAGGGAGGGGATGGCCGGTGGTGGGGGGCCGGATTTGTTATAACATGGGTGTGCCTATGATTCATCATGTACACTCTCAAATATGGACCATACGATTTAACATCAAAGTTTAAAAAATGACTCTATGGGTACCACAGCCACACTCCTTATTAAATATATTGATTAAATTCCAAAACAAGATATAAAGATGACATTAGAAACTGGAATTTTATAGCCTTTAATATATCTGTTCATGAAGATTTACAACAGATACAACAGACATGCCTTTTAAATTAAAGATGTCTTTGCTTGTGTTCTTCCAATGTGAGACTTTATTGTTTCTACTTCCCAATGATAATAAAAGAGATATTACAATCTCTCTAACATAGCAACTGCCTCCACTAAATCTAATCTTCTCTATTGCCAAGTCCCCAACCTACCCCCATTGGATCTCTTCATCATAGTTATGTATTTCCATATTGTTTAACTTTTTTTTTCTTCGTTGTTGACGTGGTGTTCGAGTTTAAGGATTAGAGCTTGAGGTTCTGTATTGTGAAAAAGAAAACCATAAGTTTTCCTATGTGTGTCTAACGAGATTTATGGCGTTGATCTTAGGTGTTGATAATTTTTTTCTTTATTTTACTATTTTTCCCCTTTAATTTCTTTTAAGATAATTTGATTTATATATACCTGAAAATGACCACCAATGTCCTTAAGAAGACGGTCACCAGCATTTCATGTGTTAAAACCATCCAAAATTTCCTTGTGGTAGATTATGTGTCAAAATGGGTTGAAGCAACAGCAATTCCGGCTAATGATGGTAAGGTTGTACTTAATTTTCTCTGGAAAAACATTTTCACGAGATTTTGTCCTCCAAGGCTATAATAAGTGATGAAGGGTCGCACTTTTGCAACAAACAATTTGAGGCTCTTTTGCAAAAATATGGGATCCAGTACGAACTGCACTTGCTTACCATCATCAGACTAATGGGCATGCAGAAATCTCCAAAAAAAAAAAAAAAGGAAAGTTGATTTTGGAGAAAACAATTCATAGCTCTCGCAAGGATTGGGCTAAGACACTAGATGGTGCATTATGGGCATTCGAACTGCGTTCAAAACACCAATTGAAATGTCTCCTTACAGATTGGTATATGGAAAGGCTTGCCATCTTCTGGTAGAATTGGAGCATAGAGCATATTGGGCAATAAGAAACTGAAATGGATATGCAAGCAGCGGGGGAGAAGAGTATACTAAAACTCAATGAGATGGATAAATTCCGCAACAAAGCCTATGAGAATGACAAAATCTACAAAAAGCGGACAAAGCTTGGCATGACAAACACATCCAACGAAGGGAGTTCTTACCCAGACAAAAAGTGTTGCTTTGTAACTCAGGCTTCGTTTATTCCCCGAAAAACTCAAGTTGAGGTGGTCGGGTCCATTTATTGTGGTGAAAGCATTCCCTCATGGAGCAGTTGAGCTTAATCATATGGAGAAAAGAACTTTCAAGGTTAACGGTCAACGCTTGAAGCCGTACATTGATGGTGGTTTTGATAATCAGAAGAGTCTGGCTGAAGACTATAAAACAAGTGCTACTTGGGAGGCAAACCAAGTTTTTAATCTTGTCTCTTTTGTTATTTTGTTATGATTTTATTTAGTCTTTTGTTTGTTTAAAATAAATAAATAAATAATAAAAATAAAAAGAATAAAAATTTTGCAATTTAAGTTTGATAAAAATCTATTTTGTTTGCAGTTATAACTGGGTCCAAGACAAGTTTGCGGTCGTGGATATGAAGATTTATAACCTTAGGACTTCAAATTTGTCAAACAGCTGTTGGACGTACTCTATATGGCAACTAGACCTAGGCACCAAAAATTCTGTGCCTAGGCACTCCATTAAGATGATCCTTGGACTAAAAACCCGAGAGCATTAAGCCTAGGCACTATTTCAATGGTGCCTAGGCGCCAATTTCTAAAAGAAAAAAAAAACGACGCTGTCTCCCAAACGGCTACCCCTTATAAGTCAAGCCCTAACTCACAAATTGGGGCCAAACTCTCATTTTCTCTCGTTCTCTCTCATTCCCCTTCACCATCTCTGTCTTTCTCTTGACCTCATCATCCACCCACTCGAAATTTCACGCCGTAAACCCACATTCTCTACATCATTGGTGCTCGTAATATCAATTCATTGACGATTCCAACCATTTCATGTGATCCTCACCATAACGATTGCATCAAAAGCAAGGGTTTTGGGCTTTTCTTCAAGAAAGTTCGAAAAATTGTGGGTATATACAAGAACATTCTAGTAAGTGATTTATCTTCTTCAACCTTGTGTCTTTGTGCAAATTTATGAATTTTCTTGGCTAGTGTACGGAGGACATGCAATTTGACTGGAATAACACTTTGACTGCACACCAAGTGTTTGATGAAAGTTTTGTGAGACTATTACTTATTGTGGTTGGTTGATAATAATTTGAGTGCAAGATTGGGTAGTGTTAGGGGATTTTGGTGAAGTTATAAAGGAGGCCATGGTGTATTTAACGTTGGTAAGGGTGTGTAAGGAATTTTGGGTAGATTAGGTGGTTTGATTGGTAAGAATGGTATTTCAGAAGTGGTGTTATTTTGCTTGGTTATGTTTGAATGAGAGTGAAAGTGATGCCTCCAAAGAAACGTTCCAAGGGATCCACATCGGCATCGGCCGACTACGACACAATTAATTTTGTCTCTAAGGAAGCTGCTGATCGACAAATGAAGTTTTTAGAAACTAAAGTTTCCATTTCAAAGAAAGGCTTCCATACTTGCAATAGGCGTATGATGGACATCGTTGCAAATCGATGATGGGAAAACTTTGCGAAGCAATTAGGATCAAGTGTCCTAACAATGGTTTATGAATTTTATGCTAATGCTTATTTTTCGTGGGATGGAGCAGTATATGTCAGAGGGAAATGGGTGCCAACAAGTCGGACCATTATCAATCAATATTATGGGCTTCAAGATATTGAGGAAGATGGTTATCAAAGGTACTTGGAGAATGTTGATACTGATGAGGTTAAGTCAGCAATTTGCGCATTTAACATGGCATGGAAAACTGGAAGAAATGGTATTCCAGTCAAACTTTCGTCTTGTGGCTGGGACAAATATGAAAAGCTTGGCATCAGTTTGTTTGTGCCAAATTAATGCCAGTGTGACATGTTAGTCACATCACTAAAGAAAGGGCCATCTTATTGTTTGTAAACTTGACCAACAAGTCTACTGACATGAGTAGAGTGATTTACCATCATATTACACAGAATGTGCGAAATCCTATGCTTGGCTTGTATTTTCAATCTCTCATCATCGACCTATGCTAGCAAGCAGCGGTTACTTAGGAAGGGCACGAGATTTGGGAAGGCCCACGTCACCCCATCGATGATGGAGTTATAGCAGGCTGCAAAGAAGGGGATGACAATGCTGAAGACGAAACCCCTCAAGCACACCGTCCAATCAGCACCATGTCTATGCCGTAATGTAGGGAGTATCTGGGTGATTGGCTTGACCATATTGAGGAGAATCAATGCAATCTGGCAGATATGTTGCGACAAATAACTATGCATTGGAATATCAACACTAACAACTTTCGTCCTGTTACCGCATTCCACATCAATGAGGAGAATGATGAGGAAGAAAAAGATTAAGCACTCGCGACCTTCAGATAAGGGAGTAATTTTTCTCTTTCCTTTTATTTCCTTTTTCTCTTCGTTTTTCTTCACATTGCGGGCAATGTTTTGTTTAAGTTTGGGGGTAGCAGTTCTACTTTTGTATTTTTATTTTGTTTTATTTTAGGTTGTGTGTGATTTTATTTTATTTTAGATTGTGTATGAGTCTTAAAAAAAAAAAAAGCATTAATTTTAGTTTGAATCGTAGGAGGCCGATGATATGAAACTAATTTAAATTGGACATGGTTTTGAGAAGATGAAAACTGTTGCTTTTGTGTGTGTGCTTGGTTCTTGTGTGGTTTTGCTAAGCCTTAAATTCTTTGACACTTTTGAGCACCCGAACTATAATCACTTAGATTATTTGTTATTTAGATGAAGTTTATGTTAGTTGAGTAATTTCTTAATCTCAAAACGAACTCTAGAACCTATTTAATATTCACTTAAGGCAAAATCCCAGACTACATTTTGTCAAGGACATGATTTAGTCCATTTTTGGATCGTTTGAGCCTTGCGAGCTAACCCTTTTACATAAGCACATCCCTAGTCACCCATTTGAGCTTAAGTTTTACCTTTTCTTTGTTACCCACATCTTTAAGCCTAGCTTTTTAATAATTTCCAACCTTTTAACCCTCAATCTTAAGCATGTTAATCATTCTAAGAGTTATCTTGAGCAATGTTAAAGTTTGGGAGGATGGATGGAGTTGAGAAAAGCTTATAGTTGTTTATTTATTCAAAAAATAATAATAAATAAATAAAGATGACAAAGTAAGTTAAAATCAAGTTTGGAGGTGTTATTGGGAGTGTTAAGAAAGCTCTACAAAAGATCCTAGAATGGTTATATGTTTAGGGTGATTTGAGTCTCATTATTATCCATGTCATACCGTTACCCTAACCTAACACTATAAGCTTAAAAAGTCCTAATAATCCTTGATAATGTATTTGTTGACATTAGTAGAGAGTGAATTGAAAAATAGGCTTATAGAGTTCGAAATTTTTCTTTATCCTGAGATCTTCTCAAAAAGTCATTGGGTGACATAAACCATTGACATAAACCAATCCAAAGGCACATGAGTAAGTGTTAAAAGCTTTGCACACACACACACTCAAGGAATTCAAGGATGGTAAGGTCATCATTTGAAATTGAAATTATACATGATTTTGACGGTAAGAGTTGCCTTTGAATCATGTACTTTATGCAATCTTTGAGGCCATTATGATGAAAAACAAAAATTTGATGCTCAACTCTCTGTTTGTGTCTTTCCTTGTGTGTCTTTCTTTTCTTTTGCTCGAGGACTAGCAAAGTATCAAGTTTGGGGGTATTTGATAAGTTAGTTTTATACTAATTAACTAGATAATTTTAACTTATTATTTTGTTAGTTTTCAATTTGTTTCTAGATTCTTTCACTTCATTTTATTTCTTTTATAGGATTTAGGTAAAATGGTGGGTTCGTTGTTTTTCGGTGCAATTGGAGCTAAAATGAAGAATTTGACATACTTTGGTGTGAAGTTTGTGTTTTTGAAGAGCATAGGCGCCTATGCATCAATTTTTTGGGCACTTGGGTTCTTGAATTTAGTTTTTCAATACGAAAACCCGAGAGCTTAGGGCGTTGGTGTTGTGTTAGAAATACCTAGGTGCCAAAAGAGATTTCCGTCTATGTAACTTAGGGCTTAGGTGCTGATAAATGTATACCTAGGTGCAAATGTGGTTCCTCAGGCATGCATGCGGATAACAATTATGTGCCAAGGCACAAAAAAATAGGGCCTAGACGCCAAGTACAGGATTATGTAGGATTTTTTTTTATTCTCTGAATTTGAAATTCAAAGATCAAATATTTCACCAATTTATCAGTTCTTAGTCTAATCAAAGTTTAATTAATTTCAGTCCAATTTGAAAAATAATAATTTATCACTTTATTACTTAGTAGTAAATAATTCACTAATTACCCTCCTCTCCTTCACTCATCTCTTTTTTGCCCAAAAAAACTCCTATTGGAACCCTAAAAGGATTATATTTATAGCTATAGACTAAAGATTTGATTTTTGAATTTCAAATTCAGAGAATCAAAAAGAATCCCGCATCAGGTGCCTAGGCCCTCTTTTTTCTGCACCTAGGCATAAAACTAATATCACATTTAATTATCCTTCTTTCCTTAATGATGTAAACCTATTTGAGAATTTTGCAAAAGTATATGCCACACCATATTTTTTGGACTGAAACAAACAATAGAATAGAAGAACCAAAATGCAATCAATATGTAAATTTTTATATATTTTAATGATCTCTTTGCTTACTTGTTTGAGTCGTTTAACATTCACTGGGTAGCTCTTGTTGCTGCCCTTTCTGTTGTGCTCATCTTGTGATTACCGATTCCTATTTTACAGAAACAAAAAAACAAAAATCAAAATTTTTTGAAACTGGAAATCCAAAACCAATATGAAAACAAAAAGGAAGAAGAAGTTACAAAACAAACAAAATTTTCATATAACAAAAACCCAAAATTCACAGAAAAAACCAAAACCAAAAAAAAAAAAAAAAGACAAAACCAAGAATCTACAGAACAGTAAAGAAAAAAAATATTTTCTAAAACCCAAAACCCAAAATCCTAAACCAAAACCAAAAATAATCAACAAATAATAAAATAAACAAAAATTTTTATTGCCAACCAGATGGCTTGTTAGGGCATTTGGAAGTGGAGGAAAAGGTTGATGTCCTCCATTCCTTCATTATTTTGTCTTTTTCCTTGGAAATTAGAGAGAAAGAGAGAAAGAAAATAAAAAAGCTAAACCAAGCTGACCTCAACTTAATAGTAGTGCACAAAGTATTCTCGTTTTCATTTAAAAAAAAAAAAAAACCTCTCATTCTGAAAACACCCAAACAAATACAGAGGAAGAAATAGAGATGAGCAGAGACACAAAAACAGAGGAGACTAATCCGATAACTCTATAAACTAATTGAACCATAACTTTGAGCAATAAAATTCTTAGAAGAAAAATACCTCAAATCTGGAATGGCAACTCACACACTTGGATTGCTTTGCAACGGATGAAAACACAAGGAAGTTCAGAGGGAGAAAGCCCCTATGGTTTTAACGAGCAGTATTGTGGGAGAAAGCCCCATAAATCTCCCTCCTTTCCTTCTCAGTTTCTCGCACAAGCTCTTTCTCTCTCCTACACTGAATAATGTGGAGGACTAGCTCGTACTTACTAAAGCCCAGTGGTATTGATATTTACCTTGAAAAAAAAAAAAGGAAGGAAGCTGCTCCCGCTTTTTTTTTTGGTTGAATGAAAGCTAGTCTTGCTTTTGGTCAAAAAATTCCCGCCTATTGAAGAGGAGCATCCATTACACTTTTTCAAACCCGCTATCATTTAATGCTATTAATGAGCACTTTTGTTGTAGTTTTACTTCAAACTAGTCCATGATCACCAAGCCTCCATAAGTTGACTTACTGATTCTCTCTCCACTAATATCAGAATACCTAACATTATAGATCAATAAGACTTTAATGGCTTGCAATGTTGGGCTGAAGTTAGGGTAGGATAAAGGATTTAATCTTTAGGCTCAACATCATAATACAAAGCTAGTTCTAAGAATCAAAATGGACCTCCTCATCCTTTAGGACACTTGAGACCGAATTCCTTCTTTGTTCAACACTTCATAGAATATTTTATTTCACTATCTTTTTTTTTTTTTTTTTTTTAACATTCATCATATCATTGTTACTTTTTTATGCGAATGGTGATAAAGACACCTGGTTACTCAACAACATCACATTTCAGAATTACTATAGCATACTCATATTCTGAATTGCTATTTGACGCAAAAATACACATAGGGCTCATGTTACTCCTAGTTACTAGGCAACTTAGAATAGCAAAGTTTTTTTTTTTTTTTTTTGGAAATTAAACAATCAAGAAATGTATGCTAACTCATAAAATAGTACTTGTTAAGTATTTAGGTATAATTCAAGGTGTCAAAGAAAGAGGTTTTAAGGCTTAAAGTGGGTGACTAAGGATGCATATGATCATGGGTAACTAGAACACGCTCAAACTGATCAAACAAGGCCTCTTCATGCTAAGTTTCTAAGGATTTCGTCTCGAGGGTTTTCTTTAAATCAATTCTAGAGACCTCAGCTCTCATAGCAATCTATCTATCACTAAGCTTCTTGGAAAGTTATACTAAGATGTTGCACTCAATGAAACAAAGGAAATTACATCCAAAACCAACTTTAACAGGTTTTCCTAACACTCAAAACAAGTTAGAGCATTGCACAAAACATGGTAGTCAACATTTTTTTTCACCTTTTTCTCATCATTGAAATTCGTTTTCTAAACACAAACGACCGAAATACAAATTTTCCAAGATGTCACAAACACAAACCACAAACGTTAAAAAGTCTTAAAACAAACAGTAAAAACAAAATCAAACAAACATACGACAGAAAACGTATCTTAGGTTTAGTATACTAAATAAACTAACACATAAAGAAAAACACAAAAACAAACAAAAACACAAAAAACACAAAAACTAGCAAATAAACACATGGAACTATAGTTCCATGCACCCCCAAACTTAAAATTAAATAGTGTCCTCACTGTTTTTAATATAAAAACAAACAACAAACACATTAACCATATAAGTGAAAATGAAATAAAAAAATAAAAACAAAAATAACTTCCCCCTTTTTGAAAAAATCCCATTGAAGAAAAAGCAATGAGAGGGAAAATGAAGGCTGTTACTAGAGATGAAGAAATTCTAGTGGTTGATAAGTTTGAATCTGAGCTTACAAGGACTAGGTTTAATGACTTTACTACCGAGAGGAATTTGTGACTTGAGAGAGGGTTTGTTTATATGTCAAGTGACACTCTGGGTATCCTAAGTATATTTACTCAGTGATCTTCAAGAACAAATGGAAAAATTTTTGTCAACACCCCTTGGTTGCCATAGTACCGTAGTTAAGGAATTTTATGCTAATTTTGATGGTGACAGCCTAAATTCGGTGTATGTGAGAGGAAAAAGAGTGGATATTAGTGAGGCAGCAATTAATAAGGTCTATAGGTTGGATGATGTGAAGGATGAATACTTTAAATTTTCTAAGAGTTTGGATGAGGATCAATTGAGTGAGATTGTAAAGGAAATTTGTGTACAAGAGATCGAATAGACCAAATCAGCCTATGGATCCATATCCTTATCTAGGCGTAGTCTTAAATCAGGGCCTATAATTTGGAACATTTTCTCAAGTCTAGACTCATGCTTCCACCCATGACTACATAGTTAACAAGATAGGGCATCTTGTTATTTGCTATAGTTGAGGGTAGAAAGATTAATATGTGGGATGTCATTAATGAGAATATTAGTATTTGTGCAGACATACAAAGTGGGGGTTTATGGTTTACTTTCTTATTACTAGTTTGTGCCTAGCACAAGGTGTGGAGGTTTCTAGTGAGGAGAAAAGCTTAAACCATTCAGGCCTATCATTATGATAGTTATAACCTGTATTTTGCAGGACAAACCAGCAGTAACAGAAGAAGAAAGCCCAAACCCAGTCCCTGAGACTCGTCCACTGGAGCATTCTAACCATATTCCTTCTGATGCAGGGTTCAGTTTCCTTCAATTATAGCAACGAATAAGTCAGATGAACGTAATGCAATATAAATCATTGTAGATCATCCACGACTTTTGGAAGTATGAACGTGACAAGAACTTGGCTCTTTGGAAGCATTTCCGAGCAAATTTAAGAGGTTTCATTCATTTCCAAAATTCCCTCAACACTTGTGTGACTCTTCAACTGAAGATTCTGTGCCTAAGAGGGGAGCTAATCCTGAAGCTGTACTCTCCCGTAATTCAGAGGACGAATCCCATGAAGTACCCACTACTACTCCTACCGCAACCCGAGGTAAAGGAAAGGCGGCCATGAAAAGCCAACTGGAAAGAATTTAATCCTTCAAAGTGCAGCTATTGGAAATGGAAGGATTAAGGTTGATCTTCAGTATCCTCCACGGTTTCAGGGGATTTTTCCTTGTCCATTGGTTTGTTTTTATTTTTTATTTCATTTTCACTTATGTGGTTAGTGTGTTTATTGTTTTTTTTTTTTAATATATATTAGAAACAATGAAGACACTATTTAATTTTAAATTTGGGGGTGCATGGAACTACAGTTCCATGTGTTTATTTGTTAGTTTTTGTGTTTTTTGTGATTTTGTGTTTTTATTTATATATTAGTTTATTTAGTATGCTAAACCCAAGATATGTTTTCTGTCGTATATTTGTTTGTTTTTGTTTTTATTGTTTGTTTTTAGACTTTTTAATATTTGTGGTTTGTGTTTGTGATGTCTTGGAGAATTTGTCTTTCAGTCGTTTGTGTTTAGAAAAGGATTTTCAATGATAAGAAAAAGAAAAAAAAATATTCACTACCATGTTTTGTGCAATGCTCTGACTTGTTTTGGGTGTTAGGAAAACCTATTGAAACGAGTTTTGGATGTAATTTCCCTTGTTTCATTCAGCACAATATTTAGTATAACTTTCCAAGAAGTTAGTGATAGCTAGATTGCTGTGAGAACTGAGATCTCTAAAATTGCTTTAGAGAAACTCTTGAGACGAAATCTTTGGAACTTAGCATGAGGGAGAGATTTAGGCCTTGTTTAATCAGTTTGAGCATGTTCTAGCTACCTATGATCATATTCATCTTTAGTTACCCACTTTAAGCCTTAAGACATCTTTTTTCGACACCTTGAATTACATCTGAACACTAAACATGTACTGTTTTATGAGTTAACATACATTTCCTGATTGTTTAATTTCAAAAAAAAAAAAAAAACTCCGTTATTTTAAGCTGCCTAGTAACCACAAGTAACACAAGCCTCATGTGTAATTTTGCGTCAGACAGTAATTCAGAATATAAGTATGCTATAGCAATTCTGAAATGTGACATTGTTGAGTAACCGGATGTCTTCATCATTAATGTTGGCATTCGTATAAGAAGGTAACAGTGACATGATGAATGTTTTAAAAAAAATAGTGGAATAAAATGTTGTATGAAATGTTGAACAAAGAAGGAATTCGTTTCAAGTGTCCTAAAGGCTGAGGAGGTCCATTTTGATTCTTAGAACTAGCTTTGTGTTATAGCGTTGAGCCTAAAGATTAAATCCTTTATCCTACCTTTATCTTAACCCAACATTGCAAACCATTAAAGTCCTATTGATCCTATTAAGCAGGGCAGTCTGATGTAGGAACATCTGTATTTACTTGTCGTTTTCTTTTCCTTTGTTTGCTTGTTTTTTTTATTCCTCTATTTTAGCATTTCTTTTTGCTTGTCGTTTGTTAATGAAGACCAAAACATGGTCGTTTAGCTAAGCGCAGCCTTTGGTGTTTGTTTCTCTATAATGTGAAGATGACAGCAGACTTGAAGGGTGAATAGAAACATTCAGATTTGAGTCTCATCTTTTGGCTGTGGCGCCACTTCATTTTTCCTTGATCGGTGACGAAGCAATCGAGTTTTTCCGATGGTTTGCTTAGCAAACTTCTCGGTAAAGACTCCTACGTCAAGTCATTAACAAACAACACACTAAGTAGCCAAACAACAAGCCAAAAGCAAGGCCAAAATAAAGGAATAAAAAAGACAAGCAAACAAAGGAAAAGAAAACGACAAGTAAACACAGATGTTCCTCCATCAGACTGCCCTGCTTAATAAGGATTCGACCCCGAATCGTCAAGTTTAGAAACAGCAACGTCTTCATGGAAGCTCTTACATCAAAACTGAAGATAAAAAGTTCACACAAACATAAAACACTCTTTTGAGAAAGGACTTGTCCTGAAGTTCGAGTTAGGAACAGGCTTATTGTTTTTTTTTTTTTAATTTATTTTTTTATAGTTTTGATAAACTCCCACAGAAAACTCTTTTCTTATTTCATCCCTATTCCATTGAGGCAGCACACCAAACTTCCAAATTATTGAAAATCCCAAGTCAAGTTTGATTTGAACTTCTTCTACTCCTTGTCCCTGCTCTAAAACTCCTTAACTATGATTTCTCCCATCAATGCCTCTAGATGCTTAATCTAGACTTGGAGATCTGTTAGAGTGTTATCATGAGTCTTTGGTACCATTTCATGAAGAGTGGTACAGTCCTCTATTAAAGCACCTACACACCACTTCCATACTTGCTCAAAAGATATCAGTACTTCATCACAAAGCCTTGGCAGCCAACTGAAGCATGAAATTGGTGGAGTACCTAACTAAAGCATAGTAGGTCTCTTAGACTTTCCAACTGTGGCCATCTCAAGATTAAGCTTCAAGTAACTTGCTAGGGTAGTGGTATTGTTCACTCTAAAGTCTTCACTCTAAGCTTCTAATGGTTCGACAGTTACCTGTAAATCAGTAGCCTCCATACTGGGACAAAGATCATTAGCAACATAGACTCTATTAACTTCATAAACAATGTCAGAACATCCCAAAGCTTGTTTTAAATCCAAATTTGACAAATTTGGTTCAACAACAATAGCTGCAATCTCATTTTCCTCTTCTATAACCTTTGTGGTGTTAGTGTCCATGGTTGCCATTTGCTCCAAATTAATAACTTCATCAACATTTTCATCATCCCACTTAGGAGCCCGTACAACAAAGTCCTCAAACGTCACATCGATACTATTTTTACAATTTTCTTCAACTTCCTTCTCAAATTCTGTAGTCCTTGATCGTTCTAAGCCTAAATTCAAAGCATTGCAACTTCGTTTGCTCTGTTTTTCAAGGGTTCTCAGAAGTGACATGGAAGAATCTTTAACAATTATCTTTAAATCAAAAGTAGGTGTTGAACTACAAGGACTTTCGGCTGGCTGGTTATACCCATAATCACCTTGTAACCTATAGTCATGTTGCTGTTCAACCAACTTATGGATGCGAAAATATTATGCAAGTGCATGTAATCAAATAAGTAACGTAGTGATGAGTAGAGTATCGTCTCCACAGAGATTATATCACCAAAAATTCAATTATAGAAAGCAATTAATCTAAAACAAATTGGAAGTTGATTCGAACACAAAAATTGTAAAAACTAAATATAAGCTAATGGGCGTAATTAAAAATGCAAGCAAAAGGTAAACGTGGCAATATCAAAGACTTAGGCAATGAAACAATGATGGGTAATGGCTAGAATTATTGATTTCCCCTTAATTGTAAATCTGATCTCAATGCCGTAGGATTGCTAGAGCAAAGTTAACCAGTCAACCTAAAATTCTTACAAAATTCTCTTCCGAAAGATTTATGCAACCAGTGTTTTAAACTAAAATAAACATATTCTTATGCAATCCAATTCAAAACACAGAATTAAGCACCAATTTTAATGGGTTGTACACAAGAACAATATATTCCTATACCATCTCATATAATATCCAAGTAAGATCCAACAAAAATTAACCTTCCCAGAATCAATTTCAGTTTATTTTCTTCATCAATTGATGGCCAGTCAACCAATAGAGATTAAACACATAAATCACTTGAATAAACCAGATTAAAAATTGCTAAGCAGTTTACAACACAAACAAGTCTTCAATACAACCTTCGTTCTATCAATAATCCTAGCTAAGAAAATTTAGTTCATGTTTCGTTCAACAAAATCAAAACTAAAAGAATCAACAAGGGAATTCATAGTTCACAGAGAGAAAAACAAGAAAATCCCAAAAGAATTCAAATACTAGAATGAGAAAACCAAAGAGACGAATTTCTTCTATCCAACGAATAACTCCAAGCTGCTTTCGAAATTCTCCAGCTCTCTTTCTCTCTATGTGGATCTCTTTCTCTTGTGTTTCCTCTCTGGTTTTTTTCTCACAGCTCTCTTTACACAAAAAAAAAAAAAAAAAATGGTGTCTGCTTTTGCTCTACCCCTTTACTTCTCCGAAAACGGCCTCCCCTCTTTCTTTCATTAACTTTTCCTTTTATATCAATCCTCACCCAGAGATGCCCTAGTTGCACGTGGACCTTGCCCCTTTGATAGCTAATATTGATGGCCCTCTTACAGCTGGCCTATTTAGACAAAATGGACAAAAGACCCAATGCCAGCTGTAAAGCCAAACTTGGGTCCACATGCTTTTAATTTAATTCTTCACTGCTGCACTTTGCTGTGACTTTGCTATAGCATTGCTGCAGCAATCTGATGCACTACAGCAGTCCATTCCAAAGTCGTCTCTAATCTAATGGGCTTCCTTCTTTTTTTTTTTTTTTTTTGGCTTCATGGTCTCCAGCTGTAAAGCAACACATAATTCAACTTAAGAACATGCTTAAAAAACAAGAATATCTACAACTCTCTACCCTTTCTTTATCTAAAGCAAACTAATTAGTATTATTAGAATATAAAAACGAAGGCATGTTATCTTGAAATATCCACAATTAATAAGCTTAAAAGCATATTAAATAACTCTATTTTATAGAGTTATCACACCCCCAAACTTAAATCATTGCTTGTCCTTGAGTAATGCCAAAATAAACACAAAACACAATACACAAAAAGAAAACTCAAAACACAAAATAGAAGATTGCTCTGGGTTGATTCTCCAATCTCAAAAGAGCTTCTTAATTTCCAACTTATTTCAAGATAAGCTTTCATCAAATATTTGTTCTATCATTTATAAGCTTACTCCCAAATGAGGTTCCCCTATAAGTGTGTGTGTGCGAGACTATATCTAAGCATCTTTAGATCACCTAAGTCCCTTTGGTCACGGTCATCAAGCTTAGTTTATGATCTAATAGGCTGGATGCATGACTCCCTCTTCACTAGCAATAGTTAGGCAAAACCTAGGGTTAAACATATTACACTGCTTTGTTCTCGCTTCTTTTTTTTTTAATATATAAATATATATATTTTTATATATATTCCTCATGTCACTGTTACCTTTTACGCGAATGCCAACATTGGTGATGAAGACACCCTATTACTCAGCAACGTCACATTTCAGAATTGCTATAGCATACTCATATTATGAACCACTATTTGATGCAAAAGTACACATAGGGCACATGTTACTCCTGGTTACTAGGCAGCTCAGAATAGCAGAGTTCCTTATTCATAACAAATTTTTTTTACACACTTGAACATCCACCTTTCTTAGGATATTACTACGTTTAATGCACATCAACTATCCCCAGAATGTTTCGCTTCCTAAAGCTTCGCTTCAAGGGTTTAACACACCCAGTTCTCAAATCCTAAACTCTCATGTTGACTTAGAGTTCCCTAGGTTTTCCTCAGACAAACAAAGCTATAGCCTATTGTGGAAAAAAGTAGTCTCACTTAAAGGGTAAACAGATAGCAGACATCACGAACACTCAATCCATGCTTGTTCAATCCATAAGCTGAAAATTTCAAAACACTACTATTCTTCATCGAATTTCCTCAAACCAACAACGCTGCAGTAAAACTAGAGCAATTTCTAACATATAACCACGACACCGCACACACATTGTTGGTTAATTTTTTTTTTTTTTTTTTGAATAAACTAAATTAACTAAGCAAACCATTAAAAATCAAACCACAAAAAAAAAAAAAAAGAAAAACACAAAAAGAGAAACATAGATCAAAACCATAGCAACAAAAACTAACACAAACTCAACCAATACCACCAAACTTAAATTAAGCAGTGTCTCACTACTTGAACAAAACAACACAAAACAAACAAAAACAACAGGACACAACAAAACAAACAAAACAGGGCAAAACAAAGAAAAAAAAAAAGAAAGAAAGTTAGAAACTCCCTGATTTAGTGAGTGGCTGGTATGTCCCTTCAATCCTCCTCATAATCCTCGTCAACATAGTCAGTCGCCTCATCAGCAGCAACTTGTGCTAGCACGTCGTTTGGAAACTCAAGAAACGGAAAAATAGGCTTGGTAAAATTTTTCTGCAAGGATTTCTTCAAAGCCAAATCGCTGCGCTTAGCATAATCCCAGTACTGTTGCTGCTGAGAATGCATTTGCTGTAGCATCTCCATAGCTTAATATTGTTGAACCTCAGCTAGGCTCATTCGCTTCTCGAGCAATTGCAGGTAGTTGGTCAGATCGGCTTATGTGGGACCCCTGCTGGTGGATGATGCAGCAGCACTATTCATAGGCGCCTGAGGAGCTTGACCAACTTCGTCCTCCTCATTGCATGGCAGCTGCGACGGACCTTCGTTCATTTTGACTTGTAGTAATCTTACTATAGTAGTTTTGGTAATGGCCCCCTTTGACGATAATAACCGCTCCTCAGTGTCAAATATTGGTATACCACTTTTAGCACATAGGCTAGTGATGAGGGACGGGAACCAAAGACTGCCACACTTCTTGGATGCACAAGCTCCGAGCCCTTTAAAGATGATGTTGCCAACATCAATAGGTCGACCCGAGATGATTGAATCAAGTAAGAGGATACGATCCTTGGATACAATTTGTATATGGGTGGATGGCATCAAATTAGTCTTTAGGAAGTGATACCAAACCTTACACTGGGGTGTAAGATTGACCTTTAGAACGGTTAACTTTCCTTGAGGTGAAACAGTTGAAGTAGTGCCTGCCACACATACCTGCTCCAACGCACAATCCAACCAGCCATCGAGGCATTAGCAGCATACTCTATATGAAGATCTTCAACATCGCCAAGTCCGTAAAACTGGTTGATTGTGTCCTCATCGATAGGCACCTGCACGCCACAAACGTAGACACTTCGCTGCCTTCCCCTGCCAAATAGGTGTAAAATTCGCATACAAGAGGAACCACCGCGTCGACTGGATGAGCAGAAAACTGTCTCCACTTATGATTAGTGATGACGGAATGGACGAAATCTTCGTACCCCATGGTAGGGGTGTTCTGCAACAAAAAACCTTTTCCAACACACAATGATCGGTCAGAACTATATTTTTGATACCGATTTTGATCTACAGCCGTTTGGAATATGCGGTAACTGGTGGTGGTGTCCTTTGGTTAACGGCTAGTTTGCTTGTGTGCGAGCTTCTTTGCAAGAGGCATTTCCGTAGCTAACCAGTCAGTGGATTGGCTTTGCAGTTGTGTGAAATGGGTCAGTGAATGGGCTTGTGACTGGGCACGGCTCAGTGGTTGAAATAGTGGCTTGCTTGGGGACTAGCGACTGACGGTGAATGGCTGGCTTGGTCTGGGCATGGTGTGGTCGGCGACTGAAATGGTGGCTGGCTGGCTTGGTCTGGGCACGGTGTGGTCAACGGCTGAAATAGTGGCTGGCTGCTTGGTCTGGGCACGGTGTGGTTGGCGGCTAAAATGGTGGCTGGCTGGGCTGGCGCTGCTTGGGTTCGATTTGGCTCGACGGTTGAAATAGTGCCTATGTCGGTTTCTGGGTCGGTGGCTGGCTGGGCTGGCGACTAGCGCGCTGGCTGATGGAGCTTGCAGGTGGTTCGGGGGCGCTGCGTGGGCTCGCTGGGCATGGGCCGTGCAGTGGCTGGGGTGGTGCTGTTTGGGTTCGGTTGGGTTGTCGGCAATGGATGAGTTTTTCTTGGTTAACGGAGCAGAGAAAAGAAAGGGTGAGGTATTGTAGGGTTTTGGAATATTTGATTTTATATATATATACAATTAAAGAAATAAAACCTCTTTTTTTTAAATTTATTTTTTTGAATTTTTTTTTATATATTTTTCTAAATTGCTACACCTCTTTTTTTTAATTTAATTTTTTTTTTTTTTTTTTTTTTTTACTTGAATTGCTGCAGTTTTCCTGTAGCATTTTAATATAGAGTGCTCCCCACTTCAGCTCGAACTTTGTTGCAGTTTGCTGAGCAATTCCTGCAACATTTTTATATAGATTGCTCCCCACTTCAATCAAATCATCTTCGTTTATCATTTTTGGAGGGCATTTCTTCTCAAATTCAGTAGCCACTAGTTAATCCAGAACACTTTTGACCGAATATTGTGTGCTGGAAAAGGTTTTTTGTTGCAAAACACCCCTACCATGGGGTACGAAGATTTCGTCCATTCCGTCATCACTAAGTATAAGTGGAGGCAGTTTTGTGCTCATCCAGCCGATGCGGTGGTTCCTCTTGTACGCGAATTTTACGCCTATTTGGCAGGGGAAGGGCAGCGAAGTGTCTACGTTCGTGGCGTGCAGGTGCCTATCGATGAAGACACAATCAACCAGTTTTAACGGACTTGGTGATGTTAAAGATCTTCATATAGAGTATGCTGCTAATGCCTCAGCTGACTGGCTGGATTGTGTATTGGAGCAGGTATGTGTGGCAGGCACTACTTGAACTATTTCACCTCAAGAAAAGTTAACCGTTCCAAGGGTCAATCTTACACCCAAGTGTAAGGTTTGGTATCACTTCTTAAGGACTCGTTTGATGCCATCCACCCATATACAAACTGTATCCAAGGGTTGTATCCTCTTACTTGATTCAATCATCTTGGGTCGACCTATTGATGTTGGCAACATCATCTTTAAAGGGCTTGGAGCTTGTGCATCTAAGAAGTGTGGTAGTCTTTGGTTCCCGTCCCTCGTCACTAGCCTATGTGCTAAAAATGGTGTACCAATGTTTGACACTGACACCGAGGAGCGGTTGTTATCGTCAAAGGGGGCCATTACCAAAACTACTATAGCAAGATTGTTACAAGTCAAAATGACTGAAGGTCCGTCGTAGCCGCCGTGCGATCATGAGAACGAAGTGGGTCAAGCTCCTCAGGCGCCTATGAATAGTGCTGCTGTAGCATCCACCAGTAGGGGTCCCACACAAGCCGATCTGACCAACTCTCTGCAATTGCTCGAGAAGCGAATGAGCCTAGCTGAGGTTCAACAATATCAAGCTATGAAGATGCTACAGCAAATGCATTCTCAGCAGCAACAGTACTAAGATTATGCTAAGCACCAGGATTTAGCTTTGAAGAAATTTTTGCAGAAAAATTTTACCAAGCCTATTTTTCCGTTTCCTGAGTTTCCAGACGACGTGCACAAGTTGCTGCTGATGAGGTGACCGACGATGTTGGCGAGGATTATGAGGAGGATTGAAGGGACATACCAGCCACTCACTAAATCAGGGAGTTTCTAGCTTTCTTTTTTTTTCTTTGTTTTGCCCTATTTTGTTTGTTTTGTTGTGTCCTGTTGTTTTTGTTCTGTTTTGTGTTCTTTTGTTCAAGCAGCGAGGACACTGCTTAGTTTAAGTTTGGAGGTATTGGTTGAGTTTGTGTTAGTTTTTATTGCTATGGTTTTGTTCTGTGTTTCTCTTTTTGTGTGTGTGTGTGTTTTTTTTTTTTTTTGTGGTTTGATTTTTAACGGTTTGCTTAGTTAATTCAGTTTATTCAAAAAAAAAAAAAAAAACTAACTAACTAATAATGTGTGTGCCGTGTTGTGGTTAAATGTTAGAAATTACTCTAGTTTTGCTGTAGCGTTGTTGGTTTGAGGAAATTCAATGAAGAATAGTAGTGTTTTGAAATTTTCAGCTTATGGATTGAACAAGCATGAATTGAGTCTTGGTGATGTCTGCTATCTGTTTGCCCTTTGAGTGAGACTACTCTTTTCCACAATAGGCTATAGCTTTGTTTGTCTAAGGAAAGCCTAGGGAACTCTAAGTCAACATGAGAGTTTAGGATTTGAGAACTGGTTATGTCAAACCCTTGAAGCGAAGCTTTAGGAAGCGAAACATTCTGGGGTTAGTTGATGTGCATTAAACGTAGTAATATCCTAAGAAAGGCGGATGTTCAAGTGTGTTAAAAAAAATGCTATGAATAAGGAACTCCTCTATTCTGAGCTACCTAGTAACCAGGAGTAACATATGCTCCATTTGTACTTTTACGTCAAATAGTGGTTCATAATATGAGAATGCTATAGCAATTCTGAAATGTGACGTTGCTGAGTAACCGGGTGTATTCATCACCAATGTTGATATTCGCGTAAAAAGGTAACAGTGATATGAGGAAAATATAAAAAAATATATATTTATATATTAAAAAAAAGAGAGAGAACAAAGCAGTGGAATATGTTTAACCCTAGGTTTTGCCCAACTATTGCTAGTGGAGAGGGAGTCATGCATCTGGTCTATTAGATCATAAACTAAGCTTGATGACCGTGACCAGAGGGACTTAGGTGATCTGAAGATGCTTAGATATAGTCTCGCACGCGCACACCTATAGGGGAACCTCATTTGGGAGCAAGCTTATAAACGATAGAACTAATATTTTATGAAAGCTGATCTTGAAATAAGTTGGAAATTAAGAAGCTCTTTTGAGATTAGAGAATCAACCCGAGCAATTTTCTGTTTTGTGTTTTGAGTTTTCTTTTTGTGCGTTGTGTTTTATGTTTATTTTGGCATTACTCGAGGACGAGCAATGATTTAAGTTTGGGGGTATGATAACTCTATTCATAGAGTTATTTAATATGCTTTTAAGCTTCTTAATTGTGGATATTTCAAGATAACATGCCTTAGTTTTAATATTCTATATAATACTAATTAGTTTGCTTTAGATAATGAAAGGGTAGAGAGTTGTAGATATTCTTGTTTTTTAAGCATGTTCTTAAGTTGAATTATGTGTTGCCTTACAGCTGGAATCATGAAGAAAAAAAAAAAAAAAAAAAAAAGAAGGAAGCCCATTAGATTAGAGACGACTTTGGAATGGACTGCTGTAGTGCATCAAATTGCTGCAGCAATGCTATAGCAAAGTCACAACAAAGTGCAGCAATGAAGAATTAAATTAAAAGCATGTGGACCCAAGTTTGACTTTACAGCTGGCAGTGGGTCTTTTGCCCATTTTGTCTAAATAGGCCAGCTGTAAGAGGGCCTTCAATATTAGCTATCAAAGGAGCAAAGGCCACGTGCAGCTAGGGCATCTCAGGGTGAGGATTGATATAAAAGGAAAAGTTAAGGAAAGAAAGAGGGGAGGCCGTTTTCGGAAAAGCAAGGGGGCAGAGCAAAAGCAGACACTATTTTTTTTTTTTTTTTTTGTGGAAAGAGAGCTGTGAGAAAAAACCAGAGAGGAAACATAAGAGAGAGAGATCCACGTGAAGAGAGAGAGAGCTGGAGAATTTCGAAAGCAGCTTGGAGTTATTCATTGGATAGAAGAAATTCATCTCTTTGGTTTTCTCATTCGAGTATCTGAATACTTTTGGGATTTTCTTGTTTTTCTCTCTGTGAACTATGAATTCCTTGGTTGATTTTTTTAGTTTTGATTTTGTTGAACGAAACATGAACTAAATTTTCTCAGCTAGGATTATTGATGGAACCAAGGTTGTATTGAAGACTTGTTTGTGTTGTAAACTGCTTAGCAATTTTTAATCTGGTTTATTCAAGTGATTTATGTGTTTAATCTTATTAGTTGACTGGCCATCAATTGATGAAGAAAATAAACTGAAATTGATTCTGGGAAGGTTAATTTTAGTTGGATCTTACTTGGATATTACATGAGATGGTATAGGAATATATTGTTCTTGTGTACAACCCATTAAAATTAGTGCTTAATTCTGTGTTTTGAATTGAATTGCATAGGAAATATGTTTATTTTGGTTGAAAACACTGGATGCATAAATCTTTCAGAAGGGGATTTTGTAAAAATTTTAGGTTGACTAGTTAACTTTGCTATAGCAATCCTACAGCATTAGAGGTCAAATTTACAACTAAGGGGAAATCAATAATTCTAGCCATTACCCATCATTGTTTACTGCCTAAGTCTTTGATATTGTCACATTTACCTTTTGCTTGCACTTTTAATTACGCCCATTAGCTTATATTTAGTTTTTACAATTTTAGTGTTCAAATCAACTTCCAATTTGTTTTAGATTAATTGTTTTCTATAATTGAATTTTTTGTGATATAATCCCTGTGGAGACAATACTCTACTCATCACTAAATTATTTGTTCGATTACGTGCACTTGCGTAGTATTTTCGCATCCATAAGTTGGGCGAAGAAGTTTTTGGCGCCGTTGCCGGGGAAATCTAGTCAAGAGTTTCTTTCTCATATTGTCCAAGTCCTAATTTTCGGTTTCCCTTCGTAAACTCTTCTATTTTGGAGTTGGTTCCACCAAGTAGAAGTTGAGCAATTGAGTCTTCTAGCAACTAATTTCGCTTGTTTTTCCACAGGCACAGAAACACATTCAAAGAACTCGTCCACCATTTGAATGCAATCTAATATATCTTCTTCACAAAAATTCCTAGAAAACATCGGAATATCAAGGCCATCATACTCTAGGGTTGGTGTAGATGAACACCTCGAAGCGTCGGAATAAGACCTGCCATTATAAGATTTGGGTTGATTTCCCAAACAACAAGATGACCTAGCTTGGGTTATGGTGTGTGGACTTTCATCGAACACCTAGTAGGGACTATTGTCTTTGGTGCTTCCAGCTGAACAACTTCCTTTTGTTAAAAGAGAAGAATGAGTTACCCAATCTGGGTTGTTGAAATGTCGATGAATTGCTCGGGGATTGCGATACAGTGGTGTCGAAGCTAAGATCCTCCGTCCACCATGGGCTATAGCCGAAGCTTGGGTCCTGCTTCTCTCATCACGAAAACGATCGCTACTCGGCTCAAGGTCGAGATTTGCAGCGCCGTACACTCGATCTCCAACACCCTCTAGTCGATGTCGAGCAAACTCTCCCTGTTGATTCCATTAGAGCTCTTGATCTGCCCAAAAGGCCCTCAAACCATGATCGTCATCGTCGAAGTGGCAACTACCACCGCTTCGCGCCATCGGAAACCATGGTTAGGATCTGCAAGTTCTGATACCACTTGACGTAGAAGTCTTTACCGAGAAGTTTGCTAAACAAACCATCGGGAAAACTAGATCGATTCGTCACCGAATGGTGCCATAGCCAAAAGATGAGACTCAAATCTGAATGTTTCTATTCACCCTTCAAGTCTGCCTTCATCTTCACATTACGAGAAATAAACACCAAAGGCTATGCTAAGCTAAACGACCATGTTTTGGTCTTCATAACAAGCGACACACTAAATAGCCAAACGACAAGCAAAAAAAAGGCTAAAATAGAGGAATAAAAAAGACAAGCAAACAAGGAAAATAAAACGACAAGTAAACATAGATATTCCTACATTAGGTTTAGTTTTTGGTTCAAAATATGGCAATTGTGAGAAAAATATGATCATATAAGGGCTGATGTTTGTTTTAATTCATGTGTGAATTGTAGAAATAAAAAAAATGGAAGAATTTGATTCGAAGAATGCTGCAGCAATTCTCACAACAATCCTTACAGCAAATTGTAGCAGAAAAAGACAAATTATTCACCAGCTGGCACTATTTTGAAAAATAAACAAAATAGTGAAAAAAGAAGAATACAGCACATATTTGTGGGGACCATTTCTATCTCAACTATGGGGGCACGTCATTCCTGTATGATGCCTTAAGGGGTTAGTACATTCGGAGGTAGCCGCATTAGTCGAGAAAAGAAAAAAATAGAGAAAAAAGAGAGTACATAAAAGAAAGAAGAGGAAAGAAAAAGAGTATAGAGAGATTAAGAGTGCAGATCTCCTTCCATGCACGTCGTTTTGGAGAGTGAGCTCAGGAGAAGAAGAAAAAGACGAGAAGGACCACATCAAGCTAATTGGAGTTTTCTCTTACTTACTCTTCCTTTGATTTATTTCTTGATTTTCATTCTCTGTTGAATATGGATTATGTACTTAAGCTTATTTTTGTAATCCTAAACATGAGCTAAATTTCTTTAGCTGGTGTTGTTGATGGACCCAGGAAGATGATTTAAATGTTTGTTGGAATGTTGAGCGAATTTCTTTCTTGTTCATTCAAGTGCTTTGATTGTTTAATTTCTATTGTTGATTGGCCTTGATTTAAGACTACGCCTAGATAAGGATATGGATCTATGGACTGATTTGGTCCCCTCGGTCCCTCGCACACAAATTTCCTTTACAATATCACTCAATTGATCCTCATCCAAAGTCTTAAAAATTCGAAGTATTCATCATCCATTTATCTAACCTATAGACGTTATTAATTGCTATCCCACTAATATCCACTGTTTTCCCTCTCACATACACTGAATTTGGGCCATCACCATCAAAACTAGTATAAAATTTCTTAACTAGCAGTACTGCAACCGAGGGATGTCGACAAAAATTTTTCCATTTGTTCTTGAAGATCACTAAGTAAATACATTCAGGATACCCCAAAGAATTACTTGACATATAAACAAACCTTATCTCAAGCCACAAATTCCTCCCGGCACTAAAGTCATTAAACCTAGTTCTTGCAAGCTCAGATTCAAACTTGTCAACAATTGGAATTTCTTCAATTCTAGTAACAGCCTTCCTTTTCCTCTCATTGCTCTTTTCTTCAATGGAATTTTTTTTATATTTTTTTAGCAAGAATCCACACTCAGAATCACTACCTTTTCAACTAAACAAAAACACCACAAAACCCACTCAACAAAGGAATGCCCAAGAAACTGATTCCAAAATCAACGTTTCACCCACAAAATCAACAAGACCACAAATTCTCATGCAACCCAAAAAAGTCAAATCAATAATCAACCCACAAAATCAATTTTCCAAGTGAAAATTTAAATGTATAGTAGAAAAAGAATTAAGATCACTCACGCCCCTTAGGAGTACGGTGGATTGCAATGAAAGTTGATGCCAAAAATCTCACCCCCACTGCTTGCACAAACTGTAAAGACAGCACCCCCAAACTTGCTATGTGACAATGGTCAAGAAAATGCCCAAACCTGTGGGTCTTCAACTTGCGAATTCAAGATGCACTCGGCCAACCGGAACATTTTTTCGAAGGCCTAACTTATGGGCGTAGCTTTGTGGATGGAAGCTAAGTGCTTGAAATTTTGGGTAAGAAATTGTCGGCTAGCTACAATTTTTCTTTAACCAGAAAATTTGGGGAGAATGACAGTTGCAAATGGTGTGTTTCAAAGTGAAGAAACGGCATGAAGCAGACTGGGTCAGTGAATTTTGACTTTTATATCCTAGGTTTACACAAGGGCTGAGAAAAGGTTGTTGTTTTTTTTTTTTTTTTTTTAAATGCTGCAGCATTTCTTGTAGCAATTCAACACAAATTGCTCTATAAAGCTAATTCATATGCTGCTTTTTGCATGGAAAAAAATTTCATCAAATCAGTTCAATTTACTTAACAAACTACTGAATCAACAACTTCAACAAATTAAAATAAACAAAATAACAAAACAACGAAATTTTTTAGTCATATGCCTCCCAAGAACACTTATTTTTAAGTCATCAGCCTGACTACTTCTCCTTTTTTTAAGCGTCTTTAAGAATGATAGAAGACTTGGAACTCTCCTGCGAGAATTGCTGCAGCATTCTTCGAATCAGATTCTTCAATTTTTTTATTTCTATAATTCACACATGAATTAAAACACACATCAACCTCATTTGATCATATTTTTCTTCACAATTGCCATAATTTCAACCGAACACTAAACTCAAGATAAAAAGTTCACACAAACATAAAACAAAGGAAAATATGTTAAAAGATAACACATATACTCTCTAAACCAACTACATTTAAGTCTAAAAGTGCCTAAGATAACTCTAATTCCTAGAGTTATCACCTGTGGAGATGGCCAACAATTTTAAACGCATTTTTTTGTTCATCTTCATTTTGATGTTCTCTCTCTTCACAAATTCAGGTTAGTTTCATGGACAGTGGTATAGAAATTGAAACTATGGTTACTGGTTATCTATGTATGTTTGCGTTTTTACATATATTCTGTATGTATGCATATAGTCTTAATAATTGCATATTTTGTTCGAAACAAAAATTAAGGAAATTATACACGTACCACGCATATACAACATGGTTGGGGGGGGGGGGGGGACATATAGTGTAAATAATTGCATATTTTGTTCGAAACAAAAATTAAGGAAATTATACACATACCACGAATATACAACATGGGAGGGGGGGGGGGGGGAGAAAAACAAATACACACACAATGTCATGTCAATTTACAAAACTGATTTTTTTAAAATAAAATGAAATAACAAACTAAAAGTTTGTTACTTTACTTTTGGCTTTTTGAATTTTCTTTTACAGCACCAATAACTATTTTAGAAATAACACTAATTTTTATTGTCAAAATTTTGTCGGGATATTGTCAAAGACCTAAAGGTTCTCTATTTGGTCGCTGCTTTTGCTATGAAAAACCTCTCTGATATTTTCTTTTTCTTTTCTCTTTCTTTCTTTCTTTCTTTGTTTCTTTTTTTTTTTTTTTCAGTAAAAAAAAAAATGTTGACACCAGCTCAACATGAGAAGGTTGGCAAAAGATTGTTACCTTTGAATTTTGATCCCAAGGTGATTTCTCTTAATGCAAACTCATGAGTTCCATATTTCAAGCTTTGGTGTTCTTACAATTTTTCTCTGTGAATATTGAAAATGGATAGAAATGCTCATGAACTAGGAAATATTACCATCTTTACTCTTTCCATTAGTTAAATGAATGGAGTTGTTGACACGACAACAAATGAAGTGTAATTTGAATAAGAAAAAATTTATTTTTGCCCCCAATTAACTTTGAAAATTGGCATTTGTACCTCAAAACTTTAAATTGCTAGAAAGAATGACCATCGAACTTTAAATCGTTAGCAAGAACATTCATTGTTTCATACTTTGATCATATAAGACTTGGAAAAATTTTATTTTAACAGTAAATTTTAGTACATTTTTAATTTATTCCTACCATCAAAAAACTAGTGTTTATACCTCTCGACTTTTAAAATGCTACCAAATTCACTATTTCGTCTATTTAAAAACTGATACGGCAGTAATAAGATAAAAAGTTAATTCAAATTAGAATCTTTATAATAGCAAATATAACCTTAAAATCTATAAAGATCTAAGTGATCTGAATGTATAAGTTCTTTTAATTTTTTTTCTTCTAATAACTTCAATTTTGAAAATAAGTTTTATGAAGGGATTAGTCATTTTTTGATTTCGGTATATTGACCTTATGCTTGTTTACATGTCTTTTATTTTTTTTCAGTATTGTTAGCTTGTTTATAAGTTTTAGTTTCTTCGTCCTTTTTTGCTTTTACTTTTTGATTTTATAAAGTTGAACTTCTGAAAAGAAAAAAAAAAGAGTTAAATTTGCTCTTCTTTTGTTTTCTGTCGTTGTTAAGTGTATTATTTTGTTGAACTATTTTTTTATTATGTAATAAGTATTATTAATTGTATATATTGTTTTTTTTAATCATGAAATTGTATTAATTTTGAATATATTATACTTAATTTTAATAGAATTTTAATGTGTATTTTGATATTAATAAAAATTTTAGTTCAATTTAAATTTTTTATTGTACATGGGCAAAATATGACAGAAAATTAGTGATTTTTTTTGCTAATAGTTTAAAGTTAGCGAGATATAGGCACTAATTTTTCAATTTTCTAGAGAAGTTCTAAATTTACTAAAGTTTAGGGGGGGAAATAAAGTTTTTCCAAGTTATATGGTCAAAGTATGAAAGAATGTGTGTTTTTGCTGACAATCTATTTAAGGGTCATTCTTGCTAACAGTTTAAAGTTTGAGGGATATAAGCATCAATTTTCAAAGTTCAGGGACAAAGTACAAGAGTATTAAAGTTTGGGGTGGGGGGTAAAAATAAAGATTTTCCTTATTAAATTTTACTTTTTTTTGTTGTCATGTTAGTAATTCCATCAATTTAATTGACAGAAAGAGCAAATATTTTAACATTTCATAATTCATGAAACATTTTCATCAGTTTTTAAAGTTTAGGAGACTACATTATAAGAGCACCAACGTTCATGAATTTGTCCAAAGTAAAGATCAAGATCTTAAGTTTGAATTTCCACAAACCATGCAAGTACAGTAAATTAAATGCTTCACTTTAGACTCCATATGACATAATATACATTTTAATATTCATACAAGAGAGAGAGAGAATGTGATAGGCAAGATCAGTGGTGGAACTAGCCTATTGTTTCAGTGTAGGTACATATTTAAGGATAAAGTTTTTACGGGATTTATAAAGGGATAATCAATTTTTAATATGACAAAATAAAAAAATGTAAAAGTTTAATAGGTAAAATTAGAGTTAAAAACAAAATTCATGAGAGATAGAAGCCTTTGCTTGATCATGGGTGGCTCAGCTCTTACGCAAGATGTTCTTTTGGAAATCTACTTATATAAATGCCTAAAATAACATAATTATTAAACAAGAACTTGTACAATATTATTTGTCAACCTCCAAGGGCTTGAAATATTTGCCATCTATAAGGTAAGTGCCAATGCTTAAACGGACTGCCCACACATCCTTTGGCTTTCTTGACACAATTCTACATATCAAGAACACACCATCTATCAATTTAAAAACAAAAAAACAAAAAAAAAACAAAAAAACAAAAAAGCAACAACAACAACTTTGCACAACTTGTATACTTAAGAAAATACGTCATGGTTAACCATAGATTTTTTTAATTTTTATTTTTTAAATTAGAATTGGGAGATATGAACTCCACATTTTACCTGAGCCAAGTGTAAACTACTAGACAAATTAGAGAATTTTAGTCAAAGCCAGAAATATTCTTATATCAACAAAACACTAGTAACTGTATGTTTGGTTGGAGGGAGAGAGGGAGGGATGGAGAGGGGTGGAGGGAGAGTGGGGGAAGAGATGGGAAATCCTTTGTTTGGTTGGAGGGAGAGGAGTGATGGAGGGAGAGACTCTCCTTTTGGACCCACCAATTTGGATCATTCCATCAATGGGAGGAATCAATAAATCCCTGCAAATTTAGGTGAAAAGACAGTTCGAACCTCTAAAAAAAATTGTGAACAAATTATAAGAGGGACAATTTAGTAATTGCTTAAAAAATTATCATCCATCATTTCAACTCTTTCTATATTATCAAACAACATGAGGGATTTATAGGATCCTCTCCATCATTCACATTTCCTATCCTTGCAACCCTCTCCTTCCTTCCTCCTCTCCATCCCTCCAACCAAACAAAGCATTAATATCATGGCACAAAAATGAGGTTACTAGTTCAAACTCAGTGCAGATGTTGTAGGAGTAGTTAGCACATTTGTTCTCTCAACTTTTGACACAAGTCACTATATAAACTTTTAATTTTAGAAAGTCACCCCTTAAATAACAAAGTTTTAATTTAATAGCATCTCCAATTGAAGACAATATTAATTAAAATAGAAACATTCTCGTACATGTTTTGTGAACTCTCTCTTTTAAAGAAAGACTCGAACTGCATATGACTATAATTTTAAGAAAATCTACAACATTTTGCTAAATTTAGAAGTAATTTGCTATTCAAAGCTTGAGACATAACTTTTCAATTCAATCAAATGGCAAAGCTTAAGTGATGACTTTTAAATTCGATCGAATCTCAAGGATAAAAGCATAAATAACCATTTTAAAATACGACACCCAAACTGAAAAGAACACCAACAAAGACTGTGTGGCCAGTCGCCTTACCCATCTGAGATTAAGTTGTGAACACCAATTGCAACATATTTCAAACCATAAAAATATAACTTAAAGAAAATTTGTTTAATGACACTAAGTTGAGATTAACAAAACCGTTCAGAAAGATTGGTAGCAGGTATAGTTTAGCGATGATTATTTTTCTAATTTTAATATAAGGTGTAAAATTCAAATCTTTCACTCTTTTAGATTTCAAAAAAAGGAAAAAAGTGACGAGTAAGAATTACTGGGATTACCGTCCGACATCCCCGGGGTTGACTAAGCCGGAGTTAACCCTAAGGCAGGGAACTGAGGCAGCAGTTTTGATAATCTTGGGAGCCTCAACGACAACAATAGGAGACCCAATCTCGAGTTTTGAATGTCGTTTTGCACTCTCATTATCATCTGCAGAAGATTCACTCCTTATGCTGCTGAAGATTAGGCTTGAGCGTCCTTTGTGGAAAAAGCTTGGGGTTTTAGGAAGAACAGGCTTTAAGCTTAGTAGAGAATTGGATATTACCATGACTGATATTTGTGTGGTTCTTACTTCTTCGATGGACTCTAGTTATACTGTACTACATATATATAGATATATATTTATATAAAGCTCCCAACCAATTTTTGTGCTTTGCGGTCGTAATTGTCAGCATTTACAAAACATATATATGGCCAAAAGGACCTCTATCCATTTCGTCTCTAACATACAAAAGAGATAAGCTAATGTGTGTGTGTGTGTGTGTGTGTATTTGGCAAATAGCTAATATATTATTTAATTAACAAAACACTAACCTCTAAAAAAAAAAAATGTGACATGGAATAAAATTTTAGTTGCTCAGTATAAGCTTTTTTTTTTTTATTTTAATTATGCAATTGAAACCTTAATCTTACGTAAAACGTATTACCCAAGATATTAGAACAATATGATTTTCATAATTTTAGGATAATAAATATAAAGAATTCTCAAAGTGAGCAAGTGACCAAAAGACAATTCTTAGGGAAATTGTGAGAATAACTCCTTTAGTAAACATGTTTAGGATTTTCGTCCCACTTAATTATTGATTCGAATTGTTACCTTATTGACAAAAATCTTGAAGCAATTATAGATAGTAGAATATTTATGTACCTTTTTTTGAGTAATTTTGGGACATTCCTCTAAAATAAAAAAATAAAAAAAAAACCCTATATTAATTTGAAAAACTTCTACTATGACATTAACTGTTATATTAAGTAAATGAGATCTAAGTTTTTTAATTTATGCTGGAAGGGATATATATGCACGTGCTTAGAGTATCTTCAACCCAAAACATTAAAATGGTATAACTTTTACATCAAATAGTAAATTCATCTTCAACTCATTACACCGTTTATAACACCAAAAAGGATATTCTATGTATATTTCTTCTTATATCTCCTTTTATATTCCTTTTTACTAATTCCATACTATTTGAAATTAAAGAAAATTAAAAAAAATTAAAAATTAAAACTACGCCAAATTTGGCGTGGAATGAACATGGAAACGTATGTATGCGTTTCCACTGTTCCCACCAGACCAATTCACACCAAAATGGTGTAAAATTTGATGTCCGGTAGGAGCTCCAAGCCCACATTATTCCCACTTTTTGACTCCTAATTGGCGTGGGTTGGAGTTCCTTGGTGTACACAACAATATAAAAGAACAAAAGTATACACGTCAATATTATTCTAATTATTTTTATTGAGAAACTTATAATAAAAATACGAAGAAGGAAAAAAAAAAAAAAAAACCTTTACATACGGATGATTATAATCAAATCTAACATTTTAAAAAATATACTACCAAAATGATATCTCTTCCGTAGAATGATCCTCTTTTTACAAATTCATTAATAATCATATTATACATATACTAAAAGGATGGACTAATTTATTGTTCAGTGAACAGTAACAAACAGTGACTTTTTGGTTTTTTTTTTTTCGTTTTTATGCTTCTGCTACAGTGTTTTACAGTATGCTACAGTGTCACTACAGTATGCTATAGTTAAATTACGTTTTTTGCCCTTAAATTCTCCTTCATTTTCCCGGATGCTACAGTAACTTACTATTTTTGCCCTTTTGGCATTATCCAGTCATTAGAGAGAGAGAGAGAGAGAAAGAGACCGGCCATTAGAGAGAAAGAGAAAGAGAGATAGAAAGAGAGAGTAAAATATATATATCTACAATAAAATAAATTAAAAAATAAAGATAGAAAAAAAAATTATAAGATAAAAAATTATATTTTATTAAATTATTTTAATTATAAAAAATAAAATTATATACGTTAAATAATTTTTTAAAAATTTAAATTATTGAATTAATAAAATTTCACAAAAAAAAAAAGAATAATACATTTAAAAAATAAATTAATACAATTAAATTATAATATTCAAAAAAAACAAACAAACTAAAAAATATGAAATTAAATAATAATTTACAAAAATTCCAAAATATAAAAAGGTCTATAAAATTACAATAAAATTAAAAATCAATAAATAATTTTTCTACTGTATTGAAACGTAATTATCAAAAATGTATATTTATAATTATTATAGCTAAATTATTATTTATATCATATATTAATATTATTCTTTAAAATTAATTTTTTTAAAATTATTTATTCCAATACTAGGTTTATTTATTGATTTAATTAATTTTGTTTAAATTTAATAAATTTACTTAAGTTATTAAATTTTTTTGACTATTTAAGTTTAGAAGTTTTTAATTTTATTTAATAACAATATATTATTATATTTTATTCTATTAACAACAATTCTTATACTTAATATTTTATTTTAATATTTGATATTATTAATTTTTTATTCTTTGACTTCTGTTATTTTTTTTTTTTATTTTTAAACAAAATGTTCAATAAGTTTCTTTTATATTTATATCTATAATCTTTAGAAATAAATTTTTTAGAATTTTATTCATGTTTATGTTTATTTGTTAATTTAATTGGTTTTTATTTTACTAAATTTACCCCGCAATTTTGTTATCCCTTTGATTTTTCAAATTTTTTTAATTTTATTTGTTATTTGAACTTTTTTATTTAAGAAAATTACGCTTATAAATATAAATGTATGTACTTTAGTATTATAATAGTAAATATTAAAAAATATATATTTACGGTAATTATAATATATATCTTAATTAAATGTTTTTATTATATAATACTCAATTTTTTTCATTTTTGTTTTTTCTCTATTCCCCATATAATTTATATCTTAATTAACTGCTTTTATTATATAATACTTAATTTTTTTTCATTTTTGTTTTTCTTCCTTTCCCGTGCAATGCACAAGTATTAAACTCGTATCTATTATAGAAGACTTGTTGATGGTATCTCTCAAGCCTTTTATTTTAGCCTTTCATTTCATATATCTGTCTATCTCCTGATTCATTCTTTTTTTTTTTTTTTCCCTTTCTTTCTTTCTTTCTTTCTTTCCTTAACTTTTCCGTTCTAAAATGGTATCATTCCTCTTACATGCGAATTTATTAGCAAAAGATAAATATAAGAACAATCGTTATCAAGGGATTCAAAAACCCTAACTTGGTCTCCTCAAAATTAAAACCAGAATCGCTACTTCGTATCTGCAGAAACTTTGGTACATTATATATCGTGTTGTAAGACTGATATTTATCCATCTATGATAGAATAATACAATACAATACAATGCAGTACAATGCAGTGCGCCAAAAGCATATCTAAATAGAGATGAGCATATTGACTATTCAATCATGCTACGATGTCTGGAAAAGTTGCAGGGATAACCATATGATGGAAATGAATAATCTATCTTTAACTGAAATAGTTTCAACTCTTCCACTAAACTTGCATCAACAACTTTTTAACTGAAATAGTTTCTACTCTACTTCAAAACTTACAAATCGAACAACAACAACAACGAAAAACTACACCACTTCAAAAATGTGATACTAACTTGTCCTGCGTGGTTCTGAATGGCTCTTTCCAAAAGAAAATTCCGGTTTTCAGCTCCCGAAACCACTTTTTCTTTTTCTTTTTTTTTTTTTTTTTTTTTTTTGACAAGATTAGAAAAAATGCTTTGAAAAAAAAAAAAAAAAAAAAAAAAAAAAAAAAAAAAGGGGAGAAAAAGAACAAACTTTCCTCCTTTCATATATATGTATTCTGTCCAATAGACTCCTCAAAACCTGACTATGAGGTCAGGTCGTTTCTCTCCACACTCCAAAACATTGAGTGAGTGGAAGCCCCGGATTTCCTATTAACGAGACAAAAGAGAGCTCGGCGACAGTGCCAATAATTACAAAACCTTTACAACCTATACAAAAAAATCTTTCCACGGGGGGGCTCGCAGTGGGTTTCTTTAATTTTCTTTTAAACAAATAAAAATTTTTCTTACTATCAGCAGGTGTTACCTTTAGTTGCAACTGCACACAACTTTTGTTACCTCTTAGAGTAAGAGAGGTATGGATCTTGAGCAATGGTCAAAACATCAGGCCTCTCTGCTTGGTTATATGTTAGACAACGGCGAATCAATTCCTGCAAACATGACAAGAAAGAAAGAATGAAAACAACACCATTGAGCAAGTCAAATTATTGGCGATTTACCAATAGACTGAAGGAATAGAATGTGTGATTAAGTTGCCGATTTAGGAACTTGATAATGAACATAAAAGGTCCAAGTAATGTTTTTTGACTATCCGAGGAGGCTACATTAATTAGCTTTATCATGAGTTTATTTCCTGAGTGATAATAAAGTCACCTTGACACCTTCACAGGTTAGTAAAAAGTAAAGTTCTATCCGAAGTATTGTTTAGCATTAGGAGTAAACATGCAGGGAGTATTAGACTTGATAAATGATGGAAAGCTTTGGTTTACTACAGAAAAAGAAACTTAAGTCCAAATTCTTGATGCTTAAAAACTAATACCTGAATTTGAAATTTGAAAAGTACTTTGATATCAAAGTACATCCATTCCATTTGACGCAGTGGACCCAAAAAAAGAAAAAGAAAAATAACCATATTGCAGGCATGCAGAAATCCAGGACCAACAATTCTTTCATTTCTTTCCTTCTTATGAAAGCCTCTTCAGAATAATCAAAACTTAAACTAAAAGAGAATTTTTTGTTTGGTTTTGTTTTGTATTGTTTTGTTTTGTTTGTTTTGTTTTGTTTTGCTCTGTTTTTTTGTTTGTTTTGTTTTTTGTTTTTTTAAGTTATAAGAGAATAATATTACAAACAATCAAACTGGAGCCATAACTCACCTTCGCCTCATTAGAAACTGAGGGTCTAGAAGGGAATTCAACTTTACGAGCTTTGATGATTGTATCTTCCCGTAGTATACGTTCTTGAGTCTGGTCATGTCCAAAAGGACGTTTTCCAAAAAGCATTTGGTAAAACAAAATACCAGCCGACCATACATCAACCTGTTTGAAGAGACTGCTAGTCAAAAAGGGCTGGTAACAAAGCTAAGGAAGAAAAAACAGAAAAGGGGGGAAAAATTGCATGTGGAATGGCTTTCTTTCTTTTTTTTTTTTTTTTTTTTTTTTTTTTTCCCATAAGAAAAAAATTTGTTAACATAAAAAACGAATAAGAAGTCTGACAAAAGGGTTTTTTTTTATTGTTTGGGTTGGCGGGCGGGCGGGCGGGCGGGCGGGCGCGGGAGGGAATTTGCAAGGTAATGCCTAATCATGATCAAGGGAAGAGTCAAAATTCGAAAATCACTGACCTTTGATGATATTAGAGGTATCTTGCTGAGCTCAAAGCATTCAGGAGGTAAATACCTGCATATGAAATTGGACCTTCAGAGAAAAGTAGTTGTTTTGATTTATATCCAAAGAGCATAAAAACCCAAAGTGAGAAATCACCAAGAAACAAAGAAGAAAAATTAAATTCAATTGCATACTATTCAGAACGTCCACCTCCAACTCACGCAAAAAACAACCATAATTGTTTACCTCATACTATTCATAAAAAAATTTCTTACTGCCCTTGGTCAAAAATATATTTCAGAGTTGTTCAAGTTGTATTAGTCTTTTGACAAAAATACCTTTTTGTATTAGCTATGAAATGCTAGGTTACAGGAGGCCTTTTACCTCAAATTGTTTACCCCCGTTCATAGGAAATATTACTGGTATCGGTATGTCTACTAACCCGTGAAAACTCAAAATACATGAAATCTATTGGAAACAAATAATTATGCTCCGAGAGCCGTAATTGTTATAAAACATTGTGCTAGAGAAGCATCACGTTTATCAGTACATACTTCCACTCAAAAGAACTGATTCTCAAACAAAACAGTTCTGATTGCCATTAGCATTAAGCAGAGCAGTACGATCACTCAATTACTAAAGGGCATACTTATCATCATTCATCACAAGTCCAATTATTTTATTATTTTTTGGTTTTCCAATAGAAAGCACTCTTTTTTTTTTTTTTTTTTGGGACAATGAAATGATACAAGTAGAGAGAGAGAGAGAGAGAGAGAGAGAGAGATCAAAAGGGGCCAAAACAGAGCCAACCAATCACTACAGTCTTCCGCTTCTATTGCTTACCAATATGTTCCAGCTCCCTGGGATGTAAGTTCCATACCCTGGGATCCAACATCATCCTCCACTATCTTGCTAAGACCAAAATCAGTCACTTTGGCAACACCAAGTTCGTCAAATAAAACATTTCCAGGCTTCAGATCATAATGGATAATTTTCTGTGTTCTTTTGTTCAAGTACACCAGACCTTGGAATATCTGAACGATAATAATCCTAGCTTCCCGTTCAGGCAATACAGGCGTCGCTTTAAGTACTACATCAAGATCTTTCCCTGTGGAGAAAAAGAATGATAATCAAATTTTGAAGCAAAACAGAGACCAATTTCTGCATGAGGACAAAGCATGTAAAAACTTTCAGATCAAAATGATCGACGGTATGAGTACCACTGCAATACTCTAAGACAGTGCAGAATGTATTATGATCAATCTCGAAAATGTCCCACAGCCGGACGATGTGACGATGTACCAACGTCTTGTGAATGTTGTACTCTCGAATGGCATGCCGTATGTAACTCTGCTTCTTCTCTTCACTCCATTGAGCATTCAAACCATGAAGCTTACATGCAACGTATCTATGCTCTACCAAATCATAAGCCTGCTGGAAATTTCTTACTTCAAATCACTGCAAAAACGTATTTCTTTACAATTGCCAATACAGGCAAGGGACTAATCTATAGATTCTATACTTCTGTCCAGTAACTAGAGTCTTCACTAAAAAAATGGCAAAATATACTATAACACTATTACCAATTTCACAAAGTTCTGACCTTGTAAACCTCGCTGAAACCCCCTTTCCCAAGAAGATTTAAGAGGGCATATCTGTGGTTGAGAACCTGAAAATTGTTAAAGCGAGAACCATCTTCATCTCGTATACGCTTCATTTCACGTATAAGCCTTCCCTTTTCCAGCTCATAGCGATCCCTCTCCCGTAAAATGATTTCTTCCTCCTACAGAAAATCACAACACAATAATTAAAATGTGAGCAAATAATTGTCATACACAAAGTATAAGGAAATGACTAAAGCAGCAATTAGGTGTGGTGGACTAACGCGTTTGATGCTGGCTAGACGGGATTTATAGATTTCATCCTGGATGAGTATATCTTCCTCTTGTGTTCCTGTTTCTGCATCAACTCCATCACCTTTATCTTAAGGACGAAAAAAGAGCTATTAGTACAAAGAGCATTGTAAGGAATACGAAAAAATATTCTTTTTCTTAATAAGAAAACTTCCTTTTGTAGATTATAAAATCAAATATAAAGGATAGAGGATAACGTATCTTCAAAATAAAAGTAAAATTTAACTGCAAAACAAAGATGGAACTTTACCTGATTGCCTTTTCTTTAATGATTTCCGTTGCCGCTCAACGGCCTCCTTTGTTTCTAGTAATTGTCTCTGGGGAAAAGCATTAACAAGTCAAGTTTATTTTTCTTGTTTTAGTAAACTAAAAATTAAACAAATAATATGACATGATTTAGCCTAGCATTTAAGAGCTGAGGTGAAAATTCACATTGCATTGCACAATACAAGCTATAAAATAAACACATTTAAGTCATCATAGATGAGATTAATTCGTGAAGTTATGTTTGAAGAAGAAAATGTTCAACTCTACAGCAATGATGCAGATGCCGAAATTCCAATTAAATGCATGGGAAAACTTTACAATGGTATGGAACCGAGTAGTACATGTAGCTATGCTCAGACAAAAAAAGAAAACAAGAGATTTGCAAGAAAGGTTAGATGAAATAGAGCGGGAGGGAAAATAGAAAATGAAAACCCAGTGAAAAATGAAAAATTGAAATTGAATAGCATAAGAATGGAAGAGGAGTGTTGTTATGCATAACAAAATTAGAATGAAAAATAACATTATGACAGCATAGTTGTTCAATTCCAATAATGCTTTTCTGTTCGGTATGCCTAAGATAGAGACAAAAGTAGATATAAGAAAAATTATAACTAATCAATTAATTACTAAACAAGATTTCAGACCTAAAAAAACCTTTCTGATCATACTCTCTGTAAGTGACTTCTGAAAATCATGATTCTTATTTCTTTTTCCAACCCATTTACAATAAAGTGCACTATAGCTTGTGCATATTAGTTGAGAACTAACATTACTTTCGTGTGAGTGCTTATTTATGGGGCAGGTTGGTAAGAATTGAGAAAGGACAAGCGCCAAAGAGGGGAACAAAAAAGTGCACTGTAGTCTGTAGAGTAAAAGGAATTAGTTCGCAGAAGCTTTACCCAAAAAAAAAAAGAAAGAAACAGAGAGAGAGAGAGAGAATTAGCCTCACTTAAAAAGAATAACGACTCATAAAATTAAAGATAAAAAATCCTGTGAGCACATACAAGATGAGCATTGAGATCCTTTAGAGCTTGGCCATCTTCCCATGTCTCAGATATCACAGTACCAGCTCTGCAGAATAAGAAACAGAGAAAAAGACAATTTTACAACGAGCAACAATACAAATCGTGAAAAAAAAAATCATGAATACCATGAATGGACACATGTCAAACAAATTATGTACATTGTACAAGGCTCAGCACTATTTGATCAAGCTTTTTGACCCTTAACAAGTTAAATTATAATTTCATGATGTGTCATGAACCTATTTTTTCATGATATTTATCATTTTTTCCTCGTATTAAATGTACTAGTCTACTGATTGAAAGACTTTCACTCACTCTTTATCACTTGACACGTTAAAAGCCCTACTTCCCTATACTTTTCAAACAACCCATCAATCGGGACCACATCTCCCCAAGAAAACCTATTCTATTTACAAAAAAAATAATTCCTTAAATTGAAAAAAGAATCAAATACAAGGAAAAAGAGAACAAGGTATCCTATAGAGCAAAGAAAACTAGAGCAGTTAAGTTATTATTCTTTAGATGATTTCTCATCTATAGCACCAAAAGGAAAAGACTAACAAACCATTTCTAGTAAACGAAATTACCTGATTACACCCACATTGCCAAGTCTCAAAGAGTCCTGTCGTACTTTCATTCTCGCCTCTTGTCTCTCTGCTTTCGAAACAGATATCAGCAAATCAGATATTACTTTTGTCCTCTGCATAAGAAAAAAATAACTAGTAACTATCATAACATATGAGTGTAGACTCTTGATGCATCTAAAAATTTAAAAGGGCATTCCTATCTCAGCAGTCAATCGAACTCCATATAGCAGTCGTGTGCTTGGAAGTTGAAACTAAAAGCTCACAACCACCTTCAGGGAAAAAAAAGGGGCTCAAAACCATCATAAGAGATCACTGAGTTAACATCAAGTTCATCAACATGGTACCATCGTTTCATGTGCAAATCAACCCTAACTTTATTATTGAATAGAGCAAAGTAAGAGACAATCATCCCAAACACCAAGTTCATCAACATGGTACCATCATTTCATGCACAAATCAACCCTAACTTTATTATTGAATAGAGCAAAGTAAGAGACAATCATCCGATTCAAGCATATCAAGCTCGCGTAAGCAAATTATTCATGTATCTAAATGAGCAATTATTTTCACTTGGCACAGCATATCACAGACATTCCTGGAACATTTCCCTAGCTGTTAAATGTTTTCTGAAGCAGTAATGCTTTGAAATTTTTTGGTTTTTGACCAACAAAATTCCATTTTGTGTCTGCTTGTGAGCTGACTAAACAAAATAAATGGTAAAAAAAATTTTACATTTTCATCAAGAAATATAAGTAGTATAACAAAAGGTATAGAAGATAAAACCCACTATACCAGTACAAAAAATCAATAAACTCAAGCTGTTGAATAACGCACCTTAGGGTTTACTAGTTGTTCTTTATCTTTGAGATCCTTCAACTCCTACTCCAATCAAGGTAGAACAGAAAGTTAAGAGAGGGAGAAAGAGAGGAATAAGGTTTATGTATGAGACTCAAAAATGTTCCACGCAGAAAATTCAAATGAATGACGCTAATTTGACACGTACACTGATTTTGGACCACAATAAGCAGTATTTATAATGTTATTATTTTAATAATATTGACATTTGTTTGTTACCTTCTCTACTTGTCTACATACACTCTGATAATTGGATGCCTCTTCATGTGATTTACGCAGGTCCTCCTCTAAGGCTGCAACTTTTGCCCGTAAAGATGTAACCTCTTCCTAAATTTTTGACAAAATATAAAATACCACAACAATAAGATAACAAAGACCTTGTACCAAAAAAAAAATTGATAGCGGTTAAATTGACCTTCCAATTACTAAACTAGGATTAAAGAAGGCCTTGATATAAGCAAAGCCCCCCCTCCCTCCTACCCAAAAGAAGGGAGAAAAAAAAAGGACTGATGGCAAAACATGGTGAATAAAAAAGAAAACCATGAACTACACCTCCAATGACAATCGGCTATCATTGCGGAAATGCTCCTTGGACCTACCATCCTGCATGGAGTAATCGGGTTAAGAAATAAAGTTTTGTAATTAGATATATTAAATGAGAAACAATCCACTAAGTTTTTAACACATAAAAAATGAACGAGGAATAAAAATCTGAACCCACAAATTTTGTTTGTTTTTGTTCTTGAGAAAACAAACATACCTTATGATATGAGTTCTCAAGCAGACCATTTGAAGGAGCAACTGTCGAAGGGCATATTTGTGATCTTGTTTGATCATTAACCCTTGAACCACGACCACGGCTTGAAACAATGTTACCCCTACCACGACCTTGCTTTTTCCTATTTGTATCACTTGCCTTAGTTTCCACAGTTTCCAAAATCACTTGTCTTCCCTCAGCGACAGACTGCATTTTATTATTTGTTGCAAACTCTTAACTTTAGTTAAGAAACTAATCAAAGACTCACATCTCTTAGCCCAAAGAAAATAAAAAAAGGACTCACATCAACATGTTCAAAAACAGATGAGCCTTCATCTTCTTGAAGTTTTTGACGTTTTTGAGTATTGGCTTGTATTAGAAACTCCCCTCCATTCTGGCATAAGATCACGAACCCGAAAAAAATCTTATGGCATTTGGTTATCCATGATAACAGTAACATCCAAGAAACTAACAGACTATTAAAAATTAAAAAATCAAATGTTTTGATAATAATAAATATTATTCAATTTAAATAGGAAAAGATAACAAGAACGTCTAATTTGTTCAAGCTTAACAAGAAACAAAACATAAATAATTTTTTGGGTTTTTGACGAAGAAGCCAGTTAAAATTATACAAGTTTTACTCTTCCTATTAATTATCTTGGCATGAATCCTCAAATCCTCCCTTCTTTCTCTCCAATCAAGCAATTCAAAATATACCATAAATAAAAGGAAAGCTCCACAAGAAACCATTTTTCTATTTGAACTCCTGAAAAAATCAAATAACTATTCGCAAGCATAGATAGGCATCTCTAAGTAGCCGATTACCAAAGACAAATCTTAACCAGCATTCTGAGGTACTTTTCAACAATAAAAAATATTTATCAGAATCAATCCTCCCAAAAAATGATGCGAATGACTAACATGTGACTTCTTCCTCTAAATCATGTCACGAGTAATATCGCTCCAATCCTAACAAGCACACAAACACTCTAACTTTACTGGAAATGTCAACATCACTTACATCAATGAGAGAGTCCAAGATTGAGAACTCGGGATCCTATATCAAATAATTAACTGACATGAGATTAAGCACAAGAAGAATCAAGAAGTCGCAATCTTTCGACCCTATTGGGACCAGTTCAACGGGTGGGAAGGGGGTTCAGGTTCTTAAGTCCTAGGTTTGAAACCTGCTAGGTTTTCTTTCAAATCAATAAGCGCATGCCTCATACAGGCTATGACCCCAACCCACCAAAAAAAAAAAAAAAAAAAAGGGTAAAGTAAAGTAAGTCTTTCATTAAAAAACAACGAGTTAATTTACTCGGAAAAAAAAAAAAAAAAAAAAAAAAAAAAAAAAAAGGAGCACATCGAGTTAATCAAAACTGCCTGAAGAGGAGACAATGAGGATGTGGAATCCTCAATTTCTCTACCATACAGATTGCATTCGAAACTTAGAATTTGAATTAATTCTACCGTCCACACGGCAAGGAGTATAAAATATGAATCTTCCCAAAAATCTGATTTTATACAATGAGATCACAAAGTTCCACAATCCGTATAAAAGTTTGATGAGTTCTATAATTCCAAACATGAGTAATGGATTCACTGAACTAAAATGTCACAAAATGCAAATACATTGAACAAATATTTACACGTTTCCTAACAAAATAAGTACAAATAACAAACTCAAGGAAAGGCTTCTTACATCGTCGTCGGAGTCACTGGAGGTAGAGGGTTCCGCCAATTCATCGGCGACGAATTTCGCGGCCGAGGAAGAGACGACGGAGGACCAAGCTGGCTGCTGCTGTTGCTGAGGAGGCGGCGGCGGCGCCTGCGATGGCGCCTGCTGCTGCTGCAGAGCAGGAGACGGAGCAGCAATGGCGACGATGGCGGCACCGGAGCCGCCCGAAGAAGCCACCGTCGCAGCGGAAGAGGCCTTGCCGACCATGCGAGCTTCGAGCTTGGCGATCTTGGTGGGCAAGGAGTGGTCGGACTGGTTGGAAGAGTTGGAGGAGAAATGCAGGAGCATGTCGTCCGACATTTTTTTGCTTCCCCAGAAGTCTGAAGAAATCCGAAACAAAACTTCGACCGTCAGATCATTTTTGGCTTTTCCCTTTGACAGAATCAAAATGCGGGGAAAATCCCTGATTTTCTAGACAGCCAAACAGGAGGAGATAGAGAGAAGAGAAATTAGGGTTTTCAGATAGGGGGAAGGGACTCGAGGAAGAAGAGAAAAATCTGAGTTGGAATTTCTATTGAAGTTATTATTAGTTGAAACTCGAAAACTTGAAAATAAGAGAGAGAAGCTCATGAAACACGAGAAGGGAAGCCAGCAAAGGAAAGGGAGGGTTTTTTTTTTTTTTTTTGGATTAAAAAAAAAAGGGTTATAAGGGTCTAGATTGATATGTTCAGATAATCTCTCAAGTTAGATATTTTTTATGTAATATATGAATCATTTATAAAATAGATTATCAAGTATTTAGCGAAAAGAATGAACTCCCTATCAACCCACTTATAGAACGTTGGCAGCAAAGGGTGGGTTTATTACATCTACGAGGAGTGAGTGAGATAAGTTAATGGTATGGCCAAAATGTTGGAGATGCTTATATTGTTCAATAGCATTTGGCAAATAATAAAATTATATATAAGTCTTCGTTTTGGTGATACAGTTTGAGTTAATATTTTTAAATTGAATTAAAAGATAAGTTAAGTTGAGAGTTAGAGTTGAGCATTTGATAAAAATTTTGAGTTGAAAATTTAATTGAATTGAGTGTTTGGATGTAAAAGTTTGAATTAAAAAGTTTAACTTAAAAAGATAAGATAACATGTCATTATAGGTTGTGAATGGAAAAATGGAAAAAAATAAATTAAACAAAATAAAAACACACATCAATAACATACATCAAAATATTTTACAATATTTTTTACATAGCCATAAAATACAGCAACAAGAATTATGTAGTTGTTAATTAAAAGTACTAATAAAAAATGTGAATTTCTTCCCGTAATTTGGTTTAAATAGATAAAACTGGATTAATTTCAAGTGAATTTATACTATGGATTTCGTTGATATCTGTCCCACATATCATCGGCTAGTACATCTCTCAGCTGATTCATTGCACCCCTCTTCAATGCATCTTGATGTCTTCCCGTACTTGGACTTGTTCATCAACCCTGTCGACCAACACATAATCCGCATTAACATCAATATGTCTACCTACAAGCACACCATCTGCCGCATACTCTTTAAGAATATGTTCACCAACATGTACAATCCTTATGAAATTATGAACAATCGCACGTGCCACTGAGATCATTACTTGTTTGTCCATGAGATAATTGTTGATGTCTTTAAATATTTTAAATCTGGCCTCCCATACACCAAAAGTTAACTCAATACAATTCCACAGCAATGAGTATGTGTAGTTAAATACTTCCCTCCGGGTGCCCAGTCCGATGCGACGTTTTCGATATTAGAGTAAATGATACATCTCTCGTTGAAATGGACTAATGAAACAATACTTATTCGCGTATCCCGAATCGGCTACATAAAATTTTCCTACGAAGTAATCATCGCATTGTCAACACAAATCCAATAATTAGTAATTACTTGATTATTTATAAATAGTCATATCATGTGACAGATAATCTTACCAAGTAGCGGTATTGGGAAACCATGAAATACTATTTCCTCTTCCAATATTTTAACATCATGACAAGATCTTTCGTAGCCGGTTAACATATATGTAAATTGCATATCGAATAAGTAAGCAACTAATACATTCTGCGAGTTCACACCTTTTCGATTAATTTATGCTTCAGAATTATCCTCCTGTGGCACACATGATACGTGTTTTCTATCTATAGCGACAATACAATCCTACATGAAGAAGGAAAATGTAGATTATGGCTACTAGCATTAATAAGACGTGTTAAATCAAAATAGTGGAGTTTCCATTTTTCTAGAATCATTAATACAATCGTTTGAGCATGCAATGACATTGATAAGATACATCAAACCATAGCCTATATGTGTAAGAATGCTCTATAATCAAAGGTTAAACATCTGTGTAGTCGAGCGGTTTGATAAATTCATCTTTTAGAGCATAAATAGCCGTCAACACTTTAAAGAACCAACGTAAAGCTGTCTCTCTAGAATGCTGGAACAAATAAGAATGTGTCTGTTCGTTATGCCTTGGGAACAAATAGATAAAAGAATGAACAACTGCTCATCGACATTCATGTTACAAGTTGACCTCAATAATTCCCTACTACCTAATACGTGACTTAATGCTTTGAATGTGTCTGATTTCATACTGATCAAATCTTGAATAATTTCTTCATGTCCATTTATTATCTCTTCCACAAGCATGCTGCTAGTTAGTCTTGAATTATCCATTGGTTGTGGATCTCTTCGTTTGTTACGCCTAGTGGCAACCACGACAACAACTGCCACCGCAAGAAAAGCGTCATCATCGCTGAGCTCATTTTCTGGGATCGGTCGTCTTCTTCATGTTCGGATGCGGAACTAAACTCATTCATATTGAGAATTACATGATCTGAACTAAATTTGATTGTTTACTTGGTATAGATCAATTGTTCCCAAAACATGTTTAATTAATCTCAATACCATTATACTCCGTTCAACTAATCGTTTCAAAGTTGTGAGATTTTTTTTTTTTTTTCCACAACTACTAAAAAACATAACATTACGTAAATAAATCAACATAATCCAACAAGTGTGTTAATGTCAATGTTATGTCTAAAAAAAGAAACAAAAAATTATCGACCGCAAAACTCAATCAGCCGCTGGTGACTGGGACTTAACAACGGAGGCAATAATGCCTCGCCTATCGTCATCGGAAAGCTGACAGAAGGTACGCTGCACCTGTGGATGAGCCGCGAAGTAGTGCCACATAATCGTCTGATGCTTAATTGAAAAACCCATCTCTTTCATAATATTCATGCACATTACCAAGGGACCCGGTCGGCTTGATTGTTCTTTGCTGGTAACCGATTGCGATCGCCTACGGATAAGACTAAGTATTTCCTGCATTGCCGAGTAAGTAAATAATTTAATTTAAATTGGAAAAGACAACAACAACGTCTAATTTGTTCAAGCTTAACAAGAAACAAAACATTAATAATTTTTTAGGTTTTCGACAAAGAAGCCAGTTAAAATTATACAAGTTTTATTCTTCCTATTAATTATCTTGGCATGTATCCTCAAATCCTCCCTTCTCTCTCTCCAATCAAGCTATTCAAAATATACCATAAATAAAAGGAAAGCTCCACAAGAAACCATTTTTCTATTTGGACACCTGAAAAAATCAAATAACCATTCACGAGCATAGATAGGCATCTCTAAGTAGCCGATTACCAAAGACAAATCTTAACCAGCATTCTGATGTACTTTTCAACAATAAAAAATATTTATCAGAATCAATCCTCCCGAAAAATGATGCGAATGACTAACATGTGACTTCTTCCTCTGAATCATGTCACGAGTAATATCGCTCCAATCCTAACAAGCACACAAACACTCTAACTTTACTGGAAATGTCAACATTACTTACATTAATGAGAGGGGCAAAGATTGAGAACTTGGGATCCTATATCAAATAATTAACTGACATGAGATTAAGCACACTGGAAATGTCAACATTACTTACATCAATGAAAGGGTCAAAGATTGAGAACTCGGGAACCTATATCAAATAATTAACTGACATGAGATTAAGCACACGAAGAATCAAGAAGTCGCAATCTTTTGACCCTATTCGGACTAGCTCAGCAGGCGGGAAGGGGTTCAGGTTCTTAAGTCCTAGGTTTGAAACCTGAGAGGTTTTCTTTCGAATCAATGAAGCGCATGCCTCATACGGGCTATGACCCCAACCAACCAAAAAAAAAAAAAAAGTAAAGTAAGTCTTTCATTAAAAAACAACGAGTTAATTTACTGGGAAAAAAAAAAAAAAAAAAACAACGAGTTAATCAAACTGCCTGAAGAGGAGACAATGAGGATGTGGAATCCTCAATTTCTCTACCATACAGATTGCATTCGAAACTTAGAATTTGAATTAATTCTACTGTCCACACGGCAAGAAGGAGTATAAAATATGAATCTTCCAAAAAATCTGATTTTATACAATGAGATCACAAAGTTCCAAAATCCGTATAAAAGTTTGATGAGTTCTATAATTCCAAACATGAGTAATGGATTCACTGAACTAAAATGTCACAAAATGCAAATACATTGAACAAATATTTACACGTTTCCTAACAAAATAAGTACAAATAACAAACTCAAGGAAAGGCTTCTTACATCGTCGTCGGAGTCACTGGAGGTAGAGGGTTCCGCCAATTCATCGGCAACGAGTTTCGCGACGGAGGAAGAGACGACGGGGGACCAAGCTGGCTGCTGCTGTTGCTGAGGAGGCGGCGGCGGCGGCTGCTGCTGTTGCTGAGGCGGCGGCGGCGGTGGCTGCTGCTGCTGCTGCTGCTGCAGAGCAGGAGACGGAGCGGCAATGGCGACGGTGGCGGCACCGGAGCCGCCCGAAGAAGCCACCGTCGCAGCGGAAGAGGCCTTGCCGACCATGCGAGCTTCGAGCTTGGCGATCTTGGTGGGCAAGGAGTGGTCGGACTGGTTGGAAGAGTTGGAGGAGAAATGCAGGGGCGTGCCGTCCGACATTTTTTTGCTTCCCCAGAAGTCTGAAGAAATCCGAAACAAAACTTCAACCGTCAGATCATTTTTGGCTTTTCCCTTTGACAGAATCAAAATGCGGGGAAAATCCTTGATTTTCTAGACAGACAAACAGGAGGAGATGGAGAGAAGTCGAATTAGGTTTTTCCGAGAGGGGCAAGGGACTTGAGGAAGAAGAGAAAAATCTGAGGAGTTGGAATTTCTATTGAAGTTATTATTAGTTGAAACTTGAAAACTTGAAAATAAGTATCCGATTCCTGTTTCAATTTCACTTGAAATTTTTATCTTAATTTTTATATATTTTTTTAAAAAATCAACAAAAATTATAATAATTTTTAAAAAATTAATCAATTTCAACTTAAAAATTTCAATTACAACCGATAAACCAAATGCACCCTAAGAGAGAGAAGCTCATGAAACACAATAAGGGAAAGGAAGGAAAGCAAGGAAAGGAAAGGAAGGGTTTTATTTAAAAAAAAAAAAAAAGAAAAAAGATTATAAGGATAGAAATTAGTATGTTTAGATAATCTTAGAAAAGTGGGATCCTCTGTATAATATATGGATCACTTATGAAATAGATTATCAAGTATTTAGTGAAAGAAACGAGCATCATATTAACCCATTTATAAGAGGTTAGTAGCATATGGAGGGTAATGGTATGGGTAAAATGTTGGAGATGCTTGTATTGTTTGTTCGATAGCATTTGGCAGATAATAAAATTATTTTTTGAATTTTGAGTTGATTTTTAATTCGCTTGTTGATTTTTAAATTATTATAATTTTTATGACTTTCAGAAAAAAAAAATAAGATAAAAGTACAGTTAGTTGATGAACTATCAAAAATGATAATAAAAGATCAAAGGTCGACTTGGGGCATCATGGAGATGGCAAAACACAATTACTGCTTGGTCAATGCATTTGATTTAAAGAGTTGTAGAGATACCTTGTAATTTAATCTCTCAACTTCATATATCTGGTCAACAACTCACTGTAGCGCTTGTTTATCTCAAGTTTACTTCCAAGGACCAAACCACATATATGCTTCGTTTGGTTCTCTATTGTAAATTTAAAATTTTCATCTTAATTTTTATTTTTTTCTGAAAAAATTTTTTATCTATTTAAAAATTTTTTGTCTTTTCTGAAAAAGTCAACATTAATTTACTATTAAAACTTAAAATTTTTAACTTAAACTCATTCACCAAACGGATCCATAATCTTCAGTTAAAAACTTTAATTGCCCCTAATCATCCACGTCATCAAGAATTATGAACTTTTTTTTCTGCGCAGTCGATCATTACATAAGTTGATCCTACAGATGAGATACCTATATTTAGAGCCTTTTCTTTCTTTTTTTTTTTCCTTTGAAAAAAATATTTAGAGCCTTTTCTTTTAACAAATTGATAAATAATTTTTCTTTTAAGTCATTTTTGTGGCCTTTGCCCCATTATTCTCTAGACTTTCACAAGAAAACTACTACTTTCATATCCATTCGAGATTTTGTGGAATACAACTGGTCGTCTTAGCTATTCCACCAATTTCCCTAGACGCCTACTTTCAAATATCGATTAAGGAGCCAGTGCACAGCGAGGATTAAATTTGAGCTATACGTTTCGTAATTCCAACTAAACCTGTTTGGTGTTGAGTTTGGTTACGATTCATTCCGTTTAATCAAATTTTTTTTGTTTTTTCCAAAAAATTTTTTCTTTTCTAAAAAAAAAAAATTTACTATTAAACTAAAATATTTCAACTCAAACTAGCGAACCAAACAGGCCGTGAGTTTGATTCATTTTCCTTAAAAATTAGCTTCAACGATCATCTCAATTAATTGGATTCAACCTGGAATGATCCAAGGAAAAGTAGTTAGTACAAATTAAAGAATTTATAACAGAAAGGCAAAGAAATTCACGAGAGAACTGATATGTAAGGATATGCGTGTGTATGTAAATATGTATATGCTCTTTTTTTTTAATAATAATAAGATACTTGTGACTCTTATTAACTTGTTGTGTTAACTTTAATAATATTAATTTTATGTAAGGATATGTGTGTGTATATATGTAAATGCTTCTTTTTTTTTAATAATAGGAGACATGTGACTCTTATTAACTTCGTTGTGTTAACTTTAGTAATATTAATCTGATTAATTATTAAAATCTTCTTTTACATGATAAAAAAACATTAGCACATAAAAACTAATTCAGGATATAAAATAAATTTGTTATTTATTTTGTTTGACAAGGAATCAATATCAAGTAGATATAAAGATCGACATTCTCCTTATTCATTCCCTTAACTTATGTATGACCCACTAAATTCTCATTTCTTATTTTGTAAGTAAACATATGATTAATTGGAAAATAAAATGACTAATCACTTTCCCTCTCCCTTTAATGTAGAGTAAACATGCCTTAAGAGTCCTTTTCGTTCACCGTTGGAAATTAAAATTTTTCAACTCATTTTTTGTATTTGTTTCTCTTTTTTTGAAAAAAAAAACAACAAAAAATTTTAACTAGTTTTTGAAAAAGTCAAATAACTCAAATACAAAAGGTTTAATTTCAAGCAGTGAATCAAACGCAAGCTAAGGTTAACTTTTATTTTTGTTTTTAATCCTAAAATTATGCAATATTTCATTTTGATCTCTTACTTTTAAAAGGTTTTAAAACAAGTTCTCGATTTATGCAAATTGTTTTAAATTGGTTTAAAACCCTAATTCCCGCAAAGAAACTCATGTTATGTATGGCATATTGAAACAAGTTTGAAAAGGAAAATTCAAAAAGATTATACTTAAATTAATTTATTTTTACCTTTTTAATAATTAACACCACACTCTTTTTTGTTTCTTTCAAATACCAACGCCAAAAGTTTCTCAATTTGAGTTGGAATCTTTTTAGATTTTCCTTTTAAGGCCTATGTGCCAAGCACACTCTCAATTTCCTTCGCAAGTGTTGCACTAACATTGTAAAATTATACAATTAACTCTAACAAAACCACATTTGGTCATCATATTCTTTTTTCTGTCGAGAATTTTAAGAGTCAAGTGGATAAAAAGATTACTTTGGGACAACTTGCGGACGTGTTTTTTAAGTCGTGGACAACATATATATATATATATATATATATATTTGGTGAATATGGACAATAATGAAATTTGACCTATAATTCAAGACAAACAGATGGGAATTTAGGATTTATGCGAGAATGACCTTATTTTTTAAGGATATATATATATATATATATATATTTTTTTTTTGGTGGTAAATGCCCATCAATTTAGGAACACTATTGATTTCCTAGAATTCGTCAAAATATTGAAATGCCATAGTGCATTATTATTATAATTATTTTTTGAATAGACCACTATTAATTAATAACTAATCAATTTATGCCAAATGAATATTAATGTCAAAAATGAGAGGATTATACTAAAACGATAAAATTATTAAAGGTGATATATTAACTTTTTCAAAGGAAAAAAAATTTTCATGTCCCAAAAAATAAATTCAAAGATGCTTAGATAACACTTTTCTAAATAACAGGATCCCATTGTAATACTATTATTATAACGATATACCTTTTCATAGAAATGAAAAACAAATAACTGCTATAATTTTTCTAAAGTCTATTATATTGTTTTTCTTTATGTTTTTTTTCCCCTCTTATTTGCTATGGGTTCATTTGGTGAATGAGTTTGAGTTGGAAATTTTAAGTTTTAATAGTAATTTTTATTGACTTTTCAGAAAAGACAAAAAACTTTTTCAGAAAAAGATAAAAACTGAGATAAAAATATTTGAGTTTGAACTTTTTACCCAAACAAGACCTATATCTACGTATCTGAATATTAAAAGAAATCATCCCAAGAAGGGAATTCTACAACTCGAGCGCCGGAATTGAATTCAAACTTATTATTTAAATCAGATTATGCAAATAAAATTAGTGGAATAAAAAAAAAATCTCACTGATATACAATATGAATTATTTGATTTAATCTTGTAACTATAACCAGTTTCTTTTGTGGATCCCTGCAATAAGGGCCCCCACCGTGGAATCTCCAATAAAAAAGTGTTGATCAATTTCAATCTCTTGCGACCACTTCTCATTATGGATGTAAAGGAAAAATCGGCAAACCAAAACCAGCCGTCGGAGACCGCCACAACCGGTCGATCAACACTGACCACATCAGAATTGAAGCCCGCACTTAGTGAATTGACTGCTCAAGCATTAGGTAACTCGGTGCTTGGTGAGCTGGGACATGGAACTCGGCTTGGAATCGACACCTACTTAGTCTCTTAGGACTCGTTTGGCATTCAAGTTCAAACTGTACTTTTTCATCTCAGTTTTTGTCTTTTTCTGAAAAAACTTTTTGTCTTTTTTGAAAATTTTTTTTATTTCTCTGAAAAATCAACAAAAATTACTATTAAAATTTAAAATTTCCAACTCAAACTCATTCACCAAACGGACCTTCATCTCTCTATTTCCTATGTTATGGTCCATCTCCGCTTCTTCAGTTTTTTCTTCACTAGGAGAGAGAAATAAATAGTACTTTTGCAGTAAATAATTAAAATAAATGGCAGATGTTAACAAAAGACATTGATTACCTGTGAACATAACATTAGCAAAAATATAACTATTGCTTAACGTAACCAACTTGTCAGGTCACACTCACAATGAGCCCAACAAATTGGGACTCACTAATGTAACATTATGGACCTACTCAACCATGTCGTGTCAAATAAGATCACTCTAAGCAAAAAACAACTGTTCCTTTATCCGATCATTTTGTCATTTACAAATGACCAGGAAAAAAGTTTACGCTACAAATACCGAGCTTATTTGTACGGATGCCCTCTAAACTTTTCATATTTGACAATTTAATTCCTAAACTAAATTTTTGACAATTGACCTCTTGAATTTAGTCCCTGAACAGATGCTAGCAAAAGGACCAACCATGCAAGGATTCTTAATTCAAGGGGTCAATTGTCGAAAATTTTGGTCAGGGACTAAATTGCCAAATGCAAAAAGTTCAGTAGGCATCTGTACAAATAAGTTGAAATACCGAGACTAATTGAGGAACCAAGGACGAGATCACAATCACATTACATGCCCTTTCCAAGAACGCAAATCAGCCCTTGATTTTGTTGTCAAAAAAGAAAATAATATTAATAACACATATATAAATACTGGTTGTACAAAATCCCATATATATATATATATATATTTTTAAAAAGGGCAAAAAAAAAAAAAAAAAGAAAGTAATAAAGAATTGAACAGCAAGGGAACCCCTGTAAGAGATAAATAAAAATTAGTGGAGCTCCCAACTTTTATGTGTTTTTTCTTCACTGACAACATACAGCAACAAGAACAGGTCCAAATATCTGAAAGATAACATTAGAAACAAGCTAGAGTGAGAAAAGTTTATTCAATCACAGTAATTGTACAAATTTCAGACAATATTTACTAGTTTGCATAGCTGGACTTAAGGCTCAAATATCATACTTCAAAAAAGTCAGAATTCAGCTGGTCATTGAAAACGGATTGTTTTCAATGAATATGTATCATATGAGATAAAGATTCCAATTTGTCCAAAAAACTAAGGCAAGTAGGAAATCAAATTTATCATTTATATCGCGTTCAGCAATTAATAAAGAAACAGAATCGAGACCAAGCAAGCTGACAGAAAAGATATCTTTACGGTGTATGTTTGGTAGGAAGGCGATAAATAAGGAGGGATTGGTTGATCACCTAGGAGAGGTTTATGGGAAAGGAAGAGGTTCTTTCGCTTACGATGTTTGATATAAAATCCCTCCCATAATCTCTTATAAATTGAAGAGAGATCAAAAACTGGGGGTTTTGACAGATTTGAAGTCCCTTCTCTAATCCATTCCTTCCTCTGTTTGTCCTACCAAACTACCGTAAATGTCTAAATCCTTTCACTAATCCCTTCACCTAACTCCCTCCTTACACTTTACTCTCCTACCAAACACACTGTCCCAGGAAAGAAAAGGAAGAAATAATTTAATCAGGAGCATTTTGCAATGCTAAAATAAGATGCAGGTTCTCATGCTTTAGTATAAATTTCTCTCCACCAACAACCCATTGAAGAGAACTATAACATGGACCAAGGAGAACTTGGTGTTTTCTTCCTCTTCTTTTGATTCTTTACTTGATCAAACTTCCATAATCCAGCGGCTTTTAGTTCAGCAATTAATCCCTTTATGTTACTCACATTGTATTACTAGTAAAGCTTCTATGAAAGACTGATACCACGTCTAGACCAACGCTATGATGCACATTGTGTAACCAACAATCTGACACGTCTAAGACCCAACAGCCTCTTTTCAAATAATAGATACAAAAGTTCGACATTTTGAAAATTCTGTCCATTTCTACACATACCTCTTCTCTGATTCACAAATCGCAAACACATTCCGACTAACAAAATGTGTTTAACACTTTTACATTACCCTATTCAACTGCATCCTACAATTCACAAAGATGAAAATTCAAGCCTATTTAACTGAAACTCGTGCATGAGAATAAGAGGTCATTTTGCCAATAACATAGGAAAATGTAGCAAAACACAAGCCTTATGAACCATTATACGATATAGGAAAATGCTTTAGCCTTGTCCGCAATTTAAATAGGATCAAAAGGCTGTTTACTTCTTCCATTTGGGTCAAATGAACTTACATATGCATGCCAATGCATGCAGAACATGGGATACTGTTAACACGGTTAACAAGACAAAAACAAGTGTAAAAACATGACCTACCCTTGATCTAACAGAAGGGAGGAGAACAACGACAATGAGAGAATGGAAGAAAGGAAGACAAGAGCCAGAGGAAGAGATTTTCTTTTTGCTCGGACGGAAAGATTTTCAATATCCTCGTGTCTTCACTTCTTTTTTGTTTGTTGATTGCCCAACATATCTATCAATCCATCTATTTGGATGGAGTCTGCAAGTGCATACTATGAATGATTTCTTACATACATAAATGGAAAATGTCCAAGGACTTGCTTTCTTTTCTTATTTTAATATTCTATGAAGAATTTCGTAGAACAATGCAATTAATAAGAAGAGCAGAATTAAAAAAATAAGATATAAAAGTCATTAGCTATGTCACCCAAGTTAATCAACAGGAAATTTTTCTCAAAATTGTATTACTTTTTCAAAAATATGTGAAATTTAAATTCTTCTACATTCTTTTAATCAATAAATAGAGATGTATGTATGTATGTCTCAATGTGCGAATTGTTAGTTATCTAAGCTTAAAAATCATTAGGAGTATGCAAAGGTAATGATAAAATTTATTACAAAGTACAGAGAAATAAAAAGGAAGGAGACAAATAATGGCCAGACTTTGAAGAAAGAAAAAAGAGGTAAAATAATTAGAGGATTAATCCCACATGTGCCCTCTAAATTTAGTGTCATTACCACTTTGCCCTCTGAACTTTAAAAACTTACTTTGCCCCCAGTATTCTGAATATCCCTTCTTAGACGAATTTCCATAACACCAACAAAAAACAGGGGAGTTAATCTCACTTAACCACTTCTGTAAGAATTTTTATCCAAAACAAATGGAAAAGGACCACATGCTCCCATTAAACCCCACTTTCTCAGTCTATTTTTAATGGAAATTCTAGCAAATAGGGTTGATGAGACTGCTTCAATATTTAGGGGGCGAAGTGGGAGTTTTTGAAGTTTAGAAGGCAAAAAATAATCCTAAAATTGAGGTCCACATGTAATAATCCTAATTTAGATGTTAAATGAACGTACATTGGAAAAAAATTGATCAAGTAGGATACATTTTTAAAAAAAATTAAGAACAAAGTAGAGAGAAAATTACTTGGGGGACACATACAAGAAAACAATTGAGGGCAAAAAAAAAAAAAAAAAAAAAAAACGATGTTTAGGTAGGTGTACATTTGAGAATGATTGTTCCGGTGAGACAACGAGAAGAAGTATTTACAAGAATCCCATTTGAGAAAAACTTAAAGTTCACAAACTCTCCTCCTTTTCCTTCTACACCTTTTTCTTTTTCTTTTTTTTTCCCCCTCCCTTTTGGAACGAGAGTAGGGATGGGGAAGTAAATGATTTGACAGTAATGCCCTCCATTAACCAGCACATAACCCCTTCCTGATAACAATTTCCATCTACTGTTACCAGCCAATTGGCGGTAGGGACTTTAATGAGATGATCATATGGATTGGGGACAATCTGTGAGATGTTCTAAAATGTCAAGGACCAAGAACGGAAATAGCCATAAAAAAAAGGCGACATAACCGTGTGCATGACACTTTCCATCAAATTTATAACAGCCAATTAAAAGTAGGGACTTTAATGAGATATTTTATAGACCAGGAACAAACTTTGGAATCTTTTGATTGTCAGAGACCAAAAATGGGGATCAGCATTCAGCCCTAAATACAATGACATTAAAAATGACTCAGCACAGAACTTGTAAGTACAGAATACACAAAGACAATCAAGACTACCACCCATATAGAGAAAACAAGATTGCAAAGTCCTTTAGCATACATCAAAGCACACAAACTCCCTAGTCTTTACACACGCAAAATCAAGGCGAAGCAAAAAGATAGGACACACTAGAGAATACCAAAACTTCCCTTAAAAAAAAATCACTAAACCATAACTAACACTTTCACGAGATGAAGATTTGGCACAGCTTCACTCAAGCATACATCCATGCATAATTTGGGAGCTTGTAACATAAATCAAAATAGGTGCATCTTTCCTTTTCAAGAGAAATTTTTTTACTTATTTTATTAAACTTAGATACTTACAACTTTAAAAGGCTTGATGAACCCAGGCACGAAAGCAGTGGGTTGTAAACCTTTAGCGGTTGTTCTTCTCAACCGCATTTATGCCAAATCCTACCACCAATCATAATTTCTTCGGTTTCCACCACTACTAGAGTTGCCAAACCTCGTTCCATAATGATCATATTGAGAACCATGTGATGGTCTCTGGAAATTTGGAGTTTCATAAAAGTTTCGCGATCGTTGAGAATGAGAAGTGGACATATGACCACCCCCATTCAAATAAGAAATATGGTGACCCTTGCTAGAGGGTGTTTTAGGAGATCTCCAACCATGCTTTCTGCCATTGTCATAGGCAAAGTCCCCAGGATCATCCATTATCCATCCACCTCTATGTTTTGACTTTTTAGGCGTTTTAATGTCACTTCCTTCATATTGGGTTTTCTTCTTTTTACGAGCCTGACCAAGGTCATGAGGGGCAGACTTGACTGCCTTTTTGTGTTTCTGTTCATGGTGAAATCTCAACGTTGGGGTGGAAGGCTCCCGATTCCTCTTGCCCATCTGCAAAGGTAAATAAAGAGCTCACTTCAGGTGTCACCAAAAGTGACAGAAATCCAGTGCGGAGAATAAAAGAGATAAAAAGAGCTTGAAGATGCAGAAGAACAGTGCACATAAAAACGATCCTTCTATCAACCATAAGGCTAAGAATAACCTTGGCAGAACTTGTGCATTCTCGAGCAAAGTGACCTTCTTCCCCACACTTGAAACATGAACTGGCTGACTCCGATCCAGTGGTTTCCCCATTTTGCCTTGTGCATGACTACAGAAAATTAGAAGTCAATATTTTGAGTATTAAAAAGAAAACTAAAAAATAGATTAAATAACTTTATACAGCACTTACCAAACCTGTATGTCCCATTTTACCGCATCTGTAACAAGAAACTTCTTTGGGACAAGAACCCACATAACTAATGCAGCATAAATGCCCAACACAATTGCACACATAACAACGAATCTCCTGCTTAAACAAATCCCCAAAGGAAACAAAGAGAGTGAGGAAACAAATGATTTAATAGCATACATTTTCCTTGATATCAAATAGACAAAACTAGAATTTAAACATTAACATGTAAACAACCTCGAGATCATCTTGTTGGTAATCATTCCGGCATGAAAACATATCATGCTCACCATCTCCACACTTTAAACATATCTTTGATCTTAAGGAGCTACCCTTGTACTTATCCGGACAGTCTTTAGCACGGTGTCCACCTTTTTTGCAGATAAAGCAATCTTGTCCCTTTAAAAACAAGCAGATACAATAAGCACAGGGAAAAAGTATTGGAGTAATAAAATGCATCTTTTATTGGATTTAAGGGTATTTCAAAGAAATCACAAACTGCATCCCAAGTGAATTCCATGAGTTTTCAAAACTTAAATCAATAAGGGGAGGAAAGAGGAAGAAACAGGAATAAGAGGTCAAGAAAATTCCTAAAAACAAAATAACCATATAACACCATCTGTCAAGGATTTAAAACAACCCGCATCAAAAGTTCAACGCAACTTAATCAAGCTATATCAGAGTAAGCAACCGCAGAGACAATTGAATAAAACAGTTAGCTCATAGTATCTCTATCAGTTCCAAAACAGACCTTTGAGCATTGCTTTGCATTGTGCTCCAGACTCCCACAAACAAAGCACGGCTTCCTTCGCCTAGCAGAAGTACAATTCACCGCCGCATGCCCCTCTTCGCCACAATTATAGCAGGTGCCCCAACCACTATCCTGAGGATCGAAATACCTTGGCCCGCGCTGAAAGAATAGGGAAATAACAGAGGTACCAAACTAAGCCAGTAAGCCAATGAGACCGGTTCGTATTTTCAAATGGGCATTTAGAGCAAACAACTCACGAGAAGTTTACGGAGCACAATGTTGTTCGCAGTCTCATCTGGGTTCGGCTCTGTGGCCTCAGCTAGTGCCTCAGCGGCTTTGTTGGTTGCAATGTCAGCTGGGTTCCGCTCTGCGACCTCAGCTACCGCCTCAATGGCTTTTGGTTTCTCTTCTTCTTTCATAACAATAACATCCTAAAAGCAGCAATTGAAGAAGAAAAAGCCAGATCAAATATCTTAATAATCAAAACTCCTATACTTTTAGCTAATTAAATACTTAACCAAGCATAAAATCAAATCATGCCCATTAAGATGCAAACAAATTCAAAACTATTAACGGTTTAATCTAATCCATCAACTAAATTCCTTTTTTCCTGAGCCAGACAACAGCAAAACATTGATAATGTGATATGCTATAACTTCCTTAAAAGACACAAAACAAATAAATATTTATCTATTATATAAACATATAAAGGAACTAGGCACTCACATTCTGGTCTTTATCTTCGAAATTCTCAACCTTCTTCTTTTTCACCTTCTTAACTATCTTCTTAACTACCTTCTTAACCACCTTCTTAACCACCTTCTTCTTCAGCAAAACGACATCACCTTTTTCTTCGACTTTCGCTCCATCACCAACTCCACTAGGCTCGACAGAAACGACGCCGCCGTCGTCGTCGGCGTCGGCGTCGGGGACCAGCCTGGCGGCGCGCATCAACATCGCTTTCTCAACGATTTTGAGGCTCAAATCCTCGTTCGCCGCCTCGTCGTCGCTGCTGATGATCTCGACGGCGGCGGAGGATTTTAGAGAAGTTCCGTCGCAGCTGCTTCCAATTCGCTCGTCTTCCTCCACAACTTCGCGGTCGAGCTTCCCTCTTAGCCTCTCTCTCTTAGCCATTGCCAGAATTCCGAGCACTAATCCCAAAGCAAACCCTAATTTGCCTTCTTCCTTTATTATTATTATTTTTTTCGGAGAGCAAAAGCATGGCTAGGGTTTCGGCCTGGCCGTGATGTTTCGGTGTTTGTTGTAATTGACGGTCCAGATTGGTTTTCCTTCTCTCTCTTGTGATATTGCTGAGCTCACCTTAATTAGGGTGAGATTAGGTTTAACCTCTGCTTAAATTAAATTGTACTTTTTTTAATTATAATTTTTATTTTTTTTTGAAAATTTTTTTATTTTTTATGAAAATATTTTTTTATCTTTTCTGAAAAATTACTATTGAAACTTAAAAATTTTAAACTAAACTCATTCACCAAACACCTAATTCAAAAAAATAAACTTGTTTGCATGAATATCCCCGAATTTTTTAAATTTAACAATTTAATCCCCCTTTTTTTTTCATGGCAATCAAATGAGACAATTTGTTTTTCATTTAATTGATTGGTTGTTGTCTTTTATGATTCAAAAGTGACTGCTCGTACTAATATTCCATTTGGCATTTGAGTTCATCTCAAATTAAATAATATTTTTTTATCTTAATTTTTATCTTTTTTTAAAAAATCAACAAATTTTATAATTAGTTTTTGAAAAGTCAATCAACTCTAACTTAAAAATTTTCATTTTCAACTAACTTACCAAATGGAGGCTAAGAAACCAACGTAACTTTGAACTATGAGAAGGAAATAAGATAAATAGTATTCAGCTGTTGAATAGTGTAGAAGATCAAGCTCTAATATAATATTAATATATTATTTTAATAGTAAATTTTGGTATTTAGATGAAATATGGGTCTCCAATGAAGTGCTATTTGAATTGATTTTGATGTTCATTTGTTGTTGGTTGATGATAACTTCTATAAATCATATGCTATCAAGTAAAATTAAGTAAAATTTAATAGAAAACTTTTAGTTTCTTTAATAATATCTGAAATTTTCTTGTTGTCAATCAGGTTAGTTTCACCTATGTGTTTGAGGAGCGTTCACATTTCAATGATGTTCTTTTTTCGTGAAGCTTGCTTATTTTAATCTTTCTATAACTTGGTTTGCAAATAATTTGAATGACTTCTTGAAGCAATATTATAATGGAAGAAAGAGAAATTAAGATCTCGTTTGACGTTTAAACTCAAACTATATTTTTTTATATCAGTTTTTGTTTGTTTTTTTTTTTTTTTAATTTTTGTCTTTTCTGAAAAGCTAACAAAAACTTTTAACTCAAACTCATTCACCAAACGGACCCTAAGTACATTAATGAAATCTCTCAGAAGGATTTGGGTCAGTAATAATAATTTTCTCTTGCCTCTTCCAAAGGTTCCCACAACAAGATATGGAAAACATACCTTGATAATGAGGTGTTCTGTATTGTCTATTAGTCGATCTTACTTTGATTTAGATGATGTTGACGTCAAAATTTAAGTGCCCGTTTGGTTCGCGAGTTCATCTCCGTTTCAACTCAAACTTTTTTTGTCTTTTCTCAAAAAGTTTTTGTCTTTTTCCCAAAAAGTTTTTTGTCTTTTCTGAAAATTCAAAAAAATTTACTATTACAACTAAAATATTACAACTAAGTATATGCCTGGATTCCTGTATATACTTGTACGTATTTTGTGGCATTAAAACTCTTCATATTACTGTTACTAATACATGAAAAATAACCCTATGGAAGCATAAAGTTTCACTCAAAATCAATATTTCTTTTTTCATGTACTTTTTTCTTTTAAGAGAAAAAAAAAACTTACAAATGTCGTTTTCAAGTACAACTAGCAGATGAATCTAGCTCATTACCAGCAACTTTACTAGGTGACAATGCAGAAAAGGTACTTTGTTACTTAGTTTATCACTTACTCGAAAACACTACTGAGGTTTAACATAGAATTTTATAAATAAAAAAAAAAAAAATACAAGTATCACATTACCAACATATATTACTTAACATTTACACTAATTTCTCCATTTGTTTTCATTGCTAGACACTCAAGAACTTACAAGCCACTCTCCCTATCAATAAAGATTTCATAATATTCGTGAAAAAATCAAAATATCCAACTGAACCATCTCATGTCCCAAGTGAATCCGTTTTAACCCATCAATTTGCAAACTCTATAATCGACTAGACATAAGATCCACCAATTATAACTTCCACTTTTTTTTTTTTTTTTGAACTTTTGTTTATGCTAGCTCATCCTTTATAACTTCCTCTTCTTTTGACTTTTTATTTCTGTCTCCCCCCCCCCCCTATGATATAAGTAGTATAGAAGATGAAGAAAAGCGTAATCTGTAACAAGCTTTTTTTTTTTTTTTTTTTTTAGGGAGAATAAAGGCACTCCTTGTACACTTCAATTAGTGCTGTAAATATGGACCGGACCAAGCAGGCTAGCTCGTTGCCCGTGTTTTTAACCCTAAGGCGGGTCTGCCCCGGTCCAATGCAAATATAAGGACTGGGTTGAACCTTACTTTTAAGTCCAGTAAGCCACTCATATCTATATCTATTTTTTTCCTTTATTATTATTTTTTTTCAAAAGTCCGTTTACCCCACCCGATTTTAAGTCTGCATAGGTTTTTGAGTCGGGCTAGACTTATAATTTTAAATTTTGGCCGGGCCCGACCCGATTTAGTCCAATTTTCCCTTTCCACCCATAAGAGTAGGGTTGGTCTGTCCGAATTTACAAGACTAACTTTTACAAGACTAACTTCAATCAACTGAAAACTAGCTTAAAGAGTACAAGTGTCCATTTACAGGTTAATTTGACCAATAGTTATAGGTGCCTTGATTTCTCAAGCCCAAATCTTTTTTAATTTTTATTGATTCTGAAGCCAAGCCTTTTATTTTATTTTGTCATTTTATTTTTCCATTTTTCTGTTTAAGTCTACAGAGCATATCTTTCTCCATCCTTCCATTCAATCATAGTGAATATAAAGCAAAATTCTCGCCCTCTTCGCAAAGCAAAGGAGAGAGAAATAACGTCCCAGTTTGGTTCACCAATCAAAACCCAAAAATTTAAACTCCTTTTTTTCTTTTCATAGTTTTTTAATTAGTTTTTAAATAATCAAGTAACTTTAATAAAAAAAATTTCAACTCAAACTTAAAAACGTGTGCTACAAAAATATACAGGGATAAAAAAAGGCAATACATAAATCAGAAAAATAAGTTCAGAAATTTAGGAAAAAAAAATGAAAAACATGTCAAAGAAGTAAAGAAGGGAAAAACGGTGGCAAAGTTTTCCATAGAAGGAAAAAAAAATGATTATATGAGTAATTTTCTCATAATTTATCACATTTTTATAATAACCTACTATATATTTGTGAAAAATCTATAAAATATATAATTTACTGCCATTTTAAAAAATGTATAGAATTTGAATAACTTAGCCCAAATTAATTTTTTTTTAAAATATAACTTTAGACAATATTTTAAATGAAAAGAAATTGAAAATTTTTCCCTAGGAACTTTAGGTATTGTCAAAAAATATTCATTAACTTCAATTTATAACATCCGTTTTCCCTCATTACATGTCAAACAAAGACATTCAAAAGGATATTTCGGTTAGAACACAAGTAATAAATTTAAAAGAGAAATTTCTTTAAAAATAAATTTTTACCAGACCTGTTTCTTAGCAATAGTCCATCGATGGTCTGCTACAGTCTCTGAGCCGCCGTTAGTTCTCTAGCGTGGCCGTTTTACCTGCACAGCCCATCACTCGCACAGCCTAGTGCCACTATTCACCCATACAACCTAGCGCCATCGTTTGCTCGCGTAGCCCAACGCCGATGTTCTCCCGCACAGCCCAACGCCTTTTGCTCGCGGCTGTGCCCATTGCCAACGCTGCCGTTTGCCCACGCCTCCGTTCGCTTCAACTTGCCGTGAATCATCTCCTGTCGCCAGGTGCTGCTCCTGGTTTGTTAAATAATGAGAATTTAAATTTGTTTTTTAATATTTTCTATTAAAAGATTTTTTTTTTTCATTTTTTTCTTGCCTTTGCCACCATTGGGGTAAATTATTTTTTAGACTTATTTATACGTAAACCCCTTGAACTTTTCAAATTGGGTAATTTAGTTCCTAAACTTTTTTCTTAGCAATCAGCCCACTGAATTTATAATTTTTGGCAATTCAATTCTTTTTGCTTAAATTCATAAAAATTTGATCGGTTTTTTCTGCTAGCTTACATATTATGGTCTAAGAACAACATTGTTAATTATTTTTGCTTAACTTCAATTCAATTTTCTTTAAAAATTTGAACCTTAATTCAATTATACTCAAAATAAACCTAAACTTTAAAAGAAATTTGTATTGAAATTAAGTAAAAATTATCAATATTATCCCTTTTGAGCTATACTGTATAAGTATTGTGCAAAAAAAAAATGTCTTATTTTAATGAATTAAGTAAAAATGATTGAATTGCCAAAAATTGTAAGTTTAAGGCGTTGATTGTAGTCCCATACATTCGGACAACATTGGCTTGACCCGACCCTAACAGGCAAAAGGGGAAAAAAACAGACCGGCCCGAGCCCAGCCCAATTATTTGGCGGGCTGGGTTGAGCCCGCTCGAATTGAAAAAACATAAGCCCAGCCCAGCCCTTAAGCCTAGCATGCATAAAATCGAGCCGGGCAAACGAGCTTTCAAATTTTTTTTTAAAAAAAGAGAAAGAGAGAGAGGGATAGATACGAAACTAGGAAATTATGAGTAGAGTAGAGTGAAATATAATTAACAAAACTAAAGAAAAATAAATGATATCAACTTTCAAATACCAACTTTAAAAAGAAAATTCCATAAATTGTTTGGAAAAAAAAAAGGGAAAATTAATCTATTATCAATGTGTAATATGATTTATATAGTGGTTGCATAACCATATTAAAAAAAAAAAAAACATAGTTATGTATTCTAATAATCTTAAATCTTAATATTTATATTATATAATTTTGTCATAATGATAAACAAATGTTGTTCTTAAAGAAAATGAATAAATAATAAAATTTAGATGGAACGAGCTTAGGGCGGCCCACCGGGTCGGGCTAATCTGTCGACTCAAAGGTAAGGCCCAGCCCTGCCCTAATGCTTGCACTGGGCTAGGCCCGGGCCCATCCTTGGGCCAAAAATGAGGGTAACTGGCTAGCCCGCTTAACCCATTCTAGGGTTGGTAATTCGTGTCAATAATCAGATTCTTGTTGAGTTGAAGCCAACGCAAATTGTCAAAATTCTAACATGGACCCAACTTATGACTTGTTGGGTCAAAAAAATCTCAACACTAACCCAACCAACCCACCAACATACTATTTTGGGTTGATTAACACAATACGACCTATTGACATGCGACTCGTCGACCTGTCTGCCAAAAATAAGGCCAAAAAAAAAAAATTTAACATACAATTGAGATCCATATTAAGCAAATTAAGCAATATACCATCACATATTATCAATATAAAAAACAAAATTATATAAATCCATAATTATTTCATCACAAAAGGTCAATCCAAAATACAAAACCATATAAACTCATAATTAGTTTATTCAAATGACCACCACAAAGTTAACCTGAATTGTACAAAATTTGGAAAAGGTTGTTATGGATTGATTTCATGTCCATTGAATTGACTCGAATCTCACCCATTTTTCTATCATGTCATGGGAATTCGATCAAAAACCAATCTGCATCGTTTTTTCCCAATCCTAACTTGTATTTTTTCGTATCGAATTTGTGTCATATTGTTGTGTGATGACTTAAATCACTAGCTCTAGGCCGACCCATATTTATGGCTCCTTTTTTCATGAAATTAATTTTCTATTTTTAAAATTCGTCGTAAGCCCAAGTCCCAACCCTAAGCTGCTTCTTTTTGATCGACCTCTGTAATCTCATTCTCATCACTTGTCAGGTCATACTCTATCATGTCCTCTGAACTCTCGTCTCATTCTCTTACTCTCTGACTCTCACACTATCTCACGGTCTCACCCCACCCTCACGCCTCACGGCTCACGGCTCACTCTCTCATCGCTTTCGTTCGTCTCTCACACTCAGCACTGCAGAGAATCTAGAGATGAACCCGAAGCCTACCCACGACGCCCAGCCCCTAACGCCGCCGCCGACGCCGCTTGCCTCTCAGGCTCTCTCGGCCGCCGTCGCCGAAGCTGCAACCTGCAAGTCTTCGAGCTCAATACCAACAATCTAACCCACCCAACCCAAGTAATGATTTGATTTCCTCCTTGAACTTGAACGGTTGAACCACTCTTTTTTTTTTTTTTTTTGGTGCTAAAGTGGTGCTTTGTGTTATATTATATATTGATTGTTCATTGTTTTTTAGTGAGACCCATTAATATAGTTATTGTGTGTGTGTGTATAAAATTCATGTTGTTCTCGGCTTCTCGCACGATTGCAGAAACTTTTGTATTTGTGGATTGTGGAGTTGCTTTTATTGATTGTTGAATTTAGAAATTGATTGTGAATTGAAATGTGATATGTGCTACCTACTGTAAGCTATTAGGTTACCACCAGGTTACCCAGTCAAAACCAACTAAAACTGATCAAAACCAACCGAAACCGAGTGTCAAAAAACTGACCGAAAAACTGTGAATCACTTTGGTGTTCGGTTTTGTGTTTCCCAAAACTGAGGCCGTCGGTTTCAAACCGATACCGATTGAACCTTCGGTTTTGGACTGAATTTCAGCCCTATGGGCGCCCACCCCTTCCCTTCCTCCGATGACATTGGCCCCCTTCTTCAGTAGAGATGGAGCTTGAACCTAGCCAGACCCAAATCCGCCAACACGAACGACACGTCTTTCGTTGAGAAGCTCCTCCACTTTAGGAAATGGAAGTTGCCATACTGGCGGAGACCGGAGAGCATGCGGCTGGTAATGGCTTGGTAGTGTCTCTTCCAAAGCTTGGTGGTCCGCTCCTTCTCCATCGCCTTCTCCCTCCCTCCCTCTTCTCTCAGAGAGAGACTTGTTCCCCTTGCAATATTAAGGGAAAAAAAAAAGGGGCAGGATTTGGGATTTTGAAAGTTTTGTTTTTGATTATTCTATTTGGGATTGTCTGTAGAAGGAGATTTCCGAGAAATCTTTAGTGGTTTTGGGATTTCGTCAACGTTTTTTTAATTTTTTTCATTCTGATGAGTTGCAAGTTGCAACAGGAAGAGGAAATATTTGCTGTTGAGAGAGAAAGCGAGGGATTTTTTATTAGAAATTATTTATATAATCAAAATTTATATCTTAAAATATATTTGTTCAATCTTTAACAGTGTGTCACGTAAGTATTTCCGTTAAATAGATAAGCAGAAATAGATAGAAGAGGTATCTTGAATGGTTTTGTATATATAAATGGTTATCTTGAATGATTTTGATAATTTAGGGGGTAAAAGGGAAGCCTCTAAATTGTTTTCTGTTGGTTTCTTCGGCCTTGTTTGGTGAGTTATCTCATCTCAAACTAAAATGTACTTTTTTATCTTAATTTTTATCTTTTTCTGAAAAAGTTTGTCTTTTTCTGAAAAATTTTTTGTCTATTCTGAAAAGTCAACAAAAATTTTCAACTCAAACTTAAAATTTTTTACTCAAACTCAATTACCAAACAGACCATTCTTCTTCAATTCCGGCTAGACCTTAACAGATCTCTCTCTCTCTCTCCATTTCTCTATCTCTTGAACCAGCGTCGATAACCGCCTGAGACGAGCTCAAACCTCTTCGTCTCCAGTACTTCTTCTGTCTTCCTTAGTTGCTTGCCTTTTTCTTCATGATATTTAGTTGTAACTTGGGATCCGCATTACCGACTTGAAAAATGTCTGCTTTTTAACTTTCGATTTTACAATAAGCTTTGAGTTCGTGTTCTGTATTGGGTCAGTCTAATTTAGTTGGATTATTGGACGGAATTTGGGTATCTTGCTATTTTGTTTCACTTACTTCAATGGTGAAAAAAATTTTGTTCACATGACAAGTTTATTGCTGAGATTGTAGGAACAAAGGAAATATAAAGGTTTTGGGTATCTCCTTATGCTTCACAACTAGGCATGTTCGGCAAATGAAAGAAAACGATGACCCAAGTTCAAAGTCCAAAGCCCCAACAAGACGAAAATGTTGTTGCAAATTCAATTGAACGACACAACCTCAAGAGAAAGTCGACAACATCAATCGACAGCAGTCAAGTTGGTAATTCAACAAAACACAGTGTTTTGTCGTTAACCAAGCCCTCCTACGCCTTAGCCCTTGGTTCCAAGAACTTGAGGGCTGAAAACCGTGCTAGGTTGAGCCACCTTTTGCGCCAGCTCTTGAGGCAGCAAAACTGGACTGAAGCAAGTGGCGTGCTTAGCGTGTTGTTGAAAGGGACTGGCAAAGACAGGACACTGCCCAACAACCGCTTCAAGTATACGGTATGTAGCTTCTTTTTAGGTAAAGGTTTACGTCCTTCACAGAGAACCGGTAACATTTAGAAGTAGATTGTGTAAAATCATGTTTGTTATATCATAGATGTAATAGTACTTTTATAAAAAAAATCAAGAAGTTATTTACCTATTGCAGATCAATAGAATTAATGTCACATTACGCTCTTTCTTATGCTAAATGTTCCAGTGTAGGGTGGTCCTTTTGTGAACGAACGAAGACACTCCTTTTCTTTTTGTTGAAACATTTGCTCTGTATATGTTTATTTTTGTTATTATAATGTTTTTTATGGTAACTATGGTTGATTTGCACAATTGTTCTTAGGCATTGATGGAGATTCTTACACATATAAGTGGTGATTATTCTAATGTCACTAGAATCAAAAACATTTATGATGTTTGGATGAGAAAGATTGGATTGCCAAAAGGACGACAAGTTGAGGTATGTATCTGGAACTGTAGTGCATTTGTACTATGCTAACCTTAAGTTGTTGACTCATTTTTACAGTTAACTGTTCGTGGTAATGCTTGACTGACTGTTATGCTTAATAAACAAATTTAGTGCTCAAGCAATTCAAGGAACATAAGATTTTCTTGCACATGGCGATATAGCATTTTAGTCATTGTGCCAGTTTTGTATCCTGGCCCCAAAAGTCCTTTGCTCCAATACCAATTCACCTTTATTATTAGTTGGAGAAGCTTGGATTTTTGACTTTTAACTTTTAACTTTTGCTTTTTGATTCTAATTCTCCTATTGCTATAGGTAGAAATTTGTCCAAAAGCATAGTAATCCCTAAGTGGCATGTTGTCGTCTTTCAGTAAAAGAAAGACATAAAAAGATGAGTAAAAAATAAGTAAGCAATAATGTCCTAAGGTACTATGAGATTATGTGATTCATAAATCTGTCATTCCTATTGTGTAAAAACGTTGGTGCAAGTTGTTGGTGTCTCTAGTATATTGTTTAGTAGCTATTCCATGTCTCTGTCTCTCTTCCCCATTTCCTTTCGTTCACTATCTTAATCAATATTATAAATTGAATGTGCAATATAAGTTTCTCCTTGATCAATGTATTGATTCATGAATTCATCCTTGTGAAGCTTGAATCACGATATGAGCACTCTAATCAGTTTACTTTAGTCATACATGGAATATTTTTTTCGTTTTTTGGGCAGGGTAAATTCATGGTTCATTTGGAGTTCATCCTTTTCTGTCTTACGGAAGGGAATGTTGAGGATGCTCATCAGGCTGCTCTAAGGTATGATTGTCATACCTGTTCTGGACAGGTGTTCCATGATGTTGAAGCAATTTCAACATATATCATATTATACATATATATGTACCTGTACATATGTTAGTCGTGGAAAAAGTGATTAACCGCTTTCTTCTATTGTAGTCTCCTTTTGATTTATATTCCTTTCTCTTGCGTTTTGATATGCAGAATTTAGCATCCTTGAACACAGATAATATGAAAACAATTTTCTTATTATGTTTCTTGGTAATTTTCAGCCTCATCCAAGAAAATGAATTTGATAGAGATCCAGTCTCGTGTATGGTTATAGGACTTACATTCTACCAGTTGTGGTATTCCACTGTCCCAAAAGAAATGCTGTTGACTGACTCCGAGCAAGTTGCTGTTTCTCTCCCAGCAATTGATAACACCAACTCTCAAGAAGCAGTTACAGACTATCCATGTAATTCAGAGTCATCTATCAAGAATGAGCGGATATCATCTATGGAGATTGGTGACAGATTACATGAAGAAAATTCTATGGAAAATTCTATGGGAGTTAATGTAGAGACGGGAAAGCTTACACAAAACTTTCAGCCCCAAGGATTCTATGCTAATTCTACTGATGATACAGGGAATGAAGGGTCTATATTTAATTTTGGTGATCGGTTTCAGTACGCTTCGAATTTCTCTGGTCTTGGTGAGTATTTAATTTCCTTGTCATTTATTTATTTATTTTTGTTCCAGGAGAAGTATTCTCGTCTTTTAGACCTTTGATTGGACTTCTGTGTGCAAGTTTTCTTTTCCTCTTCTTTTATTAGAACTACGCCACATTTCCTTCAAGCCCACATCTATGAATAAACAATTTGAAGATGTTTAATATTTATTCTTTAAAATTGATTTCTGCTCAAAAAGGTCATTACCCATTACTGACTCTTCCTTTGGTAAATCTGAAAGTTCGCAACATTTGTAAGCTGGAGTATAGCATTTTGTTTATTGTTAATGATGTTTAGTTTTCTTAATCGTTCCATTATTGATGAGCACCACATTTTGTTGTTGACTAATCAAACACCTGTATGACAATATAACGCCATTGTTGATCATCAGAACTACTATGTACTTTTAAGATTAGATGACGTTGAAGAGTTGTTTGAATGTCAAACACTTGTATGACAATATAACGCTGTTGTTGATCATCAGAACTACTGTGTACTTTTAAGATTAGATGACGTTGAAGAGTTGTTAGAATGTAAAACTACAAGTCTACTAGAAGCTGATCTTTTGCATTATTGAACAAACAAGTTTTTATCTCTTGACCCTGTGGATTCTGCATTTTTGGTACAATATTAGACTTATTTGTTTACGAGAATGTAAGATATTTTTTTGAAAATTTTTTCCTTGTGTTTTCAGAAGGATTGGATTCATTGTTATTGCCTGTACGGTTGCCACAGTCTTTTGAGAATTCTGAGGATTTCTTGTATTTGCAAACGGAAATGTTTAACAACTATTATAAGGAGGCAGTCACATACCTAAGACTTGCTCTTTGCTCGACTCCACCGGTATTGGCAGCCTTACTTCCTTTGATACAGGTGCCCATTTCTCTTGAGAAAACGAAAAAGTACTATTATGTTTTTGTTTGTTTATTTTGAATCCTACCAAGCGGGGGCCAATGTTTTTGCCTTTAAAGCCTATGCTAGCATGTTAATAGATATCCTCCCAAGATAGTGGTGCGTTATAGATGATTACTTCTTTATCATGAGATTCATAATCAAACATGTTCTCGTCTCTTGTGCTCCTTTTATGGTTTTGTGAAGCCTGTATGCATAATGTTATCACGACTTTAGTTTTAACTCTATGACTATAATATGTAACGACTTCTCTATTATGAAGTTTCTGTGGCTTTCTGTTACAGTTATTGCTGGTTGGAGGTCAAGTTGACGAGGCCCTAAAAGTGCTCCATGAATTTTGCTGTATTTCAAACACCACACTTCCTATCCGGTATTATATTTGTTTCCATGCTTTTACTTTAATGACTAAAAAGTTGGTGGAATTTCTTTTGCTCGTGAAAGTAGGTTTGTCTTTATAAGTTTATTCTAGAAAGCACGCTACAAAGCATAAATGACTTTTTTGCGGACGATTAACTTGCTAGGATACTTGCAGTAAGTTGTAGGCTGTTCGGATAATTAAAGTAAAAAATGTCGCCGTGGTTGCTTTTTTTGGTGCTGGAATGGCTAAGGTTAGGGGAGTCTTTTCTTATTCAATCTGAAAGAGAATTGACAACTGAGAAGAGAATTTTCGAGATTCAAACTAAGATTAGGGCCATGCTCTATAAAGTTCAGGAATTTAGGCATATTTAAAATCTTTTTTTTTTCTTTTTCTTTTTTGGTTTTGTTTTTGTTTTGTTTTTGTTTTTTTTAACTTTAATATTTTAAGTTCTCTCCTTGACTTTGTTATCCTTGAGTTTGTTATCTTCTTCTGATTTTTGTTCGTTGTCATCCCTTCTTCTGTGTTCACTGTTCCCTCTACCCAAAGAAAACTTTGTGCAAGCTTCTATATTTAGACTTGAAATTGAAAGAATTTTAACAGTAGTGCTCCTATATATTGAAAGATTGATAAAATAATTAGTGAATGGAAAAATGCTAGTGACACCAACTGTAATGTGTTAAAAATTGTCACATCAATTGATTGGATCTATTAATGAAAAGTTGATAACTCAAAAAATGCTAGTGACGCAAAAATTGCCACCTCAATCGATTGTATCTATCAATGAGAAGTTGATAACTCACCGTCATATGAGTTGGTCTCCCTAACACTACTCAGATTTAGTAAATGATTATCCTGATTTACGTAAAAAAATCCTGGCTCATTTGATGTCACTGCAATCTTTCTTGGAATGTGGTTCATGTTATTTGAACTGGTTATGTTCTAGTTCGTTTCTGGTAGTGTGCGAGCAGTCTCTGAGATAAACACTGTTTGTAAAAGCTAATATAAGTGCCTTCTAATGGTTTAACTCTGACACATAATTTTGAATGACAGTTGTTGATATTTAGTTCAAATTATGTATGTTTATTACTGCTAGCCACTATTGCTGTTTAGCGTTTTGCGAGCAATGAGGTTTTCCTTCATGTCAATCAGTTCATTGTGGATCTTTACATGTGCAGATTAAGAGCTAAGCTTTTGGAGCATGTTGATCGTAGAAACAATACCTTGCTTTTCACCTGCTATGAAGATATGTTAAAGAAGGATCCTACTTGCAGCCATTCATTGGCAAAGCTTGTAACCATGCATCAAAATGGTATTTAATCTTTCTGAAAATTGGGACTACATGGTCGTGACACGATTTTCTCTTACGTTTAATCATCTTTGGTGAACTTTAATTCTTTTAAGATCTTCTTTATGTTATTACTAGGGGCTTGCTTGGATTGCATACTCATTTCCAAAATGGAGAAAGAATTCCGAAGCAGCTTTTTCTGTTCTTTTTGGTTGCAAAACATCTTCTAAACCATTGTGATTGCCAGTCTGATGTACGATTTAGAGGGTCTATTTGGGACTATATATACATAGATTTCTTCTTTTTTTTTATTTTTATTTTTTATATTTTGTTGATATTATTGATTTTATTATGGGACTGTCTACGCCATTTTTGTTCTTATGGAAGTTGTGCATTTGTTTGTCGAGGAACAAGATTGTATTCTTAAAGCAAATGTATTTTTCTAATTGCTTTTTTTTTTGTTTTGTGTTATTTATTTATTTATTTTTTTTCAGGGGAGTATAGTTCTGAATCTCTAGTGGAGATGATAGCTTTGCATCTTGATGCTACTTATGCAGACCACAATACATGGAGAGAGTTTGCTTCCTGTTTCTTGAAACTTTTGGAGAACGAAGAGGACCGAATGTCATGGTGTCAAGATGGGATGGAAGTGGACTTGAAAAAAAGTGTTCAGTTTCTTTCAATGAGATCCCCAACATGTTTAAAGAGGGTAAATCGAGAAAGAATTGGAGGCTGCGCTGTAAATGGTGGTTGACACGTCACTTCAGTCGCAACACACTCGCTTCGGAAATTGCAGCAGGTAACTTTAGAATAAACAATTCTTACCCAAAAAGTAAAAAACTTATAATCCACAATAACCAGGTTGCATTTTTTCTACTTTGTATTGTGTTTCAATTCTGGTCTCTTTTAGTCTAGCAAGGTCGTGTACAGACAGTTAAATGCATCTCAGAAAATGCATGTGCTTGAAAAACGGCATAGTTTATTTATTTATTTATTTATTGAACGGTTGTGGGGCCGATGGTTTCTACTTATTTAATGAAGAAATGAAAACACTCAAGTTTTGAACTTGAGACCTCTTACCCAAACCCATTCCCTCCCGCACCCGCTGAGGCTAAGCCCCAGCGGGCTGCATAGCTGGTGCTAACAATCAATGTCTCCATTCCAATTTTGTACAGGGGATTTGCAGCTTCCGACTTATAAAGCAGCATCTGCTTGTCACATTTATGGACCCGAGCTTACTTATGTAACCGATGTTTACAATTGTTTAGAGGAGAAAAATGAGAGAGACTTGTTCTTGTTCTTGCAATTGAACATTGGAAAATCCGTCAGACTTTGTTCAAGCTTTGCACAGAGAGAGTAGATACAGACTTCGTTTTAGGCAAATGGCATGATGCTTGCATTCAAAATCGCGTTTCATGTTTTTGATGGAAAAAAGTAACGTGTTTCTTAATTTTTTAAGCTACGAGTAGGGAGGGCTCATGCCGTTGTTTTTTTTAATCATGTCTATTAGTTTAATGTCTATTAGTTTTACAAATCAAGTCATTTCATATATATATATATATATATATATAAAGAAAAAATATATACTATAATACATACATATTCGACCTAAGAATTTAAGAGTAAGTATATGGACATATTTGAATTTGATACAAAAGCTATGTAACATTTACATTTAGAGTAAGTTGTGAAGACGAGGAATACAATTGAGAAGAAAAAAAGATTCTTTTAAAAAATATCAGAAAAAAAAAAGATTTTTTTTTGAAATATATATATAAATATGTAAGCATGTAAATTTCAATTGAAAAAAAGCAAAGGGAAGTCACTAAAAGACAAAACAAAGGAACTAAAATGTTTTTAGCCTTCTATAACAAGCGGCAAAGTCCTGCAAACTATAGGCAAGGAAAAAAAAAAAAAAAAAAAAAACGACGCCAACAACAGAAAGAAGCCACTAGAAAACAAAATTACTTTAAAAAAAAAAATGATTCGAAGTATATTGTTCACATATCTTACAATAACAACTGAAAGAAAAACTTCTTTTACGTACACCACAATGTTAATGCTTAACCCTACTTAGTACTGAGCATCGAAAAAATAGACTACGGTTTCTAATTAATACAAAATAGTAAATTTTTTTTTTAATTCTCAGATTCAAAAACGATTACATTCGTCATAAAGTAAAATTTACACGGGAAGAAGTTTTCTTATGAGATCAACGGCTAAATGCCCTTTTTGTTTTAATATATATATATATATATATATATTATAAGTGATTGAAGTTTTTATAAATTAGTTAAAAAGTCCTTTTTTTTTTTTAAAATAATCAATCAATTTTGTTAAATAGTCAATTAGTCATTGATCACATGGTATAATTGATATGGTTAATTATTGATTAATGATAATTAATCACGGATTGATTATAAAGTAAATCATTAAAATTTTGGTCATTGGGTGATTAACTATAATAAGTATCTATCATAAATTTACCAAAATAATAGGGGAAAAAAAACAGATCAGATTTTAAGCAAATCACAAAAATTTCCAAAGCCAGCTTTAATTTCACCGGAGCCCTAACCAAGCTGCAGTCGGGCTATAATTTTGGAGCCTAACCCCCGCCGCGCCGGATATCTCCCCATATTTGTGCCTGAAATGGCTAGTTGTTGTTCGGGCTATCAATGTCGATACACGATTCTGACTTTGCAATGAGACGCATGTCGATTCTCAGCAACTCCAGCAACTCCTTCTCATCAATTCCTCTCCCACAGACCTCGATTCACACCTCCAAGAAATGCCACGACAAATGGATGGTTTGATTTACCATTTTCAAGGCCATCCTTTAAAAAAAAAAAAAAAAAAGAAAAAGAAGAACATTCAGCCATCTACTTAGATAGGTGACCAAAAAAGATCGCACAACCTAATTATCATATTCTTATGAACCCTTTATGAGCTGTTTTAGTAATAATTTTACACCTCACTTCACGATAAGGTATAGAGTTCAAATCTCCTCACTTTCACCAAAAAAAAAAAGAAGAAAGTTATATGCTTGCAAACTTAAGACATGTTTGTAAAGAGAAATACAGATAGAGGTTTGTTCCATAACACTACTTTCTTTAGAAAAGGACTCAAGAATTAACAAAAATATTACCGATCAATCAGATATCATTCCTTTTGTTTAGAATTATCAAATGGTTAATAGTTGTTCACTTCTTCTTCTTCTTTTTTCTTTTTTCTTTTTTTTTTTTTCTTTTTTCTTTTATCTATGTTTTGCTTCTATTCAAAAAGTCTACCCTGCATTTTGAAGTTTTGCATTTTATACTATCAGATTACTATTAATATACAAATTTATATCATTTCTTGGTCAAACATTTAATTTTGACCTAAAAATGCTATATAAAAAAAATCCTTAAGAAGAAAAGCAAAAATGAAGTGTTATTTACCTTCTTGCACCATTTATTTTATTTTTATTCAGATTATATATCATGTATCTTAAAATTCTGCATTTATATACCGTTTTATTACATTTAATAAGTAAATTTATACATTTTCTCAATTAAAATTAAATTTGACTTCAAAAATACACTCGAAATTGGAAATAAAAATAATAGAAGAAATTCTTTTTTTTTTTTTTGTGGGGTTGATATGCACCCATATACCCTTATAACCTCACTATTACTCTATCACTAATACTATGCGCCTATCCAGATTCGAATCTGAGACAAAATATCCTAAACCCTTAACCCATCCCGCCCTCACCACTAGACTAGCCCTAGGGGCTTATGGAAGAAATTCTATTGGTCTAAGCTATATGCTCCATCGTGGCACCCTTAAAATTCAAAAAACAGTATTATAATCCTAGTACGGCCTTGCTTAGCTGATTCAAGTTGTCACTAAATATAATATTGGTCCCTTTTGGAATTTCGGAAAGGGACTCGGTCTCAAAACGCACATTGCATTATTTTTCCGGATAATTCAAAATGTATTATAATTAATTTGAATAAAGGTTAACACTACTTAAAAAGCTATTAATAAGCATGTAAACCTCAAGAAACGCTAAGTCATTTAGCCAATTATAGCTTTTGGATGTTATTGCTCTAAAAGATGACTACTCCCCCACAATAACAAAGAGGATGTAGACATTTGCAAAGGGTAAGGGGGTGTTTGGTTGAATGGTTCAAATCATTCAACTCAAATTTTTTTTTTCTAAAAATTTTTATTTCTTTTCTAAAAAGTTTTGTCTTTTATGAAAATTCACAAAAATTTATTATTGAAATTTAAAAATCTCAACTTAAACTATTTCATCAAACGGGTTCTAAATCTTTATAAATCTGCACGTTCTTTATTTTTCTGCATTTCTGCTTTCTACTTGTGCGATTGATTTGACAGAATTCTAAATTCCGTAAATTTTGTTAAGACTTTATTTTCCTGCATTTTTGTTTTCTACTAGTGTGCTTGGTTTGACAGAATTCTAAATTCCATAGATTTTGTTAAGGCGGCGTCAAATACTTTCGCCTCGTTAGTATGCCAACTGGACAGAGTCATTATCTTTGAAAATAATTATGTCAGGACTTTCTCTCTCTAAATATATATATATAAATTTTATATATCCACGAGGACAAATTTTTTTGTATAGCCCAAAAGTACTTTAAAGTTTGAAGTAAAGAAGGCGTTCAACATTCCACAAAAGCTTTAAAGCTTTCTAGTAGTATTTGAACGCCTCCGTTACGAAAAAGTCATTTCCAATAAGAAAAGAGCTTTTATTTGGATGGATAATTCAAATGATGAATTTGAATTAAAATTTTTATCTTTTTATCAGAGAGTTTTTTGTTTTTTTGAAAAATTTTTTTATCTTATTTAAAAAGTTAATAAAGATTACTATTAAAATTTAAAATTTCCAACTCAAATTGGTGAACCAAATGGAGCTAGAGAGAAGGCCTGTATGCTGTTATTATATATAAATTTGATAGAAAAGTCCTGTCCTTTTCGTTGTAGTTTGTTTACTTAAAAAAATGAGAAAGGAGAGAGGAAAAAATATGCGTAATATTTTATATATAAATTTGATAGATAAGCAGAAAGAGGGGAAGATTCTTCCACAACATTGAGTTTGGTAAACTTTTGTTCTCAGTGGAAATCGGTCTGGAACCTTCCTTTTCCCTTCTATCTTTCTTCCTTTTTTGTTTTTTATTTTTTGAGGAAAAAATTTCTTTCATTACTTAAAGCGATTCAGATTTGAAGTTTTCTCACAACCATAGATACGAAATAGAGAAACACCAAATCACTCTCTAATGGTTTATCTCAGATTACTGCCACTCCTTGCCTTTATACTACTGTTTGCTGTTTCTGAAGCTCAACAAAGAGAGTCCAACATAAGTCTTGGCTCTTCTCTAACACCTCATGGTCAGAACTCCTCATGGTTGTCGAATTCGGGTCTCTTTGCTTTCGGATTTTACGAGCAAGACGATGGCTTCTCCGTCGGCATCTTCATGGCGGGAATTCCCCAAAAGACCGTTGTGTGGACTGCGAATCGTGACTCCCCACCGGTCACCAGCAATTCCACGTTGCAGTTCACAAGTGAAGGAAGACTTGTCCTGCGACTAACGACAGGCGACGAGCTCTACATCGGAGATCGTGATCAGCCAGCATCTTCGGCTTCCATGCTAGATTCAGGCAATTTGATCCTCTATAGCTCCAGTGGGGGGATAATATGGGAAAGCTTCAGCAACCCAACGGACACCCTTTTGCCTACTCAACGTCTCCGAGCAGGAAACCAGTTGGTTTCGAGTGCTTCGGAATCTGATTACTCATCAGGCCGTTTTCGTCTCAAGATGCAAAATGATGGCAACCTAGTTCAGTATCCTGTAACTAGTCCCGCATATGCCTACTATGACTCGGGTACGGTCGGGGGAGGAGACAACATGAGCCTAGTTTTTGATGCCGATATCCAGCTCTACTTGCTGAATTCTACTGGAGTGAATATTAAGAACATTACAAATCGAGAATATCCCACAAAAGACAGAACTTATCTAATGAGAATCGATGTAGATGGGATATTCCGTCTGTACTCGTACAATCGGAGGCAAAGCAACAGCACCTGGTCGGTCGAATGGTCATCTTCTAATGATAAGTGCGATCCCAAAGGCCTATGTGGAATAAACGCGTTTTGTGTCAATAATGATCAAGAAGCTGACTGTTTATGTCTTACGGGGTTCGACTTCGTGGAGAAGGGAAATTGGAGTTCAGGCTGCGAGAGCACCTTCGTTGCAGATAGTTGTGCGAACAAAAGTAACAGTGTTGCTTACGACATCGCAGAACTTTCAAACACAATTTGGGTGAACAGTGCTTATTCAGTTCTGCAAGTGGAAGCGAAAGACGGATGCATGCAAGCTTGTTCGGATGATTGCAATTGTGAGGCTGCATTTTATAAAGACGGAGAGTGCCGAAAGCAGAGGCTTCCATTGCTATACGGGCGCAGAACGCTAGAAGTTTCGGATGTTACCCTCATCAAGGTATCTACTACCACGCCACTTATAGAAACAACTGTTCCAAAAGACAGTGACGAAAGATATCGGAAGGACATCCTAATTATCAGCATCATACTAATTTCTTTTGGTTTTATTATGTTGGTCATTTCTGTGGTTGTCTTCCGGAAAAGAAATTTTCATGTCTATAAAGAGATAAATAAGAAGAGCTGTAGGTGTCAAGACGTCGAATTGCTAGGCGACGGGGTTATAATGTCTTTTACATATGAAGAACTAGAGAAAATGACTGATGGTTTCAAGGAAGAAATTGGTAGAGGATCATTTGGGGCAGTTTATAAAGGGACTATTTTGAATAGCCAAAAGGAAGTTGCTGTGAAAAAACTTGGAAAAGTGTTGGAGGAAGGAGACAGAGAGTTTCAGAATGAGATGAAAGCAATTGGGAGAACACATCACAAGAACCTAGTCCGGTTACTAGGATATTGTTACGGAGGGTCAAACAGGCTTCTGGTTTACGAGTATATGAGCAACGGATCGCTTGCAGATATGCTCTTCAATTCAGAAAACAAACCTTGTTGGGAAGAAAGATTGGGGATCGCTTGCGGTATAGCCAGTGGAATTCTTTATCTCCATGAAGAGTGTGCAACACAAATCATCCACTGCGACATTAAGCCTCAAAACATACTCATTGACGAGTATAGGCGTGCCAAGATTTCAGACTTTGGATTGGCAAAATTGCTAAGGCCAGACCAAACCAAAACTATTACTGGGATCAGAGGGACAAGAGGGTATGTTGCCCCCGAGTGGCATAGGAAATTACCCATTACAACCAAGGCAGACGTGTACAGTTTCGGAATTGTCATGTTGGAGATCATATGCTGCAGAAGGAATTTGAGTTGGACTCTTCCCGAGGAAGAAGCTGTGTTGGAAGAGTGGGTCTATGATTGCTTTGAGAGAGGTGAGCTGCTTAAATTGGTGGGAAATGAAGAGATAGACAAGAGACAATTGGAAGAAATGGTGAAAGTTGCACTTTGGTGCATCCAGGATGAACCATCAAGACGTCCCTCGATGAAAAGAGTGTTGCTTATGTTGGAAGGTACTATTGAAATCCCCATCCCACCTAATCCAGAGTTCTTTTTAGCACAAGTTCTTTCTTAGTAGATTGTTAAATAAGTTCTTGCTTACATTTTTTTTTTTTGTTTTTTTTTTGTTTGTCTGGCAATATGTCATGTAGTTGATTTTCAAAATGTGTATTATTCAATAATCGGTGTAAAGTAATTAAAATTCTTGCTTTCCACGTTCTTAGACATTGCATGGTTGTGCTTATGATAAAGGAAATTACAACAACTTTCTTGTCACAATGGAAGCAAAATTCCCTCATGATTCACTTTCTTCTTAATCTTCTTCTTCTTCTTTGGAGCAATAAAAGGCTTCTTTGACATGTTCTTCTTCTTAGCGTTTTCCATTGCATTGGCCTTAGAAGAATTCCATTTACGTTCAAATGATCTTCGTCATCTTGGCTCTTCATGAGACCCAAATTATACGCTACTAAAGCTCCTTGATGTTTTCCGTGCTAATGACAAAACGACATCATCCATATGGATCTCCCCATGGAATACGTTGCGGCTCAGTTCCGTCGACGTACAATTTGAATGGAAGTTTTTACTTAGGGGGTGTTTGGTATGTTAGTTTGAGTTGAAATATTTTAGTTGTAATAGTAAATTTTTTTGAATTTTCAGAAAAGACAAAAAATTTTTTGGGAAAAAGACAAAAAAAAAATTTAAAATGAGTTTGAAATGAAAGGGATGCCATCCTCCCCCTTAAGATCCTTATTGGCGGTTCAAAATTTCTCTCTAATGTAAATCATTGAATTTCATTCTAAGGTAAACGCTAACTGGATGTCTCACATCCCAGCAAAAAAAAAAAAAGTACATAGAGAAATTTCTAATAACTATTCCAAGTTTTCCTTATGTATAAAATTACTGTTTTCATAAATACTATGTTAATGATAAGATTATTTAACGGTCCATCATTAATAAATTTGATTTGTAATCATTCATAGGTCAATATCACTGACTAATGTCAATCAATGATCAATGATGACTATTTTAGATCAAAATATGTGTGTGTGTGTATATATATATAAAGAAGAAGAACGGTCTTTTAACTTAAAAAAGAAAAGAAAAAGAAAGTTCCACCATTTTTGTAGAAGGAATAGCCAAAACAACCACTCAACCTAACTTTTCGTACAAATAATAATAATAAATAAATAAATCCTTAAAGAAAGAAAATGACAAATTCCTTTTATTAGGATTTATTTCATTTTTAATTATTGAATTTTAGGTTTAATCCCATTATAGTATTCGTACTTTAAAACATCAAAGAATCAGTTTTGAACTATTAATTTGTCTCATTACATTCTTTACATCCAAAAACTTGCAAAAAACTTAATTATAATTAGCTTAGTTAGGATTAATTACTGATGGGGATCCTCGAAAACTATCATGATTGCAATACAACACAAAACAGTAAAAGTAAGAATGTAAAAAATAGGGAACATAGAGATTTATAGATATTCACCGTAAATTGGTTGTTACGTCCTCTTTTAGAGCTTGGGGTTTCATTATATATTTCAGAATTACAAGTGGTGCACTCTGTAGAACGTGACTTACGGTTTCCAAAAGAAATTTATCATGTATTCGTAGCTTGCTAAGAGATAGCCATTAACTATTATTCAAATTATAAATGTTTCATTTTTTGAGTTCAGAAGGTAGAGATAATCATCAATATTGTAAATTCTGATTGTAAATATCGAATAATCTAGACTGATAATGACAGATCCAAATATCTGAAACCGTGTATCCTAGATCACTAGGCACCGAAATCAACGCTAGCAAATCAAATCACGTGAGGGGTCCTAGATTCGAGGATCTGGACTACCTATCCATAATTTTCCCCCATCCCAAAGTGCTTTGAGCTCAATGCCCCAAAATAACTCTGGATTCAGTACCTTAAAGTGCTTCGGGTTACTGGTTACCAGTAGTCATGGTTTTGCTTTGTTGTCAAGTTTGACGGTTACGTCATGATTATGCTGCCAGTGACACGTAACTAAGATTTTGGAACCGTCATGTCGTTTCAGATCGTGATCACATCTTTTCATACTTTTCAAAATTTCAATCGTCGATTATTTTTTTGAATTCGTGCCCTTTTGTCTTGACTATTGATCTAATGAGTAGTTTTAAACTATTAGACGGCAGTTTTCTAAATCAATGGTTGGGATTTAAGGAAACTCTTTGGTGCATCCACAAAGAGCTCTCGATAAAATAGCTAAAATATTAGTTAAAAGGGTTGTCATTTATGAGGCTACAAATAAATAAATCGGCATTCAAAAACCTCATCTAACAATTTAGCATATTATATCACTTGTAATCTTGAAAAAGATAGTGAAACCCCCAAACGATGATGAGGATGTAAATAGCTAATTAGCGGTGAACCTCCATAAATCTCCATGTTGTATTTTCTATATTCTTTGACTTTATTGTTTTTCGTTATCTTGTGACTGTGATACGTCTCGAGGATTCTCATCACTTTAGGATTTGTAAGGCGAGTTTTACCTGTCAACAATAATTGCTATTTATCGTTTCCTTATTTAAAAGGTTTACTAATCACGTCATTGATTCTCTCTCTTTCAGTCTACTTTTACCAATTATATGACATACTTTTTCTTTCCAACAACCCAATTACGCATTGTATCTGGATAAAATATAAGAAGAAAATATTCAAACCCATAGTAGATTTTATTGCATTATATTTGACTATAATATTTGATAATGACATTCAAAAATTAACCATTAAGGCCCCATTTGGTACTGTTTCTAAAACGTTTTGGAAAGGAGTATCTTGGTTTCCCATAAAACTAGTTTGGTTATGAAATAACATTTATTATGCATAAAGTTATAAAACAGAAACTGAAACAAGAAATCGTTTTCATTTTTTGTTAAAGAATTCAAAAATGAAATAAAGTTGTTTTTCCATTTTCGTTCTCATTTCTAAATACTCACTCAATTCAAAAACATACCAAAATACAATTTTACTTTTTCTTGTACTCAAATCAATTTATGTAGAAACATAATTTCAAAAAATATCAAAAAGTCATTTTCAAAACATTCTTATTTTTATTTTATATTCAAAACAAAATCATTATAAAACTACTCCCAGATAAGCCTTAAGTTTCATAACAGAAAAAAGGAAATGGTAACAAATAATATATTTTATAGATATCTTTGAAGTTTATAATATGTTTTTTTAAAATATGATAAACTATAACATATTTATAGTAAATCCTTACACTTCCTTAAAAAAAAGATATCAGATTTATGATTAATTTTAATAACAAATTTATGTATATAATTTCATAATATATTTATAATTTATCCTTAAATTTCCTTAAAAAATTTAGATTTATGATTAATTTTAATAATAAATTTATGTATATAATTTCATATCTACCAAAAAAACAAATGGAGCATGTGCATTTTTTTTTGGGAATATTATGTGATTATAAATTTAATTATATTATTTATTATTATATTTAAAACTTTATTTTATAATTTATTATTATTCTTTTTTAAAAATATTATTTTGCTGCAAAAAAATCGTAGAAACCCATCCTCCCGTAAGAGCCACCTCAATCCAATACATAAACAATTAAAAAAAAAAAAATCAAATCAATTATTCAATGAGAAATAAGGAAGGCCAGCCATTGAAGTAAATGGAGATGGAAATGGAAAATGATAAGGAGAAGGAAGGTGAAGAAGCAAAAGCGACAAGGCAAAATCCGACAAAACCCATGACAGTGGGAGAGTACGTGATAAAGTCGAAGATTGGAGAAGGGTGTTTCTCGACGGTGTGGAAGGGGCAGCATATCGTGAATGTAGAGGAAGTGGTGGCGGTGAAGCAGGTGTATCTGTCAAGGCTCAACCGCCATCTGAGGACCTGCTTGGACTGCGAGCTCACCTTCCTCTCCTCCGTCAACCACCCCAACATCGTTCGCCTCTTCCATGTCTTTCGGGTTCGCCTTTCCTTCTCTTTTTCTTTGGGATTTCCTGTTCTTGCCCTACCAATTTTTTTTTTCCCTGATTCATTTTGGGCGATTCTTAGTAAAATAACGTTCTTTCATGTTAACACTAGAACTACTAATTAAGAAACCGGTTGTTCTCCGTCGTTCCGAAGTTGTTTTACTAATAAAAAATTGTTGGTATCATTTTACTAATTGACTCGATTTCACTCCCAGTTTGTTAATTAAGATTTTCTGGGTCCTTCCAGATTTTTATTGGATCAGTTATAGAGTCACGATTTTTATTCAGTTGGGACTTGAATTTTTTTTCCCCCCTAAATTTTTCATGAGACAAATTGAGAAATTTTTGGTTTTTAGAGGGGCTATATTTCAGTTTGATGCAAGTATGTGTAGATTTGAATTGGGGCCAAATTGAATTTTCTCAATTCTCATGGGGCTAACTGAAGTATGAAGATTTTGAGGGGGTGATAAATGACTTTTCTCGATTTTTATGGGGGTTATTTGGCAAAATAACAAGAATATAGGTAAAATTTTGAAAGAACAAAAAAATGTGAGTGGAGGCTGAACTTAAGCCTCCACTATTTACAATGTGACACCGTCCCTGTATATGGTATTCCACTTAAATGCTGGGCGGTAACATTTTTAGGTTCAAGTTAGTTCCATCGTAGTAAACGGGGTATGTAAGCAACTCCATGAGGGATCCATAAATCACGCGGATACATTGCCTCCTCGGGGTTATCTGGGTAGACCACCCTTTATCCATGTGACCTTTTTTATTGTAAAAAGTCATATTTCTTATATGTTTAAAATGGAGTTTATTTTAGATGGTTACGTGAGAGTCAAAGTTGTAGGGGAAGTAGTGGTTTTCCGTTACTGCAATCCAAGAAAGACTGTGCCTAAGTTTTGGTGATGGTCTAAAACAAGGGAGGAATGATATGTGGATATTTGTTATAGGAATGGTGTTGATAGCAATGAAGGTGATTTTGTTTTGCATTTTTTTAATAGGAAATTACCTTTCGTACACGAGGCATGTGTTTTGAACTGGGATTGTGTTACGGTGGTTTTCCATATTCAATTAGGTATATGCGGTAAAAATAGAGTTGATTTAGATGGTTCGGAAATGTTGCTTACAAAGTTGCTTTTAGCAGAATAATGTTAGTCCTCAATTCTATTAATGAAATACTGCATTCAAGGTTGTGAATTTAGCAAAAATCTTAGGGTAATGATGAGTTTTGTAATTATATGAAAGACACAAGTATTATGCATTGTGATAGCAATAAAACTTTGTCATGTGAGGAGAAAAATTGACTTGTTTTCCTTTGAAGAAGTTTCAAACATGGTTCTTTTGAACCCCCGTTACCACATATGTGAAAGCTTGAATTTGTGGAGCGAAAAAGGGCACCCAAAGGGAAGTGGGGGGCAGATGGAAGAAGAGGCTAACATAAAACTCATGTCAATTATTAGCTTTCTCTTTGCTTGTTAAAGTTGTATGCGGATAAAATTTCAGTGATCCTACTACCTGTAATTTTCCTTAGTTGGAGTCAGTTGATTGTAGTTCCAACTTTTTGGGGGAGAATTGCTCTGAGCAGGAGATCATTTTAAACAGAAAGGTGAATCTGAAAATTAAATTATGTAGGACAGAGGAGACAGAAGATCGGTTGGGAGGGAAAGAGCTAATCCCTTGTTTGGTTGAGGGAGGAGAGGACAGAATGGAGAGATGGAGGGATAGAATCTCCCTCTAGGCCCACAAAGTGTCATCCCTCCAATGGGAGGGTTCAAGAAATCCATCAATAAAAACTTAAAAAGAATATTTTACCTTCAAAATATTATTACAAATGATTAACAAGGACAATAGAGTAATTAACCAAATTAGTATTCCTCTCGATCCTTCTTAATCTATCCATCTTTTCCACTCTCCCTCCTTCCTATTGAATGATAGTGGTGGCAAAAAGCATATCATTTGTGAGTTCTTTCTTGCAGCCACTAGAGAAAAGTTTGAGAATGGAAGAAAGCAACATTTTGTTCTTTGTAGCATAGTGGCATGTTACAACTAAATCCAAATTGATAACATTTTTCAATTTGTTATTATCAAGAGGAGGCTAATAATTGACAACCACAGGATAAAGATTGCATTTTTCTCGTACTGGAATTTTGTTCTGGTGGAAATCTTGCTTTCTACATTCATCGGCATGGGAAAGTTCAGGAACATATTGCGAGAAGATTTATGCAACAACTTGGTAGCTTCTTTATTAGCTGTTTATTAGCTCGATTATTGCCACTCTTTGTTTCGTTCATCAAACTCCCTAATTGCAGGGGCTGGTTTGGAAATACTGCATTCTCACCACATCATTCACCGGGACTTGAAACCAGAGGTAAAGACCAAGTCCTAAGAAGATGTTTTTATTTGCAAATGATAGATTTTCTTATGCTTCTCTCGAGTTTGAACCTTTGACAACTTGAACCAATTTCATAACAAGAAACTGTATAAACCACGGAATAAAAAAGGGGAAATTGAAAATTTACTGAGGTTTCCTACATGAAGTAGTGAGGCTTTTTTAGATTTTTATTTCAATAGAAAATTATTTATGTTATAGAGTTCTTTAAAAATAATGACCCTGGTGCTTTATCATTTGATCAGAATATTCTATTATCTGGCACAGAGGAGGATCCGGTGCTAAAAATAGCTGATTTTGGTCTCTCAAGGTAAATTCTAATGTAAGAAAAATGGTGGTGCAATCCCACCTTTTTTTTATCTTTCAATTCCCAAATCCCTTCTGAATTTTAGCCAAGAAAATAATGGCACTGTGATTCTTCTTTTTTTGTTGGCCTTTTTCGCTACGACAGAAGTGTGAATCCAGGCGAGTACGCTGAGACAGTCTGTGGATCCCCATTATACATGGCTCCTGAAGTTCTAGGATTCCAAAGATATGATGAAAAAGTAAGAACCTTTCTAAATTTTCTCTTTTTCTCTCTACGGTTTTATAAATGAGGTCAAACTTGGAGCTAGGTCTTGTTTGTAGGTCGACATGTGGAGTGTTGGCGCAATTCTTTTTGAGCTTCTTAATGGATACCCCCCTTTCCGTGGTAGGAATAATGCTCAGGTAGTAATTTACTCTCTCTCTCTCTCTCTTTTTATTTATTTATTTTTTAATTGTTTTTTAAAGAAAGGCAAAGAACCTTAAGATGTGCAAGATCCATTACCTTGTAGAGTTTTTTGCCATTCGTTCAGGTACTAAAGAATATAAAGTCGAGTACACGTCTTCCATTTTCTCAAGTAATCCTTCCCGGATTGAATCCGGATTGTGTTGACGTGTGTGTAAAACTGCTATCTCCGAATCCAGGTTTAGTTATTCAACTTTACGATAAAGTTATAGCTTGCTTGATTTACTGTATCACATCTACATTCATTCATTCTAACAGATCTTTCTATTGTTGCAGCAAACCGCCTGTCCTTTGATGAGTTTTATTGGCACAAATTTTTGAGAAGAAAAAGAATGGGGATTTAAAGCCCAAAATAAAAAAAAAAAAAATGTATATATATGATTTTTTTAGCTTGGGTGGAAAGACATTGTCGAAAAATATGGCCAAATCAAGTGTAGCTGTATTTCAAGGGAGTACGTAAACGGTGGTCTATGTCAACTGGGACTGTATCTTGAAGACGGACCAGTAATTCTGTTGAGCTGAAGAAAGAGGTTCAAAACGTGTAATCAAAAAGGTCCGTCTTTCATCCGACCCAATGATTATCTTGTTGTTGATATTTCCATATGCATATTCAGGACAAGAAAGTCATCAGTATTGCATATTCAGGAAATGGAAAACCACTTTAATATATTTTTTCTGCTCGTATTCATACGTTTTCTTTAATATACTTTTACCTTAGTTTTTAGTAACTTCATAGCAGATTAACAGTGGGGATAAACTGTAATAGTCAGCTTAGCTCCTTTCTTTGTTTATGTACAAAATATTATACTTCAATGTGTACAAAGATAAATAATCTATCAGATATCTTTTGGAACAATACTTTTTAGAAAATGTTTGTTATATCTGAAATTTGGTGCAATTTAAAATTGGATAAGTTTATTTGAATTGGTAGCTTAATAGTGGATATCTTCTTTCATACCTTTTATCCATGGTAACAATTTTCTTTCACAGATGCCAGATAAATATTATGGATTGAAGTTCTGATAGTGATGGTGAGTAGAAGTTCTGAAAAGAAGCTTGATCAGAGCTGTATGCTTATATTTTCTATAACAATGTGCACCTTGCGAAGGCAAATCACTCAAAGAAGTAATCAAGTTTTACGAGATGGTCATGCAATTATTTCCATTAAATTTCAAAAATGTAATATCAATGTTATTATTAGGATCAAAATTGTTGATCCTTTTTAAGGGATGAACTTTGTACCATGTTATATTATGATAGTACCTTTATTTCTATGCGATCAAAGTCAGCCTGATAAACTATGAAATTCATGTACTGTGCCTTTGTTTGCTTTATCATCTCATTTCAACTTAAATTGTATTTTTTTTTTTTTGTCTTTTTCCCAAAAATTTTTTGTCTTTTTCCTAAAAAGTTTTTTGTCTTTTCTGAAAATTCAAAAAAATTTACTATTACAACTAAAATATTTCAACTCAAACTAACCAACTAAACAAATCCATATTTTTGTTCATCGTTTTAGAGAATTTGTGTGAGTCGAATGGTATATCAACACGGGAAAAGAAAGGGGCTCCATCGAGTTGTTGGAGAGCAAACCGGAATAACTACTCTATCATTGTCTTTCAATTGGTGCCCCTTGTCATTTTGACATTGTTCAAATTATTAAATTCAAGGATTGGTTTAAAATTAATTTCAGGGTTAAAATTGTCACTTTCGGGTCTGAAAAAAATTAAAATATTTATTTTCTTGGCAGATTAGAGTTTGATTTTAAGATTAACAGCGTATTTTCTATACTAAATGAAGGAAATCATGAAACTTTCAAAAACAGTCTCGTCGGGGCGTTTGGATCTCGTATTCTATTGGAATATTTTTACAATACAGTATAACATTCTTTTTCGTTGTCAGTGTTTGGTTTTTGAATACACACTCTTTTGAACAAACCGCAATACAAGCATTATTCACCATTTGAATATACACATTTTTTAAATACTCAAATGTATATCAAAGTTTTATATCCAAATGCATATCTCATTGTAATACAAGTGTTTTGTATTTAAATACTCACTTTTTTTTTTTTATTTTTTTTAACAAACCTCAATACAAATACTATTTATCATTTAAATACACATTTTTTTAAAACGCTCAAATGTTTTTCAATGAAATTAAAACTGATGCTCCATTTGAATAAGTACATTTTGAATGAAAATATATGACATCCAAACGCATATTAAAAAACATTCATTATATTTAATTCAAATACTAATATAATAAATTTGATCCAAACGAATCTTAATTTATCACAACTTAGAATATTTATATTAAAAAGATTATTTTTGGCACATCTCAAAAAAAAAAAATGTTACAAACCAAGAAAGAAAGAAGGAAAGAAAAAGAAGTTTTCATAAATTATGAAAGTAAATAATAGGTTTTGAAAATATTTGAAAGAAATAGCAGCAAATATAAATTTTTTTGTTTTTTTCAAAAGTTTTTGTCTTTTTTTCAAAGTTTTTTTTTTTCTGAAATTAAAAAATTTACTATTGAAACTTAAAAATCTCAATCAAACTATCACCAAACACCCCCAAATTAGATAAATAATAAATTTACTATGTAAAAAATAAATTTAATAAAAGTACCTAATAAAGTTGCTATTTATACTTATTAATATCTTAAAAATTTATTATTTATTATAATTATTTTCTGAAAAATATTATTTACTATGATTTTTCAAAACTAAAAATAAAAATAATAAAAGGGTGTCTAGTTAATTACAATGGAGGCAAGGGGGGAGTGAGAAAAGACAAAGCGGAAACAACAGCCCAAAAACTCAAAAGCCGAAACCAAAACTGAGCTCCACATATTCCTCTTTCTATCCATGGCTACTCTCTCCTGCTACCCTCTTCAACCACTCTCTTCTCTCTCCTCTTCTTCGTCTTCTACACCAACAACTTCTCTCTCTACAACCCATTCTCTCTCCTCAAAACCAGAACTTCCCCTCCTCTCTCGCTTCTCCGCCACTCTCCCAAGACCCAAGCTCGTAAACTCACAACCCGGCAGGCTCTTTGTTTACCCAGTTTTGCTCTTCAGTGGCTTCGAGACCTCCTTGGACACCCAAACTTTTCTTGGCACTATCAGTGTCTTGGCCACCATTGCTCTCTCTCTCTTTCTTGGCCTTAAGGTAATTCCAAGAATTTCTGCTCTCCCATTTCTTAATTTGCTTCATTTTCTAGTTCTGTTTGTTTCCCGAGAAAGTAACTTTGATGCAGAGAAATGGGGTTTTCGTGTTTTTGGTCACTAAGTTTTTTGGTTGTTTTGTAGGGAGATCCCGTGCCTTGTGAGCGCTGTGCTGGAAATGGTATGCAACTTTTCTATGTTTTTTTTTTTTTTTTTTAAATTAGTATTATCCTTATCATTTTTATTAGTATAATTATTATAGTTATTTGCTATAATTTAGAATTTGTTGTTTTTCATAGTATTTGCTGCATTACATTGTTTCCTTGATTTTCCTATTTTAGACTAGTAAGTTTTTATACCTTGTTTTTTCTTTTCTTTGAGGACGTCTCATCCTCTTTTATCCTTGTAATTGATTATTTTATCTATGAAAAGGGTCCAAAAAAAAAAAAAAAAAGTTTCGTCTTAGTTTATAAAATGAGAATGTACAAAAGATGGTACTCTGACTCATGGTTATTACCAAAGATATCCGAGGTCATGTTTGGAGCGGATTTGACTATTTATATTTTCTTTGCTAAGTAAATTGTATGATAATGATGACATTAGGAGTATAAACTCGGTTTAGATATGACAAATAGAGTGAATTCTTGTGATTTGTGGTAAAAGGAAAGGTCCCACCTTGTCAATATCTTTGGGGGAAAAAAACAAAAGAATATACAGAAAAACCGTTTTAAGAATTTCAACTTCTATTGATTGCATGATAGATTTGCGGCTTTACTGTCGTGTAGTAAGAAATTTGATTATATTCTTAAAAGGAATGCCTCACACTTTGGCACCTTGAAAAATTATTAAGATAGATGATAACTAGATTGTGTAATGACAAGTAGACTAGATCGTAATTCATGAATCATCCTGGTGAAAATTTTTTTGTCATTGGATTTTTAAAAATATAATGGAAGAGAAAGGGCTGGATAAAGGGCAGATCATAGCCCTTTCAAGGGTGTCTGTTGATCTAAAAAACCTTAGCTAGTGTTGTGCGCCTTCATTGCAATTGCGGAAGCTCTGAAGGCACGTCTCTGACTTAGCAACTTTCAGAGGCACCATTCATTACTGGTACTGAGTAAAATTTTCAGAAAACTACAAGATATATTTCTTTAGAGTGGTCTCTAATGATTTATTGATGAAATCCGCCTTTTTTTTTTTTTTTTATTTTATTTTTTTTAAGATGCACTCTTTTGATTTCATGGGATATAACAAATTTATTTGAGACATCAAAATATATTTAAGCATATGTTTGTTCAGATTGTTTAGGAAATTGTTCAAGGTTTAGGTAGGAACGAATCTGTACATTCAGCAAATTGGTTTTAGGAATCCACTGTTTTAGTTCTAACATAAAAAAAGCGATTTTTCAGTGAACTGATGTGTGGGAGACTAATTAGCAGTAATATATGGTGTAGCTCACCGTGACATTCTCTTGGGATGATTTTTGAACACATAGAATTAGTCTAGGTTATGCAATAAAATAATTTTCTGGCCAAAGAGAGTAGTGGCTATTTATCAAGATCATATAATTTTACCTCTCGACAAGTAGAACAGCTTTTCTTTTCCTTTTTTTTTCTTGCTGTCCTTTTCTTTAAATTACAGAACAACGTACATCTATAGAAAAAAGTTGAGATGATGGTCATTTGGAATTTTTAGAAGAAGGCTAGTGAAATTTCATTTGGGGTAACATCTTGAGATGGTGTTTTAGAGGTTGAGTTGAAAATGTGTGTTTGGGGGGAAAACTTTTGACTAAGTTGTTCGATATAGAAAATGGTGCAAAATTTGAAATATGTTCGGAAAAAAAATATGCAAAATGGATCTTGTCTTGTTCGTGTCGTTATTACGAGCAATTTGACGTAAAAATCATCTAATTCTGATTTGAAATGACAAAGTTACGGACTTTTAAAGTTTGAGTCTTTTGAAAATGAAAGAGAGAGAAAGTTTGATGTAGAGTTGGAAATTTAAAATCTAGATGGCAAAATGCCATCTCCAGATGGAACCCCAAACACCCAAGTACTTGAAGTGCTAGGAGAAACTAACACTATGTTGATACTAGCTTCGCAACTTGCAATAGGTTTCTACATCACACTAGCTCATTTTTCCTTCGGTATTCAATCTTCATGTTGCTTCATTTTTCGGGTTCACATCTTGTTACAATATTTCCACTTCTTGATTTTTGCTATAATTTCGTGTTTCAGTTTCGTGCATTATGGACAACATGTTCCTGCATATACAATGACTTCAAGCATTTTCCAGGAGAAATGAGAAGAATTCAAATCAGTTCTTTGTGCTTTCCAATAATTGCTTTCTTATTTGAGGATTTCATTTGCTACTCGACCGTGAGTTCTAGGTTTAGATTCATAATTGTTTTGTAGAAAAACATATATTTCCTTGATAATTAATTCAATTACAAAGGTGAGAGGACAAGATGTCCTCAGGGAATACAAAATGCAAGAAAAATACAAACACTATAGTGAAAAGAAATAACTAAACCCTGATTGCTAGTTGGCATAAATCCTGTTTATGGAGAATCAGAGACTCCAATGTTCCCTTTTTGTGTTTCTGTGTGACTGTAGGCGTAGCGTTGGCTTCTCCATTTTCTTAGTCAATTTGACTTAGACCTCTCTGGCCTTCATGTTTCCATACTCTGTGGTGACTTGTGATTCTCTTTCGCACGTTCATAGGAAAATACTAATCTCTCTTCTTGGCAGGTGGAACAAAATGTGTTTTCTGTAATGATGGTAAGATGAAGCAAGACACGGGGTTGGTTGAGTGTAAGGTGTGCAAGGGTGCAGGTATTATTTACTGATATGAGCATATTGATGAACTGAGTTAATTCCCCATCGTTATTTATATTGCTTCAAAGCACGAACTCATTCAAAGCTTCGCTTCTCTTTTTTTTGGTAGAAAAGTATATATTCACTGTTTGATCAGTTCCGCAAGCGGACCTATAATTGCTCTTTTGGAAATTTTAAGGGAATAGACATTGCACTCACAGAAATTGGACTATCTTTCTTACTTTTCTTTTCTTTTCTTTTCTTTTTTTTTTTTTTTTAGAAATCCAAAGATGATTCTAACTCTAATCAGCCCATACTATTTGGTTTTAAGTGACATTTTACGTGGTCTTTTTGTCATTTAAAAAAAATGGTCATTTTGGCATAAGCTGAAACTTTTCGTGTCCTCGTAAGTATTTCAGATTCTGAACTGCATTAATATTTTCATTCTGTAGGGTTGATACTCTGCAAGAAATGTGCCGGTTCTGGATATTCTCGACGATTATAAACTTAGTTCCGGGTTTTTTGTTGCCTAGCATAATTCTTTAATTTCTTATTTCTATGTTAACTATGTATATTTTCTTTTTGTTTTGTTTTATTTCTTTTTCAAATCCAATTTAATATGTTGTTTGAAACTCACATCCCCTTACTCCCTGTAAAATTGCAGTGTTTAATAAAGAGAAATGAAGGAATCACAAATTTTAGATTTTTCGTTTTTGATGTTTGTTTTGAAGACAGAAAGAGGGACAATGACATTCTGTGAGAAGACAATTCACAATAGCGCTTTTGAATCAAATGGTGACCTATTTTGAAGCTCTCAATGTGCAAGATTAGGCCAATGCACTCCATAAAAATGCTGGTCCTTCAATCTTTGATCACAATATATGCTCACAGCAGGTAAAGAGTACACCAGTAGGACAGAGAATGGAACATCACATCATAACCATATGAAATTAAGAGAAGTAAGACACTATAATGGAACTTGGTAAAGATATGACGGTTTAGAATTGTTCCCTATCAGTAGATCCCAACCACAAAATTCCTAGTCCCTATATAGTGGTTTAAAGTAGCTTGTCATTGTGTCTCCCGAATCAGTGCCACAATGGGAATCTACCGGTACCATAGGTGGAGTGGTAGGAATCCAGCCAAAGTATCCACAAGTCACCACCCAAGGCCATGAGCCCACTCCCACCATGGATGGCAAACATTGAAGGGACGGGCAAGAATCGAACCTGAGTTGGGAGCATGGGGAGTCTTAAGTGGACATCCCTCAGTCACTATACTACCACCGTTGGTGGCTGAAGGGTTTGAATTACCTTCTCTAGTAAGCTTTTTGTTCATTTTTAGAAACCGTGAATTATGATTCATGCATTAGTAAAATCATGAAGTCTAGTTGTACTTGATTCTTCATTGAAATTTATATGAAACAAAACTCTTCATTTTGTCATTGCTTTGTTGATTAGGGCGATGTTGGTGAACCGGTAGTCACCAGAACTTGTGAAACCAATTGGCACCAGAACTAGAGGTTAAGTGCCAGGTCGTGACGGATAGTTGCGGTTTGAAAGCGGAAAGTGACCTCTTGTTGTGATTGGTTGAATACGGTTTTGGGTTTTCAAACCCTCGGTGGAACATAACCCGCGTTAGGTACTATGTCTTTGTTTCAAAAAAGAAATTATATATATATATTAAAAAAAAAAAAAGAAACTATTTTTCACAAATGCTTATGTTATATAATGTCCTTCTATTCCCTGTGTTAAGCCTAATCGTCCCATCACAATACTCGTCACTAAGCGACCGGTGCAATAGACAAAATCAATCTTTGGCGGATTGGTTTGGTGCAACTACTCTCTATGACAAAAGGAAAATATTTATATATATAAAAAAAAATCCACAACAGATTGGTCTTTTTCACAGTCAAGAATTTCAAAACTAATAGCTCGAAGTTCGTAAATAATCGAATCAAAGTCACAAGTAATTGTATCAAGTTTGCGAATTATCGTATCAAATTCGTAAGTAATCATTTATCATGTAAGGTTTACAAGTTTTAACGTTTCAAAAATAATAGTTCGAAGTTTGTAAATAATCGAATCAAATTCATAAGTAATCGTCCAAATAATCGTATCAAGTTTGTAAGTAATCATAAATCATGTAAGGTTTACAAGTTTAACATTTCAAAACTAATAGTTCGAAGTTCGTAAATAATTGAATTAAATTCACAAATAATCGTATCAAGTTTGTAAGTAATCGTAAATCATGTAAGGTTTACAAATTTAATATTTCAAAACTTATGGTTCAAGTTCGTAAATAATTGAATCAAATTCACAAATAATCGTATCAAGTTCGTAAGTAATTGTAAATCATGTAAGGTTTACAAGTTTAACGCTTCATTTTGCAATTATAATGCTCAAAGTTGATAACTAATCATATCAAGTTTACAGATAAATCGTATTCCAGCTGCATTGGTTTTGGTGAATGGGTATCAATCTGCCCGAACTAACATATTGTCCACACAACAAAATTTACTACTTTTCATGAAGATATTTGCAATACCGGATTGAACAGGAGCAAAGTAGGAGCTGCTAAATATCCCGTTAATATTTTTTTTATTCTGTCTTTTATTCTTGTCTTTTTTTTTTTTTTGGGTTAATTTACCACTTTCAGCATGGCATATAACGTTTATTTGCTAAGTTACAATGGGATATTTGAAAAATCAGGTTTAACAAAGAATCTCATCCAATAAGATAGATAATCTCATATACGGACCAAGTATGAGACAATATCAACGCGCACAATCCTGTATTCTTACTTAATGTTTATGTTTCTTAGCAATTCTTTTATTTTCTTTCGTTTTTTTTAAATTTATTTTTGAAAGTCATTTTTTAATATATATTCTAAGTCTGTGTTTGATACTTGAGTTCATTTTAAATTCATTTATACTTTACAGTCTATTTTTGGTCTTTTTCTGAAAAAATAATAAAAATTATAACTAATTTTTGAAATATCAATCAATTTCAATTTAAAAATTCTATTATATTTCAAACTCAACATGAACACAAAACACAGCCTGAGTTTTTTAATTTAGAAAAATTACTGTTTTCTTTAATAAAAACATTTCTATGGTTTTATAGATGGCGGGTTGACTTAATTAGTCACCCCAAAAAGACTAACTTCTAGCTCTGTAATTGGTTGCCCAGTGTAACATTTACGTTTGTGTTTTCGAGCACTTCGTTTGGTTACAAGGAAAGGGAAAAACGGATAGGAAACATGTTTAGGATGGAAAATTATGAATAAGAGAGAGAGTTATTTTTCGTTTATCTTTTTTAGCACGTACAATAGAAAAAAGAAAATATTTTTGTTAAAAGGAAAAAAAAAAAAAAAAAGGGACTTTTACGATGGGATAAAGTTATTTTATCCCATTGACAGGGTGAAAATCTTTAACCTTTGATCATTTTCGAACAGCTGAGATTAAAAGGGTGAATGAAATCTTGTGTGGGTTTTTCACATAAGATTACATATGAAAAAAAAAAAAAAAGAAATGAAAAGAAAAGAAAAAAACTGAAAAAAAAAAAAAAAAACCCCAAGAACTCAGAGCCCTCAGAGTTGCCGGCATCGCAAGTTTAGTCGTTGCCCAGGTCGTGGCGTCATCTGGATCCTTAGTTGGAGTTAAATATTTAAGTTGACTTTTCTCTGGATCGTGGGTTGCGATGAAACCTATCCGCGGGGCACGTCCCTCTCTTTGTTCATACTAATGCAAGTAATGAGTAGTTTTACTTAAGTTTGTAACCAAAGTTTAAACTTAAGATTTAAACTTAAATTTTTATCTTTTTCTGAAAAAGTTTTTTGTCTTTTCTGAAAAAGTTTTTTATCTTTTCTAAAAAGTCAATAAAAGTTACTATTCAAACTTAAAAATTTCAACTCAAACTCATTCACCAAACGGGCCTTTAATTCACCAATAATAATAATAATAATAATAATAATAATGAGTTTTTTTTTTTTTTTTTTTCGAAGGGTTTCTACGAGTTTGGGTGGATTAAAAATGATGGGACATCCCTTACGAAAAATAGTTTGAACCACGTTTACACCTCTCCCACTCCGTCCCTCCCTCTCTCTCTCTCTCTCTCTCTCTCTCTCTCTCTCTCTCGTTAAACACTTTTCAATATTATTTGTCGAAAAATATTTTGAGACACTACCGATATTAAACACTATTATTAATAGACAATGATCTCGTTTGTAAGCCTCGTATTATCTGAGTAGTGTTAAAAATACTAATTCTAATTATAACCTTTTGAATATCAACTCACGTGTCATATTTTTATTGGTAGATGCAATTAATTAATAGGATAATATTTTAAATACTTATCAATAAAGAAACGATAATATTGTTTTTAAGACTCACATGTATTAGAGTTGATGTTCTTATTAGTATTTTTCATATTATTTTTAAGATTCACCTCTATGTTATTTAAAACCATCGATTATTATTATTTTCTTGTTCAAATTCTTCCACTTCATCCTTTCCTTTCAATTTTTCTTCTTTACCAAACACTGTTAACAATGATCAACAATGGCGTTAATTTAGAAGCTTTTGTCATGCCTAAAATTGACAGAGCCCACACAAGCATACGACATGACAAAGCTTTTGTCAATTTTTCATCAGCACGTGTCATGACAAAGCATACGACAAACCACCCTTCTCTTCAAAACCATACAAGCATATCCAATACACGCCCATGATGTATTACTCTAGTCCTATATTTATGATCGTATTCATATATATCTACATATGTATATGTGTGAGTATATATCGACACACACAACAAACACCACCAGGCAAATCACAAAACTACAAAAACCAAACGTCAAACAACAAAGCACCAACTCTTTTTTTTAGTCAAAAAAAAAAAAAAAAAAAGAAAAAAAGAAAGAAAAGAAAGAAAAAACCAACTCTCTCTCTCTCTCTCTCTCTCTAATCTCTATATCCTTAAATCAACCCACATTTTCTACCTCTTAATTATATTGACATCTCCATATATACAATCTAAATATATCACCCAACTAGCTACAAAACGACATGTCGTCCGACAGCACCACCGCCGCAGCCGCCTCTCCTCAGCCGTACGAAGTCGACCAGTGCCGCGGCGTCCTCCGCGTGTACAGCGACGGCTCCATCGTGCGCACCTCCAAGCCGAGCTTCGACGTCCCGGTGAACGACGACGGCTCCGTCCTATGGAAGGACGTCGTTTTCGACCCGTCCACGGCCTCAGCCTCCGGCTCTACAAGCCGGCAGCTCAATCCCCCGCCGGCGCAAAGCTCCCTATCTACTTCTACATCCACGGCGGCGGCTTCTGCATCGGCTCGCGCGCCTGGCCCAACTGCCAGAACTACTGCTTCCGGCTCGCGTTGGAGCTCCAAGCCGTGATCGTCTCCCCGGACTACCGGCTGGCACCGGAGAACCGGCTCCCGGCGGCCATAGAGGACGGCTTCGTTGCTGTGAAGTGGCTCCAGGCGGAAGCCGTGTCGGAAGAGCCGGACGAGTGGCTGAGCCACGTAGTGGATTTTGGGAAGGTGTTTATATGCGGTGACTCCGCCGGTGGGAATATAGCTCACCATTTGGCGGTTCGACTCGGAGAAGGATCGCCCGAGTTGGGACCGATTCGAGTGAGGGTTATGTGCTTTTGGCGCCGTTTTTCGGTGGGACGGTGAGGACGAAGGCGGAGGCTGAGGGTCCAAAGGACGCGTTTCTCAACTGGGAGCTCATTGATAGGTTGGTTTCTGTTTTTGTTTCCCTATGTTTTTTTTACCGATGTTTCCTTTTTTTTTTTTTTTTTCTTTTCATTTAACTTGAATTCAAACTATATAGGTTGGTGTGGTTAATTAGTTTAAGTTGAAATATTTTAGTTGTAATAGTAAATTTTTTTGAATTTTTAAAAAAGATAAAAAATTTTTTTGAGGAAAAGACAAAAAAAAGTACGGCTAGAGTTGAATTGAGATGACCAACCAAACGCACCCTATATTTTTGTCTTAAAAATAAACTTTACACTTTTAACTAAAATCATGTATGATACTACCATCATGGTACGGAAAATAAAATTACAATGATTTGAAAAGAAAATTTGCCTTTTTTCCCAAGGAAAGTGTTGGAAGCAGGAAAACATTAGTATATCAACTTTAATAACAACTTTTTATACCAATTTTTTAAAAAAGAATTAAAATCAAATTATGATAGAAATTGTATTTTTATTTTATCGATAGAAATTAATATTTTAATAATTTAATTTAATTTTTAATAGTATAATATGTTAGTGTTTATATTAAAAATTTATAGTGAAACACGTAAAATTGTTATTAATTATAGATTAAATCATTGAAAAGTAAATGTTAAATTATTAAAAAGTTGACCTAATGCCTAAAAATAACAATATTAACCGATAATATAAAATTGCAATTTGTTGCCATAAGTTTTTTTTTCTTTTTTAAGGGATAACAAAAGATTGTCTTTATCTGACAATTTAAAAATTGGTAAAATTTAATGATTAAATTTAATGTATTAATATTATTCTTAATATAACATGGATTTTATCTGCCAAAGAAAACATGGATATTATGGTAGGATCTAAAAAAGAGTAGTGTTACAGACATAATTTTTTTTATCCAATTTTAAGTACAAACTCACGTGACATTAAATTGTCATATTTTAACAAGCAGATATAATCTTTTAATTGATGACACAATTATTTAGAAGGATTTTCAATTTAAAAAAAAAAAAAAAAATACAATCATGTTGTTACAACTTGTTTGGTCACTCTTTGGAGTAGGGGTAAATTCCCAGCCCTTGGGCCTCTCTCATCATTCTACTGTGAAAGTCAAATGTATGTCACATAAATAACATTTTTGTTGTAAGCTCTGTTTGGGGTAATTATTTAACTCAATTTAGGTCATTTTATTTGATTGGCTAATTCAAATGTATGTTTGTACTTTTCACATTTGAAATAGAGTATTTGGATGCTCATTTTCACACGATATATATAAATTCATTGTTTATATTTAAATACAATGTATAATATGTTAACATCCAAACACTAGTAATGACAATTAAAATATTTCTGTTTAATTGTTTCAATAAAATATTTCCATCCAAATATTACAATTCGGAAGGTTTGCCCAAACCGAGGCTAATAAATTTTGAAATGTGAAATTTGATAGGTTTTGGAGGTTATCCATACCAATTGGAGAAACCAAAGACCACCCACTAGTGAACCCATTTGGGCCACTAAGCCCCAGCCTTGAAGCAGTGGCTTTTGATCCGATCCTGGTTGTGGCTGGAGGAAGTGACCTGCTCAAAGACCGAGCTGAAGACTATGCAAGGAGGCTCAAAAACTGGGGAAAGAAGATTGAGTACGTGGAATTTGAAGGACTACAACATGGTTTCTTCACTATCGATCCGAATTCAAAAGATTCAAATGAGTTGATGTTGATTATCAAGCGCTTCATTGCGGAAAATTCCAGCTAAAATCACTCCAAATGCTTGGGACGTTGTTCTAAGTGGAAGACTCGTGTTCTTATGATTTTTGTGTCGTATAATTCATCATATTTGATATCTATGAAGTCGGACGAAAATGGTGGAAGAAGAGAAATGTCTTGAGAAAGAAAAATAGAAAGTGAAATAAAAATCGCAACTTGAAAAATGGAGGTTTAAAAAAGAAAAATCACAAAACATAAAGTGAAAAGGAAGTTGCAAAAATCTTTACTTTAATTTTGCTCTTTTTTTTTTTTTCGCAAATACCAACTTCCTTTTTTTTTTTTTTTTGGTGGCCCAAGGCAGTGTGACTATCACAAATGCAGGAGAAAGAGATAAATAACAGTTTTAAAAAAAAATAATTGAAGTAATCATAGGTTTTTAAAATATTTCAATAAATAACAAATTTTTCAGATAAATGATTAATTTATATCTTTTAAATATGTTATCTACTTAATAAATTTGTTGTTTACTTAGTAAATTCTCCATTTTCATAAATTTACTGTTTACTTCAAATATTTTTAAAACCTTACTATATATTTACTTCACTTATTTTCGTAAAAATACCATTTATTATAATTTCTTACACAAATATTACCCATTTTTGCAGCCCAACATCTTCCTTTGCCACACTTTTAGTGGAGTTATTGACTTGATTTGACTTGTGACAAGTTTTTTCTTTTATCAGAAAAAATTTGGACAATTTCTCGGTTTGTGCATGTCATCCTTGCACGGGGATAATGTTAATATTCTTCGTATCATTCCAATTTTATTGGATGTCCCTGAAGGGATGACTTGTAACAAGTTAACAATATACACCTGTAGTTAAGACATTATGATGCAGTTCATGATTGTAATTTTTTGAAAACTAAGTCATTGTTAGATACGAATATGTTAGACATCTGTAACTCGATTGGTGAAATAGTATTTCTCTCCAAAAGAGCAATTTTTTTTTTTTTTTACTGCTACGCAAGGAAAATATTTTGTTACAAATGAACAAGATAGTGAGGAATTTTTCATATGTAAAATCATAATTATTGATACGACCCTTTTTCACATAAAAAGAGAATCCTTTATCACTATGAATGATTGACTCATTTCATACTAAAAATAATCATAGGAAATCTTTTGATAACACAGATTCCTATTTCTCAATGATATTCCATGATCAATACAATTGGCTGAATCCCGTGAAACTATTCCATAGAAGCTCATTGATATCCTCTTTTTATAAAGCAAATCGACTTCAATTTTGTGGGACAAAGGGTTGAAGTTTATGCTGTTGCGATACTAGGTCGAGCAAGAGGGTGATAAATTGCGGCTGTGTCACAGCCACTGCCTGTGGCTGTGTCACCATTGAATGAAGACGATGATTTTATGGATGCTAACTAAATTTTAATTTGGGAGAAGTAATCGAAAATGTAGTTAACTTTATTTTACATATTCTAGAAAGTGATAGTTTTAACAAGTTGAACGAATCATTTACACGATCCGAAGATGGGTCATTTGAAAAGGATGAAGATTATTCTTACTCGTATTATTACTTGAAGTTACTTTAAATTTAAGGACAATTCTTTCGCATGCCAAAGGGAATGATGTAGCTTATGATTGTGCTTTCTTGAAAACTTGGTTATTTGTTCGTTCGTGACATTAATGATTGAAGTTAACGTTGTCCACTGTTAAAAGTAGTTTTGTATCACATGTTTAGTATGCATTAAGCGGAATTTGGCGAGTCAGTTCCAACCAAATGTTTTCTATTTATGTCTAAAGTCGCATTTGATACATCAACTCATTTTCAAATACACACTCCAGATTTTATACACATTTCTTTTTCTTTTTCTTTCACTTTCAGAAAACTCAAACTTTAAAAGTCTAAAACTTTATCATTTCATGTTGAAATGAGATTTTTTTTTTTTTTTGGGTCTAAATGCTCGAATCGACAAAATGTATGAAACAAGATCCATATCAATATTTTTTTAACACATTTTCGGATTTACATTGTTTAAATTTCACAGTTTACTTTTTAATTTACAGTTCAACTAAGTACACATTTTCAAATATTAACTCATTTTCAATAAGAAAAACACCAAGTGCATGTTTGGTATGTTAGTTCAAACTATTAGTTTGAACTAGTTTTTTTGTCATTTTCCCAAAAAGTTTTTTGTCTTTTCTGAAAAATTTTTTTGTCTTATTTAAAAAGTCAACAAAAATTACTATTGAAACTTAAAATTTTCAACTCAAACTGGTGAACCAAACGGACAAAACTCCAAAAGTTGTTGGTATTCCAAACTCCCCCAAAGTCATTATTTTAAGTTTAGAATGGGGTTTACAGTTTAAAATTCTCATTATATTGCCTCATTCACATTATTAATAAAACCTGTCAAGAGTTCTCACAAATATTATTATGAGGATCACATTGCATGCTTGTGCCTAAACCCACACTCTTTTGCTCTTCAACCTTTTACCCCCAAGAAGCCAGGCCTCATTCTGGTAGGCGATGATATTACTGATAACTCTTTCTATGAGATATGAGAATCCACGACTTATAGGGTGTTTGGTTGGTTAGTTTGAGTTGAAATATTTTAGTTGTAATAGTAAATTTTTTTGAATTTTCAGAAAAAACAAAAAATTTTTTGTGAAAAAGATAAAAACTTTTTAAGAAAAAAAAAAAAAATTTGAAATGAGTTGGTTGGCAAACAAACCCTTATTCTTTCTTGTTCTACATCTATCTTGCCACTCTTAGACTCTCTTGGTCCAGGTGGATTCAACTCAAAGGATTATGATTAGAGGGAGTGTGTGAGAACAGTGATCCATAATGGGTATTTGGTATTAGCATGACAATCAATGTGATGAAAAGAGAATGAGCTGAAAAATATAATATATTTATACAACTAGGAATAGTTAGTGGGTCTACTTTACCTGAAACTGTGAAACTAATGATTTTGGCGACGTTTAGTGAATTAGAAATTTTGTGCACACTTACTTAGGTCTATGCATGAAGTTAACTTTAAAACGTGTTATGATCGTTATCTATATATTATTTAAAGTTTGAAGTCAATTTTGTGAATCAAATAATAATATGTCAGAAATTATGGTTTTATTAGGATACACATTCTTTAGGCCATGTCTACAATCACAAGATTAGCTATAAGTATTGAGGTGGTTCTATAAGAATTTAAAAAAAAAAAAAAGATAGAGAGAGAGCCTATTTGGATGGGTATTTAGCATGAGTAACGAAATTTTTTTGTTGTTTTTATAATTATTAATTGGATGTGCGTCGTGTGAGCCTAATGAGAATGCCTAAGCAAATCAACGAATTGGGGGCTTAATTAGGGGTTGAAGATTTCTTGGAGAGAGGGGGAGAGAAGGGGGTTGAAGATTTCAGGTCCGTTTGATGAATGAGTTTGAGTTGGAAATTTTAAGTTTCAATAGTACTTTTTGTTGATTTTTTAGAAAAGATAAAAAACTTTTTCAGAAAAAACAAAAAATTTTTCAGAAAAAGATAAAAATTAGGATGAAAATTTTAGTTCGAAATAGTGTTACAAACATTGTAGAGAGGGGGAGAGAAAGAGGGAAGAAAGGAAAACCTTAAAGAGAGAGAGAGAGTTGAAGATTTCTTGTAGAGAGAGGGAGAGAAAGAGGGGAGAAAATAAAACCTTTGAGAGAGAGAGAGAGAGAGAGAGAGAGAGCAGGCATAGAATCGGGTGGGAGTAGATGAAGATGAAAGATTTGAGGAAAAAGATTTAAAAAAAAGTATACGAGGAAAGTAAGAGAGAGAGTTGGAGATTTCTTGTAGATAAGGGGAGAGCAAGAGGAAGGAAAGGAAAAACTTAGAGAGAGAGAGCATGCATATAATCGGGTGGGAGAAGACAAAGATGAATGGCTTGTTTGGTGAAATTGTTTATCTTAAGCTAAACTGTACTTTTTCATCTCAGTTTTTGTTTTTTTTCTGAAAAGTCAACAAAAATTATAATTAATTTTTTAAAAGTCAACTAACTCAAACTTAAAAATTTCAACTCAAACTGTTTCACCAAACGGACCCGAAATATCGAGGAAAAATGATTTAAAAATAAAAGTATTGAAGGAAAGTAAAAGAACTATGGAAGTAGAGAATAGAACAACCTCGCATTAAGCTTTATTTGGTAAGTTTAACTCTAATTAAATTGTATTTTTTCATCTTAATTTTTATTATTTTTTTTAAACGTCAATAAAATTTATAATTAGTTTTTGAAAAATCAACAAACTCAAATTAAAAAATTTTATCACTAATCAACGAACCAAACGCAGACTTAAGGAAGAGAAGAGAACTGAAGGTAGAAAAGGGGAGAGAAAAACAAAAAACAGGTGGAAAAATAAAAAGGAATTGACACATGGGCTATAACGGAAAGAAGACCAAAATTGGTATTGGTACTTTTAAATATTGGTAAGAGCATACCAAATAAAAAGCAAAAGTATTTTATAAATTTATTGAAATAAATAGCATATTGGATAGCATATTGAAGTAAATAACATATTTACGTGTAAGTATATTTTTTCTTATAAAGAGAGTTACTTTTTTTTGGAAGGAAGAGAGAACGTTTTATGTGAAAAGTTTTATTGATTAAGCGTGTAAATTATTTACTAGTAAATATGTTATTTATTTTAAAAGTTTAATAAATATGTTATTGAATTATTTTTTTTTTTGATGAAGTTATCTAATTATTTTAACTTCAACAAATATGTTATTTGTAGGCTAAAGTAATTAATTGAACCTTCGGGTTGCTTCTCCGTTTGGTGGAATATATTAAATTTAAATTTTTCATCTCAGTTTTTATTTTTTTTCTGAAAAATCAATAAAAATTATAACTAGTTTTTAAAAAATCAATTAACTCAAATTTAAAAATTTCAACTTAAACCATTTCACTACAAGTAGATCTAAATGACCCTTATTTGGTGTATAATAAATTAAGCAATTAATTAACAAATTAATTATTTACCAAAAAAATTAACGACTTAAAATGAATAGCCGACAGCCAGCGTCAACGTCAAAGGGATATAAACGTAATTTCAACCACCGGAAGTTTGGCTCCAGTACAAAAGATTTTGAAATCCAGACCTCAACGTTCGAAAAACTTTTCAAAGCTACCCATCCTGAGCGTCCATTTAGATTACTCCCAACCGTCTGATCTCAATCGAATCTTCTTCCCCAACTCTCCCTCTCCCAAATTCAAATTTTCTGCCCCAAAAATTTTCTCTCTCTCCTCCAAAGTCCAAACTCCAAGCCCTGATTCCTCCATTTCCAAGCTCCATTTCTCTCTCTTTTCGCTCAAACAGACGAAAATGCCGTTCATCTTGGACGCCGCGAGCGCGATCAAGAGCCGGTTTGGGTTCCAGGACCACTCGGCCGATCCCGTGCCCTCAGTTCGGAGCACTCCGGATCTTCTCAAATCTGCCTCCAGAGAGAATCTCGCTCAAGCTTCGGCTTTTCGGAGCGTCCGAGATTGCTTCGATGACGACGATGATGGTGGCGAACTCGGCGGCAATGCGGCGGCGTCGTCGTCGAGCCAGAGTTTCGAGATTTCAGAGGATCCGTCCTTCTGGAAGGATCACAATGTGCAGGTAATTTGGACGATTCCGTTCTTTTGGAGGCGAATTTGCTCGTTATTGCGGCTTTTTGTATTCATTTAACTGTTACTTGGTGTTCTGATGCTGCTATTGCTGGGTTTTTAGGTTTAGATTAACGGTAGAAGCTCGTTCTTCATGTTCTGTTTTTTGCTTTGAAAGTGCTTTAAAATTGCTTTTGGAAGTCCAATTTGTTGGTTATTTGTGCATTTTGGTGTTGATTAAAAGTGATATTTAGGACAGAAGTTCAGCCCTTTTTTTTTTTGCTTTGTTTTTTTTTTTTTTTTTTTTTTAATGTTCTTTTTTCAGCATTGGAAGTTCTGACTTTGCTCGTTACTTTTTCTACTTTCTTAATTAAAGAGCGATTTGGAATTCTGAGGCTGCCATTGTTGGTTATGTAGCGGTACATATGTGAGAGAAGTTTGTTTTTAATGTTCCGTTTTTGGCTTGCTTTGAATTGCTTTTGGGAGCCGATAGTGATGATTATTTGTGTCTGTTGGTGTTAATGACATAGTGATTAAGTGTTCTCATGTTGCTAATGCTGGTTTTTTGGATTACATTTAACATATAAATGGTTTCATGTTCTGTTTTAAGCTCTGAAAATGCTTTAAATTGCTTTTGGAAGTGGAATGTACTACTTGTTGTCTTTGCTAATGCTTAATTTAGATGGCTTGTAGGTATTCTAGTGCTGCTATTGTGGGATTTTTGGGGGTTATTTCATTTTCATCTTCCGTTTTGACTTTTGAAAATGCTGTTTAATTGATTTTGGAAGTGGAACTACTGGTTGCCAACTTACCGAGTGTGTGGTTTTTGGCCATCTGATCAAGCTGTGTTTAGCGGTTATGGTACTTTTATCATTGGATTCTCATAGTTAATTTAAAGATAGAAGTAGGATTTCATGTTTAGTTTTGACATTTAGTAGTTTGTCATGTGACATTTCTTCCTTGTTCAAAAGTAGATTATGATAGATTCTATTTATTCCAAATGGGCGATAATTTCGTCAGGGATGCTGAAAAATTTACCTTCTTTCTTAGAAACTTTTTAGTATGATTAAGTTGTACTCTGAAATGTCAAATTAGCTTCTGGTACTCTAACCAAGTGGTTTTTGTTGTCTGTTGAATCTGTTGGTAGGTAATAATCAGGATTCGTCCTCTCAGTAGCACTGAGATATCGTTGCAAGGCTATGCAAAATGCATTCGTCAGGAGAGCTTCCAGACAATTACTTGGACAGGGCATCCTGAGTCGCGTTTTACGTTTGATCTTGTTGCAGATGAGAATGTTTGCCAGGTAATATTTTGATCGGCTTACTTAGTGCTTTTGGTGCTTATTTCTGTGTTGTAACTTCAATTTGGTTGGGCAACAGGAGAAACTATTCAAAGTGGCTGGAGTTCCCATGGTTGACAACTGCATGGGGGGTTACAATAGTTGCATGTTTGCTTATGGGCAAGTGAGTCTATGTCCTCCTCCAAAGCAGCTGTGAATTTCCCAAATTTGAATGTTCCATAAAGTTGGTTTTTCATAAATGATATTTCCAGTTTAACTAGCCAGTGTACTATGATGACTGTACAGCAAGTCACAAATTATGTGTTAACTCATTATACGTTTATTCTTTCTTCTCTAATTGTTTTTGTAATTTTAGACTGGAAGTGGGAAGACCCACACAATGCTTGGAGACATTGAAGGAGGCACTCGAAGACACAGTGTTAATTGTGGGATGACACCCAGAGTGTTTGAATATTTATTTTCAAGAATTCAAAAGGTTCGTGCTTTCCTCACAACAAAGCCCTACGACTACTTTTGTTAAAATATGATCATGAAATTACCGAAGCTTGTTTTTATCAAACATATGATCTATAACTCATCACTAGTGAAATAGTTAGCATATTTCTGACCAAATTCAGAACTAAATGATCAAATAGTAGAAGAACTAGTTTGTTCGTATCAAATCTATGTCATTGTATTAAGTAGGAGGTGATCTTGAGATTTGGCCTGAATTTCATGTGTGTAGGAACAAATTTTCAGTTTCAAGCATAATATTACTATGATCTAGGCTGTCTCTTATTTTGTCTAGTTCATTTAAATTTTTTTTCCCTATAAAGTTAAAGATCTTTGCTCAAGTAAAGGACTCATCACCAAGCTTTCATGAGGTTTTAGTTTGTTCATACAGATTACAAAGGCTCCCTGTTTAAAAAGTAAATAAAACTCTCTGTTGTATTCAAATAATAACTCAGATATCTCGATCCATCACTTTTCTTAATGTGGAAACATGAAAATTATTCTTGAATGTCATAATTAAACTCTCAAGCAAAACATACATCAACAGGCGAGTAAAATAATAGTTTACACCATACAGTATGTCCTAGTTGGCTTTAGTAAGGCGAATCATGAAAATGAGATTACCCACTTTTAGATTTTACATATTTATTTTCGGAATTTAATGGGGACTTTACTGTTGCATTTGTGGTGAGCAGGAAAAAGAAGCCCGTAGAGATGAAAAGTTAAAGTTTACCTGTAAATGTTCATTTCTTGAGATATACAATGAACAGATTTTTGATCTCTTGGACCCCTCTTCTATCAATTTGCAGGTATAGACCAGCAATTGTTAAGATTTTCATTTTTATTTAAATTTTCCTAAACCTTCATAGTTTTTTCTATAAGATGTTTATGCTGGTCTTTTTTGCCCTATTTAGGTTTTTTTTAATGTCTACATTTCACTTTCCAAGCTTATTGCAAATGCTATTGTTATATTACAGTTAAGAGAAGACGTCAAGAAAGGGGTTTATGTTGAAAATCTCAAGGAAGTAGAAGCCATAAGTGCACGAGATGTTATGCAGCAGCTTATTCAAGTAGGAAAATAGACTCTCATGTTCTCACTATTCAAGTTTTCAAAGTGATTAAGTTGATTTTAGGATTAACCTGTTATGTTTCAGGGTTCAGCAAATAGAAAGGTAGCTGCCACTAATATGAATAGAGCCAGTAGTCGTTCCCATAGTGTGTTCACGTGCATAATTGAAAGTAAGGTAAGTCACTCTGCGGTATTATTCTCTGATACAATTATTAATAGCTTCTATCATATTATTGTCTTTCTCTTTTTCTTCCCAATGGTTTTTGACGTTATGCTGGTAACTTGCTATCAGTGGGAATCTCAAGGAGTAACTCACCATCGATTTGCTCGTCTGAATCTTGTTGATTTAGCAGGATCTGAAAGGTAAAGTGATGTAAATAGTTTATTTGTCTATTTTAACTACAAAGATTGTGGATAATAATAACATGACAAGACTAATGAAGATATATGTTAATATATTTGAGGCCGGTTAGGGTTTTCTGTTCTTCCAAAATATTTGAAGGCAATTTCAAGGACATTAGTTAATACTGGATAGCTTCAAAATTTTGGGTTTCTTTATCGTTTCCCCATTGAACGAGTTTAGAGTCACTCCTTTAAACTTAATTATGCATGGTTAGGAAGTTACTTTTCAAATTTTGTTTTAGGCATCTGTTTTATGTTGTAAATTGAAGACCTGCAGAGGTCCTATTGTTCTCTTGATTTTGTTATTTTTCTCCTTACGGTGAATAAAATTTTGATATTTGCATAAATGACCAAAACTTTAGTATCCTTTTAAAAATGCCTGTAAATTGTATATTTTTATTCTTTACCTTTTTAATTTGCTATTGTCCTCCAGTAAACATTTCTATAAGGTAAAAACAATCTTGAATCTTTAAACTTCACAATTATAGGTCCAATTTTATCTCTTTGATGTTCTGCATCTGTTGATAACAGGCAGAAGAGTTCTGGTGCTGAAGGTGAGCGTCTCAAGGAAGCTACTAATATCAACAAGTCCCTTTCAACTCTGGGGTATGTCATCCTGATTTATGCTTAAAGTTTATCCTTTAGCAGTTAAACTGTTTAACTGGTAATTTCTCACAACTTATTTGTTGTAAAATTGCAGACTTGTGATTATGAACTTGGTAAATATGTCGAATGGGAAATCACTCCATGTTCCTTACCGGGACTCAAAACTGACATTTTTGCTTCAGGTGATTGGTGATGCTATTAGTTGGTGTTTTTAAATGCAAATGTGACAACAACATAACCCTGTTGCAACCAATTTAACTTTTCTCAACCTAGTTGTTCAATTTGGAATTCATTGAACTGGTTATTAAAATTTATGATAAATATGGTTTCCATTTCAGGATTCTTTAGGTGGGAATTCTAAGACCATTATAATTTCAAATATCAGTCCTTCTAGTTGGTGAGTGATTTTATACTTACCTCTCTTTTCAGTTCTTTTGTTTTGTTTTGTTTTGTTTTTTTTTTTGTTTTTTTTTTTTTTTTGGTTAACATCTTACACTTGTAGCTTTCACATTATACATTTTTGCCTATATGATAAATATTCTGCTTTTGGTTCTTTGCCTTACTGCATTTATTTTTTTATTACGCTGAAGTTTTCTTTTCTATATTTCTTGTTTGATTCAACATTTGTTTGGGGGTCGTTTCAGTTGCTCACTGGAGACGCTAAGCACTTTGAAGTTTGCTCAACGTGCAAAATTTATTAAGAATAATGTACGTCACTTGTTCGTTTAAGGGTTTATGTCCAATTATTTTATTTTATTTTTTAATGTCCATGTTGATTTGTAAAAGTACGCTAAGATGGATTGGTTTGAAATTCCAATCAAAAGCTTATTTTGACTTTTCAGCTCTTTTATTATCTATTTTTGCAATTCTACTATGGTTTATTAGTTGTTTCATATTTGAAAGCGACTGTTTGTTTTAGGCAATTGTAAATGAGGATGCTTCTGGAGATGTCATTGCCATGAGGATGCAAATTCAACAACTTAAGGTGTGATTGGAATCCATCATTATGTCTTTATTTTTGTTCTCTGATCAGATTGTGTTCATAAACTTGGTTGAATAGAAAATTATTCACATGTTTTTTTCCCTTTTAGTGTTGCCATCTGCAAAGAAATGAACTGAATTATACAGTATAGTTTGATAAGAAAATTAGGTTAATGACACCATTCTCTGCTTTAAACTTTATGTTTGAACATCTGTTTAATGACCTGCTCTTTTGTTTAATTTTCTGCTAATGTTGATTTGCTCATCATACCTTTTGGCCCCAGAGAAGCACCTTCCCCTGTCTCTAACATTACTTATGTTTAGTGCAGTATAGGATTGTACTTTCATTGCCCTAAGGGGGATTGTTACAGGAATATTGATGTTATAATGCTCTAGATAACAATCATGCTTTCTTGCATGTTCGACTTAGTAGTTTAATTTTCCTTTTCTCTTATTAGGTCATATTCAATGCATATTACATAAATATTTTAATCCTTTTTCTGATTTCAGTAACTATGACACATTTGATTCTTTTAGTGAAAGTAGTGAGACAACATTTTTATGGTATTATTGATCCATTTTCAGATTACTTGATTTGTTTTTCATTTTGTTTTTGGGCGTATATTGCTGTAGAAAGAAGTATCCAGGTTGCAAGGGTTAGTCAGCGGAGTTGTGGAAACTCATGATAATGACACATTGGCAATAAGCTTTCCGGGGTCTCCAGGATGCTTTAAGTGGGAAGGGCCTAATGGGTCATTCAGTCCACTTACTTCCGGAAAGAGGATGTCCCAGGTGCACAGCTATCTTCCTTGAGTTTGATAAAATTATAGCCTTTTTATTTTGAGTCCATAATCGAGTTTATTTATGTTCAGAAAAAGGATTATGAAGTTGCCCTCGTTGGGGCTTTCAGGAGGGAAAAGGATAAAGACATTGCACTGCAGGCATTGGCTGCTGAGAATCAGGCAGCTATGCAACTGGTATGTGTTGAAGGAAGGATTGAATTATTGATGTTTCTAATTAATTCTATTGAGTCAGTTACCACTCACTTTTAGCTAATTGTACACTTGTAGATCTCAATGCCAACGGAAAACAAGTACCGTCTTGTTAATAAATAAATAAATAAATATATATATATATATATATTACAGCCCCCTCTCTGTTTTTTAGGCTTATTTAGTGATGAATTTTTTAGGTTCTCTATTGTTTTGAGAGTGTTTTAAAGAATTGTCTCTCTCTCTATATATACACACTCTACATGAAAATATGCATAAACTCCGTCTACAGGTATATGTGTGTGTATATATATATTTGACGATTATAAGTTTTTTGTGCAATTAAATGCCCTTCTAATATTTGATGTTGAATTAGGCAAAGCAAAGAGAAGATGAGATACAAGGCTTGAGAATGCGGTTAAGGTTTCGTGAAGCTGGATTAAAGAGGCTGGAAGCTGTTGCCAGTGGAAAGATCTCAGCAGAGACGCACTTGTTGAAAGAGAAGGAGGAACATTTGAAGGAAATTGAGGTCCTTCGAACACAAGTTAACCGTAACCAAGAAGTGACAAGGTTTGCTATGGAAAATCTGAAGCTAAAGGAAGAAATTAGGAGGCAAGAGCTCTAACAATATCATACTTTTATCTTCATCTTTTTTGTGCGGCACAACATTATTCAATATATGTATCTTTATGATTTGAAAGTAAATTGTGTCATTATTTGCTATGGAAAGTCTGAGACTAAAGGGCTTCTTCCATGTTGGCTGATTCCTCCCAGTCCCTTTGCAACAACAATCAACCTACTCATGTTTAATATTCATCTTTTGTTCGTTTGCACATACTTTGAACTTGAAAAGTTATTTGTTGGAGTCATTTTAGCTGGTCACATCTTAAGTTTGAAGAATCTGTATTGTCTGATTGATATAAAAGGTTTCTCTAAAAGAACCAATAATAGTTTGTTTCTCCAAAGAAGCTGCACTGGAGCTATGCCGTGTCTCAATCGGTATATGTGTAAAAGGTTTCAAGTCTAGCGAATAAATTGTTTGTTGTTTACTCCCTTAATTGTTATGGTGTAGTTCTAAGTTTTCATCAATGATGAAGTTCTCTCTCTAGTTAATTTTTTTCCCCAAAATGGTTAGAAGCCCCCAAAATTTTAATCTATTGCTTTCATGTGTTTAACCCACAGGTTAAAGTCATTTTATGAGGAAGGTGAACGGGAAATGATGAATGAGCAGATCTTGGTGTTGCAGAATAAGGTAAAGAAATCAATGAACGACTTGACTTCAGACTTAATAGGCTTTTTTTTTCCTATGCTGATTAACGTCAATAGTTAACACTTGTTATTTGTCTTGTTTGATATAATCGTAATGGTGTGAGTGAATCTGCAGTTACTTGAAGCTCTGGATTGGAAGCTTATGCATGAATCAGATTCTTCAACTGTTCAGGTTTTTTCCTTGAGCTTCCATGGAATTTGAGGATTATATTTTTGCTGAAATTTCTTCTTTCACCCTAACACATTGTAATTTTATGCTTTAGAAAACAAGTTCACAGTTGACAGAAGAACTTCTTGGGGATGATCTATTGATTTCCAATAAGGTGATTTACACGACAATTTATCTGAATAAGTTGCTTGTCTACTCTCCATTTTCATGAATACATGTTATAATAGTCATCATTGACTATCTTTCTGACCAAAAGGTGCTTAGACATGGAGGGCAAAGTTTTTTTTACAGTTGAACTGTAGAAAGTTACAACAATTAAAGAAAACAGAATAGGAAGTACATAGTTAAAGCGTAGTCCAATTTAGAGAGATTAGACTGCTTGTTATTTTCCCAAGAACACTTTTTTAGGCACTTTTGTTTTTCTAGTTGTAGATGATCAAGGACACACGATTTGTCCTCGCTACATGGTGGCCCTTGGGGCTGAAAGCTGAAGCTGCTAGAAAATGTTTATGGTCTGGACTTGCATTCCGCTTTTATATACTGAACATGGACTGGAGCTGATATGTACTTAGCCATGTAGGTTTAAGTTTTTCTTAGTTTTGCTGGATTAGTTATGGTCAAAGACTCATAGCAGACATTGAAATATTTTCATATAATTTAACCATATCTGTCCCATGGTATTTGTTAGTGTTGCATTAGTGTACAAAACTAAGTTCTCTTTGATATTCACCTTGGTATCATATGCAAATTTTTGTGCCTTTTGCCTACAGTTGTTCTTGTTGCGTTCAGCTCCATTATTGTCATTGCCAATTCTTAATCCAAGGCAAATTTCAAATTTACTCATTCAGAAAATATGCCAGCCTGACATAAACAACAAATTGTTGAGGCCGAAGTACTTTAAATATCAGCCTTGCTAAATATTATTTTCCAGTATTCACCTATGGCATCCAACATGTCTGCATCAAATTTAAGGCTTAATAAGCGATGTTTATTCTGTATTACTTTTTGGAACAGGAGCCAGGATTGCCTTGGCAGTCATCAATCAATGAGGAGAATGAGTTTCTTCGAATGCAGGTATCTTAAATTACTCCTTCCAAATGAAATTAGTCTTTCAATTATACTGTATTCTTATTATGAAGTATTTATATTTTGTAGGCCATTCAAAACAAAGCAGAAATGGACACACTCAGAAAGAACTTAGAACTCTGCTTCGAAGAGAAAGAAAGATTGGAAAGGTAATGGTTTTATATAGTTTAGTTCCTTCCTATTCTTCTATTCATTCTTCCCTTTTCTTTTCTTCCATATTCGTATAAACTGAAATATTATTGAATTTGACACTGTTTCTTAACTGAAAAATCTGCCAGGAGTGTTGATGATTTGGTCACAAAACTTGAAGAGGAAAGATCTTCCAAAGCTATGAAACAAGTAATGCCACAAGTTGAGCGTTCTTCTTTGTCAACTGATGTGCCTATGATTAATTTTGGTGACCAAACGGAGCTAAAAGCAATGGTTGATGCCATTGCGGCAGCAAGTCAAAGAGAAGCGGAGGCACATGAGACGGCAATTTTGTTGTCTAAAGAGAATGATGAGCTGCGTATGAAGCTTAAGGTTTTGCTTGACGATAACAACAAACTCATCGAACTCTATGAACGCGCCACTGCAGAATGCAACAAAAGAAGCATTGACGAACCTAAGAGTGCACAAGGCGGAAGTGAAGCGCACAATAATTGTGGTGTTGAACTCAACAAAGATAGCGAGGTTGAGGTGAATAAAGTTGAAAATTTGGAGCATCAGCTTATGGAAATGCACGAAGAGAATGAAAAATTATTGGGTCTATATGAAAGGGCAATGCAGGAGAGGGACGAGCTCAAACGAATGCTTTCTTCTGGTGGAGAGAAGAGTGTGGAAATGGGAAGGGAATTTGATTGTGATGAGAAGGTTGTTGAAGTTGATGAAGAGGGAAACACAAGTGAGTCTCCCGTGCCATTGGAAGCAAGCAATTTAATTGGTGAAACTAGTCATCCTGGATTAAACGCAGAGAGCGGAGGGCAAGATCACAAGCTTGGGAATCCTACTTTATGTGAGGAAGTAAAAGATTTCATTGAAGAAACTGGCTTTTCAGAAGCCGAGGTGAAAGAGGGGCTTAGCCTTGCCGATGATGATATAGATATGTGTACCGAAGAGACTGATGACTCCAGATTGAATTTGCAGGATAGAGCTGGCCTACCTCCTTTGGGTCTTCAACAAGAATCGGGAAATCTGAATGGTGAAGGAACTTCCTCCGCCATGGAAACAGAGCCACCAAATTCCATTGCGGCTATGGTTTCAGAAGAGCTGGATTTGGTAAGAATGAAACTGGAAAGAGCAGACCAACAACTTGTAGATTCTGCCAAAGCTGTAACTTTGTTCAGTTCGCTTGAGAAATTAATCAGTGAGATAGGCAAACTCTCAAGAGAAACCGAGACAATGGAAGACGCCATTCAGAACAAACGGCAACTTTTTGAATCTCTCAAACTCCATTCTTCAGAAATCGAGGAAAGGAGGGTTGTAATTCAAAAAAAACTATCAGCTCTCAAGTACTCGTTATCAAGCTTGTCCTCATCAGTAGCATACTTTGAGCAGCGAGAAGCTCGTGCAATCTCCAGGGTGAATGCTTCAACATTGCATCTGGAGCAAAAAGAAAGGATTGGCCCATCTACAATCAAAGAAAGACGAAATCCAGGCTTCCTTGAGTAAGACTAAACAATCTGAAGTTGAATTAAGCAACTGCCTGGCACGCTTGAAACTGAAACTGGAGGAAGAAAAGCGGAAACAGGAGAACGAAAAGGTCCTCTTTGCAATCGATAACATCGAAAAAGTAGACCCCATGCAGAAAAATTGGCAGTTGGGAGGTAAAGCTACAGAGTTACTAAAGTCAGAGGAAGAGAAGACCAAACTACAAGCCGAGCTTAAGCTATCTCAAGAAAGACTTGGTGTCTTGAGAAAGGAAGTTGAGAATCTGAACAGGAAATCTGCGAAGGTAGATAGTGCGATACAAGCTGTGGAAGCAGAGATACAGAAAGGTTCTTGGTTGGTTGAAGACACGGAGCTTGCCCTTCAAGGTGTGCTGCAGGAGAAGAAGACACTTCTGGAAATGAGAGACAACGGAAGGGTGGAAATTGAAAGCATGATCGTCGAATACCTGCAGCATATGTTTGAGGCGGATTTGAAGGAGGCTGAGATGAAAGAATTGGAGGAAGAATTGCAAGTGGAGTTAAGAAGAATCGAAGAATTACGAGAAGCTAAGGCCGTGGCTGCCGAGAAGACAACCCAGTTGGTGGAAACGGGTTCTCATTCAGGCTTCAGATCAGAGAAGATTGAACAAGAGCTACAATGTGTTAGAACATCTGTTGTAGAGGCAAGGCAATTGCTAGAAGGCAGTAACAATTAAATTCTTTGGTATGTTGTGATTGGATTTTATTGTAGGTCCACAATCTGTAATTCTTACACTTGTAATTAACTCTGTTATTTAGAAATTCTCTTTTATTGATTTAATATCTCCTGTTGAACTAAAGGCTTTCTGGTTGGTACCAGGTAATGTGAAATGCCATATTTGAAAATTGTGCCAAGTTCTATGTTACTAATTAAGAATTACAATTATTCTTAAAAATAAAAAATAAAAAAAAGAATGACAATTTGCCTTTCCAGGAAAAAAAGAGAAGATGATTAGTCTTTCTTAGGATAGTAACAAGTACATGTAAGGATTCAAGAATAGGACTCCCTTGGGGGAGCGAGAGAGAGTTGGCCAATGAAATGACTAGTCCTCCTTATAGTGGAAAGGAAACTAATTATGTTTGATTAAATATAACGATGCCATATTTGGGAATAGTAATAACCTCTTGGATAGTGAGTCTGCCATTTGAGACGATGATTCACTTTTTTCACTAGTGTTTAGTGCTCCAGTTTGATAAGTGAGATTTTGAGTAAGTGTTTACATAATCTTCTTCTGTCCAAAAAAATGATTTATCGAAATAATGAGTCACCATTGATATCGACACATTTGAGATCGCCAAATGTTTGGGGGTTCCTCTATTCAATCCTTTTCCTTCTTCTTGTTGTTAGATATCTCATTCTTACACATCTTCTTTTTGTTTCTCGAACCTATAGTGAGTTATAGATAGAGTTCGAAATGGTCAAATCTCAGTTTATAATTTAATTTTTGTCTTTTTTTGAAAAGTCAACCTCAGTTTTATGATTTTACAATTTTATAATTTAAACTTTAAAAATCCTTAACTTTGCATATACAAGTCTAAATTAGATGATTTTTTTAAAACTACATAGAATTTCAAGACGAACGAAACAAATTCCATATTGATATATATATTTTTTTCCAAACACATCTCAAGTTTTTTTATTCTTTAACCCTAGTAATTCAAATGCTTTATCAAACACGCAATTCAATTAAAATCCAAATATTACAATCCAAACCTTTGCACCAAATGCATGTTAAAAATTTAATAATTTTAAATATATAATCGCGTATATATAAAAACATATATTTCAGAGAAGTGGTGGGTCGGGAGTGCTTTACCCATCCCTGCCCCACCAACTTTCAGAAATATGATTTTAGCTGCATTCTAATCCCCATCCCCGATATTGTTCCCATCCTTGCCCCATTCAGGACCGATCCCCACAGAGCCGTCTCCCAATATGGAAAGGTATATAAGGGACGTATGTATAACACGAAAGGTTGATAGCAATCAACATTCATGTAGGGCATATAGAAATATCCCAAACAAGGTAGAAACTCATTTTATCTGAATTTGTACTAGTAGAGAAAGACGTAAGTGAATACAAATTATATTAGTAATAATAAGAGAGAGAGGAGAGAATAACAGAAAATATGATAAAACGGTGAACACTTTGCTTGTGGCACGGTTCACGTAGGTCCTATTCATTCTTGGCCAACATTGGCTTACAGAAATTTCAAAAAAAAAAAAAAAAAAGAAGAAGAAAAAGAAGAAGAAGAAACAAAAAAGTACAAAGTACAACAGGACAACAACAGAAAGGACAAAAGAAAGCAGAACAACAACAAAAACAACAACAACAACAACAACAAAATAAGTTGTGCCCCAACAAACTATCATCTAGCTACTTTTATTCTAGAACCGTCTAGCTACACGAGCTCCGGCCCGTGATGGTCCAGAAGATGTTTCATTAGCATCAGCAGAAGAAGAGGAAATTATCATGGGGGCTTTAATATACAAAATTGATAGAGCATTCTTGCATCCATATAGGTTACCATCTCTGGACTTCTGCTTTAGTAGATTCCACACTCCTCTCATCCTGAGCACAAAATTGACTGCATTATCCGGTACCAACGGGTATCATTCCTAGTAGAACAACATTCTCTTTCAGACCTTTAAACCAATCGAGACGACCATGTAGAGCGGCTTTTGCTAAAACTTGAGAAACTTGTACCTCAGTTTCCCCCCTAGCAGGCACATGTGTGTGAACCAAATCAATCTTCAACGATTGTAGCTGGAGACTCCTGCTTTCTATTTGTCCAGTCATGTCATTGTTTTGATATCGAAGATCATGATACTCGTAGTGCCAAGCATCACGAGATTCTCTTGTTGGCATGAAGATCATGTTCCGAAGACATGACATGTCTTTGAAAGTTGTCAATGAAAGACAGAGGGAGGATCAGGAAGAGGCGATTCCAAAATTATCATGGGTCTCGTAGAGGAGATCAGTATCAACTGGCCGAGTTGGTGAAGGAAGATCATCATATGAAGGCATGATTGCAATTGCTGGACGAGGGTTTAAATGATGCCCCATCTCCTATTTATAAAGAAAAGTAACTAATGCATTGAACCTCACAAATTATATGTTTTAAAAAAAAGGAAAAAAAAAAAAAGAGAAGAGAAATATTCTCTCTCTCTCTCTCTCTTTTCTTTATCTTTATTTTTTCTTTTTTTACATAGGGGCTTAGGTTCGTGATCACGTCCATTTTGAAAGGAAAACTTATGAAGAGAAAGTCTTTCATTTGAGATAAAGGTATTGGATGGGAAAAATTTCTTTTGAAAACAAAAAGTTGTTTGGATGAGAAAATAGTGTTGAGAATAATGTACTGTGCGAATATAAAAGATCTTTTCTTTTTCAAAGAAATTGTACAGAGTAAGTTTGAATGAGATAAAAAATTTCTTTCAATAAGAGTGATGAAAAAAGTTGAGACAAACATTTAGGAGAAAAACTGATTTTTCGAGTGAAATCAGTAATCAAGCAGGGAGTGTTTGAAGATGGATTGATGTTATTTAATACAACGATACATACTTGGTAAGAGAAGGACATGACTTGGGTGGGTTCAACTATGTTTCACAATCCATACAAGGTTGTCAACCATCCATGTACTCCAGACAAGGTAACTCAACCTTGTACTCCATACAGGGTTGTCCTATTTCATCCAACCTTGTACAGAATTCTCAACCTTGTATGGAAAACAAGGTTGTGATTTCTCTCTCCAACTTCATCCAATCTTGTACAGAATTCCCAACTTTGTATCCAGCTCAACCTTGTATAAACAAGTTTGTGATTTCTCTCTCTTTGTATAGAATTCAAAACCTTGTATTTTTCTTTCTCGTTGCATTTCTCTCACTTAATGGACCAGCCTAGTACTTCTAAACCATGTATAGTTGCTTGTACCTGTCAACTTGTTCAACTTTCTCTTCTCAACCTTGCACTACTAGCCTCCTATATTCGAGCTCGTGCAAGATGGTAGCTTGGAAAACGACAACCACAACAACAAGACGACAACATGCATCTCATGCAACAAATATGGTCTTGATTGCAGTGACGAAGCCATAACTTTTTTTTTTTTTGGAAGGGCTAATAATTATTTCATGGATAATAAGATGGTTATTAATTATGAGCAAATTTTTGTTTCTAAGTGGGACTACTATGAAAATTTAATTAAAATTACAGGCTAGTTTTTAAAAAACCAAAAATTGAGGGGGGCTTAAGCAGCCCCAGCCTTCTCTCCCTTCGTCTCCGGTCTTAAGCCTTCTTATTATTATACAACTTTTTGAAACACTTTTCTATAACCTTGAGGACAGCCAATCACCCTCACCGCTACAAATAGTCATGTTGTTACTGACACTGGGATTGGATTTTTCCTTCATCTATGTATAAATAACATCTCACTTTTCATTGTAATTGCTTTATTATTGTAGCTATTAGAAATCTGGATTTCTGCCGTTGAATAACATTTCAGAGTTGTTTTCTTGTTATTTGAACTTTTATATTTATATGGGTAAATCTGTGGTAGAGTCTCATTTATATACCCTATCGATAAGCTCATTTTTGAACTGTTATCATATAATCGAACGGTTGAAATCTTATTTGTACATGATAACTATCATGCACATTACCTTATAGTATTATAGGTTAATTAATAAATTTAAACAAACAATTAAAAAAAAGAAATAAAAAAAAAAACTAGATCTGGCCGATGAAAAGCTTTGGGGGTGGGGGGGGGGGGGGAGCTTCTCACTGGCTCCTTGATGTCGGCGGGGCAGGGGTTTGTTGTCGGTGGGGGTGTCACAGGGTCAGTTGTAGGTTGTCACCTGGATCGTCGCGCTTGCGGGAGGAGAGAGCCTTGTCATCGCAGGATGGGGAGTGTAACGACCCTCACAGACAATTACAGTTGACTTTTTATTTTATCATTCATCTTTTATAAAATTACAGAAAATATTAAGCTTGAAATAAAAACTTTAACGTAATGGAAAACTTTACTTAGATAATTTTAGAATTCTAGAATTTTTTTTTTAAATTATATCAAACTAACCTTCATAATTAATATATATATTTTAAAACCCAATTCATGAAATAAAATTTTAGTCCATATGAATCATCCAATCAAATAATAAAAACTAAAGTCTCAAACTTTATTTGAAAGTAAAAATGTCCATCTCATGATCGTTCATCCCATTTTCCTATCACAAATCGTCTCGCTATCCGTTCCAAGCTCCTTCAACACTATATCTTACCATTTCCTTTATCTGTAACATGAATTAACTTATATAAGCAAGAGCTTAGTAAGATGCTTAAATCTCACAAATGTAAATAAACAATTTTCTTTTATCATCAGAAGTATAAACATCATTTAAAAACTTTTTAACTTTTAAAACCATCATATATTGGTCTGGCGTTGTACCATCGTAGCGCGCTAGTCACGGAAGGAGTGTGGTAGCAAATCCTAAACCAACGGTGACAAAAAGTTTGCTCACCGGACAACATCATCATTATTATCATCATCATCATCAAAGGTCTACAACACCATTTTAAAACATAAAAATACATATACATACAACATATATACTTTTCATCAAAACGTCATTATAGGAGAAGTATTATTTAAGAACATTATAACATCATCATCAAAATCAAAATATATACTTCTCAAATCTTTAATTCATGTTGCAGGTGAGAGTGTACTTATCTAAATGCATTTTTTAATATTTTCAAATTTTTCGATGGTGATGCGCAATTAAGGTCTTGGGTGCTCGCCTTTAGGACCGTTCATGCCATGCCTAATAAATATAATAAAATCAACAAAAACTCATAATAATTCATCAATCACATCCATCATATCATAGCAGCGCCTAAAACACCTATTTCATCATTTAATAACATCACAACACAAAAATTGAATAATTTCATAAATTTCAAATCTTTATAGAATCTGCCAGTCAGACCTTTGTCCCTTCAAAAATTCATAAAAATTCATACAGGGTCCGAATGATCTGAAACTAATTTTAAATGAAAGTATACATCTAGATCTTTCTAATGGTACCTAATTCATTAAAAAAAAAAAAAAAAAAGGAGACTGTTTGGACTCTCAAAAATAATTTTGAATTTGATTTCTAAAATTTTACCGAAACTACCAGCCGACCTCTGCCTATTTGAAAAATCACAAAAATTTACATATGTCTCCAAATGATCTTAAACTAAGTTCAAATGAAAATAAACATCCAGAATTTTTTAACAATATCAAATTTGTTAAAAACGGAGACCGTTTGGATCCTTAAAAATAGTTTTGAATATGGACCACTAAAATTATATAGACTATGGCAGTTAGACCTCTGCTTCTTTGAAAAATCATAAAAATTCACATAGATCTCCAAACAATATGAACTAATTTCAAATGAAAATAGTGGCTGTTTGCATCCTTAAAAGCAGTTTCAAAAACTTATCATAAAATCTGAAAATTCCAGTAACGGTGGTCAAATCCGAAAATCATTAAAAATATATAAAAAAAATTATCATCACAATGTATATACTTCATACATACACACACACACGAAACAGCCTTAAGACATGTTTCTAACATATAAAATTATTCAATCACCATACTAATGAAATCATAAATCAAGAAATCAAAAACCCTAAATTCGTCTTGTTCACAAAATCAATCATATAGTCATTTTTTCTATCATCATTCAATAAATATTTCTTATCATTTCCTCAAACTCACATGAAGACACTCATCAAGAAAATCATTTAACCCTGAAGAATCCAAACTAAAACAAATAATAAAATCATCAAACAATACCAAAACATATCTTGAAATCCTTTGATTTTTGGCTTGAAAGAATTTAGGGGTTTCGTGGAATTTTTTTTTTCCTTTTTGTGCGTGAGAGAGGGGCAGAGAGAGCAGACAAAGATAATGAAAATGAAAAGGAAAGGGAGAACAGGGATGCAAAGAGTGAGCGTTGAAGAGAAAAATAATTGTAGACTTTGTGGATTTCAATTGGAAGTCAATTGAATGCTTATTGGCTGGAATAATAAGACCAAGGGCTGTCCATCACTTATTTTGAGCAAGAAAATTATCAAATAAAAGAGGAAATTAAATGGGAATAAGGGAAGTTTTCCTTTTTTTTTTTTTTTTTTTCTTTTCAAATTCCCTCAATTCTTCTTGATTAATACTTTCCCACTTTTCCTCCTTTACATTTTCATCACCATACATACTATATAGATAACTCACACATATACATAAAACCATGTATGTATAAATATCAAATATATATATAAAGATTTATATATATACAGTACAATCTGTATATATAAAAAATAAAATATACTTATAACATATAGTATAAGTATGTTATAAGTATGTATATGTCAACACATAATATAACCGTACAACAATATATGATATATATATATATATATGTTTTATATAACTTACAAAAATAAATGCAACAATATCTTTGTTATATATATATTTATAACTCATCACACAAAATTATTAATTAATCATAAAAATTCATCAATTGGCATGAACTTTGTTCTAGCACGTCGAGTCCTCATCGCGTCACCTGAAAAAAAAAAAAAAAACTCAACATAACGTTAGAATTAAGAAATTGCTATCTCATCATAATATCTATGTTAATTTTCTAACGTTATAATTATGTAGTATTTAGGGTGTTACAATTCCCTTTACCTTATAAAAGTTTCGTCCTCGAAACTTAGAACAATTTCGGATAATTTGTTCTTATAGCGTCTTCTCGCTCCTAAGTAGCTTCCTTTATCTTTTGATTACGCCAAAGAACTTTTACTAAAGGAATCTCTTTGTTTCTTAAGGTCTTCATCTTTCGATCAAGAATCCCAACTGATTTCTCTTCGTAACTCATATCTTCTTAAATCTGAATTGATTGCAATTGGATGACGTGAGATGGATATGGTACATACTTCTTCAATATTGAGAAATGAAATACATTGTGGATGGATGTCATCTTCTGAGGCAAATCTAACTTATATGCCACATTGCTGATATGCTTAATCACCATATATATTTCCACATACCTAGGACTAAGCTTGCATTTCTTCCCAAATCGCATACGCCTTTTAGCGGGGCGACCTTGATAAATACCAAGTCTCCAACCTCAACCTCTAAGGACCTTCGACGCACATCCGTATAGCTCTTCTGCCTACTTTGAGCTGTGGCAATCCACTACTGAATCATTTTCAATGCTTCGGTTGTCTTATTAAAGAAGTCAATTTTCTCCTTAAGTTCCGACTCCGCTAACTTCTTTTCCCCAGCCTCATGTTAGTAAATTGGGGACCTACAACGTCTTCCATAAAGTGCCTCATAGGGAGATATCCTAATTGTTGCTTGATAACTATTGTTATAAGCAAACTTAGCCAACGGCAAAAATTTACACCAACTCCTTTTGAAGTCCAAGGTACAAGCTCGAAGCATATCCTCAAGTGTCTGATTGGTCCTTTCCGTCTGACTGTTTGTTTATGGATGAAAAGCCGTGCTAAATTTCAATTTTGTGCCCATAGCAGCCTGAACGCTTTTCCAAAAAATGGGAGGTGAACCTACTATCTTGATCTATAATAATAGATCTACGAACATCATGAAGCCTCACGACCTCCTTCACGTATAATTCTACCAACTGTTCCATAGAGGTTGTCAATCGGATAGGAAGAAAATGTGCTGACTTGGTCAATCTGTCAATGACCACCCATATAACATCATATCTATTCGTAGTCCTTGGAAATCCAATAATAAAGTCCATCGCATTGTCTTCCCATTTTCATTCCGGTATTTGAATTGACTGGAGCACCCCTCTTAGCTTTTGGTGCTCAGCCTTAACTTGTCGGCACGTCAACAATGCTTAACATAGTGCGCTACATCATTCTTCATTCCGAACCACTAGAAACTATTCTTAAGATCCATGTACATTTGGTTGCACCAGGATGAAGCATATACGGGGTGTTGTGCGCCTCTTCAAGAATCTTTTTCCTCAGCTCCTCATCCTTAGGAACATATAACCGTCCCTTAAACTTCAACACTCTATCTTTAGACACTATAAATCCTTCACACTTCCCTTCAATCATTTCCTTTTTAATCTTTGCAAGGCTTGGATCAAGGTCTTGTTTACTTCGAATGTCATCTTGGAGACAAGGTTATTGCAGAAAGTCGTCCAACTATTAATTCAGGCCCAAATTCAAAAATATCCTTTTGAAGAGTTTTGGACATCACATTCAAGGACATTAACAAGACAAGAGCCTTTCGACTCAATGCATTCGCTACCCTATTTGCCTTCCCCAGGTGGTAGAGGATTTCAAAATCGTAATCATTTACTAGCTTAAGCCACATCCTTTGTCTTATATTCAAATCCTTCTGCGTGAAGAAGTATTTCAAACTTTGGTGATCAGTGTATATTTGGCATCGGACTCCATACAAATAATGCCTCAATATTTTCAATGCGAAAACAATGGCAGCCAACGCTAAGTCGTGGGTGAGATAGTTCTTCTCATAGTTTTTTAAATGCCTTGAAGCATAGGCAATTACCTTCCCATTTTGCATCAAGACCGCACTAAGTCCTATTCTGGAAGCATCACTGTAAATTACAAATCTTCATCCCCATCCGGAATTGTCAAGATTGAGGCACTTGTGAGTCGTCTTTTCAGCTCTTGAAAGCTCTCTTCGCAGTCCTCTGTCCATTCAAACTTCTTTCCTTTTCTGGTAAGTGTTGCAAGCGGCATAGCAAGTTTCGAAAAATCAACCACATTTCCTGTAATATCCCGCTAAACCAAGAAAATTTCTGATCTCACTTGCGTTGGTTGGTCTCTTTCAATTACTAACGGCCTTAACCTTCACAGGATCCACCATTACGCCATCTTGAGATATCACATCACAAAGGAATGCCACACGATCCAACCAAAACTCGCACTTAGAGAATTTGGCATACAATTGGTGCTGTTTCAATGTCTGCAAAACTATCCTTATATGCTTCTAATGTTGGTCTCGGGTTTTTGAATAAATGAGAATGTCATTAATAAACACTATCACAAACTTATCTAGAAACTCTTTAAACACTATATTCATTAGGTTCATGAAAGCAGCAGGGACATTGGTTAACCCAAATGACATGACCACAAACTTAGAATGGCTGTATCGAGTTCTAAAGGCTGACTTGGGGATATCTCCTTCCTCAATCTTCAGTTGGTGGTATCCAGATCGTAAATCAATCTTCAAAAACACAGTCGCAGCTTGCAGTTGGTCGAATAAATCATCAATTCTGGGCAATGGATACTTGTTCCTTATGGTCACCTTGTTTAGCTCTCTATAGTCGATGCAGAGTCTTACTATCTTCTTTCTTTATCCTTTGTACTATTTTTTTAACATCTTGTTGTCATTTTTTTCTTCAGCAGTGCATACATCATGCTTGGATGGTCATGCTGGTGCTATTATTTCGTTCGATTTCTCTATCTGTGTACCGCATCCTCTGAAAACATCACAAATCTCATACAAAGGTACATCTTCAGTTTCAATGTCCTCTCTATCCATAGTGCGAGCACTGGATCTTGGCTTCATGCGACAACTCGTCTCTTTCGCATCACCAATGAATTCAAGCCAATCATCTCGTTCGGGGTTAAACACGGCCTTACGTCTTCGGCATTCAATAGATGCGTTATATTTTCCTAAGAAATCTATACCTAAAATTAGGTCATAGTCAAACATCTCAAGCACTATCAGATTAGTGTAGAGCTCTCTGTCGACAATTGTCATTGGCACTGCTCGTAACCAATGAGTGGACATCATCACTTCCCCAGAGGGTAGCGTCGTAGTGAATCCTTGATTCAAGATATCCCGATTTATTCCTAGTCTTTTAACAAAAGTAGAAGACATAAAGGAGTGTGAGACTCCTGTGTCGAAAAGAATGGTTATGAACAAGTATCTAACATGTGACAATAGTAGAGTCTCGGCAGCTACTTCTTCTTTTGTCATGGTGAAAATTTTGGCATTGGTAGTAAGTGGAGGAGCCTCAAGTCATCCTTGGGAAATATGAGGCCCATCAAGAGCAACATGCATACTGTGGAGCTAAGTCGATGGGTTTCTCTGCTGTCTTTGCTGGAATGGCTGGTACGTCCTGTTCAGATAATCCTTGGACAGATGACCCTCACGTCTGCAACCATAACATAGATTTGTGCTCATATGGCACTCCCCCAAATGTAGCTTTCCACACTTTGAACAAGGTGCAATGTTTTAGCTTACTTAGCTAGTTGGCCTCTTTTTGACGGTTGTTATGGTTCCTCTGATTGGAAAAGTTCCCCTTCCTCTTGTTATTGTTTCACTGATCTCCTTAAGACCTGCCTTGATTTCCGAAGTTTCCACGGTTCTGGTTGTTGTTGTTGTTGTTGTTCTTAGGGAGTTCGCTCTGACGAGGTTGACTTTTCTTTTGCTTATTCAGATGATATTCAGTACGAAAGGCACACTTGGCATATTCAGCCATGATGGTTGGTGGAAGAGTCTTGCTATCAACAATCATTGCAATCTTGGGTCTCAGCATCCCAATCATTATCCTCAGCCATTCTTCTTCATTTGGCACCATGTAGGGACAAAGGCGTGCTAGTTGATTGAACCATTTAACAACTTTTGTCACTGATAGATTTCCTTAACGAAAGTTATTAAACTCGTCATAGTATTTCCTGGTCACAGACATGTTGAAATACTGCTCGTTAAATTCTTGGATAAAGTCTTCCTATGCAATCTGACTTATATCCCTGCTCAGCTCTATTCCTTCTTGCCAGATTCTAGCATCATCCATCAAACAGTAGGAAACACACTTCACTTTCTCATTCTCAGTTAAACCCATGAAATTAAGGGCTAAATCAATCGACTCTAACGATTTTTGAGCTACTAAAGGGTCAATTGAACCATTGAATTCCTTAGGCTTCATCCTCTTGAATCTCAGATACAGGGGCTCATGATTTGTTGCTGTTTGAACTTCTCTATCTTACACTGGTTGTGCAGCCGGTGGCTTAATGGGGACTTCCACTTTGTTGGCATTAGCTTGCAAATTATTAATGAGAACTTATAGTTCCTGAACTTGCCTCTGAAGTTGAACCACAATTTCTACTAAATTAGGCTCTGCCACCACTTTATTTTCAACTGGTTCATGACCCCTTCGTTGGTCTTGACGCAATTGCGCCATAACTTTTGCTAAGTTAGCTTTCGTAGCAACCTCATTTTCGGCATGCACTCGGGCATTACCACGTCCTCGAACTGCGCATCCTCGTCTGTGTACCATTTTATCTTAGTCATCTATTAGTAGCAAAATTGTCAATAAAAGACATTTTTTTTGTTTTTTGGATATCAAGTCAGGTTTCAAACTTTCCATAAATAGAATATCACCTTATAACTCTTAAATTTCTATTTAAAGAAATTAGTTAATTACTTACTTGAAGAAGTTTGAAGTGGATATGTGGGGATGCATGATAGGAAATAGGAAACATCTCTGATACCATATCTATAACGAGCTCTCACGGACCGTTAGAGTTGACTTCTTATTTAATCGTTCATTTATTATAAAATTACGAAAAATATTAAACTTGAAATAAAAACCTTAATATAACGGAAAATTTTACTTAGATAATTTTAGAAAACTCTAGAATTTTTTTAAGAAAACTATATCAAAATAACCTTCATAATTAATATATATATTTTAAAACTTAATTCATGAAATAAAATTTAAGTCCATATAAATCATCCAATCAAATAATAAAAACTAAAATCTCAAAACTTTATTTGAAATTAAAAATGTCCATCTCATGATCGTTCCTCCCATTTTTCTATCACATATCGTCCCGTCATCCGCTCCGAGCTCCTCCAATATTATATCTTACCCTTTCCTTTATCTGTAACATGAATTAACTTATATAAATAAGGGCTTAGTAAGACACTTAAATCTCACAGATGTAAACAAACATTTTTCTTTTATCATCATAAGATAAATATCATTAAAAAACTTTTTAACTTTTAAAACCGTCATATATTGGACCCGACGTTGTACCATCGTAGCGCGCTGGTCATGGAAGGAGTTGGATAGCAAATCCCAAGCCAACGGTGACAAAAAGTCCGCTCACCGGACAACATCAACAACATCATCATCATCATCATCAAGGGTGTACAATGCCAGTTTAAAACATAAAAATACATATACATATAATATTTATACTTTTCATCAAAACGTCATCGTAGGAGAAGTATTATTGAAGAGCATTATAACATCATCATCAACATCAAAACATATACTTCACAAATCTTTAATTCATGTTGCAGGTAACAGTGTACTTATCTAAATGTCTTACTTAACCTTTTCAAATTTTTCGATGGTGACGCGTGATTAAGGTCTCGTGCTCGCCTTTAGAACCGATCATGTCATGAGTAATAAATATAATAAAATCAACAAAAACTTATAATAATTCATCAAACACATCCATCATATCATAGCAGTACCTAAAAGGCCTATTTCATCATTCAATAATATCATAACACAAAAATTGAACAATTTCATGAAATTTCAAATCTTTACATAATCTGCTAGTCAGACCTTTATCCCTTAAAAAATTCATAAAAACTCATACATGGCTCTGAATAATTTGAAACTAATTTTAAATGAAAGTAGACATCCAGATATTTCTAATGGTACCTTATTCATTAAAAAAAAAATGAAGACCATTTGAACCCTCAAAAATAGTTTTGAATTTGATTTCTAAAATTTTATCGAAACTGGCAGCCGGACGTCTACTTATTTGAAAAATCACAAAAATTCACATATGTCTCCGAATGATCTAAAACTAATTCCAAATGAAAATAGACATCCTGAGTTTTCTAACAATATTAAATTTATTAAAAACAGAGACCGTTTAGATCCTCAAAAACATTTTGAATACAGACTGCTAAAATTGTATAGACTATGCCAGCCGGACCTCTACCTCTTGAAAAATCATAAAAATTCACATAGATCTCCAAACAATATGAACTAATTTCAAATGAAAATAGTCATCCAGGGCTTTCCAACAATACTAAATTCGTTAAAAATGGAGGCTGTTTGCATCCTTAAAAACTGTTTTGAAAACTTATTATAAAATTTAGAAATTCCAGTAGCAGTGATTAAATCCGAAATTCATTAAAAATATAAAAAAAAAATTATCATTACAATGTATATGCTTCATACACACACACACGAAACAGCCTTAAGACATGTTTCTAACACATAAAATTATTCAATCACCATACTAATGAAATCATAAATCAAGAAATCAAAAACCCTAAATTCGTCTTGTTCACAAAATCAATCATATAGTCATTTTTTCTATCATCATTCAATAAATATTTCTTATCATTTCCTCAAACTCACATGAAGACACTCATTAAGAAAATCATCTAACCCTTGAAGAATCCCAAACTAAAACAAATAATAAAATCATCAAACAATACCAAAACATACATTGAAATCCTCTGATTTTTGGCTTGAAAGAATTTGAAGGTTTGGTGGATTTTTTTTTTTTTTTTTTTTGTGCGTGAGAGAGGGGTAGAGAGAGCAGACAAAGATAATAAGCATGAAAGGGAAAGGGAGACTAGGGATGCAAAGAGTGAGCGTTGAAGAGAAAAATAATTGTAGACTTTGTGGATTTTAATTGGAAGTCAATTGAATGCTAATTGGCTGGAATAATAAGACCAAGGCTATCCATCACTTATTTTGAGTAGGAAAATTGTCAGATAAAAGAGGAAATTGAATGGGAATAAGGGAAGTTTTCCTTTTTTTTTTTTTTTTTTTTTTTTTCTTTTCAAATTCCCTCAATTCTTCTCTGATTAATACTTTCCCACTTTTCCTCCTTTACATTTTCATCACTGTACATACTATATAGATAACTCACACATATACATAAAACCATGTATAAATATGTATAAATATCAATAATATCAAATATATATATAAAGATTTATATATATACAGTACAATCTGTATATATAAAAAATAAAATATACTTATAACATATAGTATAAGTATGTATATGTCAACACATAATATAACCGTACAACAATATATGATATATATATGTTTTATATAACTTACAAAAATAAATGCAACAATATTTTTGTCATATATATAGATATATATTTTTAAACCATCACACAAAATTATCAATTAATCATAAAAATTCATTAATTGGCATGAACTTTGTTCTAGCACGTTGATTCCTCACCACGTTACCTGAGAAAAAAAAAACTCAATGTAACGTTAGAATTAAGAAATTACTATCTCATCATTATCTCTATGTTAATTCTAATGTTAATTTTCTAACATTATAGTTAGGTAGCATTTGGGGCATTACAGGGAGGCCTGGGTTGCGGGGTTGGATCTGGTCAGTGAGGGAGGTAGGGTGGCGCATATCTGGTTTGGGGGAGGGGGGAGGCTTCGTCGGCGTTGTATCTGGTTTGTAGGATTACGACAAAAGTATCTCAACCCGTTAAAAAAAAAAAGGAAGAAATCCTTGTATTTTCTTAAATATTAAAAAAAAAAAAAGCAACCCGTTAAATTAACAAAAATACCCACAATAATATTTTCTTTAGCATTAGTTAAACTTGATTTACTAATTAAATAAATAACTAAATTTCAAAACCAAAAAAAATTTAAAATTTTAAAGAAATTAAAAATAGGTGCCAAGAATGCCTCAACCTTTAACCAGTTGAGGTTAGAAACATTGAGGTCGTTGTTATCGATTGAGTGCATTTTTATGCGGTGTTCGATCGCTTAGGCAGCACTGGGCTCCCCCCGATTGCTTGGATTCTGGACTTCATTGCTTTTGAGCCATTCTCAGAGAGGAGACAAAAACTTTTCAGTTTCACTCCCTTCTAGTAAGGATGATTAAGAGAATGCTTTAATGTAGACTGAGGACAATTTTTTTTATTTTTTAAAATTCCGACAAATTTTTTTTTTTTTCCAATAGTTTATATACACAAGGAAAACGGTTTTGATTAGTTAAAAATTTTAGTACAACTCAGTGAATACTTTGTTTTTTTCTTTTCACATTTTTACCTATTTACTCAATATCATGATTTAATTTTACGTAACATAATTGAAAATTGGAGAGAATAATATTTTTCATTTAATTAATTACAAAAAATACTTAACCATATTTACAGGGAATAAAATACCAAGAAAAGCAAAGTAAACTAACAAATAATAAAAACTACTAATTATCAATAATAGTAGACAAACTAAAAATAGTTTTAGGAAATTTCCCGACTAAATACTTTAACAAATACTCCCCCCCGGCCCTCCTATTTATTTATTTATTTTTTTCAAAAGGGTCCTTTTACCTTTCTTTAGAGTCCTTAATCTAATTTACCATTTCTTACTTCCTAGGCTTGGAACTTACATGAAAAAAATCATACAATTGAATTAGTGGAATCGGAATTATCAGAATTCAACGAGGAACAAGTAAGAAGAGTCATCGGAGTAGCTCTTTTATGCACTCAAACGTCGCCAACAGCACGACCGTCAATGTTCCGAGCGATGGCAATGCTTCTAGTAGATGTTAAAATAAGCCTCGAAATTTCAAGGCCTGGTTACTTGGCTGATTGGAAATCTGAAAAAATAAGCAGCCAAATGAGTGAGGCAATGAAATTAACTGATTCCAGCTTTTGTTACTCATCAACAAGTACAAGTTTCATAGGGGATGCTTTACATTAGGTTAATTTTCTATTTTCATAAACAAAATATCACCTAACTGTGTTGGTCTTCAATTTTTGAGCAATAAAGTTATTAATATCGTGAATTTATTCTGTAAGTTTTGTAAAATTAAAATGACAATTTATTCTAGCATTTTTTATGACATATTCTGATGAGCATAATTGTGTATTTATATTAGCATATATCCTATTTTATTGTTATTCATTTTTATTTCATAATTTTATCTAGCTAACAGTTTTATTTCATTGGTGGTTAATTGGAGTTTATAGACAAATAAGTAAATTAACGAAAAAGGTTAACGTACTTTTCACAATGACACAAGTTTTTCTCAATTTGGAAACTAGAATAGTTCCAATAACTTGTCGTATGGGTGAACTACAATGAAATAATTTTTTTAATAAAAAATTTACAATAATAACCCAAGTTTTTATTTTCGAGTTTCATATTGAAAACTTAAAATTTCAAATAGAAAAATAAAACATGATATTATTAGATAAATTTACAATTTCTTGAACTCTAAACTTTAAAAGTTTAAGCAAACCCTAGTATAAACTTAGTTTATATCAACAATTATGTCTTTCTAATTTTCTTGTACTATTGTAGATGATGAAATTCTATTTGACGATTTAGTTTTTTTTTTTTTTTTTAATTTTTAATTTTATTTTACTGAGTTAAACCCCTACATGTAGTCTTGAATGTTTATAGTTCTTTTGTTCTAAAATAATTAAATCATGAGTTTCTTTCATCATGAATATTTTAGGTATTTTCCTAGTTAAAATTTCGGTGTTATTAATCTGTCCTTGGTCCTTTAATGATTAATGTAATCTTATTTGATTAATTGTTTTCTTATCATTGCATTTGAAATATGTTGAATGTTTGGGAAAATTAAATTTATTAGTAAGTGAAGAATGACTAAATAAGATTTGTTTCATTCAAGCACAACTACAAGAGGATAATAGATTGTTTTTTAGGTGTTACTTCAATTTAAGAAAAAATTATAGACTCAAAAATTACCCTACACTACTACAAAATATGAAGGAAAAAAAAAATACGATGGATACTGTACTATGGTTTTTAAAAAACCGTCATTAAAAGCGACTTTCAACAATGATGTTTTTCAAAAACCATTGAAAATGGAACGCGTCTATTAAACAATGGTTAAAAAGCCATTGCGAAATTCTTGTACTTACCATGGAAGATTTTATGACGGTGTTTTAACTGTCATGTTATCTTTTCATGTCATGACGGTTTAAAATCATTGTGAAATCCTGTACTTTTCTAATATTGTTGTGGTCAAATAAATTACAAGTATCAGTAATAAACATGAATGACAGAGATTTTTTTAATTTAAATAATTCATGAGCTATACGGGACTGGGCTTCATAATGTCCATTGATTAATTTCAGTCCCAAAAAATCAATTTTGGATTGACCAAGTGACATCTTTTTTTATGAGAGGATTACTTCATATTGCCTTGTAAGGGTTTCAAATTGGGCCACAAACGGTAACACACGTTCATGACTGCCGGGTCTCACACGGTGTTGTAAGTCTAATTACGCTACCTTTGTTAGATTTTAATTTTATGAAATATTAGTTGACTTTTCTTGGAATATAATATCTTAGCTCAAGAAGACGATAAGTACATATTGCTTTCCGTCTCTTTTTGAGTTCTCAGATAGAGAAACCAAAACAGAAAAAAAAAAAAAAAAAAAAAAAAAAAGCAAACAAAGACTAAAAATTCATGTCAAGACCAATATCCTCTGTTTTTGTCTTTACATTTTTTGCAGGTGCCTTCATAATCGGCTTTGCGTCTTTTTCGGGGGCTCAGAGTCAAACTCAACCCATTACAGATCCCTCTGAAGGTCTCTCTCTCTCTCTCTCTCTCTCTCTCTCTCTACACACACACACACACACACGCATACATATACATTCATATGCATTTGTTGGATGTTGAAAATACTTAATTCATTTTCTTCCTTTTCCTTTGATAAGTTTTGGGAATTAGTTTTAGCAGGAAAAAGAAAAAAAAAAAACAGAGAGACTCCCCCCCCCCCGGGCATGGTTCTTTACCAAAATTCCGTCCAGATGTGTTTGTCCCGTGGAAAACTGTATTCATTTATATATGCTGTGATATGCGTAGTGTGTTTTGTTAAACTATGAATAATGGGGAAAAAAAGATCAAACTGCTTTACATAAAATTAAAAATAAAAAAAAAAAGATTATTCTCATTTCTGTCCTTGAACTTTAAGGTCCTTCCAAATTTATCCCCGAAATTTTAAAAACTCTCGCTTTGAATCAAATCCCTCTTTACCCTTTTCGTTAAAATTTTCATTAGAAACGGAAAGCAGAAAATGGAGTTAATTAAGTATAGTTATAGTTTTTTTTTTTTTTTTTTTTTTTTTTTTTTTTTTTTCAATAGAAATTATAATAAAAAGGGTTTAGTAAGATTAATTTTTCTCTCTGTTTTTTTTAATCTGTTTTTGACCAAATTTCTTATAAAAAGGGTTTAATGGGTTTACTAATTCTACAATTCAGGGACACTTATAAGAATATATATATATATATATATATATATATATTAATTTTGTTCAAAACATGGGTCCAGTGTCAATTTCTTGCTACAGCCATTTTGCTTCAAGACAAATGTTATGTAGTCTAAACCTAAAACGTTAAACTTTATCCGAATGTTGAAGCACTGGTTAAATTGTCAAACATTTGTTGAACATTCGATTTGCTTGTTCTTTCATGATGGAGCAGAGTGGGGCCATGTCTCATAAAGTGTCATAAAAGTTTTGGAGAACTAAAAAGGTTGTAACTCTTATGTATTTGACCCACGTCAACCTCTAAGGGCTATTAATGGTTGTTTAGAATAATCTCATTTTCATGCCATCTCTGATTTCAGTATGTTATAAAAGTTGTAACGGGATAAGAACGTGAGAACATCATTTTTTATTTAGGTTTCATTTTGTGTTTAAATTTAATTCTAATTAAATTGTATTTTTTATATCAAATTTTTTTTTTTAAAACTTAACAAAATTGAAAATTAGTTTTTAAAAAGTTAATCAACTCTAATTTAAAAGTTTCATCTCCAACCGGTGAACCAAACAAAAACTTAGTTAAAAAAAAAAAAGTTATATAGGAAACTTAACTTAGGATTTAGTATCTTGATTCGGAATGCTTTGCTTCAATTTGAATAAATATTCTAAGTTTGTTGTCAAAAAATGCTTTGGGGCTAATGGTGGCATTAAACATCACAATTAATAGAAGATGAATCTCTGTGGAACCTATATTATAAAATCCACCATTTATTAGTGTGTGGTATTAAATACCACTGATAGCCTTTAGCATTATTCTTCGTTGTCAGCTTTACTCATTAGGAGCATAAATTGTTGCCCGTCATTAGCATTTGGAACAATGTTAAATAGCACTAGTAGTGCTCTACTAATAAAAGATGAGTCCCACAATTTGAGTCCTCCAGATATGATTCATCTTTTTTTAGTAGTGGTGTTTAGAATTTATGACGCTCTGAAGCTCCGCCCCCCCCCCCCCCCCACAACATTTGGCTTTGGTTGGTGCAGTGAGAGCTTTGAACTCGATATTTAGTAAATGGAAGATAGAAGCTGAGCCAACTCAATGGAACATAAGTGGAGAGCTTTGCAGTGGTGCGGCCACAGACTCTACCGACTTGAACGACGTCAGTTACAACCCATTTATCAAATGCGACTGTTCTTACAACAATGGCTCTCTTTGTCACATTACCCAACTGTATTTCTTTCTCTCTCTCTCTCTTTTTTTTTCTAATTAGATTTTTACAGATAGTAGTTGGTTTGGAAATACTTATATTTGTCGTTAGTAGGTTATAACTTCATGCAGACGTTTCAAAATTTCATAGGTTTAAAACAATTTTTTTTTTCAACACTTTTTCTTTTTTAGTCATTGGGGCCCGCAAACACATGTCAAAGTAAGAGGAGTAAGTTTTAAGTAGGAACATGGTCATACAGAGGAAAACTGCTAAATATGATTTATACTTGTATGTTCAAAAATTTTCTTGCAGGAAAGTTACTGTACTGGATGTTGCTGGTCCTATTCCAGAAGAGATTTGGACTTTGACCTATCTCATCCATCTGTATGATTTCACTAATATCATCTCTTTACAACAAAGCCAAGTTCATTGTAGCACTGAATTATTAAACTAGATGTCCAGGCAATGGTGTCCTAATTTTCGAACACAATTCAAAAATACCGCCTTTGCGAGTAGTATATGATTTTCCTGTATTTGTTGCAGGAATTTGAACCAGAATTACTTGACAGGTTCTATTCCGCCAGCAATCGGTAATCTGACTAAAATGAAGTATTTGTAAGCCCAAAAACACTTTAGCTCATTTTTCTGTTTGTCATCCAAAATTCTTCATTTTTTTTTCTTTTTCTCCCCCTCATTTTGTTGCTCTTTGTTTTGCTATTACCAGGAGCCTTGGAGCAAATGGACTATCTGGGGCGATCCCAAAGGAAATAGGAAAACTTACTGAGCTATCATCACTGTAAGTTGTTGGCATATTCACATATGCAGTCATACATCTAAGATCTAACAGCTAGCTTTCTTCATTTGTATCGTCGTTTTCTTTTCTTTTCTTTTGTTCCACAAAAGGGATTTTAGTAATTGAGGTCCTCATTCTTCCAAAAAGTAAGTAGGATTATTCTCAACCATGCACCTAAACTTTAGGGTTATTTCCTCTTTACTTCTTAAACTTTAAAAACTCTCACTTTGTTCCCTGAACTTTGAATTAGCCACTACTTAAATAGAACAAATTCAAAGTTTGGGGAACAGTGAGAGTTTTCAAAGTTTAAGGAGTAAACTAGAAATGACATTAAAGTTCAGGGGTATAAATGCGAATAATCTTAAAAAACCTTCTAATAAACTTTCAAATTGTTAGGACAAAAAAGTATGTCATTGGACATCTTATTGTGTTTTGTGTGTTGTATCCCCACTGGGGCTTGCTCTGCGGATGGAAAGGAGGATTCAAGATCTGAGATGTCATATTCGAAACCTAACCTGACAAGTTTTCTTTAAAAACCAAGTGGGTGCTCAGGGGGCCGCATGCCAAGGAAAAAGAAAAGTCATGATTATATAAAACTAGTCGAATTCTACATTAGTTATTTGTCCGATTTTCAGATCCCTTTTGCAAAACAACTTCTCTGGTTCTGTACCATCTGAGTTTGGGAACTTCTCGCAACTAAAAGAACTGTAAGTTTGATAATTGTTTTCTTCACCACTTTTATTTACCCACTGTGGTTTTAAATTGATTGTTCCTTCTTGGCTGTTTATGGTTGCAAGGGAAATTGGAACTTGAAATAGTTCTAAAAAACTTTTAATGTTATTATATCTTCTTTTAGTATATTAGCTTGAAATTTGAGTTTCGTCTAATGCAGATTGTTTTGTTGTATGGATTTTTTACTTGGCAGTTACATTGGTAGTTCAGGAATTAGCGGTCCGATTCCTTCAACTTTCGCCAATCTACGAAACTTGGCTGTTGTGTAAGAACTTTATGACCATACACTACATTCTCATCTTTTCTAGACAGAGTTTTTGCATTGTTAGTCCCTAAATTATTAGCATTATGAAAGTTTGGTCCCTATCTTTTTTGGCTAATTCATCCCTAAAATTTGTTTCTTTGGTAGTTTGGTAATTTCAATTCACATGATAACTTGACATTATAGAAACAGACACATAAGAAGCAAAATGTTATCTTTAATACCCATGAAAATGCTTGAAAACTAGAACATTTTTATATATTACAAAGGGTGTTGTGTAAAATTTCATGTTTATATAGGGTATACTATGTGTTCATCAAATTTCAAAAATCAGTTGTAGATTCTATCATCATAAACCAAACCTACCAAAAAAATTTTTAAAGTGCGGGTAGGGACTAAAATCAATCAAAAAAAAGTTAAGTGACCAAACTGTCACTTCGTAAAAAATTCTGTCTCATAGTAAGAAATACTTGTAATCTTTACAGCTGGGCATCGGACCTCGAACTCACTGGAAGGATACCTGACTTCATAGGAAATTGGACAAAGCTTACTACCTTGTAAGAAAAATTCAGTAGCTTTTTTTTTTTTTTTTTGTTAGTGGTCATTTACATGTTTAAAACGAGTTTATGCTATTTACTTGTAAATGTTTCCGTAGGAGGCTCCAAGGAAACTCTTTTGAAGGTCCTATACCAACGACATTTTCCAATCTGACTTCTTTGGAAGAGTTGTGAGTAATTATGTTTTGGTATTAGTTACGTTTGTATTTTCCTATCAAGTTCTAAAGATGACAATCTTAGGTATGAAATTTGTAGGCGTTTAGGCGATATCACAAACGGGTCGAGTTCTTCACTCTCGTTTATCAAGGATATGAAGTCTCTCAATCTCTTGTAAGCAACACATTTACTTTATTGATTTCAAATCTATTGCCATTTTTGTTATAATGAAATGAAACAAACTCGTTGATGTATTCTGCAGAGTGTTGAGGAACATCAGAATTTCTGACTC